>JAJQKT010000053.1:0-1232500 GCA_030512225.1 Rauvolfia tetraphylla
AGAGAGGAATGATGAGAATCAAGAGGCGCCAAAATCAAGTGATTAAGATCTATTGAAGATGCCTACTGGTCCAACAACAAGATGGGTTTTCAAGGCTATATTATGTACAAGATAGATTAACAATCATTAATTTACTATAAGCAAGCTGTCCAACCACTTTGGAGTCCATTGGGCAGCCAAATTGATGTCCAAGATAGAAAATTGATGGGCTCAAAAAAAGTCAGCTTTGAGGGTTGGACAGAAATTCCTAAATTTTAGGAGTCTTTTAATTAGTTTTTAAGTTTGTTTGGGCTGAGAACTTTTAATTATTAAAGCCCATATTCATTCTTTTATTTTAATCCTTAGTAGATTTAATTAGTTTGCAAATCCAAGCCCATTTAAGGACTTGTGTTTTCAGCCACTTACTTCAAATCCAAATCCAATTAGGTTAGGGTTTTGAGATATCTATTTATATAGAATCTTTTTAGAGTTTCAGAAAACATTATGTCATTGATATTTTGGTGAGAATACATACTCTCTTTGGTTCTTGAAAGAACTTTTTGAACTTATCAAGTTATTCAACTTGTGGCGTTCATCTTATTGAATTATACCTTAAGTTCTTGTCTTTATAGAATACTTGGGTTTTAAGGTTTCTGTTTATACCATTGGTTCTTGGGTCATATATCCAGCGGGTTAAGGGTTTGAAGCCTTTTTCACACATCCTTGGGCGTTTGTGGGAGTTTCTTTGTTGGGTTCTAGGTTTCTATACCTAGGGGTTCGCGTCAAGTGCACAAGAATCTTTTTGTCATACAGGGCCATGCAACAAGAATTTCGAAGGCTACACACGGCGATGGAGAATATTAAAGATCGATAGAATGACCACGAGCAAATCTTAGCAAGCATGCCTAGGGAGTTTCTTTGTTGGGTTCTAGGTTTCTATACCTAGGGTTCACCCATTTCTTGAATCAATTTGTTCCTTCCATTTTTAATGAGATGACTTATGTGGTGAAGGGAACACATTTTTTGTATAAGTTACCTTTCTTTTGCAATGTTATGATGAGTCTTGGTTGAAAAGAATGCAACCTATTCCCATGATATGTGCTAAAATGTTTAATTTTTTAAATGAGATTCTTTGCTCAAAAGGTTGCATATTTCTTGGATCCGTTTATGTATGTCCACTTCCCATACATGCACTTATTAAGCCGAATCTTGTTTTGCATTGGTTTCTTTTGAACTTATTACTTGCTACGATGATATAGGAGTAGATTCGAGGACGAATCTTTTCGAGAGAGAGGAATGATGAGAATCAAGAGGCGCCAAAATCAAGTGATTAAGATCTATTGAAGATGCCCTCTTGGTCCAACAACAAGATGGGTTTTCAAGGCTATATTATGTACAAGATAGATTAACAATCATTAATTTACTATAAGCAAGCTGTCCAACCACTTTGGAGTCCATTGGGCAGCCAAATTGATGTCCAAGATAGAAAATTGATGGGCTCAAAAAAAGTCGGCTTTGAGGGCTGGACAGAAATTCCTAAATTTTAGGAGTCTTTTAATTAGTTTTTAAGTTTGTTTGGGCTGAGAACTTTTAATTATTAAAGCCCATATTCATTCTTTTATTTTAATCCTTAGTAGATTTAATTAGTTGCAAATCCAAGCCCATTAAGGACTTGTGTTTTCAGCCACTTACTTCAAATCAAAATCCAATTAGGTTAGGGTTTTGAGATATCTATTTATATAGAATCTTTTTAGAGTTTCAGAAAACATTATGTCATTGATATTTTGGTGAGAATACATACTCTCTTTGGTTCTTGAAAGAACTTTTTGAACTTATCAAGTTATTCAACTTGTGGCGTTCATCTTATTGAATTATACCTTAAGTTCTTGTCTTTATGAATACTTGGGTTTAAGGTTTTCA
This sequence comes from Rauvolfia tetraphylla, assembly GCA_030512225.1. NCBI lineage: Eukaryota > Viridiplantae > Streptophyta > Magnoliopsida > Gentianales > Apocynaceae > Rauvolfia > Rauvolfia tetraphylla. The sequence goes on from JAJQKT010000053.1 coordinate 1,900, forward strand.
TTTATACCATTGGTTCTTGGGTCATATATCCAGCGGGTTAAGGGTTTGAAGCCTTTTTCACACATCCTTGGGCGTTTGTGGGAGTTTCTTTGTTGGGTTCTAGGTTTCTATACCTAGGGGTTCGCGTCAAGTGCACAAGAATCTTTTGTCATACGAGGCCATGCAACAAGAATTTGAAGGCTACACACGACGATGGAGAATATTAAAGATCGATAGAATGACCACGAGCAAATCTTAGCAAGCATGCCTAGGGAGTTTCTTTGTTGGGTTCTAGGTTTCTATACCTAGGGTTCACCCATTTCTTGAATCAATTTGTTCCTTCCATTTTAATGAGATGACTTATGTGGTGAAGGGAACACATTTTTTGTATAAGTTACCTTTTCTTTGCAATGTTATGATGAGTCTTGGTTGAAAAGAATGCAACCTATTCCCATGATATGTGCTAAAATGTTTAATTTTTTAAATGAGATTCTTTGCTCAAAAGGTTGCATATTTCTTGGATCCGTTTATGTATGTCCACTTCCCATACATGCACTTATTAAGCGAATCTTGTTTTGCATTGGTTTCTTTTGAACTTATTACTTGCTACGATGATATAGGAGTAGATTCGAGGACGAATCTTTTCGAGGAGAGAGGAATGATGAGAATCAAGAGGCGCCAAAATCAAGTGATTAAGATCTATTGAAGATGCCTACTGGTCCAACAACAAGATGGGTTTTCAAGGCTATATTATGTACAAGATAGATTAACAATCATTAATTTACTATAAGCAAGCTGTCCAACCACTTTGGAGTCCATTGGGCAGCCAAATTGATGTCCAAGATAGAAAATTGATGGGCTCAAAAAAGTCAGCCTGAGGGCTGGACGAAATTTCCTAAATTTTAGGAGTCTTTTAATTAGTTTTTAAGTTTGTTTGGGCTGAGAACTTTTAATTATTAAAGCCCATATTCATTCTTTTATTTTAATCCTTAGTAGATTTAATTAGCTGCAAATCCAAGCCCATTAAGGACTTGTGTTTTCAGCCACTTACTTCAAATCAAAATCCAATTAGGTTAGGGTTTTGAGATATCTATTTATATAGAATCTTTTTAGAGTTTCAGAAAACATTATGTCATTGATATTTTGGTGAGAATACATACTCTCTTTGGTTCTTGAAAGAACTTTTTGAACTTATCAAGTTATTCAACTTGTGGCGTTCATCTTATTGAATTATACCTTAAGTTCTTGTCTTTATAGAATAACTTGGGTTTAAGGGTTTCTGTTTATACCATTGGTTCTTGGGTCATATATCCAGCGGGTTAAGGGTTTGAAGCCTTTTTCACACATCCTTGGGCGTTTGTGGGAGTTTCTTTGTTGGGTTCTAGGTTTCTATACCTAGGGGTTCGCGTCAAGTGCACAAGAATCTTTTGTCATACAGAGCCATGCAACAAGAATTTGAAGGCTACACACGACGATGGAGAATATTAAAGATCGATAGAATGACCACGAGCAAATCTTAGCAAGCATGCCTAGGGAGTTTCTTTGTTGGGTTCTAGGTTTCTATACCTAGGGTTCACCCATTTCTTGAATCAATTTGTTCCTTCCATTTTAATGAGATGACTTATGTGGTGAAGGGAACACATTTTTTGTATAAGTTACCTTTGCTTTGCAATGTTATGATGAGTCTTGGTTGAAAAGAATGCAACCTATTCCCATGATATGTGCTAAAATGTTTAATTTTTTAAATGAGATTCTTTGCTCAAAAGGTTGCATATTTCTTGGATCCGTTTATGTATGTCCACTTCCCATACATGCACTTATTAAGCGAATCTTGTTTTGCATTGGTTTCTTTTGAACTTATTACTTGCTACGATGATATAGGAGTAGATTCGAGGACGAATCTTTTCGAGGAGAGAGGGAATGATGAGAATCAAGAGGCGCCAAAATCAAGTGATTAAGATCTATTGAAGATGCCTACTGGTCCAACAACAAGATGGGTTTTCAAGGCTATATTATGTACAAGATAGATTAACAATCATTAATTTACTATAAGCAAGCTGTCCAACCACTTTGGAGTCCATTGGGCAGCCAAATTGATGTCCAAGATAGAAAATTGATGGGCTCAAAAAAGTCAGCCCTGAGGGCTGGACGAAATTCCCTAAATTTTAGGAGTCTTTTAATTAGTTTTTAAGTTTGTTTGGGCTGAGAACTTTTAATTATTAAAGCCCATATTCATTCTTTTATTTTAATCCTTAGTAGATTTAATTAGCTGCAAATCCAAGCCCATTAAGGACTTGTGTTTTCAGCCACTTACTTCAAATCAAAATCCAATTAGGTTAGGGTTTTGAGATATCTATTTATATAGAATCTTTTTAGAGTTTCAGAAAACATTATGTCATTGATATTTTGGTGAGAATACATACTCTCTTTGGTTCTTGAAAGAACTTTTTGAACTTATCAAGTTATTCAACTTGTGGCGTTCATCTTATTGAATTATACCTTAAGTTCTTGTCTTTATAGATAACTGGGTTTAAGGGTTTACATTTATACCATTGGTTCTTGGGTCATATATCCAGCGGGTTAAGGGTTTGAAGCCTTTTTCACACATCCTTGGGCGTTTGTGGGAGTTTCTTTGTTGGGTTCTAGGTTTCTATACCTAGGGTTCGCGTCAAGTGCACAAGAATCTTTTGTCATACAGAGCCATGCAACAAGAATTTCGAAGGCTACACACGACGATGGAGAATATTAAAGATCGATAGAATGACCACGAGCAAATCTTAGCAAGCATGCCTAGGGAGTTTCTTTGTTGGGTTCTAGGTTTCTATACCTAGGGTTCACCCATTTCTTGAATCAATTTGTTCCTTCCATTTTAATGAGATGACTTATGTGGTGAAGGGAACACATTTTTTGTATAAGTTACCTTTGCTTTGCAATGTTATGATGAGTCTTGGTTGAAAAGAATGCAACCTATTCCCATGATATGTGCTAAAATGTTTAATTTTTTAAATGAGATTCTTTGCTCAAAAGGTTGCATATTTCTTGGATCCGTTTATGTATGTCCCTTCCCATACATGCACTTATTAAGCGAATCTTGTTTTGCATTGGTTTCTTTTGAACTTATTACTTGCTACGATGATATAGGAGTAGATTCGAGGACGAATCTTTTCGAGGAGAGAGGAATGATGAGAATCAAGAGGCGCCAAAATCAAGTGATTAAGATCTATTGAAGATGCCCTCTTGGTCCAACAACAAGATGGGTTTTCAAGGCTATATTATGTACAAGATAGATTAACAATCATTAATTTACTATAAGCAAGACTGTCCAACCACTTTGGAGTCCATTGGGCAGCCAAATTGATGTCCAAGATAGAAAATTGATGGGCTCAAAAAAGTCAGCCTGAGGGCTGGACGAAATTTCCTAAATTTTAGGAGTCTTTTAATTAGTTTTTAAGTTTGTTTGGGCTGAGAACTTTTAATTATTAAAGCCCATATTCATTCTTTTATTTTAATCCTTAGTAGATTTAATTAGCTGCAAATCCAAGCCCATTAAGGACTTGTGTTTTCAGCCACTTACTTCAAATCAAAATCCAATTAGGTTAGGGTTTTGAGATATCTATTTATATAGAATCTTTTTAGAGTTTCAGAAAACATTATGTCATTGATATTTTGGTGAGAATACATACTCTCTTTGGTTCTTGAAAGAACTTTTTGAACTTATCAAGTTATTCAACTTGTGGCGTTCATCTTATTGAATTATACCTTAAGTTCTTGTCTTTATAGATAACGGGTTTAAGGGTTTACTGTTTATACCATTGGTTCTTGGGTCATATATCCAACGGGTTAAGGGTTTGAAGCCTTTTTCACACATCCTTGGGCGTTTGTGGGAGTTTCTTTGTTGGGTTCTAGGTTTCTATACCTAGGGTTCGCGTCAAGTGCACAAGAATCTTTTGTCATACAGAGCCATGCAACAAGAATTTCGAAGGCTACACACGACGATGGAGAATATTAAAGATCGATAGAATGACCACGAGCAAATCTTAGCAAGCATGCCTAGGGGAGTTTCTTTGTTGGGTTCTAGGTTTCTATACCTAGGGTTCACCCATTTCTTGAATCAATTTGTTCCTTCCATTTTAATGAGATGACTTATGTGGTGAAGGGAACACATTTTTTGTATAAGTTACCTTTGCTGCAATGTTATGATGAGTCTTGGTTGAAAAGAATGCAACCTATTCCCATGATATGTGCTAAAATGTTTAATTTTTAAATGAGATTCTTTGCTCAAAGGTTGCATATTTCTTGGATCCGTTTATGTATGTCCCTTCCCATACATGCACTTATTAAGCAGAATCTTGTTTTGCATTGGTTTCTTTTGAACTTATTACTTGCTACGATGATATAGGAGTAGATTCGAGGACGAATCTTTTCGAGGAGAGAGGAATGATGAGAATCAAGAGCGCCAAAATCAAGTGATTAAGATCTATTGAAGATGCCTACTGGTCCAACAACAAGATGGGTTTTCAAGGCTATATTATGTACAAGATAGATTAACAATCATTAATTTACTATAAGCAAGCTGTCCAACCACTTTGGAGTCCATTGGGCAGCCAAATTGATGTCCAAGATAGAAAATTGATGGGCTCAAAAAAGTCAGCCTGAGGGCTGGACGAAATTCCCTAAATTTTAGGAGTCTTTTAATTAGTTTTTAAGTTTGTTTGGGCTGAGAACTTTTAATTATTAAAGCCCATATTCATTCTTTTATTTTAATCCTTAGTAGATTTAATTAGCTGCAAATCCAAGCCCATTAAGGACTTGTGTTTTCAGCCACTTACTTCAAATCAAAATCCAATTAGGTTAGGGTTTTGAGATATCTATTTATATAGAATCTTTTTAGAGTTTCAGAAAACATTATGTCATTGATATTTTGGTGAGAATACATACTCTCTTTGGTTCTTGAAAGAACTTTTTGAACTTATCAAGTTATTCAACTTGTGGCGTTCATCTTATTGAATTATACCTTAAGTTCTTGTCTTTATAGATAACGGGTTTAAGGTTTCTGTTTATACCATTGGTTCTTGGGTCATATATCCAACGGGTTAAGGGTTTGAAGCCTTTTTCACACATCCTTGGGCGTTTGTGGGAGTTTGCTGTTGGGTTCTAGGTTTCTATACCTAGGGTTCGCGTCAAGTGCACAAGAATCTTTTGTCATACAGGCCATGCAACAAGAATTTCGAAGGCTACACACGACGATGGAGAATATTAAAGATCGATAGAATGACCACGAGCAAATCTTAGCAAGCATGCCTAGGGAGTTTGCGTTGTTGGGTTCTAGGTTTCTATACCTAGGGTTCACCCATTTCTTGAATCAATTTGTTCCTTCCATTTTAATGAGATGACTTATGTGGTGAAGGGAACACATTTTTTGTATAAGTTACCTTTGCTGCAATGTTATGATGAGTCTTGGTTGAAAAGAATGCAACCTATTCCCATGATATGTGCTAAAATGTTTAATTTTTAAATGAGATTCTTTGCTCAAAAGGTTGCATATTTCTTGGATCCGTTTATGTATGTCCCTTCCCATACATGCACTTATTAAGCGAATCTTGTTTTGCATTGGTTTCTTTTGAACTTATTACTTGCTACGATGATATAGGAGTAGATTCGAGGACGAATCTTTTCGAGGAGAGAGGGAATGATGAGAATCAAGAGGCGCCAAAATCAAGTGATTAAGATCTATTGAAGATGCCTACTGGTCCAACAACAAGATGGGTTTTCAAGGCTATATTATGTACAAGATAGATTAACAATCATTAATTTACTATAAGCAAGCTGTCCAACCACTTTGGAGTCCATTGGGCAGCCAAATTGATGTCCAAGATAGAAAATTGATGGGCTCAAAAAAAGTCGGCTTTGAGGGCTGGACAGAAATTCCCTAAATTTTAGGAGTCTTTTAATTAGTTTTTAAGTTTGTTTGGGCTGAGAACTTTTAATTATTAAAGCCCATATTCATTCTTTTATTTTAATCCTTAGTAGATTTAATTAGCTGCAAATCCAAGCCCATTAAGGACTTGTGTTTTCAGCCACTTACTTCAAATCAAAATCCAATTAGGTTAGGGTGGGTTTTGAGATATCTATTTATATAGAATCTTTTTTAGAGTTTGAGAAAACATTATGTCATTGATATTTTGGTGAGAATACATACTCTCTTTGGTTCTTGAAAGAACTTTTTGAACTTATCAAGTTATTCAACTTGTGGCGTTCATCTTATTGAATTATACCTTAAGTTCTTGTCTTTATAGATAACGGGTTTTAAGGTTTACTGTTTATACCATTGGTTCTTGGGTCATATATCCAACGGGTTAAGGGTTTTGAAGCCTTTTTCACACATCCTTGGGCGTTTGTGGGAGTTTCTTTGTTGGGTTCTAGGTTTCTATACCTAGGGTTCGCGTCAAGTGCACAAGAATCTTTTGTCATACAGGCCATGCAACAAGAATTTCGAAGGCTACACACGACGATGGAGAATATTAAAGATCGATAGAATGACCACGAGCAAATCTTAGCAAGCATGCCTAGGGAGTTTCTTTGTTGGGTTCTAGGTTTCTATACCTAGGGTTCACCCATTTCTTGAATCAATTTGTTCCTTCCATTTTAATGAGATGACTTATGTGGTGAAGGGAACACATTTTTTGTATAAGTTACCTTTCTTTGCAATGTTATGATGAGTCTTGGTTGAAAAGAATGCAACCTATTCCCATGATATGTGCTAAAATGTTTAATTTTTAAATGAGATTCTTTGCTCAAAAGGTTGCATATTTCTTGGATCCGTTTATGTATGTCCCTTCCCATACATGCACTTATTAAGCGAATCTTGTTTTGCATTGGTTTCTTTTGAACTTATTACTTGCTACGATGATATAGGAGTAGATTCGAGGACGAATCTTTTCGAGGGAGAGAGGAATGATGAGAATCAAGAGGCGCCAAAATCAAGTGATTAAGATCTATTGAAGATGCCCTCTTGGTCCAACAACAAGATGGGTTTTCAAGGCTATATTATGTACAAGATAGATTAACAATCATTAATTTACTATAAGCAAGCTGTCCAACCACTTTGGAGTCCATTGGGCAGCCAAATTGATGTCCAAGATAGAAAATTGATGGGCTCAAAAAAAGTCGGCTTTGAGGGCTGGACAGAAATTCCCTAAATTTTAGGAGTCTTTTAATTAGTTTTTAAGTTTGTTTGGGCTGAGAACTTTTAATTATTAAAGCCCATATTCATTCTTTTATTTTAATCCTTAGTAGATTTAATTAGCTGCAAATCCAAGCCCATTAAGGACTTGTGTTTTCAGCCACTTACTTCAAATCAAAATCCAATTAGGTTAGGGTTTTGAGATATCTATTTATATAGAATCTTTTTTAGAGTTTGAGAAAACATTATGTCATTGATATTTTGGTGAGAATACATACTCTCTTTGGTTCTTGAAAGAACTTTTTGAACTTATCAAGTTATTCAACTTGTGGCGTTCATCTTATTGAATTATACCTTAAGTTCTTGTCTTTATAGATAACGGGTTTAAGGTTTACCCATTTATACCATTGGTTCTTGGGTCATATATCCAACGGGTTAAGGGTTTGAAGCCTTTTTCACACATCCTTGGGCGTTTGTGGGAGTTTCTTTGTTGGGTTCTAGGTTTCTATACCTAGGGTTCGCGTCAAGTGCACAAGAATCTTTTGTCATACGAGGCCATGCAACAAGAATTTCGAAGGCTACACACGACGATGGAGAATATTAAAGATCGATAGAATGACCACGAGCAAATCTTAGCAAGCATGCCTAGGGAGTTTCTTTGTTGGGTTCTAGGTTTCTATACCTAGGGTTCACCCATTTCTTGAATCAATTTGTTCCTTCCATTTTAATGAGATGACTTATGTGGTGAAGGGAACACATTTTTTGTATAAGTTACCTTTCTTTGCAATGTTATGATGAGTCTTGGTTGAAAAGAATGCAACCTATTCCCATGATATGTGCTAAAATGTTTAATTTTTTAAATGAGATTCTTTGCTCAAAAGGTTGCATATTTCTTGGATCCGTTTATGTATGTCCCTTCCCATACATGCACTTATTAAGCGAATCTTGTTTTGCATTGGTTTCTTTTGAACTTATTACTTGCTACGATGATATAGGAGTAGATTCGAGGACGAATCTTTTCGAGGAGAGAGGAATGATGAGAATCAAGAGGCGCCAAAATCAAGTGATTAAGATCTATTGAAGATGCCTTCTGGTCCAATAACAAGATGGGTTTTCAAGGCTATATTATGTACAAGATAGATTAACAATCATTAATTTACTATAAGCAAGCTGTCCAACCACTTTGGAGTCCATTGGGCAGCCAAATTGATGTCCAAGATAGAAAATTGATGGGCTCAAAAAAAGTCGGCTTTGAGGGCTGGACAGAAATTCCCTAAATTTTAGGAGTCTTTTAATTAGTTTTTAAGTTTGTTTGGGCTGAGAACTTTTAATTATTAAAGCCCATATTCATTCTTTTATTTTAATCCTTAGTAGATTTAATTAGCTGCAAATCCAAGCCCATTAAGGACTTGTGTTTTCAGCCACTTACTTCAAATCAAAATCCAATTAGGTTAGGGTTTTGAGATATCTATTTATATAGAATCTTTTTAGAGTTTCAGAAAACATTATGTCATTGATATTTTGGTGAGAATACATACTCTCTTTGGTTCTTGAAAGAACTTTTTGAACTTATCAAGTTATTCAACTTGTGGCGTTCATCTTATTGAATTATACCTTAAGTTCTTGTCTTTATAGATAACTTGGGTTTAAGGTTTACTGTTTATACCATTGGTTCTTGGGTCATATATCCAACGGGTTAAGGGTTTGAAGCCTTTTTTCACACATCCTTGGGCGTTTGTGGGAGTTTCTTTGTTGGGTTCTAGGTTTCTATACCTAGGGTTCGCGTCAAGTGCACAAGAATCTTTTGTCATACGAGCCATGCAACAAGAATTTGAAGGCTACACACGACGATGGAGAATATTAAAGATCGATAGAATGACCACGAGCAAATCTTAGCAAGCATGCCTAGGGAGTTTCTTTGTTGGGTTCTAGGTTTCTATACCTAGGGTTCACCCATTTCTTGAATCAATTTGTTCCTTCCATTTTAATGAGATGACTTATGTGGTGAAGGGAACACATTTTTTTGTATAAGTTACCTTTCTTTGCAATGTTATGATGAGTCTTGGTTGAAAAGAATGCAACCTATTCCCATGATATGTGCTAAAATGTTTAATTTTTTAAATGAGATTCTTTGCTCAAAAGGTTGCATATTTCTTGGATCCGTTTATGTATGTCCCTTCCCATACATGCACTTATTAAGCGAATCTTGTTTTGCATTGGTTTCTTTTGAACTTATTACTTGCTACGATGATATAGGAGTAGATTCGAGGGACGAATCTTTTCGAGGAGAGAGGAATGATGAGAATCAAGAGGCGCCAAAATCAAGTGATTAAGATCTATTGAAGATGCCCTCTTGGTCCAATAACAAGATGGGTTTTCAAGGCTATATTATGTACAAGATAGATTAACAATCATTAATTTACTATAAGCAAGCTGTCCAACCACTTTGGAGTCCATTGGGCAGCCAAATTGATGTCCAAGATAGAAAATTGATGGGCTCAAAAAAAAAGTCAGCTTTGAGGGCTGGACGAAATTCCCTAAATTTTAGGAGTCTTTTAATTAGTTTTTAAGTTTGTTTGGGCTGAGAACTTTTAATTATTAAAGCCCATATTCATTCTTTTATTTTAATCCTTAGTAGATTTAATTAGTCTGCAAATCCAAGCCCATTAAGGACTTGTGTTTTCAGCCACTTACTTCAAATCAAAATCCAATTAGGTTAGGGTTTTGAGATATCTATTTATATAGAATCTTTTTAGAGTTTTGAGAAAACATTATGTCATTGATATTTTGGTGAGAATACATACTCTCTTTGGTTCTTGAAAGAACTTTTTGAACTTATCAAGTTATTCAACTTGTGGCGTTCATCTTATTGAATTATACCTTAAGTTCTTGTCTTTATAGATAACGGGTTTAAGGTTTCTGTTTATACCATTGGTTCTTGGGTCATATATCCAACGGGTTAAGGGTTTGAAGCCTTTTTCACACATCCTTGGGCGTTTGTGGGAGTTTCTTTGTTGGGTTCTAGGTTTCTATACCTAGGGTTCGCGTCAAGTGCACAAGAATCTTTTGTCATACGAGCCATGCAACAAGAATTTCGAAGGCTACACACGACGATGGAGAATATTAAAGATCGATAGAATGACCACGAGCAAATCTTAGCAAGCATGCCTAGGGAGTTTCTTTGTTGGGTTCTAGGTTTCTATACCTAGGGTTCACCCATTTCTTGAATCAATTTGTTCCTTCCATTTTAATGAGATGACTTATGTGGTGAAGGGAACACATTTTTTTGTATAAGTTACCTTTCTTTGCAATGTTATGATGAGTCTTGGTTGAAAAGAATGCAACCTATTCCCATGATATGTGCTAAAATGTTTAATTTTTAAATGAGATTCTTTGCTCAAAAGGTTGCATATTTCTTGGATCCGTTTATGTATGTCCACTTCCCATACATGCACTTATTAAGCCGAATCTTGTTTTGCATTGGTTTCTTTTGAACTTATTACTTGCTACGATGATATAGGAGTAGATTCGAGGGACGAATCTTTTCGAGGAGAGAGGAATGATGAGAATCAAGAGGCGCCAAAATCAAGTGATTAAGATCTATTGAAGATGCCCTCTTTGGTCCAACAACAAGATGGGTTTTCAAGGCTATATTATGTACAAGATAGATTAACAATCATTAATTTACTATAAGCAAGCTGTCCAACCACTTTGGAGTCCATTGGGCAGCCAAATTGATGTCCAAGATAGAAAATTGATGGGCTCAAAAGAAAAGTCAGCTTTGAGAGCTGGACGAAATTCCCTAAATTTTAGGAGTCTTTTAATTAGTTTTTAAGTTTGTTTGGGCTGAGAACTTTTAATTATTAAAGCCCATATTCATTCTTTTATTTTAATCCTTAGTAGATTTAATTAGCTGCAAATCCAAGCCCATTAAGGACTTGTGTTTTCAGCCACTTACTTCAAATCAAAATCCAATTAGGTTAGGGTTTTGAGATATCTATTTATATAGAATCTTTTTAGAGTTTCGAGAAAACATTATGTCATTGATATTTTGGTGAGAATACATACTCTCTTTGGTTCTTGAAAGAACTTTTTGAACTTATCAAGTTATTCAACTTGTGGCGTTCATCTTATTGAATTATACCTTAAGTTCTTGTCTTTATAGATAACTGGGTTTAAGGTTTACTGTTTATACCATTGGTTCTTGGGTCATATATCCAACGGGTTAAGGGTTTGAAGCCTTTTTTCACACATCCTTGGGCGTTTGTGGGAGTTTCTTTGTTGGGTTCTAGGTTTCTATACCTAGGGTTCGCGTCAAGTGCACAAGAATCTTTTGTCATACGAGCCATGCAACAAGAATTTCGAAGGCTACACACGACGATGGAGAATATTAAAGATCGATAGAATGACCACGAGCAAATCTTAGCAAGCATGCCTAGGGAGTTTCTTTGTTGGGTTCTAGGTTTCTATACCTAGGGTTCACCCATTTCTTGAATCAATTTGTTCCTTCCATTTTAATGAGATGACTTATGTGGTGAAGGGAACACATTTTTTTGTATAAGTTACCTTTCTTTGCAATGTTATGATGAGTCTTGGTTGAAAAAGAATGCAACCTATTCCCATGATATGTGCTAAAATGTTTAATTTTTAAATGAGATTCTTTGCTCAAAGGTTGCATATTTCTTGGATCCGTTTATGTATGTCCCACTTCCCATACATGCACTTATTAAGCCGAATCTTGTTTTGCATTGGTTTCTTTTGAACTTATTACTTGCTACGATGATATAGGAGTAGATTCGAGGGGCGAATCTTTTTCGAGGAGAGAGGAATGATGAGAATCAAGAGGCGCCAAAATCAAGTGATTAAGATCTATTGAAGATGCCTACTGGTCCAACAACAAGATGGGTTTTCAAGGCTATATTATGTACAAGATAGATTAACAATCATTAATTTACTATAAGCAAGCTGTCCAACCACTTTGGAGTCCATTGGGCAGCCAAATTGATGTCAAGATAGAAAATTGATGGGCTCAAAAAAAAGTCAGCTTTGAGGGTTGGACGAAATTCCCTAAATTTTAGGAGTCTTTTAATTAGTTTTTAAGTTTGTTTGGGCTGAGAACTTTTAATTATTAAAGCCCATATTCATTCTTTTATTTTAATCCTTAGTAGATTTAATTAGCTGCAAATCCAAGCCCATTAAGGACTTGTGTTTTCAGCCACTTACTTCAAATCAAAATCCAATTAGGTTAGGGTTTTGAGATATCTATTTATATAGAATCTTTTTAGAGTTTGAGAAAACATTATGTCATTGATATTTTTGGTGAGAATACATACTCTCTTTGGTTCTTGAAAGAACTTTTTGAACTTATCAAGTTATTCAACTTGTGGCGTTCATCTTATTGAATTATACCTTAAGTTCTTGTCTTTATAGATAACTTGGGTTTAAGGTTTACATTTTATACCATTGGTTCTTGGGTCATATATCCAACGGGTTAAGGGTTTGAAGCCTTTTTCACACATCCTTGGGCGTTTGTGGGAGTTTCTTTGTTGGGTTCTAGGTTTCTATACCTAGGGTTCGCGTCAAGTGCACAAGAATCTTTTGTCATACGAGCCATGCAACAAGAATTTCGAAGGCTACACACGACGATGGAGAATATTAAAGATCGATAGAATGACCACGAGCAAATCTTAGCAAGCATGCCTAGGGAGTTTCTTTGTTGGGTTCTAGGTTTCTATACCTAGGGTTCACCCATTTCTTGAATCAATTTGTTCCTTCCATTTTAATGAGATGACTTATGTGGTGAAGGGAACACATTTTTTTGTATAAGTTACCTTTCTTTGCAATGTTATGATGAGTCTTGGTTGAAAAGAATGCAACCTATTCCCATGATATGTGCTAAAATGTTTAATTTTTAAATGAGATTCTTTGCTCAAAAGGTTGCATATTTCTTGGATCCGTTTATGTATGTCCACTTCCCATACATGCACTTATTAAGCCGAATCTTGTTTTGCATTGGTTTCTTTTGAACTTATTACTTGCTACGATGATATAGGAGTAGATTCGAGGGGCGAATCTTTTTCGAGGAGAGAGGAATGATGAGAATCAAGAGGCGCCAAAATCAAGTGATTAAGATCTATTGAAGATGCCTACTGGTCCAACAACAAGATGGGTTTTCAAGGCTATATTATGTACAAGATAGATTAACAATCATTAATTTACTATAAGCAAGCTGTCCAACCACTTTGGAGTCCATTGGGCAGCCAAATTGATGTCCAAGATAGAAAATTGATGGGCTCAAAAAAAGTCAGCTTTGAGGGCTGGACGAAATTCCCTAAATTTTAGGAGTCTTTTAATTAGTTTTTAAGTTTGTTTGGGCTGAGAACTTTTAATTATTAAAGCCCATATTCATTCTTTTATTTTAATCCTTAGTAGATTTAATTAGCTGCAAATCCAAGCCCATTAAGGACTTGTGTTTTCAGCCACTTACTTCAAATCAAAATCCAATTAGGTTAGGGTTTTGAGATATCTATTTATATAGAATCTTTTTAGAGTTTTGAGAAAACATTATGTCATTGATATTTTTGGTGAGAATACATACTCTCTTTGGTTCTTGAAAGAACTTTTTGAACTTATCAAGTTATTCAACTTGTGGCGTTCATCTTATTGAATTATACCTTAAGTTCTTGTCTTTATAGATAACTTGGGTTTAAGGTTTACTGTTTATACCATTGGTTCTTGGGTCATATATCCAACGGGTTAAGGGTTTGAAGCCTTTTTCACACATCCTTGGGCGTTTGTGGGAGTTTCTTTGTTGGGTTCTAGGTTTCTATACCTAGGGTTCGCGTCAAGTGCACAAGAATCTTTTGTCATACGAGGCCATGCAACAAGAATTTCGAAGGCTACACACGACGATGGAGAATATTAAAGATCGATAGAATGACCACGAGCAAATCTTAGCAAGCATGCCTAGGGAGTTTCTTTGTTGGGTTCTAGGTTTCTATACCTAGGGTTCACCCATTTCTTGAATCAATTTGTTCCTTCCATTTTAATGAGATGACTTATGTGGTGAAGGGAACACATTTTTTTGTATAAGTTACCTTTGCTTTGCAATGTTATGATGAGTCTTGGTTGAAAAGAATGCAACCTATTCCCATGATATGTGCTAAAATGTTTAATTTTTTAAATGAGATTCTTTGCTCAAAAGGTTGCATATTTCTTGGATCCGTTTATGTATGTCCACTTCCCATACATGCACTTATTAAGCCGAATCTTGTTTTGCATTGGTTTCTTTTGAACTTATTACTTGCTCACGATGATATAGGAGTAGATTCGAGGGGACGAATCTTTTCGAGGAGAGAGGAATGATGAGAATCAAGAGGCGCCAAAATCAAGTGATTAAGATCTATTGAAGATGCCCTCTTGGTCCAATAACAAGATGGGTTTTCAAGGCTATATTATGTACAAGATAGATTAACAATCATTAATTTACTATAAGCAAGTTGTCCAACCACTTTGGAGTCCATTGGGCAGCCAAATTGATGTCCAAGATAGAAAATTGATGGGCTCAAAAAAGTCGACTTTGAGGGCTGGACGAAATTTCCCTAAATTTTAGGAGTCTTTTAATTAGTTTTTAAGTTTGTTTGGGCTGAGAACTTTTTAATTATTAAAGCCCATATTCATTCTTTTATTTTAATCCTTAGTAGATTTAATTAGCTGCAAATCCAAGCCCATTAAGGACTTGTGTTTTCAGCCACTTACTTCAAATCAAAATCCAATTAGGTTAGGGTTTTGAGATATCTATTTATATAGAATCTTTTTAGAGTTTGAGAAAACATTATGTCATTGATATTTTGGTGAGAATACATACTCTCTTTGGTTCTTGAAAGAACTTTTTGAACTTATCAAGTTATTCAACTTGTGGCGTTCATCTTATTGAATTATACCTTAAGTTCTTGTCTTTATAGATAACGGGTTTAAGGTTTACGTTTATACCATTGGTTCTTGGGTCATATATCCAACGGGTTAAGGGTTTGAAGCCTTTTTCACACATCCTTGGGCGTTTGTGGGAGTTTCTTTGTTGGGTTCTAGGTTTCTATACCTAGGGTTCGCGTCAAGTGCACAAGAATCTTTTGTCATACAGAGCCATGCAACAAGAATTTCGAAGGCTACACACGACGATGGAGAATATTAAAGATCGATAGAATGACCACGAGCAAATCTTAGCAAGCATGCCTAGGGAGTTTCTTTGTTGGGTTCTAGGTTTCTATACCTAGGGTTCACCCATTTCTTGAATCAATTTGTTCCTTCCATTTTAATGAGATGACTTATGTGGTGAAGGGAACACATTTTTTGTATAAGTTACCTTTCTTTGCAATGTTATGATGAGTCTTGGTTGAAAAGAATGCAACCTATTCCCATGATATGTGCTAAAATGTTTAATTTTTTAAATGAGATTCTTTGCTCAAAAGGTTGCATATTTCTTGGATCCGTTTATGTATGTCCACTTCCCATACATGCACTTATTAAGCCGAATCTTGTTTTGCATTGGTTTCTTTTGAACTTATTACTTGCTACGATGATATAGGAGTAGATTCGAGGACGAATCTTTTCGAGGAGAGAGGGAATGATGAGAATCAGAGGCGCCAAAATCAAGTGATTAAGATCTATTGAAGATGCCCTCTTGGTCCAATAACAAGATGGGTTTTCAAGGCTATATTATGTACAAGATAGATTAACAATCATTAATTTACTATAAGCAAGCTGTCCAACCACTTTGGAGTCCATTGGGCAGCCAAATTGATGTCCAAGATAGAAAATTGATGGGCTCAAAAAAGTCAGCCTGAGGGCTGGACGAAATTCCCTAAATTTTAGGAGTCTTTTAATTAGTTTTTAAGTTTGTTTGGGCTGAGAACTTTTTAATTATTAAAGCCCATATTCATTCTTTTATTTTAATCCTTAGTAGATTTAATTAGCTGCAAATCCAAGCCCATTAAGGACTTGTGTTTTCAGCCACTTACTTCAAATCAAAATCCAATTAGGTTAGGGTTTTGAGATATCTATTTATATAGAATCTTTTTAGAGTTTCAGAAAACATTATGTCATTGATATTTTGGTGAGAATACATACTCTCTTTGGTTCTTGAAAGAACTTTTTGAACTTATCAAGTTATTCAACTTGTGGCGTTCATCTTATTGAATTATACCTTAAGTTCTTGTCTTTATAGATAACTGGGTTTAAGGTTTACTGTTTATACCATTGGTTCTTGGGTCATATATCCAACGGGTTAAGGGTTTGAAGCCTTTTTCACACATCCTTGGGCGTTTGTGGGAGTTTGCTGTTGGGTTCTAGGTTTCTATACCTAGGGTTCGCGTCAAGTGCACAAGAATCTTTTGTCATACAGGCCATGCAACAAGAATTTCGAAGGCTACACACGACGATGGAGAATATTAAAGATCGATAGAATGACCACGAGCAAATCTTAGCAAGCATGCCTAGGGAGTTTCTTTGTTGGGTTCTAGGTTTCTATACCTAGGGTTCACCCATTTCTTGAATCAATTTGTTCCTTCCATTTTTAATGAGATGACTTATGTGGTGAAGGGAACACATTTTTTTGTATAAGTTACCTTTCTTTGCAATGTTATGATGAGTCTTGGTTGAAAAAGAATGCAACCTATTCCCATGATATGTGCTAAAATGTTTAATTTTTTAAATGAGATTCTTTGCTCAAAAGGTTGCATATTTCTTGGATCCGTTTATGTATGTCCACTTCCCATACATGCACTTATTAAGCCGAATCTTGTTTTGCATTGGTTTCTTTTGAACTTATTACTTGCTACGATGATATAGGAGTAGATTCGAGGACGAATCTTTTCGAGGAGAGAGGAATGATGAGAATCAAGAGCGCCAAAATCAAGTGATTAAGATCTATTGAAGATGCCCTACTTTGGTCCAACAACAAGATGGGTTTTCAAGGCTATATTATGTACAAGATAGATTAACAATCATTAATTTACTATAAGCAAGTTGTCCAACCACTTTGGAGTCCATTGGGCAGCCAAATTGATGTCCAAGATAGCAAAATTGATGGGCTCAAAAAAAGTCAGCTTTGAGGGTTGGACGAAATTCCCTAAATTTTAGGAGTCTTTTAATTAGTTTTTAAGTTTGTTTGGGCTGAGAACTTTTAATTATTAAAGCCCATATTCATTCTTTTATTTTAATCCTTAGTAGATTTAATTAGCTGCAAATCCAAGCCCATTAAGGACTTGTGTTTTCAGCCACTTACTTCAAATCAAAATCCAATTAGGTTAGGGTTTTGAGATATCTATTTATATAGAATCTTTTTAGAGTTTCGAGAAAACATTATGTCATTGATATTTTGGTGAGAATACATACTCTCTTTGGTTCTTGAAAGAACATTTTTGAACTTATCAAGTTATTCAACTTGTGGCGTTCATCTTATTGAATTATACCTTAAGTTCTTGTCTTTATAGATAACGGGTTTAAGGTTTTACGTTTATACCATTGGTTCTTGGGTCATATATCCAACGGGTTAAGGGTTTGAAGCCTTTTTCACACATCCTTGGGCGTTTGTGGGAGTTTGTTGTTGGGTTCTAGGTTTCTATACCTAGGGTTCGCGTCAAGTGCACAAGAATCTTTTGTCATACGAGGCCATGCAACAAGAATTTCGAAGGCTACACACGACGATGGAGAATATTAAAGATCGATAGAATGACCACGAGCAAATCTTAGCAAGCATGCCTAGGGAGTTTCTTTGTTGGGTTCTAGGTTTCTATACCTAGGGTTCACCCATTTCTTGAATCAATTTGTTCCTTCCATTTTTAATGAGATGACTTATGTGGTGAAGGGAACACATTTTTTTGTATAAGTTACCTTTCTTTGCAATGTTATGATGAGTCTTGGTTGAAAAAGAATGCAACCTATTCCCATGATATGTGCTAAAATGTTTAATTTTTTAAATGAGATTCTTTGCTCAAAAGGTTGCATATTTCTTGGATCCGTTTATGTATGTCCCTTCCCATACATGCACTTATTAAGCGAATCTTGTTTTGCATTGGTTTCTTTTGAACTTATTACTTGCTCGATGATATAGGAGTAGATTCGAGGGACGAATCTTTTCGAGGAGAGAGGAATGATGAGAATCAAGAGCGCCAAAATCAAGTGATTAAGATCTATTGAAGATGCCTCTTTGGTCCAATAACAAGATGGGTTTTCAAGGCTATATTATGTACAAGATAGATTAACAATCATTAATTTACTATAAGCAAAGCTGTCCAACCACTTTGGAGTCCATTGGGCAGCCAAATTGATGTCCAAGATAGAAAATTGATGGGCTCAAAAAAAGTCAGCTTTGAGGGCTGGACGAAATTCCCTAAATTTTAGGAGTCTTTTAATTAGTTTTTAAGTTTGTTTGGGCTGAGAACTTTTAATTATTAAAGCCCATATTCATTCTTTTATTTTAATCCTTAGTAGATTTAATTAGCTGCAAATCCAAGCCCATTAAGGACTTGTGTTTTCAGCCACTTTACTTCAAATCCAAAATCCAATTAGGTTAGGGTTTTGAGATATCTATTTATATAGAATCTTTTTAGAGTTTTGAGAAAACATTATGTCATTGATATTTTGGTGAGAATACATACTCTCTTTGGTTCTTGAAAGAACTTTTTGAACTTATCAAGTTATTCAACTTGTGGCGTTCATCTTATTGAATTATACCTTAAGTTCTTGTCTTTATAGATAACGGGTTTTAAGGTTTTACGTTTATACCATTGGTTCTTGGGTCATATATCCAACGGGTTAAGGGTTTGAAGCCTTTTTCACACATCCTTGGGCGTTTGTGGGAGTTTCTTTGTTGGGTTCTAGGTTTCTATACCTAGGGTTCGCGTCAAGTGCACAAGAATCTTTTTGTCATACAGGCCATGCAACAAGAATTTCGAAGGCTACACACGGCGATGGAGAATATTAAAGATCGATAGAATGACCACGAGCAAATCTTAGCAAGCATGCCTAGGGAGTTTCTTTGTTGGGTTCTAGGTTTCTATACCTAGGGTTCACCCATTTCTTGAATCAATTTGTTCCTTCCATTTTAATGAGATGACTTATGTGGTGAAGGGAACACATTTTTTTGTATAAGTTACCTTTGCTTTGCAATGTTATGATGAGTCTTGGTTGAAAAAGAATGCAACCTATTCCCATGATATGTGCTAAAATGTTTAATTTTTTAAATGAGATTCTTTGCTCAAAAGGTTGCATATTTCTTGGATCCGTTTATGTATGTCACTTCCCATACATGCACTTATTAAGCGAATCTTGTTTTGCATTGGTTTCTTTTGAACTTATTACTTGCTCCGATGATATAGGAGTAGATTCGAGGGGACGAATCTTTTCGAGGAGAGAGGAATGATGAGAATCAAGAGGCGCCAAAATCAAGTGATTAAGATCTATTGAAGATGCCCTACTTTGGTCCAATAACAAGATGGGTTTTCAAGGCTATATTATGTGCAAGATAGATTAACAATCATTAATTTACTATAAGCAAGCTGTCCAACCACTTTGGAGTCCATTGGGCAGCCAAATTGATGTCCAAGATAGCAAAATTGATGGGCTCAAAAAAAGTCAGCTTTGAGGGCTGGACGAAATTCCCTAAATTTTAGGAGTCTTTTAATTAGTTTTTAAGTTTGTTTGGGCTGAGAACTTTAAATTATTAAAGCCCATATTCATTCTTTTATTTTAATCCTTAGTAGATTTAATTAGTTGCAAATCCAAGCCCATTAAGGACTTGTGATTTTCAACCACTTACTTCAAATCAAAATCCAATTAGGTTAGGGTTTTGAGATATCTATTTATATAGAATCTTTTTAGAGTTTCAGAAAACATTATGTCATTGATATTTTGGTGAGAATACATACTCTCTTTGGTTCTTGAAAGAACTTTTTGAACTTATCAAGTTATTCAACTTGTGGCGTTCATCTTATTGAATTATACCTTAAGTTCTTGTCTTTATAGATAACTGGGTTTAAGGTTTTATGTTTATACCATTTGGTTCTTGGGTCATATATCCAACTGAGTTAAGGGTTTTGAAGCCTTTTTCACACATCATTGGGCGTTTGTGGAAGTTTACTTGTTGGATTCTAAGTTTCTATACCTAGGGGTTCGCATAGCGAGTAAGAATCTCTTGGAAGAGAGAGGAATGATGAGAATCAAGAAGCACCAAACTCAATTGATCAAGATCCATTGAATATCACTACTAGTACAATCACAAGAGCTTGGGCACGGAGGATGAGAGAGGCGCTTGATCACATTGCTTGAAAGTGTGTGCAAAAAACAAGCAAAATATGATGGGCTTTGAAGATTATATTATGTACAAGATGGATCGATAGTCATTAATTTTACTACAAGGAAGTTGTCCAACCACTTGGGAGTCCATTTTACCGCCAAATTGATATCCAAGATGGCAAATTGATGGGCTCAGAAAAAGTCGACCTAAGCTGGACGAAATTCTCTAAATTTTAGGAGTCTTTCAATTAGTTTTTTAAGTTTGTTTGGGCTGAGAACTTTTAATTATTAAAGCCGATATTCATTCTTTTATTTTAATCCTTAGTAGATTTAATTAGCTTTGCAAATCCAAGCCCATTAAGGACTTGTGTTTTCAGCCACTACTTCAAATCAAATCCAATTAGGTTAGCGTTTTGAGATATCTATTTATATAGAATCTTTTTAGAGTTTCGAGAAAACATTATGTCATTGATATTTTGGTGAGAATACATACTCTCTTTGGTTCTTGAAAGAACTTTTTGAACTTATCAAGTTATTGAACATGTGGCGTTCATCTTATTGAATTATACCTTAAGTTCTTGTCTTTATAGATAACTGGGTTTAAGGTTTACGTTTATACCTTTGGTTCTTGGGTCATATATCCAACGAGGTTAAGGGTTTTGAAGCCTTTTTCACCACATCCTTGAGCGTTTGTGGAAGTTTTACTTCGTTGGATTCTAAGTTTCTATACCTAGGTTGCTTAGCAGGTAAGAATCTCTTGGAAGAGAGAGGGAATGATGAGAATCAAGAAGCACCAAACTCAATTGATCAAGATCCATTGAATATCACTACTAGTACAATCACAAAGAGCTCGGGCATGGAGGATGAGCGATGCCTTGATCACATTGCTAGAAAGTGTGTGCAAAAACAAGCAAAATATGATGGGCTTTGAAGATTATATTATGTACAAGATGGATCGATAATCATTAATTTACTACAAGGAAGTTGTCCAACCACTTGGGAGTCCATTTTGCAGCCAAATTGATATCCAAGATGGCAAATTGATGGGCTCGTAAAAAGTCGACCTAAGGGCTGGACGAAATTCCCTAAATTTTAGGAGTCTTTCAATTAGTTTTTAAGTTTGTTTGGGCTGAGAACTTTTAATTATTAAAGCCCATATTCATTCTTTTATTTTAATCCTTAGTAGATTTAATTAGCTGCAAATCCAAGCCCATTAAGGACTTGTGTTTTCAGCCACTTACTTCAAAACCAAATCCAATTAGGTTAGTGTTTTGCGATATCTATTTATATAGAATCTTTTTAGAGTTTCAGAAAACATTATGTCATTGATATTTTGGTGAGAATACATACTCTCTTTTGTTCTTGAAAGAACATTTTGAACTTATCAAGTTATTCAACTTGTGGCGTTCATCTTATTGAATTATACCTTAAGTTCTTGTCTTTATAGATAACGGGTTTAAGGTTTCTGTTTATACCTTTGGTTCTTGAAGCCTTTTTCACACATCCTTGGGCGTTTGTGGGAGTTTGCTGTTGGGTTCTAGGTTTCTATACCTATGGTTCGCGTCAAGTGCACAAGAATCTTTTGTCATACAGGCCATGCAACAAGAATTTCGAAGGCTACACACGACGATGGAGAATATTAAAGATCGATAGAATGACCACGAGCAAATCTTAGCAAGCATGCCTAGGGGAGTTTCGTTTGTTGGGTTCTAGGTTTCTATACCTAGGGTTCACCCATTTCTTGAATCAATTTGTTCCTTCCATTTTAATGAGATGACTTATGTGGTGAAGGGAACACATTTTTTGTATAAGTTACCTTTGCTGCAATGTTATGATGAGTCTTGGTTGAAAAGAATGCAACCTATTCCCATGATATGTGCTAAAATGTTTAATTTTTAAATGAGATTCTTTGCTCAAAAGGTTGCATATTTCTTGGATCCGTTTATGTATGTCCCTTCCCATACATGCACTTATTAAGCGAATCTTGTTTTGCATTGGTTTCTTTTGAACTTATTACTTGCTGCGATGATATAGGAGTAGATTCGAGGGACGAATCTTTTTCGAGAGAGAGGAATGATGAGAATCAAGGCGCCAAAATCAAGTGATTAAGATCTATTGAAGATGCCTCTCTGGTCAATAACAAGATGGGTTTTCAAGTCTATATTATGTACAAGATAGATTAACAATCATTAATTTACTATAAGCAAATTGTCCAACCCACTTTTGGAGTCCATTGGGCAGCCAAATTGATGTCCAAGATAGCAAATTGATGGGCTCAAAAAAAGTCAACTTTGAGAGCTGGACGAAATTCCTAAATTTTTAGAAGTCTTTCAATTAGTTTTTTAAGTTTGTTTGGGCTGAAAACTTTTAATTATTAAAGCCCATATTCATTCTTTTATTTTAATCACTGAGTAGATTTAATTAGTTTGCAAATCCAAGCCCATTAAGGACTTGTGTTTTCAGCCACTTACATCAAATCAAAATCCAATTAGGTTAGGGTTTTTGAGATATCTATTTATATAGAATCTTTTTAGAGTTTCGAGAAAACATTATGTCATTGATATTTTTGGTGAGAATACATACTCTCTTTGGTTCTTGAAAGAACTTTTTGAACTTATCAAGTTATTAGACTTGTGGCATTCATCTTATTGAATTATACCTTAAGTTCTTGTCTTTATAGATAACTGGGTTTAAGGTTTCTGTTTATACCTTTGGTTCTTGGGTCATATATCCAACGAGTTAAGGGTTTTGAAGCCTTTTTCACACATCCTTGGGCGTTTGTGGAAGTTTACTGTTGGATTCTAAGTTTCTATACCTAGGGTTCGCAAGCAGGTAAGAATCTCTTCGAAGAGAGAGGGAATGATGAGAATCAAGAAGCACCAAACTCAATTGATCAAGATCCATTGAATATCACTACTAGTACAATCACAAGAGCTTGGGCATGGAGGATGAGCGATGCCTTGATCACATTGCTTGAAAGTGTGTGCAAAAAACAAGCAAAATATGATGGGCTTTGAAGATTATATTATGTACAAGATGGATCGATAATCATTAATTTACTACAAGGAAGTTGTCCAACCACTTGGGAGTCCATTTTGCCGCCAAATTGATATCCAAGATGGCAAATTGATGGGCTCGGAAAAGTCGACCTAAAAGGCTGGACGAAATTCCTAAATTTTAGAAAGTCTTTTAATTAGTTTTTATGTTTGTTTGGGCTGAGAACTTTTTAATTATTAAAGCCCATATTCATTCTTTTATTTTATTCCTTAGTAGATTTAATTAGTTGCAAATCCAAGCCCATTAAGGACTTGTAATTTCAACCACTTACTTCAAATCAAAATCCAATTAGGTTAGGGTTTTGAGATATCTATTTATATAGAATCTTTTTAGAGTTTCAGAAAACATTATGTCATTGATATTTTGGTGAGAATACATACTCTCTTTTGTTCTTGAAAGAACATTTTGAACTTATCAAGTTATTCAACTTGTGGCGTTCATCTTATTGAATTATACCTTAAGTTCTTGTCTTTATAGATAACTGGGTTTTAAGGTTTACATTTATACCTTTGGTTCTTGAAGCCTTTTTCACACATCCTTGGGCGTTTGTAGGGAGTTTGCTGTGTTGGGTTCTAGGTTTCTATACCTATGGTTGGCGTCAAGTGCACGAGAATCTTTTGTCATACAGAGCCATGCAACAAGAATTTTCAGAAGGCTACACCGCACGATGGAGAATATTAAAGATCGATAGAATGACCACGAGCAAATCTTAGCAAGCATGCCTAGGGGAGTTTGTTGTTGGGTTCTAGGTTTCTATACCTAGGGTTCACCCATTTCTTGAATCAATTTGTTCCTTCCATTTTAATGAGATGACTTATGTGGTGAAGGGAACACATTTTTTGTATAAGTTACCTTTGCTGCAATGTTATGATGAGTCTTGGTTGAAAAGAATGCAACCTATTCCCATGATATGTGCTAAAATGTTTAATTTTTAAATGAGATTCTTTGCTCAAAAGGTTGCATATTTCTTGGATCCGTTTATGTATGTCCCTTCCCATACATGCACTTATTAAGCCGAATCTTGTTTTGCATTGGTTTCTTTTGAACTTATTACTTGCTCTGATGATATAGGAGTAGATTCGAGGACGAATCTTTTCGAGGAGAGAGGGAATGATGAGAATCAAGAGGCGCCAAAATCAAGTGATTAAGATCTATTGAAGATGCCTACTGGTCCAATAACAAGATGGGTTTTCAAGTCTATATTATGTACAAGATAGATTAACAATCATTAATTTACTATAAGCAAGCTGTCCAACCACTTTGGAGTCCATTGGGCAGCCAAATTGATGTCCAAGATAGCAAATTGATGGGCTCAAAAAAGTCAGCCTGAGGGCTGGACGAAATTCCCTAAATTTTAGAAGTCTTTTAATTAGTTTTTATGTTTGTTTGGGCTGAGAACTTTTAATTATTAAAGCCCATATTCATTCTTTTATTTTATTCCTTAGTAGATTTAATTAGCTGCAAATCCAAGCCCATTAAGGACTTGTGATTTCAACCACTTACTTCAAATCAAAATCCAATTAGGTTAGGGTTTTGAGATATCTATTTATATAGAATCTTTTTAGAGTTTCAGAAAACATTATGTCATTGATATTTTGGTGAGAATACATACTCTCTTTGGTTCTTGAAAGAACTTTTTGAACTTATCAAGTTATTGAACTTGTGGCGTTCATCTTATTGAATTATACCTTAAGTTCTTGTCTTTATAGATATACTGGGTTTAAGGTTTTACGTTTATACCTTTGGTTCTTGGGTCATATATCCAACGAGTTAAGGGTTTTGAAGCCTTTTTCACACATCCTTGGGCGTTTGTGAAAGTTTACTGTTGGATTCTAAGTTTCTATACCTAGGGTTCGCAAGCAGGTAAGAATCTCTTCGAAGAGAGAGGGAATGATGAGAATCAAGAAGCACCAAACTCAATTGATCAAGATCCATTGAATATCTCTACTAGTACAATCACAAGAGCTTGGACATGGAGGATGAGAGAGGCCTTGATCACATTGCTTGAAAGTGTGTGCAAAAAACAAGCACAATATGATGGGCTTTGAAGATTATATTATGTACAAGATAGATTAACAATCATTAATTTACTACAAGGAAGTTGTCCAACCACTTGGGAGTCCATTTTTCCGCCAAATTGATATCCAAGATGGCAAATTGATGGGCTCAGAAAAGTCAGCCTAAGGGCTGGACGAAATTCCCTAAATTTTAGGAGTCTTTCAATTAGTTTTTAAGTTTGTTTGGGCTGAGAACTTTTAATTATTAAAGCCCATATTCATTCTTTTATTTTATTCCTTAGTAGATTTAATTAGCTGCAAATCCAAGCCCATTAAGGACTTGTGTTTTCAGCCACTTACTTCAAATCCAAATCCAATTAGGTTAGCGTTTTGAGATATCTATTTATATAGAATCTTTTTAGAGTTTCAGAAAACATTATGTCATTGATATTTTGGTGAGAATACATACTCTCTTTGGTTCTTGAAAGAACTTTTTGAACTTATCAAGTTATTGAACTTGTGGCGTTCATCTTATTGAATTATACCTTAAGTTCTTGTCTTTATAGATAACGAGTTTAAGGTTTCTGTTTATACCTTTGGTTCTTGGGTCATATATCCAACGAGTTAAGGGTTTTGAAGCCTTTTTCACACATCCTTGGGCGTTTGTGGAAGTTTCTTTGTTGGATTCTAAGTTTCTATACCTAGGGTTCGCAAGCAGGTAAGAATCTCTTGGAAGAGAGAGGGAATGATGAGAATCAAGAAGCACCAAACTCAATTGATCAAGATCCATTGAATATCACTACTAGTACAATCACAAGAGCTTGGGCACGGAGGATGAGAGAGGCCTTGATCACATTGCTTGAAAGTGTGTGCAAAAAACAAGCAAAATATGATGGGCTTTGAAGATTATATTATGTACAAGATGGATCGATAGTCATTAATTTACTACAAGGAAGTTGTCCAACCACTTGGGAGTCCATTTTACCGTCAAATTGATATCCAAGATGGCAAATTGATGGGCTCGAAAAAGTCGACCTAAGGGCTGGACGAAATTCCCTAAATTTTAGGAGTCTTTCAATTAGTTTTTAAGTTTGTTTGGGCTGAGAACTTTTAATTATTAAAGCCGATATTCATTCTTTTATTTTAATCCTTAGTAGATTTAATTAGCTGCAAATCCAAGCCCATTAAGGACTTGTGTTTTCAGCCACTTACTTCAAATCCAAATCCAATTAGGTTAGCGTTTTGAGATATCTATTTATATAGAATCTTTTTAGAGTTTGAGAAAAACATTATGTCATTGATATTTTGGTGAGAATACATACTCTCTTTGGTTCTTGAAAAGAACTTTTTGAACTTATCAAGTTATTGAACTTGTGGCGTTCATCTTATTGAATTATACCTTAAGTTCTTGTCTTTATAGATAACGAGTTTAAGGTTTTACGTTTATACCTTTGGTTCTTGGGTCATATATCCAACGAGTTAAGGGTTTTGAAGCCTTTTTCACACATCCTTGGCGTTTGTGGAAGTTTCTTGTTGGATTCTAAGTTTCTATACCTAGGGTTAGCAAGCGGGTAAGAATCTCTTGGAAGAGAGAGGGAATGATGAGAATCAAGAAGCACCAAACTCAATTGATCAAGATCCATTGAATATCACTACTAGTACAATCACAAAGAGCTTGGGCACGGAGGATGAGAGAGGCCTTGATCACATTGCTTGAAAGTGTGTGCAAAAAACAAGCAAAATATGATGGGCTTTGAAGATTATATTATGTACAAGATGGATCGATAGTCGTTAATTTACTACAAGGAAGTTGTCCAACCACTTGGGAGTCCATTTTACCGCCAAATTGATATCCAAGATGGCAAATTGATGGGCTCAGAAAAAGTCGACCTAAAGGGCTGGACGAAATTCCCTAAATTTTAGGAGTCTTTCAATTAGTTTTTAAGTTTGTTTGGGCTGAGAACTTTTAATTATTAAAGCCGATATTCATTCTTTTATTTTAATCCTTAGTAGATTTAATTAGCTGCAAATCCAAGCCCATTAAGGACTTGTGTTTTCAGCCACTTACTTCAAATCCAAATCCAATTAGGTTAGGGTTTTGAGATATCTATTTATATAGAATCTTTTTAGAGTTTCAGAAAACATTATGTCATTGATATTTTGGTGAGAATACTCTCTTTGGTTCTTGAAAGAACTTTTTGAGCTTATCAAGTTATTCAACTTGTGGCGTTCAACTTATTGAATTATACCTTAAGTTCTTGTCTTTATAGATACTCGGGTTTAAGGTTTGCTTTTATACCTTTGGTTCTTGGGTCATATATCCAACGGGTTAAGGGTTTGAAGCCTTTTTTCACACATCCTTGGGCGTTTGTGGGAGTTTCTTGTTGGGTTCTAGGTTTCTATACCTATGGTTCGCGTCAAGTGCACAAGAATCTTTTGTCATACAGAGCCATGCAACAAGAATTTGAAGGCTACACACGACGATGGAGAATATTAAAGATCGATAGAATGACCACGAGCAAATCTTAGCAAGCATGCCTAGGGAGTTTCATTTGTTGGGTTCTAGAGTTTCTATACCTAGGGTTCACCCATTTCTTGAATCAATTTGTTCCTTCCATTTTTAATGAGATGACTTATGTGGTGAAGGGAACACATTTTTTTGTATAAGTTACCTTTGTTGCAATGTTATGATGAGTCTTGGTTGAAAAAGAATGCAACCTATTCCCATGATATGTGCTAAAATGTTTAATTTTTAAATGAGATTCTTTGCTCAAAAGGTTGCATATTTCTTGGATCCGTTTATGTATGTCCCTTCCCATACATGCACTTATTAAGCCGAATCTTGTTTTTGCATTGGTTTCTTTTGAACTTATTACTTGCTCGATGATATAGGAGTAGATTCGAGGACAAATCTTTTCGAGAGAGAGGGAATGATGAGAATCAAGAGGCGCCAAAATCAAGTGATTAAGATCTATTGAAGATGCCCTCTATGGTCAAATAACAATATGGGTTTTTCAAGTCTATATTATGTACAAGATAGATTAACAATCATTAATTTACTATAAGCAAGCTGTCCAACCACTTTTGGATTCCATTGGGCAGCCAAATTGATGTCCAAGATAGCAAATTGATGGGCTCAAAAAAGTCGACTTTGAGAGACTGGACGAAAATTCCCTAAATTTTAGGAGTCTTTTAATTAGTTTTTAAGTTTGTTTGGGCTGAGAACTTTTAATTATTAAAGCCCATATTCATTCTTTTATTTTAATCCTTAGTAGATTTAATTAGCTGCAAATCCAAGCCCATTAAGGACTTGTGTTTTCAGCCACTTACTTCAAATCCAAATCCAATTAGGTTAGGGTTTTGAGATATCTATTTATATAGAATCTTTTTAGAGTTTCAGAAAACATTATGTCATTGATATTTTGGTGAGAATACATACTCTCTTTGGTTCTTGAAAGAACTTTTTGAACTTATCAAGTTATTGAACTTGTGGCGTTCATCTTATTGAATTATACCTTAAGTTCTTGTCTTTATAGATAACGGGTTTAAGGTTTCTGTTTATACCTTTGGTTCTTGGGTCATATATCCAACGAGTTAAGGGTTTTGAAGCCTTTTTCACACATCCTTGGGCGTTTGTGGAAGTTTCTTTGTTGGATTCTAAGTTTCTATACCTAGGGTTCATGGCGGTAAGAATCTCTTGGAAGAGAGAGGGAATGATGAGAATCAAGAAGCACCAAACTCAATTGATCAAGATCCATTGAATATCACTACTAGTACAATCACAAGAGCTTGGGCATGGAGGATGAAAGATGCCTTGATCACATTGCTTGAAAGTGTGTGCAAAAAACAAGCACAATATGATGGGCTTTGAAGATTATATTATGTACAAGATTGATCGATAATCATTAATTTACTACAAGGAAGTTGTCCAACCACTTGGGAGTCCATTTTGCCGCCAAATTGATATCCAAGATGGCAAATTGATGGGCTCGAAAAAGTCAGCCTAAGGGCTGGACAGAAATTCCCTAAATTTTAGGAGTCTTTCAATTAGTTTTTAAGTTTGTTTGGGCTGAGAACTTTTAATTATTAAAGCCCATATTCTTTCTTTTATTTTAATCCTTAGTAGATTTAATTAGCTGCAAATCCAAGCCCATCAAGGACTTGTGTTTTCAGCCACTTACTCCAAATCCAAATTCAATTAGATAGGGTTTTGAGATATCTATTTATATAGAATCTTTTTAGAGTTTCAAAAAACATTATGTCAATTATATTTTGGTGAGAATACATACTCTCTTTGGTTCTTGAAAGAACATTTTGAACTTATCAAGTTATTCAACATGTGGCGTTCATCGTATTGAATTATACCTTAAGTTCTTGTCTTTATAGATAACGGGTTTAAGGTTTCTGTTTATACCATTGGTTCTTGGGTCATATATCCAATGGGTTAAGGGGTTTTGAAGCCTTTTTCACACATCCTTGGGCGTTTGTGGGAGTTTCTTTGTTGGGTTCTAGGTTTCTATACCTAGGGTTCGCGTCAAGTGCACAAGAATCTTTTTGTCATACGGGCCATGCAACAAGAATTTCGAAGGCTACACGACTGACGATGGAGAATATTAAAGATCGATAGAATGACCACGAGCAAATCTTAGCAAGCATGCCTAGGGGAGTTTCTTTGTTGGGTTCTCGGTTTCTATACCTAGGGTTCACCCATTTCTTGAATCAATTTGTTCCTTCCATTTTAATGAGATGACTTATGTGGTGAAGGGAAGACATTTTTTTGTATAAGTTACCTTTCTTTGCAATGTTATGATGAGTCTTGGTTGAAAAAGAATGCAACCTATTCCCATGATATGTGCTAAAATGTTTAATTTTTAAATGAGATTCTTTGCTCAAAAGGTTGCATATTTCTTGGATCCGTTTATGTATGTCCCCTTCCCATACATGCACTTATTAAGCCGAATCTTGTTTTGCATTGGTTTCTTTTGAACTTATTACTTGCTACGATGATATAGGAGTAGATTCGAGAACAAATCTTTTCGTGGAGAGAGGGAATGATGAGAATCAGAGGCGCCAAAATCAAGTGATTAAGATCTATTGAAGATGCCCTCTTGGTCCAATAACAAGATGGGTTTTCAAGTCTATATTATGTACAAGATAGATTAACAATCATTAATTTACTATAAGCAAGCTGTCCAACCACTTTGGAGTCCATTGGGCAGCCAAATTGATGTCCAAGATAGCAAATTGATGGGCTCAAAAAAAGTCAGCTGAGGGCTGGACGAAATTCCCTAAATTTTAGGAGTCTTTTAATTAGTTTTTAAGTTTGTTTGGGCTGAGAACTTTTAATTATTAAAGCCCATATTCATTCTTTTATTTTAATCCTTAGTAGATTTAATTAGCTGCAAATCCAAGCCCATTAAGGACTTGGGTTTTCAGCCACTTACTTCAAATCAAAATCCAATTAGGTTAGGGTTTTGAGATATCTATTTATATAGAATCTTTTTAGAGTTTCAGAAAACATTATGTCATTGATATTTTGGTGAGAATACATACTCTCTTTGGTTCTTGAAAGAACTTTTTGAACTTATCAAGTTATTGAACTTGTGGCGTTCATCTTATTGAATTATACCTTAAGTTCTTGTCTTTATAGATAACAGGTTTAAGGTTTCTGTTTATACCTTTGGTTCTTGGGTCATATATCCAACGAGTTAAGGGTTTTGAAGCCTTTTTCACACATCCTTGGGCGTTTGTGGAAGTTTACTGTTGGATTCTAAGTTTCTATACCTAGGGTTCGCAAGCAGGTAAGAATCTCTTCGAAGAGAGAGGGAATGATGAGAATCAAGAAGCACCAAACTCAATTGATCAAGATCCATTGAATATCACTACTAGTACAATCACAAGAGCTTGGGCATGGAGGATGAAAGATGCCTTGATCACATTGCTTGAAAGTGTGTGCAAAAAACAAGCACAATATGATGGGCTTTGAAGATTATATTATGTACAAGATTGATCGATAATCATTAATTTACTACAAGGAAGTTGTCCAACCACTTGGGAGTCCATTTTGCCGCCAAATTGATATCCAAGATGGCAAATTGATGGGCTCAGAAAAGTCAGCCCTAAGGGCTGGACAGAAATTCCCTAAATTTTAGGAGTCTTTCAATTAGTTTTTAAGTTTGTTTGGGCTGAGAACTTTTAATTATTAAAGCCCATATTCTTTCTTTTATTTTAATCCTTAGTAGATTTAATTAGCTGCAAATCCAAGCCCATTAAGGACTTGTGTTTTCAGCCACTTACTTCAAATCCAAATCCAATTAGGTTAGGGTTTTGAGATATCTATTTATATAGAATCTTTTTAGAGTTTCAGAAAACATTATGTCATTGATATTTTGGTGAGAATACTCTCTTTGGTTCTTGAAAGAACTTTTTGAACTTATCAAGTTATTCAACTTGTGGCGTTCAACTTATTGAAATATACCTTAAGTTCTTGTCTTTATAGATAACGGGTTTAAGGTTTCTGTTTATACCTTTGGTTCTTGGGTCATATATCCAACGGGTTAAGGGTTTGAAGCCTTTTTCACACATCCTTGGGCGTTTGTGGGAGTTTGCTGACGTGCAATCCGCGGAAGAACGAACTAGGTGATGGAATTTTCAGCTTGGACAAACAAAGATTCGATTTTTGAACAACAAACAATTCTTATAAACACAATATAATTAAATTCCTACGACACCTCTTAGAAACTTGTTCTAAGCAATCCCGATAATAAGAATTTAACCAATAAGAAGAACACTTACACGCCACAATCGGAAAACTCAATTGATAAGTGATAGTGAAGTTCTTGGAGTAACAAGAGTAAGAGGATTCAACCCTCTCAAGGTGGTGGCGGCCTCTCAAAATGACACTCAAAATGCTGCCTAATTTTCCTCCAAGAACACTTTACTTATAGCTAGGGGTTTGAAAGAAAGGTTGGGGTTAATGATACATATAATCCCAACATAAAAACAAGATACATATGAGCCCAAAATAAAACAATTCCAACAAGGTTGACAGCCCAAGTCTTTAAAACATCATTTACTGTTGGATTCTAAGTTTCTATACCTAGGGTTCGCAAGCAGGTAAGAATCTCTTGGAAGAGAGAGGGAATGATGAGAATCAAGAAGCACCAAACTCAATTGATCAAGATCCATTGAATATCACTACTAGTACAATCACAAGAGCTTGGGCATGGAGGATGAGAGATGCCTTGATCACATTGCTTGAAAGTGTGTGCAAAAAACAAGCAAAATATGATGGGCTTTGAAGATTATATTATGTACAAGATGGATCGATAACCATTAATTTATTACAAGGAAGTTGTCCAACCACTTGGGAGTCCATTTTACCGCCAAATTGATATCCAAGATGGCAAATTGATGGGCTCAGAAAAGTCAGCCTAAGGGCTGGACGAAATTCCCTAAATTTTAGGAGTCTTTCAATTAGTTTTTAAGTTTGTTTGGGCTGAGAACTTTTAATTATTAAAGCCCATATTCTTTCTTTTATTTTAATCCTTAGTAGATTTAATTAGCTGCAAATCCAAGCCCATTAAGGACTTGTGTTTTCAGCCACTTACTTCAAATCCAAATTCAATTAGGTTAGAGTTTTGAGATGTCTATTTATAGAGAATATTTTTAGAGTTTCAGAAAACATTATGTCATTGATATTTTGGTGAGAATACTCTCTTTGGTTCTTGAAAGAACTTTTTGAACTTATCAAGTTATTCAACTTGTGGCGTTCAACTTATTGAATTATACCTTAAGTTCTTGTCTTTATAGATAACGGGTTTAAGGTTTCTGTTTATACCTTTGGTTCTTGGGTCATATATCCAACGGGTTAAGGGTTTGAAGCCTTTTTCACACATCCTTGGGCGTTTGTGGGAGTTTGCTATTGGGTTCTAGGTTTCTATACCTAGGGTTCGCCCATTTCTTGAATCAATTTGTTCCTTCCATTTTAATGATATGACTTATGTGGTGAAGGGAACACATTTTTTGTATAAGTTACCTTTGCTGCAATGTTATGATGAGTCTTGGTTGAAAAGAATGCAACCTATTCCCATGATATGTGCTAAAATGCTTAATTTTTAAATGAGATTATTTGCTCAAAAGGTTGCATATTTCTTGGATCCGTTTATGTATGTCCCTTCCCATACATGCACTTATTAAGCCGAATCTTGTTTTGCATTGGTTTCTTTTGAACTTATTACTTGCTCTGATGATATAGGAGTAGATTCGAGGACGAATCTTTTCGAGGAGAGAGGGAATGATGAGAATCAAGAGGCGCCAAAATCAAGTGATTAAGATCTATTGAAGATGCCTACTGGTCCAATAACAAGATGGGTTTTCAAGTCTATATTATGTACAAGATAGATTAACAATCATTAATTTACTATAAGCAAGTTGTCCAACCACTTTGGAGTCCATTGGGCAGCCAAATTGAAGTCCAAGATAGCAAATTGATGGGTTCAAAAAAGTCAGCCTGAGGGCTGGACGAAATTCCCTAAATTTTAGGAGTCTTTTAATTAGTTTTTAAGTTTGTTTGGGCTGAGAACTTTTAATTATTAAAGCCCATATTCATTCTTTTATTTTAATCCTTAGTAGATTTAATTAGCTGCAAATCCAAGCCCATTAAGGACTTGTGTTTTCAGCCACTTACTTCAAATCCAAATCCAATTAGGTTAGGGTTTTGAGATATCTATTTATATAGAATCTTTTTAGAGTTTTGAGAAAAACATTATGTCATTGATATTTTGGTGAGAATACATACTCTCTTTGGTTCTT
Source organism: Rauvolfia tetraphylla (assembly GCA_030512225.1). Taxonomy (NCBI): domain Eukaryota; kingdom Viridiplantae; phylum Streptophyta; class Magnoliopsida; order Gentianales; family Apocynaceae; genus Rauvolfia; species Rauvolfia tetraphylla. Next base: position 36,223 of record JAJQKT010000053.1, read on the forward strand.
GAAAGAACTTTTTGAACTTATCAAGTTATTGAACTTGTGGCGTTCATCTTATTGAATTATACCTTAAGTTCTTGTCTTTATAGATAACGGGTTTAAGGTTTCTGTTTATACCTTTGGTTCTTGGGTCATATATCCAACGAGTTAAGGGTTTTGAAGCCTTTTTCACACATCCTTGGGCGTTTGTGGAAGTTCATTTGTTGGATTCTAAGTTTCTATACCTAGGGGTTCGCATAGCGGGTAAGAATCTCTTGGAAGAGAGAGGGAATGATGAGAATCAAGAAGCACCAAACTCAATTGATCAAGATCCATTGAATATCACTACTAGTACAATCACAAGAGCTTGGGCATGGAGGATGAGAGATGCCTTGATCACATTGCTTGAAAGTGTGTGCAAAAAACAAGCAAAATATGATGGGCTTTGAAGATTATATTATGTACAAGTTGGATCGATAATCATTAATTTACTACAATGAAGTTGTCCAACCACTTGGGAGTCCATTTTACCGCCAAATTGATAGCCAAGATGGCAAATTGATGGGCTCAGAAAAGTCAGCCTAAGGGCTGGACGAAATTCCCTAAATTTTAGGAGTCTTTCAATTAGTTTTTAAGTTTGTTTGGGCTGAGAACTTTTAATTATTAAAGCCCATATTCTTTCTTTTATTTTAATCCTTAGTAGATTTAATTATCTGCAAATCCAAGCCCATTAAGGACTTGTGTTTTCAGCCACTTACTTCAAATCCAAATCCAATTAGGTTAGGGTTTTGAGATATCTATTTATATAGAATCTTTTTAGAGTTTCAGAAAACATTATGTCATTGATATTTTGGTGAGAATACTCTCTTTGGTTCTTGAAAGAACTTTTTGAACTTATCAAGTTATTGAACTTGTGGCGTTCATCTTATTGAATTATACCTTAAGTTCTTGTCTTTATAGATAACGGGTTTAAGGTTTCTGTTTATACCTTTGGTTCTTGGGTCATATATCCAACGGGTTAAGGGTTTGAAGCCTTTTTCACACATCCTTGGGCGTTTGTGGGAGTTTGCTGACGTGCAATCCGCGGAAGAACGAACTAGGTGATGGAATTTTCAGCTTGGACAAACAAAGATTCGATTTTCGAACAACAAACAATTCTTATAAACACAATATAATTAAATTCCTACGACAGCTCTTAGAAACTTGTTCTAAGCAATCCCGATAATAAGAATTTAACCAATAAGAAGAACACTTACACGCCACAATCGGAAAACTCAATTGATAAGTGAAAGTGAAGTTCTTGGAGTAACAAGAGTAAGAGGATTCAACCCTCTCAAGGTGGTGGCGGCAGCCCCTCAAAATGACACTCAAAATCTGCCCTAATTTTCCTCCAAGAACACTACTTATAGCTAGGGTTTGAAAGAAAGGTTGGGGTTAATGATACATATAAGCCCAACATAAAAACAAGATACATATGAGCCCAAAATAAAACAATTCCAACAAGGTTGACAGCCCAAGTCTTTAAAACATAATTGCCTCTTGGACTTAAGCCCATTACATAGCCTTCAAGTCCGGCCCAAGTATATGAGACAAATGGACCAAGTTGGGCTGTGTTGCAACTAAATCTCCTCCAACAAGTTTGGTCTTCAAATGTTGATCCACGTAGGCAAACAAGGCCTCTTGAAGCGTCTTAGCCCTAGCTCTAGTTATTGGCCCGACCGGTATGATTAGCTCTTTATTTGACACGTCTAAGCCATCATAGCAATCCGTAGGCTTGCTCACATCATTTACTGTTGGATTCTAAGTTTCTATACCTAGGGTTCGCAAGCAGGTAAGAATCTCTTGGAAGAGAGAGGGAATGATGAGAATCAAGAAGCACCAAACTCAATTGATCAAGATCCATTGAATATCACTACTAGTACAATCACAAGAGCTTGGGCATGGAGGATGAGAGATGCCTTGATCACATTGCTTGAAAGTGTGTGCAAAAAACAAGCAAAATATGATGGGCTTTGAAGATTATATTATGTACAAGATGGATCGATAATCATTAATTTATTACAAGGAAGTTGTCCAACCACTTGGGAGTCCATTTTACCGCCAAATTGATATCCAAGATGGCAAATTGATGGGCTCAGAAAAGTCAGCCTAAGGGCTGGACGAAATTCCCTAAATTTTAGGAGTCTTTCAATTAGTTTTTAAGTTTGTTTGGGCTGAGAACTTTTAATTATTAAAGCCCATATTCTTTCTTTTATTTTAATCCTTAGTAGATTTAATTAGCTGCAAATCCAAGCCCATTAAGGACTTGTGTTTTCAGCCACTTACTTCAAATCCAAATCCAATTAGGTTAGGGTTTTGAGATATCTATTTATATAGAATCTTTTTAGAGTTTCAGAAAACATTATGTCATTGATATTTTGGTGAGAATACTCTCTTTGGTTCTTGAAAGAACTTTTTGAACTTATCAAGTTATTCAACTTGTGGCGTTCATCTTATTGAATTATACCTTAAGTTCTTGTCTTTATAGATAACGGGTTTAAGGTTTCTGTTTATACCTTTGGTTCTTGGGTCATATATCCAACGGGTTAAGGGTTTGAAGCCTTTTTCACACATCCTTGGGCGTTTGTGGGAGTTTGCTGACGTGCAATCCGCGGAAGAACGAACTAGGTGATGGAATTTTCAGCTTGGACAAACAAAGATTCGATTTTCGAACAACAAACAATTCTTATAAACACAATATAATTAAATTCCTACGACAGCTCTTAGAAACTTGTTCTAAGCAATCCCGATAATAAGAATTTAACCAATAAGAAGAACACTTACACGCCACAATCGGAAAACTCAATTGATAAGTGAAAGTGAAGTTCTTGGAGTAACAAGAGTAAGAGGATTCAACCCTCTCAAGGTGGTGGCGGCAGCCCCTCAAAATGACACTCAAAATCTGCCCTAATTTTCCTCCAAGAACACTACTTATAGCTAGGGTTTGAAAGAAAGGTTGGGGTTAATGATACATATAAGCCCAACATAAAAACAAGATACATATGAGCCCAAAATAAAACAATTCCAACAAGGTTGACAGCCCAAGTCTTTAAAACATAATTGCCTCTTGGACTTAAGCCCATTACATAGCCTTCAAGTCCGGCCCAAGTATATGAGACAAATGGACCAAGTTGGGCTGTGTTGCAACTAAATCTCCTCCAACAAGTTTGGTCTTCAAATGTTGATCCACGTAGGCAAACAAGGCCTCTTGAAGCGTCTTAGCCCTAGCTCTAGTTATTGGCCCGACCGGTATGATTAGCTCTTTATTTGACACGTCTAAGCCATCATAGCAATCCGTAGGCTTGCTCACATCATTTACTGTTGGATTCTAAGTTTCTATACCTAGGGTTCGCAAGCAGGTAAGAATCTCTTGGAAGAGAGAGGGAATGATGAGAATCAAGAAGCACCAAACTCAATTGATCAAGATCCATTGAATATCACTACTAGTACAATCACAAGAGCTTGGGCATGGAGGATGAGAGATGCCTTGATCACATTGCTTGAAAGTGTGTGCAAAAAACAAGCAAAATATGATGGGCTTTGAAGATTATATTATGTACAAGATGGATCGATAATCATTAATTTATTACAAGGAAGTTGTCCAACCACTTGGGAGTCCATTTTACCGCCAAATTGATATCCAAGATGGCAAATTGATGGGCTCAGAAAAGTCAGCCTAAGGGCTGGACGAAATTTCCTAAATTTTAGGAGTCTTTCAATTAGTTTTTAAGTTTGTTTGGGCTGAGAACTTTTAATTATTAAAGCCCATATTCTTTCTTTTATTTTAATCCTTAGTAGATTTAATTAGCTGCAAATCCAAGCCCATTAAGGACTTGTGTTTTCAGCCACTTACTTCAAATCAAAATCCAATTAGGTTAGGGTTTTGAGATATCTATTTATATAGAATCTTTTTAGAGTTTCAGAAAATATTATGTCATTGATATTTTGGTGAGAATACATACTCTCTTTGGTTCTTGAAAGAACTTTTTGAACTTATCAAGTTATTCAACTTGTGGCGTTCATCTTATTGAATTATACCTTAAGTTCTTGTCTTTATTGATAACGGGTTTAAGGTTTCTGTTTATACCTTTGGTTCTTGGGTCATATATCCAACGAGTTAAGGGTTTTGAAGCCTTTTTCACACATCCTCGGGCGTTTGTGAAAGTTTACTGTTGGATTCTAAGTTTCTATACCTAGGGTTCGCAAGCAGGTAAGAATCTCTTCGAAGAGAGAGGGAATGATGAGAATCAAGAAGCACCAAACTCAATTGATCAAGATCCATTGAATATCTCTACTAGTACAATCACAAGAGCTTGGGCACGGAGGATGAGAGAGGCCTTGATCACATTGCTTGAAAGTGTGTGCAAAAAACAAGCAAAATATGATGGGCTTTGAAGATTATATTATGTACAAGATGGATCGATAATCATTAATTTACTACAAGGAAGTTGTCCAACCACTTGGGAGTCCATTTTGCCGCCAAATTGATATCCAAGATGGCAAATTGATGGGCTTAGAAAAGTCAGTCTAAGGGCTGGACGAAATTTCCTAAATTTTAGGAGTCTTTCAATTAGTTTTTAAGTTTGTTTGGGCTGAGAACTTTTAATTATTAAAGCCCATATTCTTTCTTTTATTTTAATCCTTAGTAGATTTAATTAGCTGCAAATCCAAGCCCATTAAGGACTTGTGTTTTCAGCCACTTACTTCAAATCCAAATCCAATTAGGTTAGGGTTTTGAGATATCTATTTATATAGAATCTTTTTAGAGTTTCAGAAAACATTATGTCATTGATATTTTGGTGAGAATACTCTCTTTGGTTCTTGAAAGAACTTTTTGAACTTATCAAGTTATTCAACTTGTGGCGTTCATCTTATTGAATTATACCTTAAGTTCTTGTCTTTATAGATAACGGGTTTAAGGTTTCTGTTTATACCTTTGGTTCTTGTGTCATATATCCAGCGAGTTAAGGGTTTGAAGCCTTTTTCACACATCCTTGGGGGTTTGTGGGAGTTTCTTTGTTGGGTTCTAGGTTTCTATACCTAGGGTTCGCGTCAAGTGCACAAGAATATTTTTGTCATACGAGCCATGCAACAAGAATTTGAAGGCTACACACGACGATGGAGAATATTAAAGATCGATAGAATGACCACGAGCAAATCTTAGCAAGCATGCCTAGGGAGTTTCTTTGTTGGGTTCTAGGTTTCTATACCTAGGGTTCACCCATTTCTTGAATCAATTTGTTCCTTCCATTTTAATGAGATGACTTATGTGGTGAAGGGAACACATTTTTTTGTATAAGTTACCTTTCTTTGTAACGTTATGATGAGTCTTGGTTGAAAAGAATGCAACCTATTCCCATGATATGTGCTAAAATGTTTAATTTTTTAAAAGAGATTCTTTGCTCAAAGGTTGCATATTTCTTGGATCCGTTTATGTATGTCCCTTCCCATACATGCACTTATTAAGCTGAATCTTGTTTTGCATTGGTTTCTTTTGAACTTATTACTCGCTCGATGATATAGGAGTAGATTCGAGGGACGAATCTTTTCGAGAGAGAGGAATGATGAGAATCAAGAGGCGCCAAAATCAAGTGATTAAGATCTATTGAAGATGTCTCATGGTCCAATAACAAGATGGGTTTTCAAGGCTATATTATGTACAAGATAGATTAACAATCATTAATTTACTATAAGCAAGCTGTCCAACCACTTTGGAGTCCATTGGGCAGCCAAATTGATGTCCAAGATAGCAAATTGATGGGCTCAAAAAAGTCAGCCTGAGGGCTGGACGAAATTCCCTAAATTTTAGGAGTCTTTTAATTAGTTTTTAAGTTTGTTTGGGCTGAGAACTTTTAATTATTAAAGCTCATATTCATTCTTTTATTTTAATCCTTAGTAGATTTAATTAGCTGCAAATCCAAGCCCATTAAGGACTTGTGTTTTCAGCCACTTACTTCAAATCCAAATTCAATTAGGTTAAAGTTTTGAGATATCTATTTATAGAGAATCTTTTTAGAGTTTCAGAAAACATTATGTCATTGATATTTTTGTGAGAATACATACTCTCTTTGGTTCTTGAAATAACTTTTTGAACTTATCAAGTTATTCAACTTGTGGCGTTCATCTTATTGAATTATACCTTAAGTTCTTGTCTTTATAGATAACGAGTTTAAGGTTTCTGTTTATACATTCGGTTCTTGGGTCATATATCCAGCGAGTTAAGGGTTTGAAGCCTTTTTCACACATCCTTGGGGGTTTGTGGGAGTTTGCTGTTGGGTTCTAGGTTTCTATACCTAGGGTTCGCGTCAAGTGCACAAGAATATTTTGTCATACAGGCCATGCAACAAGAATTCCGAAGGCTACACACGACGATGGAGAATATTAAAGATCGATTGAATGACCACGAGCAAATCTTAGCAAGCATGCCTAGGGAGTTTGCTGTTGGGTTCTAGGTTTCTATACCTAGGGTTCACCCATTTCTTGAATCAATTTGTTCCTTCCATTTTAATGAGATGACTTATGTGGTGAAGGGAACACATTTTTTGTATAAGTTACCTTTGCTGCAACGTTATGATGAGTCTTGGTTGAAAAGAATGCAACCTATTCCCATGATATGTGCTAAAATGTTTAATTTTTAAATGAGATTCTTTGCTCAAAAGGTTGCATATTTCTTGGATCCGTTTATGTATGTCCCTTCCCATACATGCACTTATTAAGCCGAATCTTGTTTTGCATTGGTTTCTTTTGAACTTATTACTCGCTCTGATGATATAGGAGTAGATTCGAGGACGAATCTTTTCGAGGAGAGAGGGAATGATGAGAATCAAGAGGCGCCAAAATCAAGTGATTAAGATCTATTGAAGATGCCTACTGGTCCAATAACAAGATGGGTTTTCAAGGCTATATTATGTACAAGATAGATTAACAATCATTAATTTACTATAAGCAAGCTGTCCAACCACTTTGGAGTCCATTGGGCAGCCAAATTGATGTCCAAGATAGCAAATTGATGGGCTCAAAAAAGTCGGCACTGAGGGCTGGACGAAATTCCCTAAATTTTAGGAGTCTTTTTAATTAGTTTTTAAGTTTGTTTGGGCTGAGAACTTTTAATTATTAAAGCTCATATTCATTCTTTTATTTTAATCCTTAGTAGATTTAATTAGTTGCAAATCCAAGCCCATTAAGGACTTGTGTTTTCAGCCACTTACTTCAAATCCAAATTCAATTAGGTTAAAGTTTTGAGATATCTATTTATAGAGAATCTTTTTAGAGTTTGGGAAAACATTATGTCATTGATATTTTTGTGAGAATACATACTCTCTTTGGTTCTTGAAATAACTTTTTGAACTTATCAAGTTATTCAACTTGTGGCTTTCATCTTATTGAATTATACCTTAAGTTCTTGTCTTTATAGATAACTGGGTTTAAGGTTTCTGTTTATACATTCGGTTCTTGGGTCATATATCCAGTGAGTTAAGGGTTTGAAGCCTTTTTCACACATCCTTGGGGGTTTGTGGGAGTTTCTTTGTTGGGTTCTAGGTTTCTATACCTAGGGTTCGCGTCAAGTGCACAAGAATATTTTTGTCATACGAGCCATGCAACAAGAATTCAGAAGGCTACACACGACGATGGAGAATATTAAAGATCGATTGAATGACCACGAGCAAATCTTAGCAAGCATGCCTAGGGAGTTTCTTTGTTGGGTTCTAGGTTTCTATACCTAGGGTTCACCCATTTCTCGAATCAATTTGTTCCTTCCATTTTAATGAGATGACTTATGTGGTAAAGGGAACACATTTTTTTGTATAAGTTACCTTTCTTTGTAGCGTTATGATGAGTCTTGGTTGAAAAAGAATGCAACCTATTCCCATGATATGTGCTAAAATGTTTAATTTTTTAAAAGAGATTCTTTGCTCAAAAGGTTGCATATTTCTTGGATCCGTTTATGTATGTCCCTTCCCATACATGCACTTATTAAGCGAATCTTGTTTTGCATTGGTTTCTTTTGAACTTATTACTTCCTCCCGATGATATAGGAGTAGATTCGAGGACGATTCTTTTCGAGGAGAGAGGAATGATGAGAATCAAGAGCGCCAAACTCAAGTGATTAAGATCCATTGAAGATGTCTCTTTGGTCCAATAACAAGATGGGTTTTCAAGGCTATATTATGTACAAGATAGATTAACAATCATTAATTTACTATAAGCAAGTTGTCCAACCACTTTGGAGTCCATTGGGCAGCCAAATTGATGTCCAAGATAGCAAATTGATGGGCTCAAAAAAGTCGACTTTGAGGGCTGGACGAAATTCCCTAAATTTTAGGAGTCTTTTAATTAGTTTTTAAGTTTGTTTGGGCTGAGAACTTTTTAATTATTAAAGCTCATATTCATTCTTTTATTTTAATCCTTAGTAGATTTAATTAGTTGCAAATCCAAGCCCATTAAGGACTTGTGTTTTCAGCCACTTACTTCAAATCCAAATTCAATTAGGTTAAAGTTTTGAGATATCTATTTATAGAGAATCTTTTTAGAGTTTCGAGAAAACATTATGTCATTGATATTTTTGTGAGAATACATACTCTCTTTGGTTCTTGAAATAACTTTTTGAACTTATCAAGTTATTCAACTTGTGGCGTTCATCTTATTGAATTATACCTTAAGTTCTTGTCTTTATAGATAACGGGTTTAAGGTTTTCGTTTATACATTCGGTTCTTGGGTCATATATCCAGTGAGTTAAGGGGTTTGAAGCCTTTTACACACGTCCTTGGGGGTTTGTGGGAGTTTCTTTGTTGGGTTCTAGGTTTCTATACCTAGGGTTCGCGTCAAGTGCACAAGAATATTTTTGTCATACGAGCCATGCAACAAGAATTCCGAAGGCTACACACTGACGATGGAGAATATTAAAGATCGATAGAATGACCACGAGCAAATCTTAGCAAGCATGCCTAGGGAGTTTGCTTTGTTGGGTTCTAGGTTTCTATACCTAGGGTTCACCCATTTCTTGAATCAATTTGTTCCTTCCATTTTAATGAGATGACTTATGTGGTGAAGGGAACACATTTTTTGTATAAGTTACCTTTCTTTGCAACGTTATGATGAGTCTTGGTTGAAAAGAATGCAACCTATTCCCATGATATGTGCTAAAATGTTTAATTTTTTAAAAGAGATTCTTTGCTCAAAAGGTTGCATATTTCTTGGATCCGTTTATGTATGTCCCTTCCCATACATGCACTTATTAAGCGAATCTTGTTTTGCGTTGGTTTCCTTTGAACTTATTACTTGCTCGATGATATAGGAGTAGATTCGAGGGACGATTCTTTTCGAGGAGAGAGGGAATGATGAGAATCAAGAGCGCCAAACTCAAGTGATTAAGATCCATTGAAGATGTCCACTGGTCCAATAACAAGATGGGTTTTCAAGGCTATATTATGTGCAAGATAGATTAACAATCATTAATTTACTATAAGCAAGCTGTCCAACCACTTTGGAGTCCATTGGGCAGCCAAATTGATGTCCAAGATAGCAAATTGATGGGCTCAAAAAAGTCAGCCTGAGGGCTGGACGAAATTCCCTAAATTTTAGGAGTCTTTTAATTAGTTTTTAAGTTTGTTTGGGCTGAGAACTTTTAATTATTAAAGCTCATATTCATTCTTTTATTTTAATCCTTAGTAGATTTAATTAGCTGCAAATCCAAGCCCATTAAGGACTTGTGTTTTCAGCCACTTACTTCAAATCCAAATTCAATTAGGTTAAAGTTTTGAGATATCTATTTATAGAGAATCTTTTTAGAGTTTCAGAAAACATTATGTCATTGATATTTTTGTGAGAATACATACTCTCTTTGGTTCTTGAAATAACTTTTTGAACTTATCAAGTTATTCAACTTGTGGCGTTCATCTTATTGAATTATACCTTAAGTTCTTGTCTTTATAGATAACGGGTTTAAGGTTTTACGTTTATACATTCGGTTCTTGGGTCATATATCCCAGCGAGTTAAGGGTTTGAAGCCTTTTTCACACATCCTTGGGGGTTTGTGGGAGTTTGCTGTTGGGTTCTAGGTTTCTATACCTAGGGTTCGCGTCAAGTGCACAAGAATATTTTGTCATACAGGCCATGCAACAAGAATTCCGAAGGCTACACACGACGATGGAGAATATTAAAGATCGATTGAATGACCACGAGCAAATCTTAGCAAGCATGCCTAGGGAGTTTGCTGTTGGGTTCTAGGTTTCTATACCTAGGGTTCACCCATTTCTTGAATCAATTTGTTCCTTCCATTTTAATGAGATGACTTATGTGGTGAAGGGAACACATTTTTTGTATAAGTTACCTTTGCTGCAACGTTATGATGAGTCTTGGTTGAAAAGAATGCAACCTATTCCCATGATATGTGCTAAAATGTTTAATTTTTAAAAGAGATTCTTTGCTCAAAAGGTTGCATATTTCTTGGATCCGTTTATGTATGTCCCTTCCCATACATGCACTTATTAAGCCGAATCTTGTTTTGCATTGGTTTCCTTTGAACTTATTACTTCCTCTGATGATATAGGAGTAGATTCGAGGACGATTCTTTTCGAGGAGAGAGGGAATGATGAGAATCAAGAGGCGCCAAACTCAAGTGATTAAGATCCATTGAAGATGTCTACTGGTCCAATAACAAGATGGGTTTTCAAGGCTATATTATGTACAAGATAGATTAACAATCATTAATTTACTATAAGCAAGCTGTCCAACCACTTTGGAGTCCATTGGGCAGCCAAATTGATGTCCAAGATAGCAAATTGATGGGCTCAAAAAAAAAGTCGGCTGAGGGCTGGACGAAATTCCCTAAATTTTAGGAGTCTTTTAATTAGTTTTTAAGTTTGTTTGGGCTGAGAACTTTTAATTATTAAAGCTCATATTCATTCTTTTATTTTAATCCTTAGTAGATTTAATTAGCTGCAAATCCAAGCCCATTAAGGACTTGTGTTTTCAGCCACTTACTTCAAATCCAAATTCAATTAGGTTAAAGTTTTGAGATATCTATTTATAGAGAATCTTTTTAGAGTTTCGAAAAACATTATGTCATTGATATTTTTTGTGAGAATACATACTCTCTTTGGTTCTTGAAATAACTTTTTGAACTTATCAAGTTATTCAACTTGTGGCGTTCATCTTATTGAATTATACCTTAAGTTCTTGTCTTTATAGATAACGGGTTTAAGGTTTCTGTTTATACATTCGGTTCTTGGGTCATATATCCAGCGAGTTAAGGGTTTGAAGCCTTTTACACACATCCTTGGGGGTTTGTGGGAGTTTGCTGTTGGGTTCTAGGTTTCTATACCTAGGGTTCTCGTCAAGTGCACAAGAATCTTTTGTCATACAGGCCATGCAACAAGAATTCCGAAGGCTACACACGACGATGGAGAATATTAAAGATCGATTGAATGACCACGAGCAAATCTTAGCAAGCATGCCTAGGGAGTTTGCTGTTGGGTTCTAGGTTTCTATACCTAGGGTTCACCCATTTCTTGAATCAATTTGTTCCTTCCATTTTAATGAGATGACTTATGTGGTGAAGGGAACACATTTTTTGTATAAGTTACCTTTGCTGCAATGTTATGATGAGTCTTGGTTGAAAAGAATGCAACCTATTCCCATGATATGTGCTAAAATGTTTAATTTTTAAAAGAGATTCTTTGCTCAAAAGGTTGCATATTTCTTGGATCCGTTTATGTATGTCCCTTCCCATACATGCACTTATTAAGCCGAATCTTGTTTTGCATTGGTTTCTTTTGAACTTATTACTTCCTCTGATGATATAGGAGTAGATTCGAGGACGATTCTTTTCGAGGAGAGAGGGAATGATGAGAATCAAGAGGCGCCAAACTCAAGTGATTAAGATCCATTGAAGATGTCTACTGGTCCAATAACAAGATGGGTTTTCAAGGCTATATTATGTACAAGATAGATTAACAATCATTAATTTACTATAAGCAAGCTGTCCAACCACTTTGGAGTCCATTGGGCAGCCAAATTGATGTCCAAGATAGCAAATTGATGGGCTCAAAAAAGTCAGCCTGAGGGCTGGACGAAATTCCCTAAATTTTAGGAGTCTTTTAATTAGTTTTTAAGTTTGTTTGGGCTGAGAACTTTTAATTATTAAAGCTCATATTCATTCTTTTATTTTAATCCTTAGTAGATTTAATTAGCTGCAAATCCAAGCCCATTAAGGACTTGTGTTTTCAGCCACTTACTTCAAATCCAAATTCAATTAGGTTAAAGTTTTGAGATATCTATTTATAGAGAATCTTTTTAGAGTTTCAGAAAACATTATGTCATTGATATTTTTGTGAGAATACATACTCTCTTTGGTTCTTGAAATAACTTTTTGAACTTATCAAGTTATTCAACTTGTGGCTTTCATCTTATTGAATTATACCTTAAGTTCTTGTCTTTATAGATAACGGGTTTAAGGTTTCTGTTTATACATTCGGTTCTTGGGTCATATATCCAGCGAGTTAAGGGTTTGAAGCCTTTTTCACACATCCTTGGGGGTTTGTGGGAGTTTGCTGTTGGGTTCTAGGTTTCTATACCTAGGGTTCGCGTCAAGTGCACAAGAATATTTTTGTCATACTGAGCCATGCAACAAGAATTCCGAGAGGCTACACACGACGATGGAGAATATTAAAGATCGATTGAATGACCACGAGCAAATCTTAGCAAGCATGCCTAGGGAGTTTGCTGTTGGGTTCTAGGTTTCTATACCTAGGGTTCACCCATTTCTTGAATCAATTTGTTCCTTCCATTTTAATGAGATGACTTATGTGGTGAAGGGAACACATTTTTTGTATAAGTTACCTTTGCTGCAACGTTATGATGAGTCTTGGTTGAAAAGAATGCAACCTATTCCCATGATATGTGCTAAAATGTTTAATTTTTAAAAGAGATTCTTTGCTCAAAAGGTTGCATATTTCTTGGATCCGTTTATGTATGTCCCTTCCCATACATGCACTTATTAAGCCGAATCTTGTTTTGCATTGGTTTCTTTTGAACTTATTACTTCCTCTGATGATATAGGAGTAGATTCGAGGACGATTCTTTTCGAGGAGAGAGGGAATGATGAGAATCAAGAGGCGCCAAACTCAAGTGATTAAGATCCATTGAAGATGTCTATTTGGTCCAATAACAAGATGGGTTTTCAAGGCTATATTATGTACAAGATAGATTAACAATCATTAATTTACTATAAGCAAGTCTGTCCAACCACTTTGGAGTCCATTGGGCAGCCAAATTGATGTCCAAGATAGCAAATTGATGGGCTCAAAAAGTCGGCCTTTGAGGGCTGGACGAAATTCCCTAAATTTTAGGAGTCTTTTAATTAGTTTTTAAGTTTGTTTGGGCTGAGAACTTTTAATTATTAAAGCTCATATTCATTCTTTTATTTTTAATCCTTAGTAGATTTAATTAGTTGCAAATCCAAGCCCATTAAGGACTTGTGTTTTCAGCCACTTACTTCAAATCCAAATTCAATTAGGTTAAAGTTTTGAGATATCTATTTATAGAGAATCTTTTTAGAGTTTCAGAAAACATTATGTCATTGATATTTTTGTGAGAATACATACTCTCTTTGGTTCTTGAAATAACTTTTTGAACTTATCAAGTTATTCAACTTGTGGCGTTCATCTTATTGAATTATACCTTGATGTGAGCAATCCTACGAATTGCTATGATGGCTTAGACATGTCAAATAAAGAGCTAATCATACCGGTCGGGCCAATAACTAGAGCTAGGGCTAAGACACTTCAAGAGGCCTTGTTTGCCTACGTGGATCAACATTTGAAGACCAAACTTGTTGGAGGAGATTTAGTTGGACCACAGCCCAACTTGGTCCATTTGTCTCAAATACTTGGGCCGGACTTGAAGGCTATGTAATGGGCTTAAGTCCAAGAGGCAATTATGTTTTAAAGACTTGGGCTATCAACCTTGTTGGATTTGTTTTATTTTGGGCTCATATGTATCTTGTTTTTATGTTGGGCTTATATGTATCATTATGCCCAACCTTTCTTTCAAACCCTAGCTATAAGTAGTCTTCTTGGAGGAAAATTAGGGCAGATTTTGAGTGTCATTTTGAGGGGCTGCCGCAACCACCTTGAGAGGGTTGAATCCTCTTACTCTAGTTACTCCAAGAACTTCACTTTCACTTATCAATTGAGTTTTCCGATTGTGGCGTGTAAGTGTTCTTCTTATTGGTTAAATTCTTATTATCGGGATTGCTTAGAACAAGTTTCTAAGAGGTGTCGTAGGAATTTAATTATATTGTGTTTATAAGAATTGTTTGTTGTTCGAAAATCGAATCTTTGTTTGTCCAAGCTGAAAATTCCATCACCTAGTTCGTTCTTCCGCGGATTGCACGTCATTTTGGTATCAGAGCCGAGGTTTGGAGGAGGATTTTCATTCTGCTCCGTTGAAGCTCAAAGGCTGCCCGAACGACCACTTCAAATGGCTTCTTCAAAGACTAACCGAGAAGCTTCAAAAGGTGTGAAAAATTTCAGCCTAGGGTTTCCAATTCTTTGTATTAAGCATTTTGTAATATTTGCTTGGGATAAATTGTTATAAAAAAAAACAGTACAATCAAATACATATACACATATATTTCGGACAAGAAAAGAAAAGAAAAAAAAACAGAAGAAAAAAAAAAGTCGGTCCGAAAAAAAAAAAACAAAGTCAGTGCAAAAAAAACTTTTCTTTCTAGCATATTCATACTTCTTGTTGGACCATTTTGAGTTACTTGTGATAGGCAATTTTTAAAATTTTGTTTGTTCCAATTGTTAGCTTGTTAGAGTCCTTGTTTTGAGCTTCCAAGATTGTATGCTATTTACTGTTTTTGGGTTGGATATTGTTGTAAACTGGACTGTTGTTGGCAATTTGTTGCTGGACTATTGAAGTTTCAAAGATTGTAAACAATTGTTAGTGTATTGGTTGTGTTGTAAACAATTGTTAGTGTATTGGTTATCGTTTGCTACTTAGACAATTGTAACCTATTGTCTTTGGGCTGTTTGGTACTTGGAAGGTTGTAACCTACTGTTCTTGGGCTGGTCATTGTTTGATAATTGTAAACACTTGTAACCTAGTGTTCTTGGGCTGGTCATTGCTTGATGCTTTTGTAACCTAGTGTTCTTGGGCTGGTCATTGCTTGATGCTTTTGTAACCTAGTGTTCTTGGGCTGGTTGTTGCATGTTATTTGGGCTCCAACTAGACTCGTTGGTTTGTTGAGTTTGGTTCTTAAGTGTAGCTTGAGTTTAAGAGGAATTGAGTGGTAAAAGGCAAAAGTGTGTGAGCTCATTTGAGGGTGTCATTGCCGTGACATAAACACGAGGGGAGTGATAACATTTGAGTGAAACACGTGAGGGAGTGTGTGAGGTTGTTCATTTCTAACTTTGTTTTGCAGGTACAATATCACTTCGCAATGTCACAAGGAGGTAGTACCGAGGAGCACCAAGGGGGAGATGCAAATATTGCTTTCACTTTGAAAGCTATGCAGCAACAATTTGAGAGGTTCAACCAAGCCTTTGATGAGATAAGAGAACAAATTGATGAAATCAGACAAGAGAGGCGTGCGGAACCTCAAGGGAGACGTGCGGGACTGCGCCAACAACAACCACCACCTCGTCGACCTCTACCTCGGTATGAACCGGGAGGAGGATGAGTTTGCGGAGGAGGAGGAGATTGAGGCACGCCCGACCTAGGAGATTTCAAAGGGACTTGCCATTTAATAGAAGAGACGGAGACCTCAAATCCATTAAAATGCAGATTCCCGCATTCAAAGGAAGGAATGATGCCGACGCTTACTTAGAGTGGGAAAGGAAGGTGGATTTGATTTTTTGAGTGTCACAAATTTTTCCGAGGATAAGAAGGTAAAAATTGCAGCCGTTGAATTTACTGATTATGCACTAATATGGTGGGATCAAATGGTGACATCTAGGAGGAGAAATGGAGAGATGTTGATTGCTACGTGGGGAGCAATGAAGGCATGCATGAGGAAGCGTTTTGTGCCTTCTTACTACTATAGGGAGATGCACCAAAAACTTCAACGACTCACTCAAGGGCCTAAATCGAGTTGAAGACTATCACAAGGAGATGGAAGTGGCTATGATCCGAGCCAACATCGAGGAAGATCCGGAGGCGACAATGGCCGGATTTTTGAGTGGGCTCAATAGGGAGATAGCTAACATTGTGGAGCTGCAACACTACCTAGAGATTGAGGACATGGTGAACATGGCCATGAAAGTGGAGAGACAGACTAAAAACTAGGGTCGACTGACAGGAGGCGGAGCAAATTCTAACTATGGATGGAACTCTAGATGGCCTAAAAAGGAGGACAAGCCCAAGGATAAGGGGAGTGGAATTCAAGGAAGCACCTCGAGTGGAATTCAAGGAAGCACCTACAGAAGCCAATCGGGAGATCCGAAATGAAAGGTACCTCCAACACTCAAGCTACCTCTAGTAAGCATTCTTCCATGAAATGTTTTAAATGCTTTCGAACTGAGTCATTTTGCATCTCAATGTCCTAATAAGAAGATTATGATTATGAGAGACAATGGAGAGATTGATTCGAGGATAGCAAGTAGTGAAAGCGAATTTGTTCATGAAAATGCCTTTGATGATGATGATGATTGCTTTGAGAGGGTCATTATAGGGGAAGCACTTGTAGTTAGGAGAGTATTGAGTACTCGGGCTGCGTAAGAGATTGTAGATCAAAGAGAAAATCTTTTTCATTCAAGGTGTTTAGTGGGAGGAAAAAGTGTGCAATTTGATCATTGATGGGGAAGTTGTACCAATGCGATTAGTACCACCATGGCGGAGAAATTGGGGCTGACTTGCATGAAACATCCAGAACCTTACAAGTTACAATGGTTTAATGATAGTGCGGATGTGAAGGTAACTAAACAGTATTGGTGACCTTCTCAATTGGTAGATATGTGGATGAGATGTTGTGTGATGTGGTTCCCATGGAGGCTGGTCATATACTCCTTGGAAGACCTTGGCGGTTTGATAGGAGAGTATCACATGATGGGTATACCAATAGGTACTCCTTCAAATTTAAGGGCGAAATTTCATTCTTATACCTCTATCACCTCGTGAGCTATACTTGGACCAGTCAAAGGTAAGTAAAAGAGAGGAGGGTTCGGGTAGAGAGCGTAACAAAATTAAAGAGGGGAAAAGAGGCCCAAAAGAAAATTGGGAGTGGCCCAAATGTGAGTGACTACACGGTGAGTGAAAGATGCATTGAACAAAAAAGAGAAAAAAAGTCAACTTGTATGCGAGAGGAAAAGACATGAGAAGAGCGATAGGAGAGAGGAGAGCACTAGTCATAGTAAGATATAGAGAGTGTTTGGTTTCTGACACTAACCCTCTTGACTCTTTGCCTAGCGTGTTTTCATCTCTTTTGCAGGATTATGCGGATGTTTTTTCTGAAGAAATGCCCCCGGGATTACCACCCTTGAGAGGCATAGAGCACCAAATAGACTTTGTGCCCGGAGCTCAAATACCTAACCGTCCAAACCTTACCGGGAGTAATCACGAGAAACAAAAGAGCTTGAAACAAGTGGATGAGCTATTAGAGAAAGGACACTTGAGAGAGAGCTTGAGTCCTTGTGCTGTACCTGTACTATTGGTGCCGAAGAAGGATGGAACGTGGAGGATGTGTGTGGATTGTAGAGCTGTGAACAAAATCACTGTAAAGTATCGCCATCCTATTTCCTAGGTTAGATGATATGCTTGATGAACTGCATGGTGCATGTATCTTTACAAAAATTGATTTGAAAAGTGGATACCACCAAATTAGAATGAAACCAGGAGATGAGTGGAAAACAGCTTTTAAAACTAAGTATGGCTTGTATGAGTGGTTAGTCATGCCATTTGGCTTAACTAATGCACCCAGCACCTTTATGAGATTGATGAATCATGTTTTGCGTGCATTTCTTGGAAAATTTGTGGTTGTATACTTTGATGACATTTTGATATATAGCACTAATTTGGATATGCATGTCATGCATGTGAAGTGTGTCTTAGATGTATTAAGACATGAAAAACTATACGCAAACCTCAAGAAGTGTACATTTTGCATTGAGCGGTTAGTATTTTTGGGGTTTGTAATCAGTTCTCATGGAGTTGAGGTTGATAGTGAGAAGGTGAGGGCTATCCAGGATTGGCCAACTCCGAAGAGTGTGAGTGACGTGAGGAGTTTTCATGGACTTGCTAGTTTCTATAGGAGATTTGTGAAGGATTTTTCTACCATTGCTGCTCCTTTAATCGAGGTAATTAAGAAAGAAAAAAGGGTTTACTTGGGGGTCGAGAACAAGAACATGCATTTACATTGTTGAAAGAAAAAATTATGTTCTGCTTTCCTATTTTATGTTTACTCGATTTTCGAAAGCTTTTGAGGTTGAATGTGATGCTTCGGGATTGGTATAGGTGCTTTGTGCTTTTGCAGGGAGAACAAACCGAGTTGCATATTTCAGATGAGAAGCTTAGTGGTACACAACTCAATTATCCCACATATGACAAGGAGTTGTATGCAGTTGTGAGAGCATTGGAAGTGTGGCAGCATTATCTCCAACCTAGAGAGTTTGTCATTAGGACCGATCATGAGTCTTTAAAGCATTTGAAGGGACGGGGCAAGGCTGAGCAAGCGACATGCCACCCTAGGGTGGAGTTTCTAGAAACCTTTCCCTATGTGCTCGCAATACAAGCAAGGGAAGGAGAATGTGGTAGCTGATGCTTTATCTAGGAGGTATTCCTTGATTACTACTCTACATTCTAAATTATTAGGATTTGAGCAGCTTAAGGAATTATATGTTTCTGATGATGATTTTGCTACTGTGTATTCTGCTTGTGAACATACTGCATTCCGAAAATTCTATAAGCATGATGGGTATCTCTTTCGGGGTAATCAATTATGTGTGCCTAACTGTTCTATGCGCACTTTATTTGTGCTTGAGGCTCGTAGTGGAGGATTGATGGGATATTTTGGGGTTGCTAAAACTTTGGATATTTTGCAAGAACATTTTTTTTGGCCCGGAATGCATAAAGATGTGGAACGTGTGTGTGCCAAGTGTATTGCATGTAGACAGGCCAAATCCACTGTTAAACCTCATGGTTTGTATACCCCTTTACCTGTACCTGCTGAACCATGGACTGATATCTCTATGGACTTTGTTTTGGGTTTGCCTAAGACCAAAAAGGGATATGATAGCATCTTCGTTGTTGTTGATAGGTTTAGTAAGATGGCGCATTTCATTGCATGCCATAAAGCGATGATCTTTCGTGCAAGTGGCTGATTTATTTTTCAAAGATGTTGTTAGATTGCATGGCATTCCTAGGTCTATTGTTTTCAGATAGAGATGCTAAATTTCTAAGTTATTTTTGGCGTGTGTTGTGGGGCAAATTGGGTACCAAACTTCTTTATTCTACTACATGTCACCCATGTGATCGATGGTCAAACCGAGGTTGTCAATAGGACCTTAGGTACCTTACTACGTGCTGTCGTTGGTAAGAATCTTAAAACGTGGAGTGAATGTTTACCATTTATCGAGTTTGCATATAACCGAGTGTGCACTCAACCACAAGGTTATTCATCATTTGAACTTGTATATGGCTTTAATCCTTTAACTGTTTTGGATTTGGTGCCTTTACCTTTGCATGAGTTGTCTAGTACGAGATGGTAAGAGCAAAGTGCGAGTCGGTACGAGCCCCTACACGAGAAGGCGAGACATCATATTGAGCGAGAAAAATAAGGTCTATGCCAAACAAGCCAATAAAGGGACGAAAATTGGTGACTTTTGAACCCGATGATTGGGTTTGGGTGCACTTAAGGAAGGAACGCTTTTTCTGCCCAGTGGAAGTCCAAATTAGCTCCAGGGGAGATGGTCCATTTCAAGTGATAGAAAGAATCAACAACAATGCCTACAAGCTTGATCTGCAGAGTGAGTATGGTGTTTCCGCGACCTTTAATGTTGCTGACCTTTCTCCTTTTGATATGGATTCAGATTCGAGGACGAATCTTCGTGAGGAGCGAGGGACTGATGTGAGCAAGCCTACGGATTGCTATGATGGCTTAGACGTGTCAAATAAAGAGCTAATCATACCGGTCGGACCAATAACTAGAGCTAGGGCTAAGGCGCTTCAAGAGGCCTTGTTTGCCTACGTGGATCATCATTTGAAGACCAAACTTGTTGGAGGAGATTTAGTTGGACCACAGCCCAACTTGGTCCATTTGTCTCAAATACTTGGGTCGGACTTGAAGGCTATGTAATGGGCTTAAGTCCAAGAGGCAATTATGTTTTAAAGACTTGGGCTATCAACCTTGTTGGAATTGTTTTATTTTGGGCTCATATGTATCTTGTTTTTATGTTGGGCTTATATGTATCATTAAGCCCAACCTTTCTTTCAAACCCTAGCTATAAGTAGTCTTCTTGGAGGAAAATTAGGGCAGATTTTGAGGGGCTGCCGCCACCACCTTGAGAGGGTTGAATCCACTTACTCTTGTTACTCCAAGAAATTCACTTTCACTTATCAATTGAGTTTTCCGATTGTTGCGTGTAAGTGTTCTTCTTATTGGTTAAATTCTTATTATTGGGATTGCTTAGAACAAGTTTCTAAGATGTGTCGTAGGAATTTAATTATATTGTGTTTATAAGAATTGTTTGTTGTTCGAAAATCGAATCTTTGTTTGTCCAAGCTGAAAATTCCATCACCTATTCCGTTCTTCCGCGGATTGCACGTCATACCTTAAGTTCTTGTCTTTATAGATAACGGGTTTAAGGTTTCTGTTTATACCTTTGGTTCTTGGGTCATATATCCAATGGGTTAAGGGTTTGTGGGAGTTTGCTGTTGGGTTCTAGGTTTCTATACCGAGGGTTCGCGTCAAGTGCACAAGAATATTTTGTCATACAGGCCATGCAACAAGAATTCCGAAGGCTACACACGACGATGGAGAATATTAAAGATCGATAGAATGACCACGAGCAAATCTTAGCAAGCATGCCTAGGGAGTTTGCTGTTGGGTTCTAGGTTTCTATACCTAGGGTTCATCCATTTCTTGAATCAATTTGTTCCTTCCATTTTAATGAGATGACTTATGTGGTGAAGGGAATACATTTTTTGTATAAGTTACCTTTGTTGCAATGTTATGATGAGTCTTGGTTGAAAAGAATGCAACCTATTCCGATGATATGTGCTAAAATGTTTAATTTTTAAATGAGATTCTTTGCTCAAAAGGTTGCATATTTCTTGGATCCGTTTATGTATGTCCCTTCCCATACATGCACTTATTAAGCCGAATCTTGTTTTGCATTGGTTTCTTTTGAACTTATTACTTGCTCTGATGATATAGGAGTATATTCGAGGACGATTCTTTTCGAGGAGAGAGGGAATGATGAGAATCAAGAGGCGCCAAAATCAAGTGATTAAGATCCATTGAAGATGTCTACTGGTCCAATAACAAGATGGGTTTTCAAGGCTATATTATGTACAAGATGGATTAACAATCATTAATTTTAACTACAAGGAAGTTGTCCAACCACTTGAGAGTCCATTTTGCCGCCAAATTGATGTCCAAGATAGCAAATTGATGGGCTCAGAAAAGTCAGCCTGAGGGCTAGACGAAATTCCCTAAATTTTAGGAGTCTTTCAATTAGTTTTTAAGTTTGTTTGGGCTGAGAACTTTTAATTATTAAAGCCCATATCCATTCTTTTATTTTAATCCTTAGTAGATTTAATTAGCTGCAAATCCAAGCCCATTAAGGACTTGTGTTTTCAACCACTTACTCCAAATCCAAAACCAATTAGGTTAGTGTTTTGAGATGTCTATTTATAGAGAATCTTTTTAGAGTTTCAGAAAACATTATGTCATTGATATTTTGTTGAGAATACATACTCTCTTTGGTTCTTGAAAGAACTTTTTGAACTTATCAAGTTATTCAACTTGTGGCGTTCATCTTATTGAATTATACCTTAAGTTCTTGTCTTTATAGATAACGGGTTTAAGGTTTCTGTTCATACCTTTTGTTCTTGGGTCATATATCCAACGGGTTAAGGGTTTGAAGCCTTTTTCACACATCCTTGGGCGTTTGTGGGAATTTGCTGTTGGGTTCTAGGTTTCTATACCTAGGGTTCGCGTCAAGTGCACAAGAATATTTTGTCATACAGGCCATGCACCAAGAATTCCGAAGGCTACACACGACGATGGAGAATATTAAAGATCGATAGAATGACCACGAGCAAATCTTAGCAAGCATGCCTAGGGAGTTTGCTGTTGGGTTCTAGGTTTCTATACCTAGGGTTCGCAAGCAGGTAGGAATCTCTTCGAAGAGAGAGGGAATGATGAGAATCAAGAAGCACCAAACTCAATTGATCAAGATCCATTGAATATCTCTACTATTACAATCACAAGAGCTTGGGCATGGAGGATGAGAGAGGCCTTGATCACATTGCTTGAAAGTGTATGCAATAAACAAGCAAAATATTATGGGCTTTGAAGATTATATTATGTACAAGATGGATCGATAATCATTAATTTACTACAAGGAAGTTGTCCAACCACTTGAGAGTCCATTTTGCCGCCAAATTGATATCCAAGATAGCAAATTGATGGGCTCAGAAAAGTCAGCCTAAGGGCTGGACGAAATTCCCTAAATTTTAGGAGTCTTTCAATTAGTTTTTAAGTTTGTTTGGGCTGAGAACTTTTAATTATTAAAGCCCATATCCATTCTTTTATTTTAATCCTTGGTAGATTTAATTAGCTGCAAATCCAAGCCCATTAAGGACTTGTGTTTTCAACCACTTACTCCAAATCCAAAACCAATTAGGTTAGAGTTTTGAGATGTCTATTTATAGAGAATCTTTTTAGAGTTTCAGAAAACATTATGTCATTGATATTTTGTTGAGAATACATACTCTCTTTGGTTATTGAAAGAACTTTTTGAACTTATCAAGTTATTCAACTTGTGGCGTTCATCTTATTGAATTATACCTTAAGTTCTTGTCTTTATAGATAACGGGTTTAAGGTTTCTGTTTATACCTTTGGTTCTTGGGTCATATATCCAACGGGTTAAGGGTTTGAAGCCTTTTTCACACATCCTTGGGCGTTTGTGGGAATTTGCTGTTGGGTTTTAGGTTTCTATACCTAGGGTTCGCGTCAAGTGAACAAGAATCTTTTGTCATACAGGCCATGCAACAAGAATTCCGAAGGCTACACACGACGATGGAGAATATTAAAGATCTATAGAATGACCACGAGCAAATCTTAGCAAGCATGCCTAGGGAGTTTGCTGTTGGGTTCTAAGTTTCTATACCTAGGGTTCACCCATTTCTTGAATCAATTTGTTCCTTCCATTTTAATGAGATGACATATGTGGTGAAGGGAACACATTTTTTGTATAAGTTACCTTTGCTGCAACGTTATGATGAGTCTTGGTTGAAAAGAATGCAACCTATTCCCATGATATGTGCTAAAATGTTTAATTTTTAAATGAGATTCTTTGCTCAAAAGGTTGCATATTTCTTGGATCCGTTTATGTATGTCCCTTCCCATACATGCACTTATTAAGCCGAATCTTGTTTTGCATTGGTTTCTTTTGAACTTATTACTTGCTCTGATGATATAGGAGTAGATTCGAGGGACGATTCTTTTTCGAGGAGAGAGGAATGATGAGAATCAAGAGGCGCCAAACTCAAGTGATTAAGATCCATTGAAGATGTCTACTGGTCCAATAACAAGATGGGTTTTCAAGGCTATATTATGTACAAGATAGATTAACAATCATTAATTTACTACAAGGAAGTTGTCCAACCACTTGAGAGTCCATTTTGCCGCCAAATTGATGTCCAAGATAGCAAATTGATGGGCTCAGAAAAGTCAGCCTGAGGGCTGGACGAAATTCCCTAAATTTTAGGAGTCTTTCAATTAGTGTTTAAGTTTGTTTGGGCTGAGAACTTTTAATTATTAAAGCCCATATCCATTCTTTTATTTTAATCCTTAGTAGATTTAATTAGCTGCAAATCCAAGCCCATTAAGGACGTGTTTTCAGTCACTTACTTCAAATCCAAATCCAATTACGTTAGGGTTTTGAGATATCTATTTATAGAGAATCTTTTTAGAGTTTCAGAAAACATTATGTCATTGATATTTTGGTGAGAATACATACTCTCTTTGGTTCTTGAAAGAACTTTTTGAACTTATCAAGTTATTCAACTTGTGGCGTTCATCTTATTGAATTATACCTTAAGTTCTTGTCTTTATAGATAATGGGTTTAAGGTTTATGTTTATACCTTTGGTTCTTGGGTCATATATCCAACGGGTTAAGGGTTTGAAGCCTTTTTCACACATCCTTGGGGGTTTGTGGGAGTTTGCTGTTGGGTTCTAGGTTTCTATACCTAGGGTTCGCGTCATGTGCACAAGAATATTTTGTCATACAGGCCATGCAACAAGAATTCCGAAGGCTACACACGACGATGGAGAATATTAAAGATCGATAGAATGACCACGAGCAAATCTTAGCAAGCATGCCTAGGGAGTTTGCTGTTGGGTTCTAGGTTTCTATACCTAGGGTTCACCCATTTCTTGAATCAATTTGTTCCTTCCATTTTAATGAGATGACTTATGTGGTGAAGGGAACACATTTTTTGTATAAGTTACCTTTGCTGCAATGTTATGATGAGTCTTGGTTGAAAAGAATGCAACCTATTCCCATGATATGTGCTAAAATGTTTAATTTTTAAATGAGATTCTTTGCTCAAAAGGTTGCATATTTCTTGGATCCGTTTATGTATGTCCCTTCCCATACATGCACTTATTAAGCCGAATCTTGTTTTGCATTGGTTTCTTTTGAACTTATTACTTGCTCTGATGATATAGGAGTAGATTCGAGGACGAATCTTTTCGAGGAGAGAGGGAATGATGAGAATCAAGAGGCGCCAAACTCAAGTGATTAAGATCCATTGAAGATGTCTACTGGTCCAATAACAAGATGGGTTTTCAAGGCTATATTATGTACAAGATAGATTAACAATCATTAATTTACTACAAGGAAGTTGTCCAACCACTTGAGAGTCCATTTTGCCGCCAAATTGATGTCCAAGATAGCAAATTGATGGGCTCAGAAAAGTCAGCCTGAGGGCTGGACGAAATTCCCTAAATTTTAGGAGTCTTTCAATTAGTTTTTAAGTTTGTTTGGGCTGAGAACTTTTAATTATTAAAGCTCATATACATTCTTTTATTTTAATCTTTAGTAGATTTAATTAGCTGCAAATCCAAGCCCATTAAGGACTTGTGTTTTCAACCACTTACTCCAAATCCAAAACCAATTAGGTTAGAGTTTTGAGATGTCTATTTATAGAGAATCTTTTTTAGAGTTTCGGGAAAACCTTATGTCATTGATATTTTGTTGAGAATACATACTCTCTTTGGTTCTTGAAAGAACTTTTTGAACTTATCAAGTTATTCAACTTGTGGCGTTCATCTTATTGAATTATACCTTAAGTTCTTGTCTTTATAGATAACGGGTTTAAGGTTTCTGTTCATACCTTTGGTTCTTGGGTCATATATCCAACGGGTTAAGGGTTTGAAGCCTTTTTTCACACATCCTTGGGCGTTTGTGAGAATTTGCTCGTTGGGTTCTAGGTTTCTATACCTAGGGTTCGCGTCAAGTGAACAAGAATCTTTTGTCATACAGGGCCATGCAACAAGAATTCGAAGGCTACACACGACGATGGAGAATATTAAAGATCGATAGAATGACCACGAGCAAATCTTAGCAAGCATGCCTAGGGAGTTTGCTGTTGGGTTCTAAGTTTCTATTCCTAGGGTTCACCCATTTCTTGAATCAATTTGTTCCTTCCATTTTAATGAGATGACTTATGTGGTGAAGGGAACACATTTTTTGTATAAGTTACCTTTGCTGCAACGTTATGATGAGTCTTGGTTGAAAAAGAATGCAACCTATTCCCATGATATGTGCTAAAATGTTTAATTTTTAAATGAGATTCTTTGCTCAAAAGGTTGCATATTTCTTGGATCCGTTTATGTATGTCCCTTCCCATACATGCACTTATTAAGCCGAATCTTGTTTTGCATTGGTTTCTTTTGAACTTATTACTTGCTCTGATGATATAGGAGTAGATTCGAGGACGATTCTTTTCGAGGAGAGAGGAATGATGAGAATCAAGAGGCGCCAAACTCAAGTGATTAAGATCCATTGAAGATGTCTCATTTGGTCCAATAACAAGATGGGTTTTCAAGGCTATATTATGTACAAGATAGATTAACAATCATTAATTTACTACAAGGAAGTTGTCCAACCACTTGAGAGTCCATTTTGCCGCCAAATTGATGTCCAAGATAGCAAATTGATGGGCTCAGAAAAGTCAGCCTGAGGGCTGGACGAAATTCCCTAAATTTTAGGAGTCTTTCAATTAGTTTTTAAGTTTGTTTGGGCTGAGAACTTTTAATTATTAAAGCCCATATCCATTCTTTTTATTTTAATCCTTAGTAGATTTAATTAGCTGCAAATCCAAGCCCATTAAGGACTTGTGTTTTCAGCCACTTACTTCAAATCCAAATCCAATTAGGTTAGGGTTTTGAGATATCTATTTATAGAGAATCTTTTTAGAGTTTCGAAAACATTATGTCATTGATATTTTTAGTGAGAATACATACTCTCTTTGGTTCTTGAAAGAACTTTTTGAACTTATCAAGTTATTCAACTTGTGGCGTTCATCTTATTGAATTATACCTTAAGTTCTTGTCTTTATAGATAACGGGTTTAAGGTTTCTGTTCAAACCTTTGGTTCTTGGGTCATATATCCAACGGGTTAAGGGTTTGAAGCCTTTTTCACACATCCTTGGGGGTTTGTGGGAGTTTGCTGTTGGGTTCTAGGTTTCTATACCTAGGGTTCGCGTCATGTGCACAAGAATATTTTGTCATACAGGCCATGCAACAAGAATTCCGAAGGCTACACACGACGATGGAGAATATTAAAGATCGATAGAATGACCACGAGCAAATCTTAGCAAGCATGCCTAGGGAGTTTGCTGTTGGGTTATAGGTTTCTATACCTAGGGTTCACCCATTTCTTGAATCAATTTGTTCCTTCCATTTTAATGAGATGACTTATGTGGTGAAGGGAACACATTTTTTGTATAAGTTACCTTTGTTGCAATGTTATGATGAGTCTTGGTTGAAAAGAATGCAACCTATTCCCATGATATGTGCTAAAATGTTTAATTTTTAAATGAGATTCTTTGCTCAAAAGGTTGCATATTTCTTGGATCCGTTTATGTATGTCCCTTCCCATACATGCACTTATTAAGGCGAATCTTGTTTTGCATTGGTTTCTTTTGAACTTATTACTTGCTCTGATGATATAGGAGTATATTCGAGGACGAATCTTTTCGAGGAGAGAGGGAATGATGAGAATCAAGAGGCGCCAAAATCAAGTGATTAAGATCTATTGAGGATGTCTACTGGTCCAATAACAAGATGGGTTTTCAAGGCTATATTATGTACAAGATAGATTAACATTCATTAATTTACTACAAGGAAGTTGTCCAACCACATGAGAGTCCATTTTGCCGCCAAATTGATGTCCAAGATAGCAAATTGATGGGCTCAGAAAAGTCAGCCTGAGGGCTGGACGAAATTCCCTAAATTTTAGGAGTCTTTCAATTAGTTTTTAAGTATGTTTGGGCTGAGAACTTTTAATTATTAAAGCCCATATCCATTATTTTATTTTAATCCTTAGTAGATTTAATTAGCTGGAAATCCAAGCCCATTAAGGACTTGTGTTTTCAACCACTTACTCCAAATCCAAAACCAATTAGGTTAGAGTTTTGAGATGTCTATTTATAGAGAATCTTTTTAGAGTTTCAGAAAACCTTATGTCATTGATATTTTGTTGAGAATACATACTCTCTTTGGTTCTTGAAAGAACTTTTTGAACTTATCAAGTTATTCAACTTGTGGCGTTCATCTTATTGAATTATACCTTAAGTTCTTGTCTTTATAGATAACGGGTTTAAGGTTTCTGTTTATACCTTTGGTTCTTGGGTCATATATCCAACGGGTTAAGGGTTTGAAGCCTTTTTCACACATCCTTGGGCGTTTGTGAGAATTTGCTGTTGGGTTCTAGGTTTCTATACCTAGGGTTCGCGTCAAGTGAACAAGAATCTTTTGTCATACATGCCATGCAACAAGAATTCCGAAGGCTACACACGACGATGGAGAATATTAAAGATCGATAGAATGACCACGAGCAAATCTTAGCAAGCATGCCTAGGGAGTTTGTTCTAAGTTTCTATACCTAGGGTTCACCCATTTCTTGAATCAATTTGTTCCTTCCATTTTAATGAGATGACTTATGTGGTGAAGGGAACACATTTTTTGTATAAGTTACCTTTGCTGCAACGTTATGATGAGTCTTGGTTGAAAAGAATGCAACCTATTCCCATGATATGTGCTAAAATGTTTAATTTTTAAATGAGATTCTTTTCTCAAAAGGTTGCATATTTCTTGGATCCGTTTATGTATGTCCCTTCCCATACATGCACTTACTAAGCCGAATCTTGTTTTGCATTTGTTTCTTTTGAACTTATTACTTGCTCTGATGATATAGGAGTATATTCGAGGACGATTCTTTTCGAGGAGAGAGGGAATGATGAGAATCAAGAGGCGCCAAACTCAAGTGATTAAGATCCATTGAAGATGTCTACTGGTCCAATAACAAGATGGGTTTTCAAGGCTATATTATGTACAAGATAGATTAACAATCATTAATTTACTACAAGGAAGTTGTCCAACCACTTGAGAGTCCATTTTGCCGCCAAATTGATGTCCAAGATAGCAAATTGATGGGCTCGGAAAAAGTCGACTGAGGGAGCTGGACGAAATTCCCTAAATTTTAGGAGTCTTTTAATTAGTTTTTAAGTTTGTTTGGGCTGAGAACTTTTAATTATTAAAGCCCATATCCATTCTTTTTATTTTAATCCTTAGTAGATTTAATTAGCTGCAAATCCAAGCCCATTAAGGACTTGTGCTTTCAACCACGTACTCCAAATCCAAAACCAATTAGGTTAGAGTTTTGAGATGTCTATTTATATAGAATCTTTTTAGAGTTTCAGAAAACATTATGTCATTGATATTTTGGTGAGAATACATACTCTCTTTGGTTCTTGAAAGAACTTTTTTAACTTATCAAGTTATTCAACTTGTGGCGTTCATCTTATTGAATTATACCTTAAGTTCTTGTCTTTATAGATAACGGGTTTAAGGTTTCTGTTTATACCTTTGGTTCTTGGGTCATATATCCAACGGGTTAAGGGTTTGAAGCCTTTTTCACACATCCTTGGGGGTTTGTGGGAGTTTGCTGTTGGCTTCTAGGTTTCTATACCTAGGGTTCGCCTCATGTGCACAAGAATATTTTGTCATACAGGCCATGCAACAAGAATTCCGAAGGCTACACACGACGATGGAGAATATTAAAGATCGATAGAATGACCACGAGCAAATCTTAGCAAGCATGCCTAGGGAGTTTGCTGTTGGGTTCTAGGTTTCTATACCTAGGGTTCACCCATTTCTTGAATCAATTTGTTCCTTCCATTTTAATGAGATGACTTATGTGGTGAAGGGAACACATTTTTTGTATAAGTTACCTTTGCTGCAACGTTATGATGAGTCTTGGTTGAAAAGAATGCAACCTATTCCCATGATATGTGCTAAAATGTTTAATTTTTAAATGAGATTCTTTGCTCAAAAAGGTTGCATATTTCTTGGATCCGTTTATGTATGTCCCTTCCCATACATGCACTTATTAAGCTCGAATCTTGTTTTGCATTGGTTTCTTTTGAACTTATTACTTGCTACGATGATATAGGAGTCGATTCGAGGGACGATTCTTTTCGAGGAGAGAGGAATGATGAGAATCAAGAGCGCCAAACTCAAGTCATTAAGATCCATTAAAGATGTCTCATTTGGTCCAATAACAAGATGGGTTTTCAAGGCTATATTATGTACAAGATAGATTAACAATCATTAATTTACTATAAGCAAGCTGTCCAACCACTTTGGAGTCCATTGGGCAGCCAAATTGATGTCCAAGATAGCAAATTGATGGGCTCAAAAAAGTCAGCCTAAGGGCTGGACGAAATTCCCTAAATTTTAGGAGTCTTTTAATTAGTTTTTAAGTTTGTTTGGGCTGAGAACTTTTAATTATTAAAGCCCATATTCATTCTTTTATTTTAATCCTTAGTAGATTTAATTAGCTGCAAATCCAAGCCCATTAAGGACTTGTGCTTTCAACCACGTACTCCAAATCCAAAACCAATTAGGTTAGAGTTTTGAGATGTCTATTTATAGAGAATCTTTTTATAGTTTTCGAGAAAACATTATGTCATTGATATTTTGGTGAGAATACATACTCTCTTTGGTTCTTGAAAGAACTTTTTGAACTTATCAAGTTATTCAACTTGTGGCGTTCATCTTATTGAATTATACCTTAAGTTCTTGTCTTTATAGATAACGGGTTTAAGGTTTCTGTTTATACCTTTGGTTCTTGGGTCATATATCCAACGGGTTAAGGGTTTGAAGCCTTTTTCACACATCCTTGGGCGTTTGTGAGAATTTCTTTGTTGGGTTCTAGGTTTCTATACCTAGGGTTCGCGTCAAGTGAACAAGAATATTTTTGTCATACGAGGCCATGCAACAAGAATTCCGAAGGCTACACACGACGATGGAGAATATTAAAGATCGATAGAATGACCACGAGCAAATCTTAGCAAGCATGCCTAGGGAGTTTGATGTTGGGTTTTAGGTTTCTATACCTAGGGTTCACCCATTTCTTGAATCAATTTGTTCCTTCCATTTTAATGAGATGACTTATGTGGTGAAGGGAACACATTTTTTGTATAAGTTACCTTTGTTGCAATGTTATGATGAGTCTTGGTTGAAAAGAATGCAACCTATTCCCATGATATGTGCTAAAATGTTTAATTTTAAATGAGATTCTTTGCTCAAAAGGTTACATATTTCTTGGATCCGTTTATGTATGTCCCTTCCCATACATGCACTTATTAAGTCGAATCTTGTTTTGCATTGGTTTCTTTTGAACTTATTACTTGCTCTGATGATATAGGAGTATATTCGAGGACGAATCTTTTCGAGGAGAGAGGGAATGATGAGAATCAAGAGGCGCCAAAATCAAGTGATTAAGATCTATTGAAGATGTCTACTGGTCCAATAACAAGATGGGTTTTCAAGGCTATATTATGTACAAGATAGATTAACATTCATTAATTTACTACAAGGAAGTTGTCCAACCACTTGAGAGTCCATTTTGCCGCCAAATTGATGTCCAAGATAGAAAAATTGATGGGCTCAGAAAAGTCAGCCTGAGGGCTGGACGAAATTCCCTAAATTTTAGGAGTCTTTCAATTAGTTTTTAAGTTTGTTTGGGCTGAAAACTTTTAATTATTAAAGCCCATATCCATTCTTTTATTTTAATCCTTAGTAGATTTAATTAGCTGCAAATCCAAGCCCATTAAGGACTTGTGTTTTCAACCACTTACTCCAAATCCAAAACCAATTAGGTTAGAGTTTTGAGATGTCTATTTATAGAGAATCTTTTTAGAGTTTCAGAAAACATTATGTCATTGATATTTTGTTGAGAATACATACTCTCTTTGGTTCTTGAAAGAACTTTTTGAACTTATCAAGTTATTCAACTTGTGGCGTTCATCTTATTGAATTATACCTTAAATTCTTGTCTTTATAGATAATGGGTTTAAGGTTTTTGTTTATACCTTTGGTTCTTGGGTCATATATCCAACGGGTTAAGAGTTTGAAGCCTTTTTCACACATCCTTGGGCGTTTGTGGGAATTTGCTGTTGGGTTCTAGGTTTCTATACCTAGGGGTTCGCGTCAAGTGAACAAGAATCTTTTGTCATACAGGCCATGCAACAAGAATTCGAAGGCTACACACTGACGATGGAGAATATTAAAGATCGATAGAATGACCACGAGCAAATCTTAGCAAGCATGCCTAGGGAGTTTGCTGTTGGGTTCTAAGTTTCTATACCTAGGGTTCACCCATTTCTTGAATCAATTTGTTCCTTCCATTTTAATGAGATGACTTATGTGGTGAATGGAACACATTTTTTGTATAAGTTACCTTTCTTTGCAATGTTATGATGAGTCTTGGTTCAAAAGAATGCAACCTATTCCCA
Source organism: Rauvolfia tetraphylla (assembly GCA_030512225.1). Taxonomy (NCBI): domain Eukaryota; kingdom Viridiplantae; phylum Streptophyta; class Magnoliopsida; order Gentianales; family Apocynaceae; genus Rauvolfia; species Rauvolfia tetraphylla. The sequence goes on from JAJQKT010000053.1 coordinate 68,495, forward strand.
TGATATGTGCTAAAATGTTTAATTTTTAAATGAGATTCTTTGCTCAAAAGGTTGCATATTTCTTGGATCCGTTTATGTATGTCCCTTCCCATACATGCACTTATTAAGCCGAATCTTGTTTTGCATTGGTTTCTTTTGAACTTATTACTTGCTCTGATGATATAGGAGTATATTCGAGGGACGACTCTTTTTCGAGGAGAGGGAATGATGAGAATCAAGAGGCGCCCGACCAAAATCAAGTGATCAAGATCCATTGAAGATGTTCATGGTCCAATAACAAGATGGGTTTTCAAGGCTATATTATGTACAAGATAGATTAACAATCATTAATTTACTATAAGCAAGCTGTCCAACCACTTTGGAGTCCATTGGGCAGCCAAATTGATGTCCAAGATAGCAAATTGATGGGCTCAAAAAAAGTCAGCTGAGAGCTGGACGAAATTCCCTAAATTTTAGGAGTCTTTTAATTAGTTTTTAAGTTTGTTTGGGCTGAGAACTTTTAATTATTAAAGCCCATATTCATTCTTTTATTTTAATCCTTAGTAGATTTAATTAGCTGCAAATCCAAGCCCATTAAGGACTTGTGTTTTCAGCCACTTACTTCAAATCCAAATCCAATTAGGTTAGGGTTTTGAGATATCTATTTATATAGAATCTTTTTAGAGTTTCAGAAAACATTATGTCATTGATATTTTGGTGAGAATACATACTCTCTTTGGTTCTTGAAAGAACTTTTTGAAATTATCAAGTTATTCAACTTGTGGCGTTCATCTTATTGAATTATACCGTAAGTTCTTGTGTTTATAGATATAACAGGTTTAAGGTTTCTGTTTATACATTTGGTTCTTGGGTCATATATCCAACGGGTTAAGGGTTTGAAGCCTTTTTCTCACATCCTTGGGCGTTTGTGGGAGTTTGCTATTGGGTTCTAGGTTTCTATACCTAGGGTTCGCAAGCAGGTAAGAATCTCTTCGAAGAGAGTGGGATTGATGAGAATCAAGAAGCACCAAACTCAATTGATCAAGATCCATTGAATATCTCTACTATTATAATCACAAGAGCTTGGGCATGGAGGATGAGAGAGGCCTTGATCACATTGCTTGAAAGTGTATGCAATAAACAAGCAAAATATGATGGGCTTTGAAGATTATATTATGTACAAGATGGATCGATAATCATTAATTTATTACAAGGAAGTTGTCCAACCACTAGAGAGTCCATTTTGCCGCCAAATTGATATCCAAGATAGCAAATTGATGGGCTCAGAAAAGTCAGCCTGATGGCTGGACGAAATTCCCTAAATTTTAGGAGTCTTTCAATTAGTTTTTAAGTTTGTTTGGGCTGAGAACTTTTAATTATTAAAGCCCATATCCATTCTTTTATTTTAATCCTTAGTAGATTTAATTAGCTGCAAATCCAAGCCCATTAAGGACTTGTGTTTTCAACCACTTACTCCAAATCCAAAACCAATTAGGTTAGAGTTTTGAGATGTCTATTTATAGAGAATCTTTTTAGAGTTTCAGAAAATATTATGTCATTGATATTTTGTTGAGAATACATACTCTCTTTGGTTCTTGAAAGAACTTTTTGAACTTATCAAGTTATTCAACTTGTGGCGTTCATCTAATTGAATTATACCTTAAGTTCTTGTCTTTATAGATAACGGGTTTAAGGTTTCTGTTTATACCTTTGGTTCTTGGGTCATATATCCAACGGGTTAAGGGTTTGAAGCCTTTTTCTCACATCCTTGGGCGTTTGTGGGAGTTTGCTATTGGGTTCTAGGTTTCTATACCTAGGGTTCGCAAGCAGGTAAGAATCTCTTCGAAGAGAGTGGGATTGATGAGAATCAAGAAGCACCAAACTCAATTGATCAAGATCCATTGAATATCTCTACTATTATAATCACAAGAGCTTGGGCATGGAGGATGAGAGAGGCCTTGATCACATTGCTTGAAAGTGTATGCAATAAACAAGCAAAATATGATGGGCTTTGAAGATTATATTATGTACAAGATGGATCGATAATCATTAATTTATTACAAGGAAGTTGTCCAACCACTAGAGAGTCCATTTTGCCGCCAAATTGATATCCAAGATAGCAAATTGATGGGCTCAGAAAAGTCAGCCTGATGGCTGGACGAAATTCCCTAAATTTTAGGAGTCTTTCAATTAGTTTTTAAGTTTGTTTGGGCTGAGAACTTTTAATTATTAAAGCCCATATCCATTCTTTTATTTTAATCCTTAGTAGATTTAATTAGCTGCAAATCCAAGCCCATTAAGGACTTGTGTTTTCAACCACTTACTCCAAATCCAAAACCAATTAGGTTAGAGTTTTGAGATGTCTATTTATAGAGAATCTTTTTAGAGTTTCAGAAAATATTATGTCATTGATATTTTGTTGAGAATACATACTCTCTTTGGTTCTTGAAAGAACCTTTTGAACTTATCAAGTTATTCAACTTGTGGCATTCATCTTATTGAATTATACCTTAAGTTCTTGTCTTTATAGATAACGGGTTTAAGGTTTCTGTTTATACCTTTGGTTCTTGGGTCATATATCCAACGGGTTAAGGGTTTGAAGCCTTTTTCACACATCCTTGGGCGTTTGTGAGAATTTGCTTTGTTGGGTTCTAGGTTTCTATACCTAGGGGTTCGCGTCAAGTGAACAAGAATCTTTTTGTCATACATGCCATGCAACAAGAATTCCGAAGGCTACACACGACGATGGAGAATATTAAAGATCGATAGAATGACCACGAGCAAATCTTAGCAAGCATGCCTAGGGAGTTTGCTGTTGGGTTCTAAGTTTCTATTCCTAGGGTTCACCCATTTCTTGAATCAATTTGTTCCTTCCATTTTAATGAGATGACTTATGTGGTGAAGGGAACACATTTTTTGTATAAGTTACCTTTGCTGCAATGTTATGATGAGTCTTGGTTGAAAAGAATGCAACCTATTCCCATGATATGTGCTAAAATGTTTAATTTTTAAATGAGATTTTTTTCTCAAAAGGTTGCATATTTCTTGGATCCGTTTATGTATGTCCCTTCCCATACATGCACTTATTAAGCCGAATCTTGTTTTGCATTGGTTTCTTTTGAACTTATTACTTGCTCTGATGATATAGGAGTAGATTCGAGGACGATTCTTTTCGAGGAGAGAGGGAATGATAAGAATCAAGAGGCGCCAAACTCAAGTGATTAAGATCCATTGAAGATGTCTACTGGTCCAATAACAAGATGGGTTTTCAAGGCTATATTATGTACAAGATAGATTAACAATCATTAATTTACTACAAGGAAGTTGTCCAACCACTTGAGAGTCCATTTTGCCGCCAAATTGATATCCAAGATAGCAAATTGATGGGCTCAAAAAGTCAGCTTTGAGGGCTGGACGAAATTCCCTAAATTTTAGGAGTCTTTCAATTAGTTTTTAAGTTTGTTTGGGCTGAGAACTTTTAATTATTAAAGCCCATATCCATTCTTTTATTTTAATCCTTAGTAGATTTAATTAGCTGCAAATCCAAGCCCATTAAGGACTTGTGTTTTCAACCACTTACTCCAAATCCAAAACCAATTAGGTTAGAGTTTTGAGATGTCTATTTATAGAGAATCTTTTTAGAGTTTCAGAAAATATTATGTCATTGATATTTTGTTGAGAATACATACTCTCTTTGGTTCTTGAAAGAACCTTTTGAACTTATCAAGTTATTCAACTTGTGGCATTCATCTTATTGAATTATACCTTAAGTTCTTGTCTTTATAGATAACGGGTTTAAGGTTTCTGTTCATACCTTTGGTTCTTGGGTCATATATCCAACGGGTTAAGGGTTTGAAGCCTTTTTCACACATCCTTGGGCGTTTGTGGGAGTTTGCTGTTGGGTTCTAGGTTTCTATACCTAGGGTTCGCGTCAAGTGAACAAGAATATTTTGTCATACAGGCCATGCAACAAGAATTCCGAAGGCTACACACGACGATGGAGAATATTAAAGATCGATAGAATGACCACGAGCAAATCTTAGCAAGCATGCCTAGGGAGTTTGCTGTTGGGTTCTAAGTTTCTATTCCTAGGGTTCACCCATTTCTTGAATCAATTTGTTCCTTCCATTTTAATGAGATGACTTATGTGGTGAAGGGAACACATTTTTTGTATAAGTTACCTTTGCTGCAATGTTATGATGAGTCTTGGTTGAAAAGAATGCAACCTATTCCCATGATATGTGCTAAAATGTTTAATTTTTAAATGAGATTCTTTGCTCAAAAGGTTGCATATTTCTTGGATCCGTTTATGTATGTCCCTTCCCATACATGCACTTATTAAGCCGAATCTTGTTTTGCATTGGTTTCTTTTGAACTTATTACTTGCTCTGATGATATAGGAGTAGATTCTAGGACGAATCTTTTCGAGGAGAGAGGGAATGATGAGAACCAAGACGCGCCAAACTCAAGTGATTAAGATCCATTGAAGATGTCTACTGGTCCAATAACAAGATGGGTTTTCAAGGCTATATTATGTACAAGATAGATTAACAATCATTAATTTACTACAAGGAAGTTGTCCAACCACTTGAGAGTCCATTTTGCCGCCAAATTGATGTCCAAGATAGCAAATTGATGGGCTCAGAAAAGTCAGCCTGAGGGCTGGACGAAATTCCCTAAATTTTAGGAGTCTTTCAATTAGTTTTTAAGTTTGTTTGGGCTGAGAACTTTTAATTATTAAAGCTCATATACATTCTTTTATTTTAATCTTTAGTAGATTTAATTAGCTGCAAATCCAAGCCCATTAAGGACTTGTGTTTTCAACCACTTACTCCAAATCCAAAACCAATTAGGTTAGAGTTTTGAGATGTCTATTTATAGAGAATCTTTTTAGAGTTTCAGAAAACCTTATGTCATTGATATTTTGTTGAGAATACATACTCTCTTTGGTTCTTGAAAGAACTTTTTGAACTTATCAAGTTATTCAACTTGTGGCGTTCATCTTATTGAATTATACCTTAAGTTCTTGTCTTTATAGATAACGGGTTTAAGGTTTCTGTTCATACCTTTGGTTCTTGGGTCATATATCCAACGGGTTAAGGGTTTGAAGCCTTTTTCACACATCCTTGGGCGTTTGTGAGAATTTGCTGTTGGGTTCTAGGTTTCTATACCTAGGGTTCGCGTCAAGTGAACAAGAATCTTTTGTCATACAGGCCATGCAACAAGAATTCCGAAGGCTACACACGACGATGGAGAATATTAAAGATCGATAGAATGACCACGAGCAAATCTTAGCAAGCATGCCTAGGGAGTTTGCTGTTGGGTTCTAAGTTTCTATTCCTAGGGTTCACCCATTTCTTGAATCAATTTGTTCCTTCCATTTTAATGAGATGACTTATGTGGTGAAGGGAACACATTTTTTGTATAAGTTACCTTTGCTGCAACGTTATGATGAGTCTTGGTTGAAAAGAATGCAACCTATTCCCATGATATGTGCTAAAATGTTTAATTTTTAAATGAGATTCTTTGCTCAAAAGGTTGCATATTTCTTGGATCCGTTTATGTATGTCCCTTCCCATACATGCACTTATTAAGCCGAATCTTGTTTTGCATTGGTTTCTTTTGAACTTATTACTTGCTCTGATGATATAGGAGTAGATTCGAGGACGATTCTTTTCGAGGAGAGAGGGAATGATGAGAATCAAGAGGCGCCAAACTCAAGTGATTAAGATCCATTGAAGATGTCTACTGGTCCAATAACAAGATGGGTTTTCAAGGCTATATTATGTACAAGATAGATTAACAATCATTAATTTACTACAAGGAAGTTGTCCAACCACTTGAGAGTCCATTTTGCCGCCAAATTGATGTCCAAGATAGCAAATTGATGGGCTCAAAAAAGTCAGCCTGAGGGCTGGACGAAATTCCCTAAATTTTAGGAGTCTTTCAATTAGTTTTTAAGTTTGTTTGGGCTGAGAACTTTTAATTATTAAAGCCCATATCCATTCTTTTATTTTAATCCTTAGTAGATTTAATTAGCTGCAAATCCAAGCCCATTAAGGACTTGTGTTTTCAGCCACTTACTTCAAATCCAAATCCAATTAGGTTAGGGTTTTGAGATATCTATTTATAGAGAATCTTTTTAGAGTTTCAGAAAACATTATGTCATTGATATTTTGGTGAGAATACATACTCTCTTTGGTTCTTGAAAGAACTTTTTGAACTTATCAAGTTATTCAACTTGTGGCGTTCATCTTATTGAATTATACCTTAAGTTCTTGTCTTTATAGATAACGGGTTTAAGGTTTCTGTTCAAACCTTTGGTTCTTGGGTCATATATCCAACGGGTTAAGGGTTTGAAGCCTTTTTCACACATCCTTGGGGGTTTGTGGGAGTTTGCTGTTGGGTTCTAGGTTTCTATACCTAGGGTTCGCGTCATGTGCACAAGAATATTTTGTCATACGAGCCATGCAACAAGAATTCGAAGGCTACACACGACGATGGAGAATATTAAAGATCGATAGAATGACCACGAGCAAATCTTAGCAAGCATGCCTAGGGAGTTTCTTTGTTGGGTTATAGGTTTCTATACCTAGGGTTCACCCATTTCTTGAATCAATTTGTTCCTTCCATTTTATTGAGATGACTTATGTGGTGAAGGGAACACATTTTTTTGTATAAGTTACCTTTGTTGCAATGTTATGATGAGTCTTGGTTGAAAAGAATGCAACCTATTCCCATGATATGTGCTAAAATGTTTAATTTTTAAATGAGATTCTTTGCTCAAAAGGTTGCATATTTCTTGGATCCGTTTATGTATGTCCCTTCCCATACATGCACTTATTAAGGCGAATCTTGTTTTGCATTGGTTTCTTTTGAACTTATTACTTGCTCTGATGATATAGGAGTAGATTCGAGGACGATTCTTTTCGAGGAGAGAGGGAATGATGAGAATCAAGAGGCGCCAAACTCAAGTGATTAAGATCCATTGAAGATGTCTACTGGTCCAATAACAAGATGGGTTTTCAAGGCTATATTATGTACAAGATAGATTAACAATCATTAATTTACTATAAGCAAGCTGTCCAACCACTTTGGAGTCCATTGGGCAGCCAAATTGATGTCCAAGATAGCAAATTGAGGGGCTCCAAAAAGTCAGCCTAAGGGCTGGACGAAATTCCCTAAATTTCAGGAGTCTTTTAATTAGTTTTTAAGTTTGTTTGGGTTGAGAACTTTTAATTATTAAAGCCCATATTCATTCTTTTATTTTAATCCTTAGTAGATTTAATTAGCTGCAAATCCAAGCCCATTAAGGACTTGTGCTTTCAACCACGTACTCCAAATCCAAAACCAATTAGGTTAGAGTTTTGAGATGTCTATTTATAGAGAATCTTTTTAGAGTTTCAGAAAACATTATGTCATTGATATTTTGGTGAGAATACATACTCTCTTTGGTTCTTGAAAGAACTTTTTGAACTTATCAAGTTATTCAACTTGTGGCGTTCATCTTATTGAATTATACCTTAAGTTCTTGTCTTTATAGATAACGGGTTTAAGATTTCTGTTTATACCTTTGGTTCTTGGGTCATATATCCAACGGGTTAAGGGTTTGAAGCCTTTTTCACACATCCTTGGGGGTTTGTGGGAGTTTGCTGTTGGCTTCTAGGTTTCTATACCTAGGGTTCGCCTCATGTGCACAAGAATATTTTGTCATACAGGCCATGCAACAAGAATTCCGAAGGCTACACACGACGATGGAGAATATTAAAGATCGATAGAATGACCACGAGCAAATCTTAGCAAGCATGCCTAGGGAGTTTGCTGTTGGGTTCTAAGTTTCTATTCCTAGGGTTCACCCATTTCTTGAATCAATTTGTTCCTTCCATTTTAATGAGATGACTTATGTGGTGAAGGGAACACATTTTTTGTATAAGTTACCTTTGCTGCAACGTTATGATGAGTCTTGGTTGAAAAGAATGCAACCTATTCCCATGATATGTGCTAAAATGTTTAATTTTTAAATGAGATTCTTTGCTCAAAAGGTTGCATATTTCTTGGATCCGTTTATGTATGTCCCTTCCCATACATGCACTTATTAAGCCGAATCTTGTTTTGCATTGGTTTCTTTTGAACTTATTACTTGCTCTGATGATATAGGAGTAGATTCGAGGACGATTCTTTTCGAGGAGAGAGGGAATGATGAGAATCAAGAGGCGCCAAACTCAAGTGATTAAGATCCATTGAAGATGTCTACTGGTCCAATAACAAGATGGGTTTTCAAGGCTATATTATGTACAAGATAGATTAACAATCATTAATTTACTACAAGGAAGTTGTCCAACCACTTGAGAGTCCATTTTGCCGCCAAATTGATGTCCAAGATAGCAAATTGATGGGCTCAGAAAAGTCAGCCTGAGGGCTGGACGAAATTCCCTAAATTTTAGGAGTCTTTTAATTAGTTTTTAAGTTTGTTTGGGCTGAGAACTTTTAATTATTAAAGCCCATATCCATTCTTTTATTTTAATCCTTAGTAGATTTAATTAGCTGCAAATCCAAGCCCATTAAGGACTTGTGCTTTCAACCACGTACTCCAAATCCAAAACCAATTAGGTTAGAGTTTTGAGATGTCTATTTATAGAGAATCTTTTTAGAGTTTCAGAAAACATTATGTCATTGATATTTTGGTGAGAATACATACTCTCTTTGGTTCTTGAAAGAACTTTTTAACTTATCAAGTTATTCAACTTGTGGCGTTCATCTTATTGAATTATACCTTAAGTTCTTGTCTTTATAGATAACGGGTTTAAGGTTTCTGTTTATACCTTTGGTTCTTGGGTCATATATCCAACGGGTTAAGGGTTTGAAGCCTTTTTCACACATCCTTGGGGGTTTGTGGGAGTTTGCTGTTGGCTTCTAGGTTTCTATACCTAGGGTTCGCCTCATGTGCACAAGAATATTTTGTCATACAGGCCATGCAACAAGAATTCCGAAGGCTACACACGACGATGGAGAATATTAAAGATCGATAGAATGACCACGAGCAAATCTTAGCAAGCATGCCTAGGGAGTTTGCTGTTGGGTTCTAGGTTTCTATACCTAGGGTTCACCCATTTCTTGAATCAATTTGTTCCTTCCATTTTAATGAGATGACTTATGTGGTGAAGGGAACACATTTTTTGTATAAGTTACCTTTGCTGCAACGTTATGATGAGTCTTGGTTGAAAAGAATGCAACCTATTCCCATGATATGTGCTAAAATGTTTAATTTTTAAATGAGATTCTTTGCTCAAAAGGTTGCATATTTCTTGGATCCGTTTATGTATGTCCCTTCCCATACATGCACTTACTAAGCCGAATCTTGTTTTGCATTGGTTTCTTTTGAACTTATTACTTGCTCTGATGATATAGGAGTATATTCGAGGACGATTCTTTTCGAGGAGAGAGGGAATGATGAGAATCAAGAGGCGCCAAACTCAAGTGATTAAGATCCATTGAAGATGTCTACTGGTCCAATAACAAGATGGGTTTTCAAGGCTATATTATGTACAAGATAGATTAACAATCATTAATTTACTATAAGCAAGCTGTCCAACCACTTTGGAGTCCATTGGGCAGCCAAATTGATGTCCAAGATAGCAAATTGATGGGCTCAAAAAAGTCAGCCTGAGGGCTGGACGAAATTCCCTAAATTTTAGGAGTCTTTTAATTAGTTTTTAAGTTTGTTTGGGCTGAGAACTTTTAATTATTAAAGCCCATATCCATTCTTTTATTTTAATCCTTAGTAGATTTAATTAGCTGCAAATCCAAGCCCATTAAGGACTTGTGCTTTCAACCACGTACTCCAAATCCAAAACCAATTAGGTTAGAGTTTTGAGATGTCTATTTATAGAGAATCTTTTTATAGTTTCAGAAAACATTATGTCATTGATATTTTGGTGAGAATACATACTCTCTTTGGTTCTTGAAAGAACTTTTTGAACTTATCAAGTTATTCAACTTGTGGCGTTCATCTTATTGAATTATACCTTAAGTTCTTGTCTTTATAGATAACGGGTTTAAGGTTTCTGTTCATACCTTTGGTTCTTGGGTCATATATCCAACGGGTTAAGGGTTTGAAGCCTTTTTCACACATCCTTGGGCGTTTGTGAGAATTTGCTGTTGGGTTCTAGGTTTCTATACCTAGGGTTCGCGTCAAGTGAACAAGAATATTTTGTCATACAGGCCATGCAACAAGAATTCCGAAGGCTACACACGACGATGGAGAATATTAAAGATCGATAGAATGACCACGAGCAAATCTTAGCAAGCATGCCTAGGGAGTTTGATGTTGGGTTTTAGGTTTCTATACCTAGGGTTCACCCATTTCTTGAATCAATTTGTTCCTTCCATTTTAATGAGATGACTTATGTGGTGAAGGGAACACATTTTTTGTATAAGTTACCTTTGTTGCAATGTTATGATGAGTCTTGGTTGAAAAGAATGCAACCTATTCCCATGATATGTGCTAAAATGTTTAATTTTTAAATGAGATTCTTTGCTCAAAAGGTTACATATTTCTTGGATCCGTTTATGTATGTCCCTTCCCATACATGCACTTATTAAGTCGAATCTTGTTTTGCATTGGTTTCTTTTGAACTTATTACTTGCTCTGATGATATAGGAGTATATTCGAGGACGAATCTTTTCGAGGAGAGAGGGAATGATGAGAATCAAGAGGCGCCAAAATCAAGTGATTAAGATCTATTGAAGATGTCTACTGGTCCAATAACAAGATGGGTTTTCAAGGCTATATTATGTACAAGATAGATTAACATTCATTAATTTACTACAAGGAAGTTGTCCAACCACTTGAGAGTCCATTTTGCCGCCAAATTGATGTCCAAGATAGCAAATTGATGGGCTCAGAAAAGTCAGCCTGAGGGCTGGACGAAATTCCCTAAATTTTAGGAGTCTTTCAATTAGTTTTTAAGTTTGTTTGGGCTGAAAACTTTTAATTATTAAAGCCCATATCCATTCTTTTATTTTAATCCTTAGTAGATTTAATTAGCTGCAAATCCAAGCCCATTAAGGACTTGTGTTTTCAACCACTTACTCCAAATCTAAAACCAATTAGGTTAGAGTTTTGAGATGTCTTTTTATATAGAATCTTTTTAGAGTTTCAGAAAACATTATGTCATTGATATTTTGTTGAGAATACATACTCTCTTTGGTTCTTGAAAGAACTTTTTGAACTTATCAAGTTATTCAACTTGTGGCGTTCATCTTATTGAATTATACCTTAAATTCTTGTCTTTATAGATAATGGGTTTAAGGTTTCTGTTTATACCTTTGGTTCTTGGGTCATATATCCAACGGGTTAAGAGTTTGAAGCCTTTTTCACACATCCTTGGGCGTTTGTGGGAATTTGCTGTTGGGTTCTAGGTTTCTATACCTAGGGTTCGCGTCAAGTGCACAAGAATCTTTTGTCATACAGGCCATGCAACAAGAATTCCGAAGGCTACACACGACGATGGAGAATATTAAAGATCGATAGAATGACCACGAGCAAATCTTAGCAAGCATGCCTAGGGAGTTTGCTGTTGGGTTCTAAGTTTCTATACCTAGGGTTCACCCATTTCTTGAATCAATTTGTTCCTTCCATTTTAATGAGATGACTTATGTGGTGAATGGAACACATTTTTTGTATAAGTTACCTTTGCTGCAATGTTATGATGAGTCTTGGTTCAAAAGAATGCAACCTATTCCCATGATATGTGCTAAAATGTTTAATTTTTAAATGAGATTCTTTGCTCAAAAGGTTGCATATTTCTTGGATCCGTTTATGTATGTCCCTTCCCATACATGCACTTATTAAGCCGAATCTTGTTTTGCATTGGTTTCTTTTGAACTTATTACTTGCTCTGATGATATAGGAGTATATTCGAGGACGACTCTTTTCGAGGAGAGAGGGAATGATGAGAATCAAGAGGCGCCAGCCAAACTCAAGTGATTAAGATCCATTGAAGATGTCTACTGGTCCAATAACAAGATGGGTTTTCAAGGCTATATTATGTACAAGATAGATTAACAATCATTAATTTACTATAAGCAAGCTGTCCAACCACTTTGGAGTCCATTGGGCAGCCAAATTGATGTCCAAGATAGCAAATTGATGGGCTCAAAAAAGTCAGCCTGAGGGCTGGACGAAATTCCCTAAATTTTAGGAGTCTTTTAATTAGTTTTTAAGTTTGTTTGGGCTGAGAACTTTTAATTATTAAAGCCCATATTCATTCTTTTATTTTAATCCTTAGTAGATTTAATTAGCTGCAAATCCAAGCCCATTAAGGACTTGTGTTTTCAGCCACTTACTTCAAATCCAAATCCAATTAGGTTAGGGTTTTGAGATATCTATTTATATAGAATCTTTTTAGAGTTTCAGAAAACATTATGTCATTGATATTTTGGTGAGAATACATACTCTCTTTGGTTCTTGAAAGAACTTTTTGAAATTATCAAGTTATTCAACTTGTGGCGTTCATCTTATTGAATTATACCGTAAGTTCTTGTGTTTATAGATAACAGGTTTAAGGTTTCTGTTTATACATTTGGTTCTTGGGTCATATATCCAACGGGTTAAGGGTTTGAAGCCTTTTTCTCACATCCTTGGGCGTTTGTGGGAGTTTGCTGTTGGGTTCTAGGTTTCTATACCTAGGGTTCATAGCAGGGTAAGAATCTCTTCGAAGAGAGTGGGATTGATGAGAATCAAGAAGCACCAAACTCAATTGATCAAGATCCATTGAATATCTCTACTATTATAATCACAAGAGCTTGGGCATGGAGGATGAGAGAGGCCTTGATCACATTGCTTGAAAGTGTATGCAATAAACAAGCAAAATATGATGGGCTTTGAAGATTATATTATGTACAAGATGGATCGATAATCATTAATTTATTACAAGGAAGTTGTCCAACCACTAGAGAGTCCATTTTGCCGCCAAATTGATATCCAAGATAGCAAATTGATGGGCTCAGAAAAGTCAGCCTGATGGCTGGACGAAATTCCCTAAATTTTAGGAGTCTTTCAATTAGTTTTTAAGTTTGTTTGGGCTGAGAACTTTTAATTATTAAAGCCCATATCCATTCTTTTATTTTAATCCTTAGTAGATTTAATTAGCTGCAAATCCAAGCCCATTAAGGACTTGTGTTTTCAACCACTTACTCCAAATCCAAAACCAATTAGGTTAGAGTTTTTGAGATGTCTATTTATAGAGAATCTTTTTAGAGTTTCAGAAAATATTATGTCATTGATATTTTGTTGAGAATACATACTCTCTTTGGTTCTTGAAAGAACTTTTTGAACTTATCAAGTTATTCAACTTGTGGCGTTCATCTAATTGAATTATACCTTAAGTTCTTGTCTTTATAGATAACGGGTTTAAGGTTTCTGTTTATACCTTTGGTTCTTGGGTCATATATCCAACGGGTTAAGGGTTTGAAGCCTTTTTTCACACATCCTTGGGCGTTTGTGAGAATTTCTTTGTTGGGTTCTAGGTTTCTATACCTAGGGTTCGCGTCAAGTGAACAAGAATCTTTTGTCATACATGCCATGCAACAAGAATTCCGAAGGCTACACACGACGATGGAGAATATTAAAGATCGATAGAATGACCACGAGCAAATCTTAGCAAGCATGCCTAGGGAGTTTGTTCTAAGTTTCTATACCTAGGGTTCACCCATTTCTTGAATCAATTTGTTCCTTCCATTTTAATGAGATGACTTATGTGGTGAAGGGAACACATTTTTTGTATAAGTTACCTTTGCTGCAACGTTATGATGAGTCTTGGTTGAAAAGAATGCAACCTATTCCCATGATATGTGCTAAAATGTTTAATTTTTAAATGAGATTCTTTGCTCAAAAGGTTGCATATTTCTTGGATCCGTTTATGTATGTCCCTTCCCATACATGCACTTATTAAGCCGAATCTTGTTTTGCATTGGTTTCTTTTGAACTTATTACTTGCTCTGATGATATAGGAGTAGATTCGAGGACGATTCTTTTCGAGGAGAGAGGGAATGATGAGAATCAAGAGGCGCCAAACTCAAGTGATTAAAATCCATTGAAGATGTCTACTGGTCCAATAACAAGATGGGTTTTCAAGGCTATATTATGTACAAGATAGATTAACAATCATTAATTTACTATAAGCAAGCTGTCCAACCACTTTGGAGTCCATTGGGCAGCCAAATTGATGTCCAAGATAGCAAATTGATGGGCTCAAAAAAGTCAGCCTGAGGGTTGGACGAAATTCCCTAAATTTTAGGAGTCTTTTAATTAGTTTTTAAGTTTGTTTGGGCTGAGAACTTTTAATTATTAAAGCCCATATTCATTCTTTTATTTTAATCCTTAGTAGATTTAATTAGCTGCAAATCCAAGCCCATTAAGGACTTGTGTTTTCAGCCACTTACTTCAAATCCAAATCCAATTAGGTTAGGGTTTTGAGATATCTATTTATATAGAATCTTTTTAGAGTTTTAGAAAACATTATGTCATTGATATTTTGGTGAGAATACATACTCTCTTTGGTTCTTGAAAGAACTTTTTGAAATTATCAAGTTATTCAACTTGTGGCGTTCATCTTATTGAATTATACCGTAAGTTCTTGTGTTTATAGATATAACAGGTTTAAGGTTTCTGTTTATACATTTGGTTCTTGGGTCATATATCCAACGGGTTAAGGGTTTGAAGCCTTTTTTCTCACATCCTTGGGCGTTTGTGGGAGTTTGCTATTGGGTTCTAGGTTTCTATACCTAGGGTTCGCAAGCAGGTAAGAATCTCTTCGAAGAGAGTGGGATTGATGAGAATCAAGAAGCACCAAACTCAATTGATCAAGATCCATTGAATATCTCTACTATTATAATCACAAGAGCTTGGGCATGGAGGATGAGAGAGGCCTTGATCACATTGATTGAAAGTGTATGCAATAAACAAGCAAAATATGATGGGCTTTGAAGATTATATTATGTACAAGATGGATCGATAATCATTAATTTATTACAAGGAAGTTGTCCAACCACTAGAGAGTCCATTTTGCCGCTAAATTGATATCCAAGATAGCAAATTGATGGGCTCGAAAAAAGTCAGCTCTGAGGGCTGGACGAAATTCCTAAATTTTAGGAGTCTTTCAATTAGTTTTTAAGTTTGTTTGGGCTGAGAACTTTTAATTATTAAAGCCCATATCCATTCTTTTATTTTAATCCTTAGTAGATTTAATTAGCTGCAAATCCAAGCCCATTAAGGACTTGTGTTTTCAACCACTTACTCCAAATCCAAAACCAATTAGGTTAGAGTTTTGAGATGTCTATTTATAGAGAATCTTTTTAGAGTTTCAGAAAATATTATGTCATTGATATTTTGTTGAGAATACATACTCTCTTTGGTTCTTGAAAGAACTTTTTGAACTTATCAAGTTATTCAACTTGTGGCGTTCATCTAATTGAATTATACCTTAAGTTCTTGTCTTTATAGATACTTGGGTTTAAGGTTTCGTTTATACCTTTGGTTCTTGGGTCATATATCCAACGGGTTAAGGGTTTGAAGCCTTTTTCACACATCCTTGGGCGTTTGTGAGAATTTCGTTGTTGGGTTCTAGGTTTCTATACCTAGGGTTCGCGTCAAGTGAACAAGAATCTTTTGTCATACATGCCATGCAACAAGAATTCGAAGGCTACACACGACGATGGAGAATATTAAAGATCGATAGAATGACCACGAGCAAATCTTAGCAAGCATGCCTAGGGAGTTTGTTCTAAGTTTCTATACCTAGGGTTCACCCATTTCTTGAATCAATTTGTTCCTTCCATTTTAATGAGATGACTTATGTGGTGAAGGGAACACATTTTTTGTATAAGTTACCTTTTGCTTTGCAACGTTATGATGAGTCTTGGTTGAAAAGAATGCAACCTATTCCCATGATATGTGCTAAAATGTTTAATTTTTTAAATGAGATTCTTTGCTCAAAAGGTTGCATATTTCTTGGATCCGTTTATGTATGTCCCTTCCCATACATGCACTTATTAAGCCGAATCTTGTTTTGCATTGGTTTCTTTTGAACTTATTACTTGCTACGATGATATAGGAGTAGATTCGAGACGATTCTTTTCGAGGAGAGAGGGAATGATGAGAATCAAGAGGCGCCAAACTCAAGTGATTAAAATCCATTGAAGATGTCTCTTTGGTCCAATAACAAGATGGGTTTTCAAGGCTATATTATGTACAAGATAGATTAACAATCATTAATTTACTATAAGCAAGTCTGTCCAACCACTTTGGAGTCCATTGGGCAGCCAAATTGATGTCCAAGATAGCAAATTGATGGGCTCAAAAAAAGTCAGCTTTGAGGGCTGGACAGAAATTCCCTAAATTTTAGGAGTCTTTTAATTAGTTTTTAAGTTTGTTTGGGCTGAGAACTTTTAATTATTAAAGCCCATATTCATTCTTTTTATTTTAATCCTTAGTAGATTTAATTAGTCTGCAAATCCAAGCCCATTAAGGACTTGTGTTTTCAGCCACTTACTTCAAATCCAAATCCAATTAGGTTAGGGGTTTTGAGATATCTATTTATATAGAATCTTTTTTAGAGTTTTAGAAAACATTATGTCATTGATATTTTGGTGAGAATACATACTCTCTTTGGTTCTTGAAAGAACTTTTTTGAAATTATCAAGTTATTCAACTTGTGGCGTTCATCTTATTGAATTATACCGTAAGTTCTTGTGTTTATAGATATAACGAGGTTTAAGGTTTCGTTTATACATTTGGTTCTTGGGTCATATATCCAACGGGTTAAGGGTTTGAAGCCTTTTTCTCACATCCTTGGGCGTTTGTGGGAGTTTGCTATTGGGTTCTAGGTTTCTATACCTAGGGTTGCATAGCGAGTAAGAATCTCTTCGAAGAGAGTGGGATTGATGAGAATCAAGAAGCACCAAACTCAATTGATCAAGATCCATTGAATATCTCTACTATTACAATCACAAGAGCTTGGGCATGGAGGATGAGAGAGGCTTGATCACATTGCTTGAAAGTGTATGCAATAAACAAGCAAAATATGATGGGCTTTGAAGATTATATTATGTACAAGATGGATCGATAATCATTAATTTACTACAAGGAAGTTGTCCAACCACTTGAGAGTCCATTTTGCCGCCAAATTGATATCCAAGATAGCAAATTGATGGGCTCAAAAAAGTCAGCCTGAGGGCTGGACGAAATTCCCTAAATTTTAGGAGTCTTTTAATTAGTTTTTAAGTTTGTTTGGGCTGAGAACTTTTAATTATTAAAGCCCATATTCATTCTTTTATTTTAATCCTTAGTAGATTTAATTAGCTGCAAATCCAAGCCCGTTAAGGACTTGTGTTTTCAACCACTTAATCCAAATCTAAAACCAATTAGGTTAGAGTTTTGAGATGTCTTTTTATATAGGATCTTTTTAGAGTTTCAGAAAAAATTATGTCATTGATATTTTGGTGAGAATACATACTCTCTTTGGTTCTTGAAAGAACGTTTTGAACTTATCAAGTTATTCAACTTGTGGCATTCATCTTATTGAATTATACCTTAAGTTCTTGTCTTTATAGATAACGGGTTTAAGGTTTCTGTTTATACCTTTGGTTCTTGGGTCATATATCCAACGGGTTAAGGGTTTGAAGCCTTTTTCACACATCCTTGGGCGTTTGTGGGAGTTTGCTGTTGGGTTCTAGGTTTCTATACCTAGGGTTCGCGTCAAGTGCACAAGAATCTTTTGTCATACATGCCATGCAACAAGAATTCCGAAGGCTACACACGACGATGGAGAATATTAAAGATCGATAGAATGACCACGAGCAAATCTTAGCAAGCATGCCTAGGGAGTTTGTTCTAAGTTTCTATACCTAGGGTTCACCCATTTCTTGAATCAATTTGTTCCTTCCATTTTAATGAGATGACTTATGTGGTGAAGGGAACACATTTTTTGTATAAGTTACCTTTGCTGCAATGTTATGATGAGTCTTGGTTGAAAAGAATGCAACCTATTCCCATGATATGTGCTAAAATGTTTAATTTTTAAATGAGATTCTTTGCTCAAAAGGTTGCATATTTCTTGGATCCGTTTATGTATGTCCCTTCCCATACATGCACTTATTAAGCCGAATCTTGTTTTGCATTGGTTTCTTTTGAACTTATTACTTGCTCTGATGATATAGGAGTATATTCGAGGACGACTCTTTTCGAGGAGAGAGGGAATGATGAGAATCAAGAGGCGCCAAACTCAAGTGATTAAGATCCATTGAAGATGTCTACTGGTCCAATAACAAGATGGGTTTTCAAGGCTATATTATGTACAAGATAGATTAACAATCATTAATTTACTATAAGCAAGCTGTCCAACCACTTTGGAGTCCATTGGGCAGCCAAATTGATGTCCAAGATAGCAAATTGATGGGCTCAAAAAAGTCGACCTGAGAGTTGGACGAAATTCCCTAAATTTTAGGAGTCTTTTAATTAGTTTTTAAGTTTGTTTGGGCTGAGAACTTTTAATTATTAAAGCCCATATTCATTCTTTTATTTTAATCCTTAGTAGATTTAATTAGCTGCAAATCCAAGCCCATTAAGGACTTGTGTTTTCAGCCACTTACTTCAAATCCAAATCCAATTAGGTTAGGGTTTTGAGATATCTATTTATATAGAATCTTTTTAGAGTTTTAGAAAACATTATGTCATTGATATTTTGGTGAGAATACATACTCTCTTTGGTTCTTGAAAGAACTTTTTGAAATTACCAAGTTATTCAACTTGTGGCGTTCATCTTATTGAATTATACCGTAAGTTCTTGTGTTTATAGATATAACAGGTTTAAGGTTTCTGTTTATACATTTGGTTCTTGGGTCATATATCCAACGGGTTAAGGGTTTGAAGCCTTTTTCTCACATCCTTGGGCGTTTGTGGGAGTTTGCTATTGGGTTCTAGGTTTCTATACCTAGGGTTCGCAAGCAGGTAAGAATCTCTTCGAAGAGAGTGGGATTGATGAGAATCAAGAAGCACCAAACTCAATTGATCAAGATCCATTGAATATCTCTACTATTACAATCACAAGAGCTTGGGCATGGAGGATGAGAGAGGCCTTGATCACATTGCTTGAAAGTGTATGCAATAAACAAGCAAAATATGATGGGCTTTGAAGATTATATTATGTACAAGATGGATCGATAATCATTAATTTACTACAAGGAAGTTGTCCAACCACTTGAGAGTCCATTTTGCCGCCAAATTGATGTCCAAGATAGCAAATTGATGGGCTCAGAAAAGTCAGCCTAAGGGCTGGACGAAATTCCCTAAATTTTAGGAGTCTTTTAATTAGTTTTTAAGTTTGTTTGGGTTGAGAACTTTTAATTATTAAAGCCCATATTCATTCTTTTATTTTAATCCTTAGTAGATTTAATTAGCTGCAAATCCAAGCCCATTAAGGACTTGTGTTTTCAACCACTTACTCCAAATCTAAAACCAATTAGGTTAGAGTTTTGAGATGTCTTTTTATATAGGATCTTTTTAGAGTTTCAGAAAACATTATGTCATTGATATTTTGGTGAGAATACATACTCTCTTTGGTTCTTGAAAGAACTTTTTGAACTTATCAAGTTATTCAACTTGTGGCGTTCATCTTATTGAGTTATACCTTAATTCTTGTCTTTATAGATAACGGGTTTAAGGTTTCTGTTTATACCTTTGGTTCTTGGGTCATATATGCAACGGGTTAAGTGTTTGAAGCCTTTTTCACACATCCTTGGGCGTTTGTGGGAGTTTGCTGTTGGGTTCTAGGTTTCTATACCTAGGGTTCGCATCAGTGTACAAGAATCTTTTGTCATACAGGCCATGCAACAAGAATTTCGAAGGCTACACACGACGATGGAGAATATTAAAGATCGATTGAATGGCCACGAGCAAATCTTAGCAAGCATGCCGAGAGGCCAGCCAAGAAGAAATCCCATTGTAACTCCTAATGTGCCAAGAGTTGCAAGGAGAGCTACACGAGTTGAACATGAGGAGAAGTATTATGAGAGTTCATGGTATGATGAAGGAATGAGGAATACTAAGTACAGAGGGATTTATGATGGTGGAGGAAGAAGGAAAAATCATCACGAAGGAATGAGTGGAAATGGTAGAGAAGAACGGAAGGGTTATGAGGTTTATGGAAAGGGAAAGAGTAGTGCTAGCTATTTCATTTTTATGAGATTCTTTGCTCAAAAGGTTGCATATTGTTTGGATTCATTTATGTATGTCCCTTCCCATACATGCACTTATTAAGCCAAATCTTGTTTTGTGTTGGTTTCTTTTGAACTTATCACGTGCTCTGATGATATAGGATTAGATTCGAGGATGAATCTTTTTGAGGAGAGAAGGAATGATGAAAATCAAGAGGCGCCAAATTCAAGTGATCAAGATCCATTGAAGATGTCCACTGGTCCAATAACAAGATGGGTTTTCAAGGCTATATTATGTACACGATAGATCAACAATCATTAATTTACTTTAAGCAAGCTGTCCAACCACTTTGGAGTCCATTGGGCAGCCAAATTGATGTCCAAGATAGCAAATTGATGGGCTCAAAAAAGTCAGCCTAAGGGCTGGACGAAATTCCCTAAATTTTAGGGGTCTTTTAATTAGTTTTTAAGTTTGTTTGGGCTGAAAACTTTTATTTATTAAAGCCCATATTCATTCTTGTATTTTAATTCTTACTAGATTTAATTAGCTGCAAATCCAAGCCCATTAAGGACTTGTGTTTTCAGCCACTTACTCCAAATCCAAAACCAATTAGGTTAGGGTTTTGAGATATCTATTTATATAGAATCTTTTTAGGGTTTCAGAACATTATGTCATCGATATTTTGGTGAGGATATATACTATCTTTGGTTCTTGAAAGAACTTTTTAAACTTATCAAGTTATTCAACTTGTGGTGTTCATCTTATTGAATTATACCTTAAGTTCTTATCTTTATAGATAACGGGTTTAAGGTTTCTATTTATACCTTTGGTTCTTGGATCATATATCCAACGGGTTAAGGGTTTTTGAAGACTTTTCACACATCCTTGGGTGTTTATGAAAGTTTGTTGTTGGGTTCTAGGTTTCTATACCTAGGGTTCGCATCAAACCCATACTCAAGGATTTTAACCACTATAATCTCAATTCACGCAAATACACTAGAAGTTCACCCTCAAAGATTTTACTTCACAACCTCTTTTCAAATCAATAATTAAGGTTCACCTCTTCAAAATGGTTTTATGTTTTCAAGACAACCTTGAATAAACAAATAAAAAATGAATGCCACAAGTTAAATAACATGATAAGTTCAAGAAGTTCTTTCAAGAACCAAAGAGAGTATAAATTCTCACAAAAAATATCGGTAACATAATTTTTGTTCTTAATTTCTAAAAAGATCCTATATAAATAGATATCTCAAACCCCTAACTTAATTGGTTTTGGATTTGTAATAGGTGGTTGAAACATAGTCCTTAATGGGCTTGGATTTGTAGCTATTTTAAGCTAATTTAAGTCTAACTAAGGATTAAAATAAAAGAATGAATATGAGCTTTAATAAATAAAAGCTCTCAGTCCAAACAAACATAAAAACTAATTAAAACACTTCTAAAAATAAGAAAATTTCATCCAGCCAATATGCTGAATTTTTTAGCCCATCAATTTCCATCTTGGACTTCAATTTGGTTGCCCAATAGACACTTGGTTGGATAGCTTGTTTGTAATAAATTAATGTTCGTCAATCCTTCTGGTATATAATATAACCTTGAAAGCCTATCTTGTCGTTGGACCAGTGGACATCATTAATGGATCTTGATCACTTGATTTTGGCATCTCTTGATTCTCATAATTTTGGTAGCCACATTTTCTTAGGTCCTAGGAGGTTAGTGATAGTTCTCTTAGCTCTCCAAATAGTTTTAACACCATTTTCTACCTTTCTCTTTACATAGCATCTAGTGCCTTGTGACTATTTCTACCACAATAAGTGCAACATGTATAAGTCATAGAGCTAGATGTAGTTTTGACAAAGTAATTTTTGTATTTTGAAACATTGTTCACATGATTGTATCCAAGACCATTTTTCACAAAAGAAGATCTTTGAGATCCAAGTAGTTTGTCAAGTGGTCTCTACTGTTTGTAAACTTTTCAACACATAAGTGAGATCATCAACTTTTCTTTTCAAACAATCATAGTTAACAATAATTTTTTCTAGAGAATATATTTTGACACAAAGAGATTTTTTCTCAAGAGACATGTTTTGCAAGGAAAAATTTAAAATATCTTTTTCAATGGATTCAATAAGCGTTTTTTATTTTTACAAAATAACTTTGAATTCTCCTTAATAAATCATCAATTTTGAATCTCATTTCTTTGTTTCTTTTTGAAACCTTTTTTAACTTACTATACATATCTACAAGCAATTCACTAGGATCATCAATATCATCATCAAAATGTGTAAAGGTTGAAGGAATAGATTGCACCTCATCATCCATAGGCATGAAGCATACATTTGCTCTTTCTTCATTGGCATGTTGATCCCAAGTGCCTACTAATCCATTCTGTTTCTTCAGATATTTCTTCTTTTTGAATTTGGTTTCTCTCTCCTTCTCTAATACTTAGGACAATCAGCTACAAGGTGTTTGGTACTTTTCCATCCATAACATTGAGACTTGAATAATGAAGATGATTGTCCTCCTTTCTTGGAAGGCCTCTTTCTCTTCTTGAGAAAACTCTTTTTATAGAATTTCTTGAACTTTTTGACTACAGTGCATACGAAGTTTGACCATCCAAATTGGTGTTGCAAAGTCCAAAATTTTCTAGATTTTGCAAGATCAATTCAAAGTCAATCAAATAAAGTTTTAAAACATTTGAAACATATGATAAAATGTTTAAAGAGTTATTAACGAAAAATCCTATACCAAAAACTTTGAATCTACTTCTACATCATCAGAGCACGAAATAAGTTCAAAAGAAACCAACGTAAAATAAGATTCAGCTTAATAAACACATGTATGGGAAGGGACATACATAAATGGATCCAAGCAATATGCAACCTTTTCAGCAAATAATCTCATATAAAAATGAAACATTTTAGCACATATCAAAGGAATAAGTTGCATTCTCTTCAAACAATCAAGAAATGGGTCTTTAAATGTGTTATATATTAGCCTAAGACTTAGACAAATATATAAGAGAGATATCAAGGATGGAAGAAGAGGTAGGAATGTGATGAATGGAAAATAGAAGAGGAAGGGATAATCTAAGTTGATTTAAGAGATACAACACACTCTTATTTCACCTTAGGGCTGTGGTATCCATTATACACGAAATTCTTCACAAATTAAGTGTATAATTAGACTCCTAATACTCACTCTTAAGTACCCAGCTAAAGAGATATAAATTAGGAAATAGATTGAACAAGTGTCACACTTTATTCAAAGAGTATTACACAAGGTTTAAGCTTCAAAAATCTGATTCCTAAAATCCAAAAACTTGAGGCTTAGATAGGCCTTACAATACATATTTTATACTCATAATGAAGTAAAAATAAAGGAAAAATACATGGGTGGAGAGAGAGCCCCGTCCCACACACATATTATGCAACACACTCATTACTTAGGAATAAAAACATGATTTTGTCCTCAATGCTATAGCTTTCCATTTGGGTGAATTTGACCAAGGGTATAGGTAATTTTCAAAAGGGGTTTGGGTAGGTAGGATTATTTTTGACAATGAGGTAAAGAAAGTAGTCAAAATTTGCTTAGGATTGAATATAGCAACGGGACAAAGATAACTTTTGACAATGAGATAAAGAAAGTAGTCAAAAGTTGCCTAGGATGGAATATAGCAATGAGACAATGTGAAGGGATAAATTTTGATAATGAGGTAAAGAAAGTAGTCAAAAGTTGCCTAGGATGGAATAAGGATTTCCTCTCTTTTGGATGTGGAATTTCGTCCATGGGCCTTAATAGGCTAGGAAAGACTTTATTCATGGATTATTTTTTAAAGAAATTAAGGTTGAAGTGTTGTGGGCTTAGTTGGGTTCGGACCAAGAGAGGGTTTGGGCAAACAGGGTAATCATATGGGCTTTAAATGTTTTGGGGTGAAGGAATTCAATCCAAAATGGATCATAGCATTTGGACATGAGAGACTTGACTTCCTTTAGCTCTTGAGGCGTGAGAGTGGACTGTGTTGGATCACCCCGGGATATATCATTCTCCCATCTTTAAAAGAGTTTGACCTCAAACTCAGAATATCTTTCAAATCATAGTATGGACTTAAGTCGCTAACATTAAATGTAGCAGAAATTCCATAATCTCCGTGAAGGTGAATCTTGTAGGCATTGTCATTGACTTTGGTGAGAACCTCAAATGGACCATTGGCTCGGGGAAGCAACTTTGATTTGCGTTTGGTTGGTGTTATCCCTAAGGGCAAATCATGTAGGTTTGATTAGTTTTGATTAATGACAAACATTGATAAGGACTAAAATGCTTGTATGTTGTGTGATAGGATTTTTGGATTGAGAAGGAAGCAAGTCTCATTGCCTTGGAGCTAGCAATGCAAGAACAACTCAAATATGCCAAAGTGATTAAAGATTGAAGAGTTTGTTCAAGATTAATGATGGCTTTGAAGACATGAAGTGTAGGTTAAATGTGGTTAATAGGTAAACTTTGTAAACCCTACACTCTTAAGCCTTGGAACCTATGAGTTGCAATTGAGAGCACAAAACTTGATTTAAATGGTTTCAATGGTTTTGAAGTTACCTGAATTATCCAAGTTTTCATAAAAGGTTTGGTACATAAAAGGTCTTTAATGACTTATCTTTGAGGCTAGAATGTTTTCCAACTTTTTAAATTGATTTGAATATGTTTTGACAAAGTTTAAAAAATTCGAATGAAAATTCGGTCGTCCGAATTTTGTAGCAAAAGTTTGCTACTGTTCTTCCAGAGAAATTCGGAAGAAGATTCGGACGCATGAAGAAAAATTCGGTCGTCAGAATTTTGGCCTTTAGTATGGTCACTGTTTCTTCCAGAGAAATTCGGAAGAAGATTCGGACGCAGCAGGAAGAATTCGGTCGTCCGAATTATCTGAAACTAGCCGTTACTAGCCGTTTTATAGGCGTTTGAACTGATTTTCAAATTCTAAAAGCCATAAACTCCAGATTTTTTAGAAGAACTTTGAACTTAACAAATCCTACATGCTCTAACTTGTTTTACATCAAATTAAATTGAAAAGCTCTCAAATTGCCTTGTGCTCAAAGATTGAAATTCAAGATTCCAAAGGCAACAAAGTGTGAAGGAGAAACATTGTGTAATCATCTACCAACAAAGTGGTAACATCTTACACACTCTCTTTTTTTATCTCAATTGTGTTTTCTACTAGTTCATTACAATGTTATCTTGTGACATAAAACCCTTTTGTGTTAGGGTAAGCCATAGACTAAATTAATCAAGGTTGTGGTGTAAAACCCATTTGTGGGTGAGCCTTTGATTAGATTGGTCTTTAGGTTGTCTTTAGATATAAAACCCTTGTGGAATGGTGAACCTTGTTTGTATAATTACTAAAAGAGGTTGTGAGTATTAAACCATTGTGTGGTGAGCCTCTTGTGTAATTGTCTAAATTGAGCATATAGTGAATTGGTTGAAATCATTGAGTGTGGACTCAAGGTAGTGGATGTAGATCTTGGAGAGATCGAACCACTATAAATCGTGTGTTCATTTATTTATAGCTTTACTTGTTTACATACTTATGTTATTATTATTTGTTCTTAAGTGTTGATTAATTGGTTGTGATTTTATTGTTTGATCATCTTGTCTCATCCATTGAATCACATATAAACTTAGAGTTTGTGGATTTGAAGAAGAGCTTTTATTAAGGCAAAGGATTTACAAAATAGAAAAATATTTTGATAATTAGCCAAAGACCTAATTCACCCCCCTCTTAGGTCTTACAATTGGTATCAGAGCAAGGTCTTCTTTTTAAGGTCTAACAACCTAGAAGTAAATATCATATGGCTAATTTATCAAATTTGCCTTATATGGAAGGTTCCTCCACTAATAGACCTCCATTGTTTGATGGTTATAATTATACTTTTTAAAAGTCTAGGATTGAGATTTACATTTGTTCTATTAACTATGAATTGTGGAATATTATTGAGAAAGGTCCCTATGTATCATTGAGATTGAAATCCGATGGAGTTACAAGAGAACCAAAGCCCATGGAGGAGTATGATGAGAGCGATTCAAGGAAGATGACATTAAACTACCAAGCAATGAACATTCTTTGTTGTGCATTGATTGTCAATGAATACAATAGAGTGATGGAATGTGATTCTGCTCATGAAATGTGGAAGCTACTTCAAGTCACTCATGAAGATGAAAGAACAAATGTGTGCTTCATGGCAATGGAAGATGAGGTACAACCTACTCCATCTACCTCTACTTATTATGATGATGATATTGATGATCCTAGTGAATTACTTGTTGAGATGTATGGAGAATTAAAGAAGGCTTCAAAAAGGAATAAGGAAATAAAAACCAAAATTAATGATTTATTGAATGAGAATTCAAAATTGTTTTGTGAAAATAAAAAGCTTCTTGATTCTATTGAATGCTTGAGTATTGAAATAGAAGTTTTAAATGTCTCTTTACAAAACATGTCCCTTGAAAATAAGATTCTTTGTGAAAAGATTTTGTCTCTTGAAAGAATGCTTGTTGATCATGAGACTTTGAAAAAGAAGGTTGATGAACTTACATCATGTATAGAATAATTTACAAAAGGAAGGGACAATCTTGATAAAATTCTTGGAGCTCAAACATCTCCTCTTGTCAAAAATGTTCTTGGCTATAATTATGTAAAAAATGTGCCTAAATATAAAAACTTCTTTGTTAGAGCTACTTCTACTTCCATGCATCATACTTGTACTTATTGTGGAAAATATGGACATAAAGCCACCAAATGTTATGTTAAAATAAAAGTAGAGAATGGTGTAAAGACCATTTGGAGAGATAAGGGAATTATTACTAACCCCACGGACCCAAGAAAGTATGGGTACAAAAGGATACTCCCTCTCCTTTATTGCAGGTACACTTTAATTCAAACTCAAGCACCACTAAGCGGTACATTGATGGGCTAGCTGGTTTATTTTTAACTCATGAATAAGGATTAGAATTCCGGAAAAATCTGATGAAAATTTTAAATTCTAAAAGTTTAGCCGTAAGCGCAGAAAATGTAGAAAAAGCTACTCGTAATCCATTTCGCCGTCTTCTTCCCTATATGCATCACCAGTCATCGGAAAAGAACCTGCGGCGATGGACATGAACTGCTCCGACGTCGGTTCTTGGAAAGCTGCACTCTCGTCCTACAAATTTCAAATCCAATCCTTAAACAAGCCCAGCCTCATTTCTTTCGACGACTTCTATACAAACGAGCTTCCGATACTCATAAAGCAGCGAAACCCTAGTCCTCATATTACGACTCTGGAACTCTCAAAGCTCATGCAATGGAAGCTCACCAGGGGGAAATGGAGGCCGAGGCTTTTGGACTTCGTCTCTTCGTTGGAGGAGGAGGTCGTAAAATCAGCTTCGCGAAAAGCATTCCTAGCTTTGCCTGATGTTTCTAAAGCTGTTACCGAGCTTACCACTTTGAAAGGCATTGGTCCCGCCACTGCCTCTGCAGTTCTTGCTGCATATGCGCCTGATATTGCTCCATTCATGTCCGACGAGGCGATGGAGGGAGCAATTGGTGGCTCCAAAGGTTACACGTTGAAGAGTTATCTGGTTTTTGTGAAGAAGTTACAAGCCAAAGCCGAGATGTTGAAAAGGCTTTATGGAACTGTTTCTGTTGCTGTCAAATTGAAGGAACCGTCAACAAAGCCTGAGCTCATCAACAAAAGCTTCAAAAGAAAGAGGAAATGCTGACTTGGGTACGCTAATCTGTGGTCGGACGAGTATTAACTAGCCTGTAAATTTTTGGCCATTTCTTGCTCATGGCATCCTAACCGAAACGTTTGATGTACATTAGTGCATGATGCACATAAACAGATGAAAATTCTTGTCCATTGTTTTCTTACTTTGTCTGCTATGGGATTATGAGCTTCCGCTATATCTTAGTTTAGCAAGTCTGGATCCATGGCAATTGAGATGAATATATCAACAGGATTTCAAAGCCTTTGTTCTCATTGCTTTCTGAACAGAAACTCTCTCTTTCTCTCTCTCGCCCCATCAAAAGAGACAGATGTTCAAAGCTGATATCATCATTTTCCATAGCCATCTGAAAGAATGTTGGACTAAAGGTTCTCTATCATTTGAAGATGACTGCAGCGATGCTGTATGAGCCACTCAACTTTCCTCTATTTTGAACTTTTGGCGCAGGATCACTCACAATTCTGTTAAAAAATCAGCAGTACTGTGCTGAGTCATGTAAAATCCATGGCCATCCCTGAACCACTCTGGTCCTGTGTTGTTTTATTTCTTGATCATTGTATCAAAGCGTCATATATGATATTGCAGATCTCTTATAGTGCTCAAAAAAAAAAAAGCGGTACATTGATGATGTTGGCTTAAAGAATAAAGGAAAACACCTCATTCATAAGCAAGGTCAAAGCAACCAATGAATGATTTGTTTTTGAGACAAGAAGAAAGGAAGAATTTTTGGAGTAACCAATGTTGGTAAAGGTTCCTCTCTTCTTTTTAAACAAATGTTGCTTATTGCTGATTTGAACTATAACTTGCTTAGTGTTAACCAATTGTGTGACAATGAATAAGAAGTTAAATTCCAACATGCAAAGTCAGTTGAGAATTCTTTTTTGTTTGAAGATTTGCCAACCATGACTTGTCAATTGCTTCTATAAAGTTGATTAGGTAACATTGATAATGTGGAATTGAATTCATTGTTGATATGTTCTTGAAGTTGACTATATGTCATGATAAGATGATTAAAATAGCTATGATTGAATATCTATGCATTTGGTTTGCCAAAATCATCTTCGTAAAACTCTACAAAAAGGTTTGGATGTAGACCATAAGTTCGTTAGCCCGAACTTGTATGACAAAATGATATTTTGTGATTTTGATCAATTACTCACAAAATGTTTCAATGTGTGCTTTATCTTGATAAGCTTGAATGTCTTGTTGCTTATGATAATGATTTTCTTGGCATAGAAGATTTGGTCACGTGAACATGGATTTGTTGAACAATGATGTGAGCAAGCCTACAGATTGCTATGATGGCTTAGACGTGTCAAATAAAGAGCTAATCATACCGGTCGGGCCAATAACTAGAGCTAGGGCTAAGACGCTTCAAGAGGCCTTGTTTGCCTATGTGGATCGACATTTGAAGACCAAACTTGTTGGAGGAGATTTAGTTGGACCATAGCCCAACTTGGTCCATTTGTCTCAAATACTTGGGCAGGACTTGAAGGCTATGTAATGTGCTTAAGTCCAAGAGGCAATTATGTTTTAAAGACTTGGGCTTTCAACCTTGTTGGAATTGTCTTATTTTGGGCTCATATGTATCTTGTTTTTATGTTGGGCTTATATGTATCATTAAGCCCAACCCTTTCTTTCAAACCCTAGCTATAAGTAGCCTTCTTGGAGGAAAATTAGGGCAGATTTTGAGTGTCATTTTGAGGGGCTGCCGCCACCACCTTGAGAGGGTTGAATCCTCTTACTCTTGTTACTCCAAGAACTTCACTTTCACTTATCAATTGAGTTTTTCCGATTGTGGCGTGTAAGTGTTCTTCTTATTGGTTAAATTCTTATTATCGGGATTGCTTAGAACAAGTTTCTAAGAGGTGTCGTAGGAATTTAATTATATTGTGTTTATAAGAATTGTTTGTTGTTCGAAAATCGAATCTTTGTTTGTCCAAGCTGAAAATTCCATCACCTAGTTCGTTCTTCCGCGGATTGCACGTCATTTTGGTATCAGAGCTGAGGTGTGGAGGGGGATTTTCATTCTGCTCCGTTGAAGCTCAAAGGCTGCCCGAACAGCCACTTCAAACGGCTTCTTCAAAGACTAACCGAGAAGCTTCAAAAGGTGTGAAAATTTCAGCCTAGGTTTCCAATTCTTTGTATTAAGCATTTTGTAATATTTGCTTGGGATAAATTGTTATAAAAAAAAAACAGTACAATCAAATACATATACACATATATTTCGGACAAGAAAAGAAAAGAAAAAAAACAGAAGAAAAAAAAAAGTCGGTCCGAAAAAAAAAAAACAAAGTCAGTGCAAAAAAAACTTTTCTTTCTAGCATATTCATACTTCTTGTTGGACCATTTTGAGTTACTTGTGATAGGCAATTTTTAAAATTTTGTTTGTTCCAATTGTTAGCTTGTTATAGTTCTTGTTTTGAGCTTCCAAGATTGTATGCTATTTACTATTTTTTGGTTGGATATTGTTGTAAACTGGACTGTTGTTGGCAATTTGTTGCTGGACTATTGAAGTTTCAAAGATTGTAAACAATTGTTAGTGTATTGGTTGTGTTGTAAACAATTGTTAGTGTATTGGTTATCGTTTGCTACTTAGACAATTGTAACCTATTGTCTTTGGGCTGTTTGGTACTTGGAAGGTTGTAACCTGCTGTTCTTGGGCTGGTCATTGTTTGATAATTGTAAACACTTGTAACCTAGTGTTCTTGGGCTGGTTGTTGCACGTTATTTGGGCTCCAACTAGACTCGTTGGTTTGTTGAGTTTGGTTCTTAAGTGTAGCTTGAGTTTAAGAGGAATTGAGTGGTAAAAGGCAAGAGTGTGTGAGCTCATTTGAGGGTGTCATTGCCGTGACATAAACACGAGGGGAGTGATAACATTTGAGTGAAACACGTGAGGGAGTGTGTGAGGTTGTTTATTTCTAACGTTGTTTTGCAGGTACAATATCACTTCGCAATGTCACAAGGAGGTAGTACCGAGGAGCACCAAGGGGAGATGCAAATATTGCTTTCACTTTGAAAGCTATGCAGCAACAATTTGAGAGGTTCAACCAAGCCTTTGATGAGATAAGAGAACAAATTGATGAAATCGGGACAAGAGAGGCGTCACGGAACCTCAAGGGAGACGTGCGGGAGTGCGCCAACAACAACCACCACCTCGTCGACCTCTACCTCGGTATGAACCGGAGGAGGATGAGTTTGCGGAGGAGGAGGAGATTGAGGCACGCCGACCTAGGAGATTTCAAAGGGACTTGCCATTTAATAGAAGAGACAGAGACCTCAAATCCATTAAAATGCAGATTCCCGCTTTCAAAGGAAGGAATGATGCCAACGCTTACTTAGAGTGGGAAAGGAAGGTGGATTTGATTTTTGAGTGTCACAACTTTTCCCGAGGATAAGAAGGTAAAAAATTGCAGCCGTTGAATTTACTGATTATGCACTAATATGGTGGGATCAAATGGTGACATCTAGGAGGAGAAATGGAGAGATGTCGATTGCTACGTGGGGAGCAATGAAGGCTTGCATGAGGAAGCGTTTTGTGCCTTCTTACTGCTATAGGAGATGCACCAAAAACTTCAACGACTCACTCAAGGGCCTAAATCGAGTTGAAGACTATCACAAGGAGATGGAAGTGGCTATGATCCCGAGCCAACATCGAGGAAGATCCCGGAGGCGACAATGGCCAGATTTTTGAGTGGGCTCAATAGGGAGATAGCTAACGTTGTGGAGCTGCAACACTACCTAGAGATTGAGGACATGGTGAACATGGCCATGAAAGTGGAGAGACAACTAAAGACTAGACTGGCAGCAAGGAGCGGAGCAAATTCTAACTATGGCTGGAACTCTAGATGGCCTAAAAAGGAGGACAAGCTTAAGGATAAGGGAGTGGAATTCAAGGAAGCACCTAAGAAACCAATCGGGAATCCGAAATGAAAGGTACCTCCAACACCCTAAGCTACCTCTAGTAAGCATTCTTCCATGAAATGTTTTAAATGCTTCGAACTGGTCATTTTGCATCTCAATGTCCTAATAAGAAGATTATGATTATGAGAGACAATGGAGTGATTGATTCGAGGATAGTAGTAGTGAAACCCGAATTTGTTCATGAAAATGCCTTTGATGATGATGATTGCTTTGAGAGGGTCACATTACGGGGGAAGCACTTGTAGTTAGGAGAGTATTGAGCACTCGGGGCTGCAGAAGAGATTGTAGATCAAAGAGAAAATCTTTTTTCATTCAAGGTGTTTAGTGGGAGGAAAAGTGTGCAATTTGATCATTGATGGGGGAAGTTGTACCAATGCAGCTAGTACCACCATGGTAGAGAAATTGGGGCTGACTTGCATGAAACATCCAGAACCTTATAAGTTACAATGGTTTAATGATAGTGCGGATGTGAAGGTAACTAAACAGGTATTGGTGACCTTCTCAATTGGTAGATATGTGGATGAGGTGTTGTGTGATGTGGTTCCCATGGAGGCTGGTCATATACTCCTTGGAAGACCTTGGCAGTTTGATAGGAGAGTGTCACATGATGGGTATACCAATAGGTACTCCTTCAAATTTAAGGGTAGAAATTTCATTCTTATACCTCTATCACCTCGTGAGCTATACTTGGACCAGTCAAAGGTAAGTAAAAGAGAGGAGGGTTCGGGTAGAGAGCGTAACAAAATTAAAGAGGGAAAAGAGGCCCAAAAGAAAATTGGGAGTGGCCCACATGTGAGTGACTACACAGTGAGTGAAAGATGCATTGAACAAAAAGAGAGAAAAGTCAACTTGTATGCGAGAGAAAAAGACATGAGAAGAGCGATGGGAGAGAGGAGAGCACTAGTCATAGTAAGGTATAGAGAGTGTTTGGTTTCTGACACTAACCCTCTTGATTCTTTGCCTAGCGTGTTTTCATCTCTTTTGCAGGATTATGCGGATGTTTTTCCAGAAGAAATGCCCCCGGGATTACCACCATTGAGAGGCATAGAGCACCAAATAGACTTTGTGCCTGGAGCTCAAATACCTAACCGTCCAGCTTACCGGAGTAATCTTGAGGAAACAAAAGAGCTTCAGAAACAAGTGGATGAGCTATTAGAGAAAGGACACGTGAGAAAGAGCTTGAGTCCTTGTGCTGTACCTGTACTATTGGTGCCGAAGAAGGATGGAACGTGGAGGATGTGTGTGGATTGTAGAGCTGTGAACAAAATCACTGTAAAGTATCGCCATCCTATTCCTAGGTTAGATGATATGCTTGATGAACTGCATGGTGCATGTATCTTTACAAAAATTGATTTGAAAAGTGGATACCACCAAATTAGAATGAAACCAGGAGATGAGTGGAAAACAGCTTTTAAAACTAAGTATGGCTTGTATGAGTGGTTAGTCATGCCATTTGGCTTAACTAATGCACCCAGCACCTTTATGAGATTGATGAATCATGTTTTGCGTGCATTTCTTGGAAAATTTGTGGTTGTATACTTTGATGACATTTTGATATTTAGCACTAATTTGGATATGCATGTCATGCATGTGAATTGTCTTAGATGTATTAAGACATGAAAAACTATACGCAAACCTCAAGAAGTGTACATTTTGCATTGAGCGGTTAGTATTTTTGGGGTTTGTAATCAGCTCCCATGGAGTTGAGGTTGATAGTGAGAAGGTGAGGGCTATCCAGGATTGGCCAACTCCGAAGAGTGTGAGTGACGTGAGGAGTTTTCATGGACTTGCTAGTTTCTATAGGAGATTTGTGAAGGATTTTTCTACCATTGCTGCTCCTTTAACTGAGGTAATTAAGAAAGAAAAAGGGTTTACTTGGGGTCGGGGAACAAGAACATGCATTTACATTGTTGAAAGAAAAAATTATGTTCTCGCTCCTATTTTATGCCTACCCGATTTTGAGAAAGCTTTTGAGGTTGAATGTGATGCTTACAGGGATTGGTATAGGTGTCTGTGCTTTTTGCAGGGAGAACAAACCAGTTGCATATTTCAGTGAGAAGCTTAGTGGTGCACAACTCAATTATCCCACATATGATAAGGAGTTGTATGCAGTTGTGAGAGCATTGGAAGTGTGGCAACATTATCTCCAACCTAGAGAGTTTGTCATTCGGACTGATCATGAGTCTTTAAAGCACTTGAAGGGACAAGGCAAGCTGAGCAAGCGACATGCCACCTGGGTGGAGTTTCTAGAAACCTTTCCCTATGTGCTGCAATACAAGCAAGGGAAGGAGAATGTGGTAGCTGATGCTTTATCTAGGAGGTATTCCTTGATTACTACTCTACATTCTAAATTATTAGGATTTGAGCAGACTTTAAGGAATTATATGTTTCGGATGATGATTTTGCTATCAGTATATTCTCGCTAGTGAACATACTGCATTCCGAAAATTCTATAGGCATGATGGGTATCTCTTTCGGGGTAATCAATTATGTGTGCCTAACTGTTCTATGCGCACTTTATTTGTGCTAGAGGCTCATAGTGGAGGATTGATGGGACATTTTGGGGTTGCTAAAACTTTGGATATTTTGCAAGAACATTTCTTTTGGCCCGAAATGCGTAAAGATGTGGAACGTGTGTGTGCCAAGTGTATTGCATGTAGACAGAGCCAAATCCATCGTTAAACCTCATGGTTTGTATACCCTTTACCCTGTAGCTGCTTTGAACCATGGACTGATATCTCTATGGACTTTGTTTTGGGTTTGCCTAAGACCAAAAAAGGGATATGATAGCATCTTCGTTGTTGTTGATAGGTTTAGTAAGATGGCGCATTTCATTGCATGCCATAAAACCGATGATCTTGCTGCAAGTGGCTGATTTATTTTTCAAAGATTTTGTTAGATTGCATGGCATTCCTAGGTCTATTGTTTCGAGATAGAGATGCTAAATTTCTAAGTCATTTTTTGGCGTGTATTGTGGGGGCAAATTGGGTACCAAACTTCTTTATTCTACTACATGTCACCCACAGATCGATGGTCAAACCGAGGTTGTCAATAGGACCTTAGGTACCTTACTACGTGCCGTCGTTGGTAAGAATCTTAAAACGTGAGTGAGTGTTTACCATTTATCGAGTTTGCATATAACCGGGAGTGTGCACTCAACCACAAGTTATTCACCATTAGAACTTGTATATGGCTTTAATCCTTTAACTCGCTTTTGGATTTGGTGCCTTTACCTTTGCATGAGTTGTCTAGTACAGATGGTAAGAGCAAAGTCGAGCTGGTACGAGCCCTACACGAGAAGGCGAGACAAAGCATATTGAGCGAAAAAATAAGGTCTATGCCAAACAAGCCAATAAAGGGACGAAAATTGGTGACTTTTGAACCCCGGTGATTGGGTTTGGGTGCACTTAAGGAAGGAACGTTTTCCGCCCTAGATGGAAGTCTAAATTAGCTCCTAGGGGAGATGGTCCATTTCAAGTGATAGAAAGAATCAACAACAATGCCTACAAGCTTGATCTCGCAAAGTGAGTATGGTGTTTCAGCGACCTTTAATGTTGCTGACCTTTCTCCTTTTTGATATGGATTCGATTCGAGGGACGAATCTTCGTGAGGAGGGATGGGATCGATGTGAGCAAGCCTACTGCATTGCTATGATGGCTTAGACGTGTCAAATAAAGAGCTAATCATACCGGTCGGGCCAATAACTAGAGCTAGGGCTAAGACGCTTCAAGAGGCCTTGTTTGCCTATGTGGATCGACATTTGAAGACCAAACTTGTTGGAGGAGATTTAGTTGGACCACAGCCCAACTTGGTCCATTTGTCTCAAATACTTGGGCCGGACTTGAAGGCTATGTAATGTGCTTAAGTCCAAGAGGCAATTATATTTTAAAGACTTGGGCTTTCAACCTTGTTGGAATTGTCTTATTTTGGGCTCATATGTATCTTGTTTTTATGTTGGGCTTATATGTATCATTAAGCCCAACCCTTTCTTTCAAACCCTAGCTATAAGTAGCCTTCTTGGAGGAAAATTAGGGCAGATTTTGAGTGTCATTTTGAGGGGCTGCCGCCACCACCTTGAGAGGGTTGAATCCTCTTACTCTTGTTACTCCAAGAACTTCACTTTCACTTATCAATTGAGTTTTTCCGATTGTGGCGTGTAAGTGTTCTTCTTATTGGTTAAATTCTTATTATCGGGATTGCTTAGAACAAGTTTCTAAGAGGTGTCGTAGGAATTTAATTATATTGTGTTTATAAGAATTGTTTGTTGTTCGAAAATCGAATCTTTGTTTGTCCAAGCTGAAAATTCCATCACCTAGTTCGTTCTTCCGCGGATTGCACGTCAGATGGTTTAGAAGCTAGACTCAAGAATATGGAAGAAGACTTGAGAAAGATTTCTCAAGTGATTTTTGAATGGTGCTAGTTCCTGTAGAGCTAAAGAAAAAGATAAAGTTGAAGGAAAAGACAGTGAAGCACTCCAATAAAAAGAAGAACATGCGAATGAAGAACAAAGAGGTAAAGTCCAAGAGAACAAGCAAGAAAAAGGAGGTGAATGAAGTTTAACAACGTCAAATCACAAATTCATCACCAATTTCCTTCAGCCAAGAGAGGAGGAAAATGTGGTTCAAAGGAAGAAGATCCAAAGATCCTCTCAATTGGTCACTTTCCAAAGTCGAACTACACGGGCAAGGAGTCAACAAATGAAGGACCCCATCATATAGAGATCAAGGAAACATGGCCATTACAACAAACAAATTTGGAAGTGAAGACCATGAAGCGCATCCAAGACTAAGCCTTTCTATCCCTAAACTCTATTTTATTGCTTATTTTAGTTTATGCCTTGATGCACATGTTATGCTTTAACATTGAAATTTACTTGTGCCTTTCTAGTCATTATATTGTTTTGAAGCTCAATATATGAAATCCTTATGATAAGAGCTTCTTTTGTTTCACTTTTGTTGTCCAAGTACTCTTACCCGATCTTTGATTGATGACAAAAGGGGGAGAAGAAATGTGATGACAAAATGTGTGAAAATGAAATGTGAGAAAATGTGAAATAACAGTGGAATTCCTCATGCATGAAGAGAAAATGTGTGAATTTTCTGAAAATCCATGCATATGTCAAGGGGGAGAAAGAATGACTACAAAATGTGCTATGTGCTTGCTGTAAATGTACTATGTCCTATGTGTTATAGGTTAAAATGTAAAATGAATGTGTACTGTGAAAATATTTGGCTGCTTTTGAAATTTAAATTGAATATGTTATAATATGTGAGGTTTGGGTTATTTTCTGAGATTTAGGAATATGGTTAAGTTGAGCTTGAAATCTTGAACTTGGTTCTTGACTTGACCTATGATTTTGAATTACTTTAAGAAAACAATTGAATACATGAATTTTGTGGTTTTACAAAGCTAAACTGACTGCCATTGTGGACATACATATTTGAGTACTTCAACATTTCATTTGAAAATGCAAAATCACCTTTTCAAACTTGTTGCAAAAATTTTGGACTTGAAATGCGGATGCATCCACATTTGTTGCCAAAAAGTGATCTTTTGTTGTTCAAATTGATTCAAATATGTTTTAATCTCTTCCATTATGTTTGAACAACCTTAGGAAAGCTTTATTACTTAAAAATTCATCATATTGAATTTATTGCAATTTGGACTTGGAATGTCAAAATTCGGATGCATGAGTTTAAAAATTCGGATGCATGTTCTAAAATTTGGATGCATCCATATTGTGTTACCAAAATGTGCTCATTTGTTGTTCAAATTGATTCAAATATGTTTTAATCTCTTCTAATATATTTGAACAACCTTAGGAAAGCTTATTTACAAAATTTGCAGCTTTCATTTTACTTATTTTAAAGTTTGCACTTGATATGTCAAAATTCGGATGCATAGTGTCTCTACACCAAACTTGTTGAAAAATGAGCACAATCTAAGGGGGAGCATTGTTAAACATTTACAATCTTTAAAACCTCTCTTAGAATCTTTTCTAAATGCTTAAATGCTATATCTTCTATCCTAGTTGTTGGAAGGAAGGAGGCAAATGGAGGTTGGTTGGGTCATAGGCTCATATTGAGCCTTTTGTATGTCAATGTGCTAAATTGGTTATTTTCTATCATTGACATT
The DNA here is from genome assembly GCA_030512225.1 of Rauvolfia tetraphylla. Taxonomy (NCBI): domain Eukaryota; kingdom Viridiplantae; phylum Streptophyta; class Magnoliopsida; order Gentianales; family Apocynaceae; genus Rauvolfia; species Rauvolfia tetraphylla. The sequence continues at coordinate 106,506 of JAJQKT010000053.1, forward strand.
AATACTTCTATGTACTACATTGTTTTAATCTATCACATTTTGCATCAAAGTTTGTCATCATCAAAAAGGGGGAGATTGTTAGCCCTAAGGGAAAATCATGTAGTTTTGATTAATAACAAATATTGATGAGGACTAATATGCTTGTATGTTGTGTGATATGTTTTATGAACTAAGAAGTATGAAGTCTCATTGCCTTGAAGTTAAAATGCAAGAACAACTCCAATATGTCAAAGTGATTGAAGATTGAAGAGTTTGTTCAAGATGTTAGAAGGCTTTGAAGACATGAAGTGTAGGTTGCATGTGCTTAATAGGTAAACTTTGTAAACCCTACACTCTTAAGCCTTGGAATCTATGAGTTGCAATTGAGAGCACAAAAGTTGATTTAAATGGTTTCAATGGTTTTGAACTTATCTAAATTATCAAGTTTTCATAAATGGTTTTTGCACTTAAAAGGTCTTTAATGACTTATCTTTGAGGCTAGAATGTTTTTCAACTTGTTTGAATTGATTTGAACATGTTTTGACAAAGTTTGAAAAATTCGGATGCAAGATTTAGACGCAGGGCAAAAAATTCGGCTGTCCGAATTTTGTAGCAAAAGTTTGCAACTGTTCTTCCAGAGAAATTCGGAAGAAGATTCGGACGCATGAAGAAAAATTCGGTCGTCTGAATTTTGTAGCGAAAAATTTGGACGCAGAATTCGGTCGTCTGAAACTAGCCGTTTTATGGCCGTTTTAACTGATTTTCAAATTCTATAAAGGCTAGAAACTCTAGATTTTTTATAGAACTTTTGCACAAAAGAAATCCTTGAAGCTCTAACTTGTTTTACATCAAAATTATATCAAAAGCTCTCAAATTGCCTTGTGCTCAAAGGTTCAAATTCAAGATTCCAAAGGCAAGAAGTGAAGTGGTGCTACCTATTGTATTCATCCACCAAGAAGTATTGGTAACATCCAAACTCTCTCTTTTCATTATTGTTGTGATTGATACAAGGTTTTTAAGAGACTTAAAACCCTTGTGGAGGGTGAGCCATTGACTAGATTAATCAAGGTTGTTGAGTAAAACCCGTTGGTGAGGGTGAGCCTTGGATTAATTTGGTCTAGGTTGTCTAGTGACATAAAACTCTTTGTCATAAGGGTGAACCTTGTTTATTAGATTGAATAGAGGTTGTTGTGGTAAAACCCATTGAAGGGTGAGCCTCTTGTGTAATTGCTTGGATTAAGCATATAGTGAATTGATTGAAATCCTTGAGTGTGGACTCAAGGTAGTGGATGTAGATCTTGGAGAGATCGAACCACTATAAATCGTGTGTTCATTTCTTTATAGCTTTACTTGTTTTACATACTTGTGTTATTATTATTGTTTATAGTTGTTGATTGATTGGTTGTGGTCTTATAGTTTAATAATCTTGTCTTAACCATCAAATCACATATAAACTTGAAGTTTGTGAATTTAAAGAAGAGCTTTCATTAAGGCAAAAGATTTTCAAAAAGGGAAAAGATTTTCGATAATTAGCCAAAGACCTAATTCACCCCCCCTCTTAGGTCTTTCATGGTCCATTTTGGAGCATTGAACATATTCACGGACAGAGGAAGGTGTTTGACGGATGAAGGACTTAAATGACTTCCAAGGAGAAATTACGGACTTGGCATAATCAATATAGGGATTAATAAACGGGTGATTCTCAGGGGTAAACTGAGATGATGAATCTACAGTAACTTCATATAAGTAATCTAATTTTTTAGATGCACTTTGACAGAAGGAAGGAGAAGTATCTAAAGATACAGCTGAACGAGATGTTTCTGGAAACATGGATAACTAGGGTTTCTTCAACTCTAGCTTAATTTCTGATACACCAATGGCTCTGATACCCAATATAGTGATGACCTAGAAACTGAAAGTATTCAAAAGAGAATAATCTCAGAAACTCAAACCTGGACTGTCTAAGAAGGTGTGACTTTGATCAACACAACGGCCAACTCTTGGGCACTCAAAGGATCCTGTCCTCTTATCTTTCAACAATCCAAGAAGGAATAAAAGCAATCATTCCATAAGGAATACTCGCAATTTCTAAGTATCACCGAAGAAGGATCTAAGCTAAAGCCATATCAGAAATAGAAACAGAGAAGAAGAATAGAGAAAACTTAGAAAGACATGTTCATAACACAGAAATATTATTACTCAGGAAACTTAGCTTGAGAAAACATTACAAGAAAGGGCTCTAGAAGACTAAATTAGCCAGATCTAGAAGACTAAATTATTGAGTTTTGACGTTATTGCTTACCTAAGGGTAGCTAATGAGGTCATGGCTTATGTCACACCACACTTATCAGCTTTAATCAGTTGGAAACAAAGTTGACACGATAGCACATTGAACAATAAAGACAACAATAGTGCAAAGCACTAAATATAAAAGTATTCACAGATGTAATATTCTGAAGTAGTCGGTGAGGAGACATCACTATCAGTGGAGCCAGGGTTAGTGATATTGCGCTAAATAATGATGTCCTGGTGCAAAGCATGTGCCTTTGCTTTTTTCTTTTTCTGCTTGAGTGCATCTTTTCTGACAGAGGATTCAGAAGTTGTCCAGGCAATATTATTGGAGACTAAACGTGGAAAGTTAAATCCATGTGATGGCTGAGAAGAGCTAGCTGGCTGAAGGTTAAAGTAGTCAAAAGGTGTTTCAGTGTCTGGTTGAGAATCAGGCAAGTGTTGAAGATACCAGTCACGGGCGATTCTGATGTTTATCTCATGAGGATGGTTAGTAGAGAAATTCCACGAACCATAATCATCAGGCCAGATTTCTTGAGGCATAATTTTATTTTCAACAAAGATGTATTTTTTAGCCTCAGAATACATAAGAGGGAGATCTAACACTGTGATTGAATTGATCTGTAGAGATGAGAGTATGGTTGGACTGTAAAACCAGGATTTACTAGTCGGTGGATATCAAAGAGGAGGAAGTGTTTAGGGAAAGTGAGGAATAAGTTCTTACATTCATCTAAAGGTTTAAAAGTTAAAAATTCAAATATACCTGAAGTAAATCCTTTAAGAAATAGTGCAGAATCAATCTCAATGAGGATGTGGTACTGTTGACAAAGGTACCAGAAGAACCATTTTACTGGAGGAGGAAAGAAAATCTGTAGGTCGAAGAATAAAAACTTGACTGAAAGGAAAATATGGGTTAACTCCAGATGGTTTAAGGATGGATCCTCCGAATTCTCTAAAAATCTGTAACTCATAAAAATTTCTTTTTTGAATCATTGAGTCAACAGAACATGGAACTGGATAATCTAGAGAAAAATCAGGAGGGACACTTGGTGGGTTGAAATGACTAGGTCGGATCATGGCTATAACGGCTTTAGTGGTAAAGGAATCAGATCGGGAAAGGAAATCAGCCACAACATTAGATTTACCTTTGATATGTTTGACCTCGAATGAATATTACGCAAACCATGTTGACCACCTAAGCAGTTGAGGATTTGGGACTTGCTTCTGCTTGAACTGTAACATTTTGGGGAATGAACTCATATCAGTTTCAACCAAAAACTTTGATCCAATGAGATAAAAGCTGAACTTTTTTATCCCATATTTGACTGCTATGATTTCCTTGAAAGTGGAGTGATAATGTATTTCTACTGGCTTGAATCTTCCACTTGCAAATCCACAAAGATGTCTGGTTCCATTGATTTTTTCAAGTAGCACTGCAATCCAGTATTTTTCACTTGCATCAGTCTGGAGTATTTTTTTACCGTTTTTCGGCAAATGCAATTTGTGAATCTTAGACACTTGTTCTTTAAGAGCAGCTACAGCTTGAGTCTGTGAAGATGTACAGGGAGGAGGATTCTTTTTGAGCATCTTGGTGAGAGGATGGATATGCTCAGAAGCTTTTGGAAGAAAATCTAGGACATAATTGACTACACCAAGAAACTATTGGACTTGTTTTTGTGTAAGAGTGAACTCAGGGAACTTCTGCAATTCTTTGGAAATATGATTTCCTGGAGTGTATGTACCTACACTAAAATGCATTCCTAGGAAAGTAATTTCCTATGTAGCCAAGATCAATTTTCTTTCAAAAAGCATTACGCCATAATCTTTAACAATTTGAGCGAATTGGAGTAACAGGTTTATATAATCATCCTTAGTAGAACTTAAAAGTAGGATATCATCAATATAAACCAGTGCAGAGTGCAAAAGTGGTTCGAAAATCTTGACCTTGGCTTTTTTAAACAAAGATGGTGCGGGTTTTAATCCAAAAGGTATTACTTTCCAATGGAAATGCTGGTTAGGGATGCAAAACCTGTTTTGGGACATTCATCAGGATGAATGCCTACTTGCCAAAAACCATATTTCAAATCAAATTTGGAAAACTATTTTGCACTAGAAAGTTGTGAAAACAGTGTGTCTGTGTAGTAATGGAAACTTGTCATCTTGTAAAAAATGATTGAGAGGCTGATAATTAATTACCAGACTCATTTTTCCTCGAGCTTGTTCAGCCCGTTTGTCAACATAGAATGCTTCACAAGACCATTGAGAATCTGTAGGTTCAATGAGATCAGAATGAAGAAGGTCAAGCCATTCTTTTGTGGCTAATTGGAGATGATTGGGGTTCATGCCAGAATGACTTGCTTTGGTAGGATTGGTATCCTCATTTTTCTTGAAAGGAAGTTTGATGAAGAACTGAGGATTTTGCCACAATGGATGGGAACATTTGGTAAGGAATTCTGTATGGGATTCAGCACAAGATTGTGAGACAATAAGATTTTGAATCTCAGTGATAGGATTATGAGTAATATGGTAAAGTCTTCGAATGGTACCATATTCTCTAAACTGTTTTTTAAAACGAATACCATTGGGAAGAATTTGGAACATGTGAAGTTTACTATAAATGTCAAAACCAACAAGAAGATCTTTGTCAGTTTCAGCACAACCAATCAGATGTAAACGAACTTCACATTTAGGAAAGAATTGGATGGTAAAAGGTCTTTTAGTAATCAAAGAAGTATAGAACGTTTTACCATCAGCGGTTATGAATTCCTTCGTGTGTTCTGTCCAGTGTTCAGGAGGTAGAACGGATGGATTCATCATGGATACTGCAGCACCTGTGTCAAAAAGGTTGTGTAGGAATGGGTTTGTCATATTTGGATGTTCGGATTTGAACAGGGGCTTGAGGATGTGTCTTATGGGTTTGGATAGTGAGAATCGGAACAAAAGGTTTTTCTGGAAGTGTTGGATCAGGTTCTGGAGGAGGAACTGGTTCTGAAATATGATAGGACAAAGGAATCTCATCTTCTTCGATGGCAAAGAGAGTGTATTCATCCAACTCATCTTGTTCAGAGAAGAGGTACTCAAGGTCATTGTCATCATAGATAGGGCTAACCTGTTCTATTTGAGAGATGAGGTTTTGCCGCTTTGTAGCATTTGACGTCTCTATTTCTTGCAGGTTGTGCTTGAAATTTTCCCTTGTCTCTACCTTCAGTTGGAGAATTTTTCAGATCAAATTGCACCCTATTTTTTGAGGCTTCATCTCTAGTATTAGGGGCTAGTTTTGTCTCTTTTGTATCTATCCTAGGCCAACTTGATCTGGAATTTGATGAAGAATTTCTATAGCTAGAACTTCTAAAGCTTTGACCCCTAGGAAACTGGCTTTGCTTCAATTGCCTTTCAATTTTTACAGCCATATGCACCATCTCTTCAATGTCTACATAATGCTACAACTCCATTCGATTGGCTATTTCTGTGTTTAATCCACCTAAGAATCTTGCCATTGTAGCTTCTTGGTCTTCCTCCACATTAGCCCTAATCATGACTATCTCCATCTCCTTGTAATATTCATCAACATATTTACTTCCTTGAAAAAGAGTTTGTAATCTTCTATAAAGATCTATGTAGTAATGACTTGGTACAAACCTCTTCCTCGTGATAGTTTTCATCTCCTCCCATGTAGAAATTGATGGTTCTCCATTTCTTCTTCGACTGAGCAGGAGTTGGTCCCACCAAACAAGAGCATAATCTGTAAATTCCACAGCAGCAAGTTTGATGTTCTTTTCCTCCGAATAGTTATGGCAATCAAAAACAAGTTCTACCTTCCTCTCCCATTCAATGTATGCATCAGGATCATTCTTTCCTTGGAAGGTTGGAATTTTCATTTTGATGCTTCCAACATTTCTATCCAATTCACCTCCTCTCCTTTGATCTCTTCTTCTCGTTTCTCTATAATCTCTATCTTCAAAGATGGGGTGACCAGAATCGTATCCTTCATCCTCTCCATCTTCTTCTTCAAATATGGGATTGTCTCTTGGAGGTGTAGGCATGAATCGTCCCCTTCTAGGTTGGTGGTGTTGTGCACCTCTAAATCCTCCTCTTCCACCTTGTTCTCGCCTCATTTGTGGTTGGGGATTATGTCTAGGTCCTCCTTGGCCAGTTCGCCTTTCAAGGTTGTCAATTCTTGCTCCCATCTCTTGTTTAATCTCATGCCTTAAATATGTAACCATAGTGGAAAAGGCCTCCATTAATAAAGATAGATCGCCATTAGTGAACTCCTTTGGTTGTGATGTTTCTTCTTGTTGAGACATCTTTTCAAAATCTGCAAGAAAAGTTAGAGAGACAAAATAATAATAATAATATTGATAATTGTTTCCTCACAACACTCCCTCACGTGTTTCACTCAACCCTCGTGTATCACTCAAAACTAGGCTTTTTCTCACTCTAATGAGCTCACCACTCTTGCCTTTTTTCTAGCTCTCTTCCTTCATGGGGTTCTTCAAGAACTTCTAGCAACTTATTCCAAACAAATACTTAGAATGCAAGCAATAATCAGCCTTAATGCTATTGATTCTAGTTTGATTAACAACCCAAGAACCAAAGAAAAAGAAGCCAAAGATCAAGGTCAATATGCAAACAAGGTATTTGTTAAGTATGGGATCAAGAAATTATGTTTGAAGATCAAGAATGCAAGTTTGACTCCAAGAAACTCCAAGAATTTTAGAACCTTCAGTTTTAAAGAGCAAAACAAGTTCTCATTCAAGATATTGATAGTAAATCAAGGCTGTACAAGAACTTCAAACTTTCACCAATCTTGATTCAAGAATTTAGGTTTAATCAATCAAACAAGATCAAGAATTCAAGAATCAAACTTCCAACCAGAATTTCTTTCTTTCTTTTCTTTTTCTATTCTGGTTGTTCTCTTCTTCTTTTTTTTCATTTTTTTTTCAGCTCTTAGTTTTTTTTTTTTTTTTTTTGCTCAAGAACACTAAACAATTCCTTTAGCCTTGATTGCTTAAACAAGATTGCTCAAGGTTCAAACAACTTGGAACTTTGGGAAGAAACGAAGACAGGAAAACAAGAAGAAGACAAGAACACAAGAAACCAGCAAGAATTCAAGACAAAACAAGAAATTCAGTCCAAGGATTTTTTTTTAGGTTCCTAGGGTTTGAATTTTGTTCAAGAAAGAAGCAAAGAACACAACTTTGATGCTACGGACTGCAAAGATAACACGTGACTAGAATTTTGAAGCAAGAAGGACAAATAACAACTTATTTTTAGTCAAGAAAGGATCTGCCCTAAAGTTCAAACTCTAGAAGATGAAAGAACACAGCTTTAAATGCAAGAACGCAAGAGATTTCAGAAAAGGTAGGATCTTTTTGTTTTTTTTTTTTTTTGTCACAAGAACACAAGAACAAGAAATCAAGAAACACAAGCATGAAAAGGATAGTAACCTGGTGGAAAAGCTGAGCTCTGATACCAAACTGATGCAAATCTTACTCTAGAATCAGTAAGACCCAACACCCTTTTTTGGAAGTTCGTCCCCCAAGATTTTTCCAGCAAGTTTAAGCTTGAATTTATATTGACCCTTGTTTTTTTTCAAACAATAACCAATATCTAAAAGGTGACACCACAAACAAACTCAAGCAATCTGTTTGGTAAGTCAAAGTAGTTCAAGATGACCTTAGAATTGAAGAGAAAACTCTCTCTAAAATTTCGCGTGAAAATTCTGAATATCCCTCTATTTTGGCCGAATTTTGGCCTTTAAATAGAGTACAAAGTCTTTGGGAAACCCTTCTCCAAATTGGATTAGGAAACCCTAATTAAAAGCCCAAATAGGTAACCCTAAATCTAAGAAAAACTAAGCCCAATTAATTTGAACTTTAACTAAAGAAAACTAAGCCCAATTAATATAACAAGAATTAAATCTCCGAGATGGATTAGGAAATATCCTTTCAGCTTTTATCCCAAGCTTTCTTGATTGCCACTTCTATTTCCATGAATACCCTCCATTTCCACGCCTCCATGATCAGCCTCCATTTCATCTTGAATGATGAATAGGTGTTGGTCTTTAGATTCTTGAGTCATCTTTACTTCAAGATTCATGTCCAGCATATCTTCTCTTTCTTGCATGTAGTTAGTCATGGCTTGCCTCAACTTCTTGGATCTTGAACGAGTTATAGGCCCTTGAGGAATTCTTGGAATGCCATCTTTTTCGTTCTTTGAATCTCTATCATCTGGTAACTTGTTTCAATCCATATAAGGCTTTTGAGAGTTTGAAAACATAATTAGGAAATTTTTCATGAGTGAAATCAGGAAGTTGTTTTACATAAAATTTTCTCATTAAAACCAATTTGAGAAAGCACTGTTGACATCATTTGAAAGAGTTTGAAACCTTTAAAACATGCAAATGCCCAAAGTATTCTAATTGATTTAAATCTACTAATCGAAGCTAAAGACTCATAATCAATGACCTATTCTTGATTGAATCCTTAGGCAACAAGTCTAACCTTGTTTCTAACAACTTCTTCAGATTCAATCAATAAGTTTATTTCTAAAAACCATTTAGTTCCAATAGTGTAATTATCATGAGATTTAGGAATATCCAAAAATCATCACACAATGCATCATCAATACTTTTAGGCTCATATGAGATAAAAGAATAAAGTTATCGATAAAGTACCGTCTTATGTTTACTCATTGGGAGATATCACCAATGATTTGCTCCTTAGAGTGGCCTTTTTGGATATCCTAAGTTCTTTGGGGGCTCTTGGTCACCACTAGGTTGGTCATCTTAATTTTGTTCAATCATTTCTTCCTCATTGGTATGATCCTCCAAAGTTGGTGCTTGAAGATGGGTTTGATAGTCATTCATAGATGTACCTACATCATCTTCATTTTTTCTTTCCAAGTAAATGTAAGATTCATCAAAACTAACATGAATGGTTTCCTCATCGTGTAAGGTTCTTTTTGTTATAAACTCTATATGTCTTTTTGTTAGAAGAATAGCTAAGAGATATACCAATATCCAGTTTTCTATCAAATTTAAGTAAGTTATCACAAGAATTTAAGATAAGATATTTATAACCAATAATTTTAAAATATGCAATTTGAGGCATTCTATAAAAGAGAATTCAAAAGATATTTTTCTTCAAAATGATCTTAAAAGAATTCTATTTATCATAGCATGTGGTGTTTTTGCAGTTGAAACAATTATATGAAATTCAATTTTCATCATAAATTTTGTAAAGACTTGGTTGTAAAATTCTTCCATTGTCAGATCTAATGGAAATCAATTGCAATCAAGGGAGGTTTGAACCTTTTTGAATAGTTTTTCAAACTTATGATACACTTCATCTTTTTGAGCAAAGAAGAATGCTAAAGTGAATATTGAGAAATCATCAACTACTACTAAGACATACTTCAAGTCATCAATACTCGAGTTCCTCATAAGTCCAAATCAATCCATATGAACATGCTCAAGATGTTTTGAGGTATAAAAGCATTTTCATGGGTTTGAAAGATTCTTGAGTTTGTTTTCCATATTGACAATTATCTCAAAGACAATTTTCTCAAAACACATTTTTAGCAATCGTCCAACTAAATCTTGAGAGGAAAGTTTGCTCAACAAATCCATGCTCACATGACCAAATCTTCTATGCCAAGAAAATCCATCATTATCATAAGCAACAAGACATTCAAGCTCATCAAAATAAAACACACATTGAAACATTTTGTGAGTAATTGATCAAAATAACAAAATATCATTTGGTCATACAAGTTCGGGCGACCGAACTTATGGTCTATATCCAAACTTCAAGTCTGAACATTTTGTAAAGTTTCATAAAGATGTTTTTGGGTAAGCAAATGCATAGATATTCAATCATAGCTATTTTAATCATTTTATCATGACATATAATCAATTTCAAGAACATATCAACCATGAATTCAATCTCATATCATCAATGTTACCTAATCAACTTCATAGAAGCAATTGACAAGTCATGGTTGGAAAATTTTCAATTCTTAACAAAAGGGATTCTCAACTGAAACTTCGCATGTGGGCATTTAACTTCTTATTCATTGTCACCCAATTGACTAATGCTAAACAAGTTATAGTTCAAATCAGCACTAAGCAACATTTGTTTAAAAAGAAGAGAGGAACCTTTACCAACATTGGTTACTCCAAGAATTCTTCCTTTCTTCTTGTCTCAAAAACAAATCCTTTATTGGTTGCTTTGACCTTTCTTATGAATAAGGTGTTTTCCTTTATTCTTTAAGCCAACATCATCAATGCACCGCTTAGTGGTGCTTGAGTTTGAATTGAAGAGTGCCTGCAATAAAGGAGAGGAAGTATTCTTTGGTACCCATACTTTCTTGGGTCCGTGGGGGTTAGTAATAATTTTCTTAACTCTCCAAATGGTTTTTACACCATTCTCTACTTTTCTTTTAACATAACATTTGGTGACTTTATGTCCATGTTTTCCACAATAAGTACAACAAGTATGATAGATGGAAGTAGAAGTAGCTCTAACAAAGAAGTTGTTATGTTTAGGCACATTATTCACATAATTGTAATCAAGACCATTTTTGACAAGAGAAGATCTTTGAGATCCAAGTAGTTTGTCAAGATTGTCTCTTCCATTTGTAATTTTTTTAACACATAACGTAAGATCATCAACTTTTTTTTTTTCAAAATTTCATGATCACTAAGCATTTTTTCAAGAGAAGAAACTTCTGTACAAAGAGATTTATTTTCAAGAGATATGTTTTGTAAAGAAACATTTAAAACTTCTTTTTCAATATTTAAACAATCAATAGATTTAAGAATTTTTTTGTTCTCACAAAATAATTTTGAATTTTCATTCAATAACTCATTAATTTTGAGTTTCATTTTCTTATTCTTTTTCGAAAGCCTTTTTTAATTCTCCATACATCTCAACAAGTAATTCACTAGGATCATCAATATCATCATCATAAGAAGTAGAGGTAGATGGAGTAGGTTGTACCTCATCTTCCATTGCCATGAAGCACACATTTGCTCTTTCTTTTTCATGAGTGACTTGAAATAACTTCCACATTTCATGAGCGGAATCACATTCCATCACTATATTGTATTCATTTAAGACCAACGCACAACAAGGAATGTTCATTGCTTGATAGTTTAATGTCATCTTCCTTAAATCGCTCTCATCATACTCATCCTTCCCTTGTAATTCCATTGGCTTTCAATCTCAATGGCACATAGGGACCTTTCTAAATAATATTCCACAATTCATAGTTAATAGAACAAATGTAAACCTCAATCCTAGACTTTCAAAAAGTATAATTAGAACCATTAAACAATGGAGGTGTATTAGTGGAGGAACTTTCTGTATAAAGCAAATTTGATAAACTAGCCATATAATCTTTACTTCTAGGTTGTTAGACCTTAAAAAGAAGACCTTGCTCTGATACCAATTGTAAAACCTAAGAGGGGGGTTAATTAGGTCTTTGGCTAATTATCAAAAATCTTTTCCTTTTTGCAAATCCTTTGCCTTATTAAAAGCTCTTCTTTAAATTCAGAAACTTCAAGTTTATATGTGATTAAATGGTTGAGACAAGATGATCAAACAATAAAACCACAACCAATCAATCAACAACTAAGAACAAATAATAATAACACAAGTATGTAAACAAGTAAAGCTATAAATAAATAAACACACGATTTATAGTGGTTTGATCTCTCCAAGATCTACATCCACTACCTTTGAGTCCACACTCAAGGATTTTAACCAATTCACTAAATGCTCAATCCAAGCAATTACAGAAGAGGCGTACCCTTCAATGGGTTTTACCACAACAACCTCTATTCAATCTAATAAACAAGGTTCACCCTTATGACAAAGAGTTTTATGTCACTAGACAACCTAGACCAAATTAATCCAAGGCTCACCCTCACCAACGGGTTTTACTCAACAACCTTGATTAATCTAGTCAATGGCTCACCCTCCACAAGGGTTTTAAGTCTCTTAAAAACCTTGTATCAATCACAACAATAATGAAAAGAGAGAGTTTGGATGTTACCAATACTTCTTGGTGGATGAATACAATAGGTAGCACCACTTCACTTCTTGCCTTTGGAATCTTGAATTTGAACCTTTGAGCACAAGGCAATTTGAGAGCTTTTCAAATAATTTTGATGTAAAACAAGTTAGAGCTTGAATAATTTCTTAAGTTCAAAAGTTCTTTAAAAAATCTGGAGTTTATAACTTTTATAGATTTTGACAATTAGTTCAAACGGTAATAAAATGGCTAGTAACAACTAGTTTTTGAAAAGTTCGGACGTTCGAACTTGCGTCTGAACTTTTTTGGAAAATACTGTTCACGTACTGCTCATGATTATTGTTCATATTCGGATGACCGAACTTTACCCTCCGCGTCCAAACTTGCGTCCGAATTTTTTTGAGAAATACTGTTCACGGGATAGTATTACTAGTCACTGGTACTGTACACATTCTAGCAGTGTCCGAACTTGCGTCTGAACTTACATCTGAATTTTTTAAACTTTGTCAAAACATATTCAAATCAATTCAAACAAGTTGAAAAATATTATAGCTTCAAAGATAAGTCGTCAAAGTGCAAAAATCATTGATAAAAACTTGATAATTCAGGTAAGTTCAAAACCATTGAAACCATTTAAATTAAGTTTTGTGCTCTCAATTGTCACTCATAGATTCCAAGGCTTAAAAGTGTAGGGTTTACAAAGTTTACCTATTAAGCTCATGTAACCTACACTTCATGTCTTCAAAGCCTTCAATCATATTGAACGAACTCTTCAATCTTCAATCACTTTGATATTTGAGTTGTTCTTGCATTGTGGCTTCTTGGTGTAATAGCATTTGCATCAGAAAATTTTGTAAAATCTTGATTACAAAATTCTCTTCCATTGTCACTCCTAATAGATATCAATTTGCACTCAAGAGAAATTTGAACCTTTTTGAAGAGCTTAACAAATTCATGAAAGGTTTCATCCTTTTGAGCTAGAAAGATCACCCATGTGAATCTTGAAAAATCATCAACAATCACATATGCATATCTTTTACCACCAAGACTAGTAGTTCTCATTGGTCCAAACAAGTCCATATGAACAAGTTCAAGAGGTTTTGATGTAGAAACCATTTTCTTTGATTTAAAGGATGTTTTTGACTATTTTCCATATTGACAAGCATCACAAATACGAGTTTTGTTAAAATTCATTTTAGGCAGTCCTCTAACCAATTCTTGTGATGAAAGTTTGTTCAACAAGTCCATACTCACATGACCTAATCTTCTATGCCATAGATATCCATCATTATCGTGAATGTCAAGACATTTATTATCATGTGCAACAAGGTTATCAAGATATAGTACATACACATTTCCAACTCGATTGGCAACAAAAATAGTCTTGCCACTTACACTATCAAGAATAGTACAAGTGTCACATTTAAACTCAACTTTGCAACCATTATCACATAGTTGACTAATACTAAGCAAATTACATTTCAAATCATCAATAAGTAGTACTTGCTTAATAAGAGGGAAGGAACCTTTACCAATATTACCAATTCCAAGTATTCTTCCTTTCTTCTTATCACCAAAGGTGACGAATCCTTCACTTGTTGCTTGAAGTTCATTAATAAGTGAGGCATTTCCCTTCATGTGTCTTGAGCAACCACTATCAAGAAATCATTTAGTGGTGCTTGATCTTTGAGCAGATCGAACATACACCAAAGTTGAGAAGGTGACTTTTGGTACCCATATTTTCTTGGGTCCAATGGGGTTAGTGACAATTTATTTGACTCTCCAAATGGTTTTAACACCATTTTCTAATTTTCTTTTTACATAACATTTCGAGACTTTGTGTCCATGTTTTCCATAATATGTACAACAAGAATGAGGCATTGAACTAGAGGTAGCTCTAACAAAGGAATTTTTATATTTAGGTACATTATTTACATGATTATAACCAAGACCATTTTTCATGTGAGAAGATCTTTGAGATCCAAGTAACTTGTTAAGATTGTTATTATTTTTTCCATTTGTAAATTTTTCAATGCATATTCTAAGGTCATCAACTTTCTTCTTCAAAATTTCATGATCACTAAGCATTGATTCTAGAGAAAAAATTTTTTTACAAAGATCTTTATTTTCAAGAGATATATTTTGTAAAGCTACATTTAAAATTTCTTTTTCAACATTTAAGCTATTAATAGATGGAAGAAGTTTTTTGTTTTCACAACATATTTTGAATTCTCATTCAATAACTCATTAATTTTATTTTTCATTTCCTTATTTCTTTTTGAATCCTTTTTTAACTCTTCATACATTTCAACAAGTAATTCACTAGGATCAATATCATCATCACAACAATTGGAAATTGAAGGAGTAGATTGTACCTCATCATCTATTGCATAAAACAGATGTTAGCTTTTCCTTCACTATCATCTTCACTTTCTTGTTGATCCCATGTTCTAGCAAGACCCTTTCCTTTCTTGAGAGACTTTTGGGACAATAAGCAATGAGATGTTCACTGCTCTTGCATTCAAAGCATTGATGTTTGAAGAATGATGACTGTCCACTTTTCTTGAGTGGCCTTTTTCCTTTCTTGATAAATTCCTTTTTGTAGAATCTCCTGAATTTTCTTGCTGCCATAGCCATTTCTTCATCTTCACTATTTCCCTCTTCATCACTTGATGATTTTTCTGGTTCACTAAGATGATTGAAAGTTTTAAGTACAACTCCCTTTCTTCCCTTCTCTTAATCTTCAATATCATTCAATCTCTTGATCTTCATCTCATGTGTAAGTAATGATCCAATGAGCTCTTCAAGTGGAAGAGTTTTGAAGTCTTTTGGTTCCTCAATGGCGAGAGTCTTAGGTTGCCAAGACTTCGGTAGAGCATCCAATATCTTTATGTTTTGTTCTCCAATTGTATAATTCTTCCCATAGACTTTTAGACCATTGGAGATGTTAGTAAATCTTGTAAACATATCACTGACATTCTCACCTTGCTTCATGGTGAATAGCTCATAATCTCTTACAAGCATTGCAAGCTTTGACTCCTTTACCTGATTTATTCCTTCATGTGTTACTTGAAATAGTCTCCGCATATCATGAGCGATTTCGCATCCACTAACTCGATTGTACTCATTTACATCAAGTGCACAGCTCAAAATATTCATGGCTGGGTAATTTAGTGTCATCTTCTTTGAGTCAATCTCATCAAATTCGTCTATTGGCTTTGGCTCTTTAGTAATTCCATCAGCTCTCATTTTTATTGGTATATAAGGACCTTTCTCAATAATATTCCACAAATTAAAGTTAATAGAACAAATATATATCTTAATGTGTAATTTGTTCCATCAAACAAAGGTGATCTATTTGTGGAAGAACCTTCCAAATAAGGAAGTTTGAAACATTAGTCATAAGATCTTAACTTCTAAGTTGTAAAACCAGACAAAGAAGCCCTAGCTTTGATACCAATTGAAAGACCTAAGAGTGGGAGTGAATTAGGTCTTTGGCTAATTTTTTAAACATTTTTTTTTTGTTTTATGAACTTGATTTGGAAAGATTATATTTAATTGCTTCAATATAAATGTGATGAACACAATGATAAAGCAATACACAATGAAGAGCAAAGAACACAAGCAATTTATAGTGGTTCGATCTTCTTCAGATCTACATCCACTATCTTGAGTCCACACTCAAGGATTTCAACAAATCCACTATATGCTCAAATTCAAACAATTACACAAGAGGCTCACCCTACAAGAATTTTATACCAATAACCTCTTTTGTAATGATACTAACAAGGATCACGCTACCACTAGGAATTTTGTATCTAAAAACAACCTTGAATCAACACCTCAAGGATCACCCTTACCAAAAGGATTTTCTATTACAAGATAACCTTGTATTGAGCTAGTAGATTAAAAAAATTAAATAGAGATTGGATGAGATATTACCACTTCTTGGTAGATGATTACAATAGTTAGCACTACTTCACCTTGTTGTCTTTAGAATCTTGAATGATCAATTGAAAGCACAAGACAAAAGAGAGCTCTAAGGATTTCAAATGATTTTAGAATATTAGGATATCTCAAATGTTCAAAAGTTATCAAAAATCTGAAATTAATGGCTTTTATAGATTTTAAAAATCAGTTCAAACAGCTATAAAAAGGCTAGTAATGGCTAGTTTCTGAATAATTCGGACGTCTGAACTTGGTCTTCTACGTCCGAACAGTCGTCCGAACATTACTGTGACATGCTATCTGGGAAAGTTCGGACGTCCGAACTTTGCCCCATGAGTCCGAACTGGTGTTCAAATTTCTCTAGAAAAACAGTAATCATGTTCACAGTTTGGACGTACGAATTTGCGTCCGAACTTTTAAAACTTTGCTAAAACCTTAGAAAATCAACCTCAATAAGCTTGAAATCATTTTGTACTAAAGTATAAGTCATATGAAATCTTTTGGACTCAAAAACCCTTACCAAAGCACTTGATCATTCCATAGTTTACTCAAAGATATTTAAGATTTGAAAACAAGTTTTGTGCTCTCGTATGTATTTAATAGATTCCAAGAAACAAGAAGTGTAGGGTTTATATGAATATACCTATTTAGCAAGTGAAAACCTACACTAGAGTCGTCAAAGTCTTCTATCCATAGGACATACTCTATATTCTTGATCATCGAGCATATTAGAGTTGTCCTTAGCACTTTTAGCTCCAAGGCAATGATAACTCTTTGCTTCTTAATCCAACAATCATATCACACAAGTAACATATGAATTAGTCCATATTAATGTTTGTCATTAATCAAAACTAATCAAACCTACATGATTTGCCCTTAGGGCTAACAGGAGGTAATGAGGATACTGTTTTATAAAGGATTGATGTTACAACTTTGATTGTAACTCCTAATATTTAATATTCCATAATTTAGATAAATTATCTCTTGGTGTAATGGACATTCATAATATTTCATAATACTCCCTCTTGGATGTCCATTACATAAAGAATATGCCTCATTAAAAACATTATTAGATAAAAATCTAGTGGAAAAAAAATTCTATTAAAGGAAAAAGAGTAAATTATTCTTTATGTCATTATTACTCCTCCTAATGAGATTGAAATTTCTTAATCGATGTATTGCAATTAAATATTATTGTTTGTAAGGTCTTAGTGAATAGATATGTCAAGTTATCACATAATCGAATTTATTACACATCAATATCACCTATTCTCTGGAGCAAATGAACAATCATTTGAACTTCCGATTCATTATTGCTTATGCATAAATCAAACTAGTGAAGGTCATAAATAATATTATTTTTTCTATTGATAACATTCTCCTCCTAATGTAGAGAATACTATTTCAGTCAACAAATTGTGCAATAAGGATTTCTTCTAACAGAAAAAACACATATAGCAAGTATAACTATATATAGACTTTCTTATACATAGACATAATTGATCATTCTTCAACATGAATTCACTAAGATAATTTTATTATATCCTACAAGAAAAATATATTAGTATGTTTCAAGTATATCGAGTTCATCAGAGACTTCAAATATAAATGTTATTATCAAATGACAACAACGATAAACACATATTAAGTATATCGTGCTCTATTAATTATATCTACCACCAAAAATATATTTCTTCGTAATCAATGATAGGTTCTTACAAAAAATCTTATGCTACAATTCATAGCAAATACTTACCTTTTATAATTTGCAAATGTTTTAGCAAATATTCATTGCCATCTTTTTTATATTACACTTTAGATGTATAATTCATTATAGGAATTTATGTACACTTCAAATGTATTTGTGAATCATCTGGACTTTTTATGTCAACTTTATCATTTTGAGCCTGTAGATTTCGATTTGAAAAATATTCATTTTAAACATATATATATATATATATATATATATATATATATATGCACATTAATATCATTGACATCTTATAATTGTGCAATTTCAATAGTTACCAATCATGTTGAGATCTTACATTGTCATAGTTTTCAAGTATCTGAATTTCTTTTGGAAATAATAAATCAATAATGTTTAGGAAAAAATTCTATTAGAATTTACATCTCATCGACTTAATATATATGACCATCTTAGTCTTTGCTCTTTTTATGTGTAAGAAATTTGCATCCCTATACCCGACTTATTGTATCTCAAATTTACTGTCAGTGGTAGATTGTCATTTAGGGACATCAAATATAATAAGAGCACTCTTTGCTGAATATTGGTTAGTTAATATGCCCAACTATATAAATTATCATTTGAACTTCTGGTTCAAGGTATCTTCTATAATGATCAAAATAGAATATCAAAATGAGACACAAACAAATATCTTTATCCGATTTCACGTTCTCTCCTCTTATGTTGGGACGACATATTCAAAATCAACAAATACATATCTTCTCATTGAAATTCACACCTAACATATTTACTTAACCTCTTTGAGGGCCCATCTCATTAGCTTATGGTGGAGCAATATACATAGCGCACTTTTAAATCTAAAATGAAAAATATTTAGTTTTTGATCACAAAGCAACTACTACGAGAATAATCATAATGTGTTGGCAAAACTATGAAATAAGTGCTACTAAATAACAATTATAAACATTCTGCATGATATTCAACATTTATCCAATATAACCTATATTATTAGGACAAATTGTGTCACTGAGAAAATGTGAAATATGAGTTCATTATCGATGAATTGCAAAATACAGGTTACAAAAAATAAAAAAATATGCATGTGATTATTCTGTTGATGTATCAACTCAAAATTTCTTCACGTTTATCCCCAAAATTAATACATTAAACCCTAATTAATACCAGTAACATTCAAATAATTAATTTACATACAAAACAAGTAGCATATATGAATTCGTCATAGTAGAAAACTTCTAGTTCTACAATATTTTTCACAAATTTCTAATTACTCCTCTTATATCAAGTTTGCCATTCATGAATTCTAATCCAATGATGAGAGTAACATAATATGCAAATCGAAAATCTGCAAAATGATAAGAAATACAAAAAACAATAACTTATACTTTTAACATTTTCTAACAACAACTAAGATGTCAAAAGTACCATGGCTGTGAAGAAAATTTGGTTTCATCATCATATATCACAATTACTATCAATAGCATAATTTTGAAAATGAAATAACACTTCTATTATTCGTTCTCGATTGATACATAACAACATATAATAGGTATGTGATTAATATACTATCAAAAATATATCGATATTTTTATAAAGTATTGAATTATAACTTTCTCTTTTTCCTTTCTTATTATTTTCTCACTTCGAGTGGAAACTTTAATCTAAGAATATTTCTACCACAACCAGTCTCTTTCACAAATGAATAAAAAGTTCTAATAATATTCACTTCAAAAATATTATAGAACTCGTAGTTGGCATCACAATATTTTCATCATGACTTAATTTCTCATTCTTCTGCAATTCTAAGGAACTATTCTTGTGAGAATAAAAAATATTTTTATCATTATCACACTTCTACTGCAATTATAAGTTATGGTTTCATTCTTTCCAAGGAACGAAGCGGAGCCATTGGTTAATCTTCATAATTTTAATTGACAACTCATTATTTTGTTCAATGGCCAAAAGACATAAATCACATCAAAATATTTTTGAAAATATTTTTCTCAATATTGATATTGCAAGAAGATATTTAATCTGTAGTTTAATAAATATTTTTTGTCAAATTTAAAGATATAAAATTAATAGTATAAAATATGTTAAAATATTTATTTTTATAAAAAATATTAATTATTTTATAATATCTTATTATAACAAGAATATCATTAAAAATAATAAGGAAGAAATAAATGTTACAATAACTATAATTACTGTTCTGAACTTTTCGTTTATAATATTTTATAATAATAAAACTTTTTAAAGAGAAGTCACACGTCATTTCATTCTATTTTTAGGGAGTCCGATGCCGCCATACGTCACCAGTCACTACTTTTCGCAACTTTCCCCACTTTCCATTTATAGTTCTTTGTCTTTCTATCTATCTCTTCCTCCAAAACCGCAATATTTTTGCCTGGTATATTATTTAATCACCCTCAAGATTTTCAATGTCACGGCTCCGTCTCGTTCGCTCGAACTTGCAGATAGAACGAACAGTGAACTCTGCGCTTTCGTCAACTTACTTAGCAAATTTATCAAAAAAAAAACAATTAATTTTTTTTAAAGGACACTGATAGAGAAAATTTTCTCCGCACTGATAAACAATTAATTAATTGAAGTCGGTGTTTCAAGAACATGACTAGGGATTGCCAATTACTTAATTTGTTTTTGATTCTCTTGTACTGTTCTGTTATTAAATGAATCGGGGCATAGTAAGTTTCTTTATTGAGATTTTCTTTTTGGCTTGGTGAGATTATGCCTTTTGTGAAGTCATTGGAAGCAGCCAGAGTTGCGCGCTTTGCCTTTCATTGCAGATTTCTGGGCTTCTTTCCTAATCGATAAAGAACGGACTTTCAATCTTGAAATCTGGTAAGTTCTCGTAAGATATATTATTTGTTTTCTTTTTCCTTTTTCCTTTTTCCTTCAGTAGAAAGTTAATTGTGCAGCATGTTTTCCAACCATGGGTTTCGCAGGGTTTGTGTGGATACTGATAAACTGGTGAAGTGGGGGTATTTGGTTGTGGAATTTTGGAATAGAGGGGGGGGGGGGTAAATTTGGATGAATTTTACCCTGACGTATTGAATTGTTGATGTGCAAGTAGGGGGAAGAATTTAGGATAAATGCGTTCTATAGTGTTTGTCTTACATTTTGGTTGGTTGATTGAGGTTCTTCACTTCAGTTTTTCCTAACTGATAATGGAATACCCTCCCCCATCGAAAGAAAGGGTGGGTGGTGGGTTTTGGTCATCAGCAAGGGCTCAAATGGATGGTGGGTCATCAATGGATGGTGGTAGTACGAGGCCTGCAAGCCTGGAGGATTCATTTCAAGAGTTGCTGACTTTTGATGCTTATCCCGGGTGGTGTAATAGTCCCAATGCAACTGATCAGATGTTTGGCTCTTGTGCCTTGTCACCTCTTAATTCATGTTATGCGCCATTTGATGGATTAAACTTTGGAGAACAGAGTACAGATGCCTTCCCTGGGACGGATGTTGAGATTGTTCGAAGTTGTTTTAATGGGCGAGATAAGGTGATGTGTCCAGAGGAGGTGGAGACACGATTTAATTCTTCTAGTCATTTTTTGGAGGTGGTTGACCAAGTTGGGAAGAAAGGAAAGAGTTGTAGGCAGCAGAATACTACTGTTGATATTGGGCATTCTATGGTTCCAAGGTCACCTTCCCAGCCACTTGCTGAGAAAATGCTTAGAGCATTGTCACAATTTAAAGAATCAGCTGGAGAAGGCATTTTGGCACAAGTTTGGATTCCAGTCAAGATTGGTGAACATTTTGTATTGAGCACTTCTGAACAACCTTATTTACTTGATCAGGTTCTCTCTGGGTATCGTGAAGTGTCCAGGGCATTTACTTTTGCTGCGGAAGTCAGATCAGGGTCTTTTTTGGGGCTTCCTGGTCGTGTATTTGCCTCCAGAATCCCTGAATGGACATCAAATGTGTTGTACTACAATAAGGCCGAATATCTACGAGTACATCATGCACGTGACCATGATGTTCGTGGGTCTATTGCTTTACCTGTTTTTGAGGGCGATCCCTTTGACTTGTCTTGCTGTGCGGTGCTAGAACTTGTTACTATAACAGAAAAAGTCAATTTTGATTTGGAGATGGAAAATGTTTGTCGAGCCCTCCAGGTTAGCTTTTTAATTCCTATATTTTTAGCATTTTGTTGTAGGTTATTTCTCATTCTGTGTACGAGAGTATGTTAGAGAACTTTTATAGATCTTGGATGTCATTTAAGCTGATCAAATCTGAATTGCAATTTGGATTGGCTGAACCAAATCTTAGGATTATTTACTCCCCCCCCCTCTCCATCCCTTACTTGTTGTTACGAGTTCAGGTGACGTGTTGATGTTATGTATCCTAAAATTTTGTTTTTCCATTATGGTACTTTCTGATATTTATTGGAAGGTGTTCAGGTCCTAATTCTTGATATCATGGACACTTCATGTTTGTCAGGCTATTTAAGTGTGTCGCTCTTGTATGTTTGATGTTCTTGTATAAGTGTGTCGCTATTTAAGTGCTTCACTCACCTTCATCTTGGTGGTTTGTCTCCTCTTCATCCTTTTCCTTCCTCTCCTAATGGTAACTTTATGCTAGCATCTTTTGGTAGATCAGCAAAATCCTGATCTCTTTCGTTCCTTGTAACCTCTTTCCTTTCTGTACATAATATTGGTCAGAAAACAAGTTGCAGTCTGCCCGAGCTCTTCAGTCTCTAAGTCCAATTTTCTTGGCTGAAGTCCACATAATATGCCCAATCTGATGTCCCCATTGGCTTATGCCGATATCTGTGTCCTAAGTTGTGTTTAGTTACTTGTTCAGTTTGGCTACAAATATCGAAGCTAGTTTGGACTTTAGGATTTATACTCTAGTCAAACTTTAAATCTTATGAAACTTGACTTCTAAATTCTTATTTTCATAATCTTCCTTATATTATGATTAGTTCTTGGCCTCGGTGGTTTCTTTTTATCCTAGAGACATGGCAACATCTTGCTAAATTTTGAAAAGCAAATCAAGTGAATAATGTATTTCATCTTTCTTTTGGGATGTGTAATGTATCTTTATCTTGGGTTTGTTGCTTCCTAGCATTTCTCTTCTTGTCCTCTCTTTTCACTCTCTTCTAGGTTTTTAATGCATTATTAGTTTCATATGCCATTAAACTAAATGTGACTGTTACAGTTCTTGAGAATAGGGCTTTCACATCATAAGTTGTTTTGCTAAAACCATATAGATCAACCTTGCTGCGACTATAAATTCATTAATCTGCAAGCCTCTTGACGTCTGAAATACTAGAATAATAAGGTTGGTCATGTGCATGAGCATGATAGCTAAAACTATGCAGTAATTGTAGTTCTTTTCTTAAGCTCTTAGATGGCTTCCATATGATGTGAGCTGAATTTTCTGAAAGCATTTTCTATGCTTCTTCCCATGAAAATAGTCTTTTCGTGATCTAAGGTATTTGAAATTTTAAGATTAAATTACAGTTTGAAGTTATTAATAGGGTTCCGTGAAGGTTGCACCATGTGTTTGTACTGATGGATATGTAGTGAAATAAAATGATCAGATTTTAGTTTATGAAATCAGGAGCTGTTTGTCTAGGGAATTCAGTAAAAGCAATAATTAATAAGAAAGTATCTGCACAGAGAAAAATGTTAGTTTTGTTCCTTGGGGTGTTAGATGTTGCAAAGATGACAAAGCTTTTGTGAAAAGCTGAATATTCATTCTTCCTGAAAAAGTTTTCAGTCCGATAAAGCTATTGCAAGCTATTGCAACCTGTGTACACAGCAAACAATCTTGATGCAGGAATACCTGAGAGCTGTGTAGCTTATAATGGAAGACTCTAGGTGATGATTGTACACTTATGTAATTTCTAAAAAGGGAACATAACTGAAACAATAGTATATGAAGAACAAAAGAACAGGCCTGGGAATCCCTTTTAGTATAGATCTAAAAACCACTCTTAGAGGGCACCTAGGTAATAGAAATCACTTCTGGCAAGAAGGCTTCCCTCCCCCAAAATTGGTCTCACTGAACAAGAAATTTGAATTTTGAACTCTAAGAAAACCTCAAATACCTAACTAAACATGTTTTTCTAAAGAAACAGGATTTAGGGAGGTTAAGGGTACTCCATATCCCCTAGTTCTTGAAGAAGAATAAAATTGATAAAATTATTGGTGAAGAATAGTTTTATTTTCACAAATTTGAACTTTTCTTCTGTTGTGTTGGGGATGATATTCTTGTGAAATTGATTAACTTATCTTGTGCATGGAGAATAGTTTCTTTCTTTTAATTACAATATGCGTCATAACTTTTACTTTTAACGATCTTCAGGCTGTGAATTTAAGGAGCATTGCACCTCCTCGACTTTTTCCTCAGGTAAAGAACTTCATGATTACTTGGAAAATAAATTCTTAAAGCAAAATTTTAGCTCATCCTGTGTGTTAGTTTTGTCGACATTACAATCTTTTGCTAATAACTTCTATTCGTTCCCTTGCAGTGTCTCTCAAACAATCAGAGAGCTGCTTTAGCTGAGATAACTGATGTCTTACGAGCAGTGTGCCATGCACATAGATTGCCTCTTGCTCTAACTTGGATTCCTTGTAGTTACACCGAGGGAATTTGTAATGAAGTTGTAAAAGTACGTGTTAAAGGATGTACTACGGGGTCAAGTGAAAGATGTATATTATGCATTGAAGATACTGCATGTTATGTGAATGAGGGAGATATGGAAGGATTTATTCATGCATGCATGGAACATTATCTTGAGGATGGACAAGGTATTGTTGGGAAAGCACTTCAATCTAATCATCCATTCTTCTTCCCTGATGTAAAGGAATATAATATTAGTGAATATCCGCTTGTTCATCATGCTCGAAAATTTGGCTTAAATGCTGCTGTAGCAATCAGGCTAAGGAGCACATATACTGGTGATGATGATTATATTCTAGAGTTCTTTCTTCCTGTCAATATGAGAGGGAGTGCAGAACAACAGCTGTTGTTGAATAATCTCTCTAGTACCATGCAAAGAATCTGCAAGAGTTTGAGGACGGTGTCAGATTCAGAATTGATCAAGGGAGAGGATTCTAGGGTTGAGTTTCCCAATGAACCCATCCTGAAAGGGTCTCCAATTGCATTATCAAGAAAGATATCACAACAAACATTGTTAAATAGAAATTCAATTCTTGTCAATGAAGACCCCTTGAATATATCTTATTCGAAGAGTGCTCAAATGGAAGATAAAGGTCGTCCCAAAGTGGTATGTCTTGCAAATGATATTTCAGTTTCATAGGTACTAAAAGTCTATTGTTTCAACACCCCCCCGCACTCACCTCCCTTTTCTTCCCTGGTACAGAATTTTGCTTAATTTTGCCGTTCTACATCAATTTGTCTAAAGAACAGAGGAGATCTGCTTTACATATCTTTTCTTTTTCTATGGAGGAGTGACAAATTTGTGGTAATATACAATAGGGTAAATCCATCAAGAGTGGGTATGCAATTCAGCATTAAAAATTCATAAATAAAATTCTATAAAGAAGCCTATGATGGGACCTGTACAAGTTGGGATGCATTGCATCCTTGAAGGAAGAATACAAAATAAATCCTTTATCATATTTCTGACTTTGAGGAAGTATACAGAATAAGTCCTTTATCATGTTTCTGTATTTGTATTTGATAAACTCACAGCTTTCTAATTCATTTATTTATACGTTTATTTTTATAGAAATACTAAGCTCCTTGGTTGTGCATTTTTTAAATGATTTGTCTGTGGTCTATGTACTTAATAAGTATCTGAGGTTTGTTGTTCTAGAAACTTGGCGACGTGCCCCATGTTTGACAAAGAATACAATGTCCCTGGCCCCATGTTCTGGTTATGGATTTTGTTTTTCGAGTTTTCATTTGTGCATGTGCTATATGGGAAGTAGAGAACACATTTTAAGGTTGTATTTGTTGCCTGGGATATTCAAGGATATTCAAAACTCGAAATTCTGGACTTGGATATGAAGCCATATGCTGGATGGAGATGATTTAGTCAAAATATTCATGGCAGGCTTAATGCTGCTGTTGATTGTTTACCATCTTTCTACTTGATATTATTGGAAAGCATTTAGATCTCTATCATCCTGTGTAGCTATTAACAAGGTTTGCTTGAAACAGTTGTCAGTGGTCAAATTGGGTAGTTGAGATTTCTTTACGTGCAAACTCTTCCCACAGTTTTTCATTGAAGAATCTTTTAAACAAACCAGGCATTCCTAGTACATGAATAAATCTTTTTAATTTTTGGGATCTAAAGGAAAACCAAAGCTTGCAGATCTAGTGTAGCTGCAAGCAACATGCTCTCTTTAGTGATGCTATAACTTCTTAATTGCCGTAGTTTAGTAAGAAAATTCACTTCCAATTATATTAATAGTCAATTCTTTAGGAAACTGTAGCTGTTTATTCCTGATGTATTCTTTTGGTTTTGAGCATTTCCATTATTTATGCTTCAGCATTCACCTTTTGCTCTTGTTCCATCTCTTGGCTGATGAATTTTGTAGAAATTGTTGCTCCTATGTTCCAGGACCTGTTTGATTTTATTCTTCAGTATAGATTGAGTTGCATTTCAAGATGGGGTTTGTAGTGAGGGATATAGAATCATTTCTTTGGTTCGTCTTAGCCATCACCAATGTTTAGAACAACTAAAAGAAAATAGCACATATAGGATATGTATGATTTAGCATCATTTCATCTTCAGTGGTTGCTGACATGTTGCTTCAATTATTAGAAGAAATGAAATAATTAAGGACAGGAAAAGGTACAACAAGAGAATGGAAGGAAAAGAGGGAAAACCTAACAGCAAACAAGTTCTACTTCATCATTGAACAATTATCTCCCCTCTTAGAGCTGTTACGATAGTATAGACATGAAAAACCCTGAACTAAACTACTGAAAAGGCTAACAAAGAAAGTAACTTCATTCTAAGGAAGTCGAGCCAAAAATTGTGAACAAGAAACTGCTGCATTTTTTTTTTTTTTTTGAGGTTGCCAGGTTTTGTTTCCTGGTTCCCTAGATTGCAACTTAGGTAAAGGGCAAAACATTGCTGACGATTGATTGCTAAATTAATTTATTCTAAGTTGAAATTACTGAAATTACCTAGTCACTGACGACAACCAAATGTGAGACTATTAGGAGACCACTATTCATTACAAACAACTAAAAGTATTTAAATTTGTTTTTGTCTTGTTTTTTGCATTTTTGCATTCTAATCCATTCTCCCCTGCATTTGAAAAATCTTTACCGCAAGCTTTGATGTGCCTTGGGTTTAGAAACCATGTTTGGTATAAGATCCATTCATGATGGAGTTGTCACTGTTTTGATGTGATAAGAAGTTCTTGGAGGTAGAGATGAAACTAGTAGAAGTTCTCTCTTGTGTATATCATTGGGTCTTTCTAGAACAACAAAGTCCATGCAAGAAGGACCAAGAAATTTGATATGCTTTTAAAAAACAAAGCCACACAAATGCCGCAAGATGCTCTCCAAGATAGAGGTTTGTAAGAGAATTCAATTTTGATCTTCTTGATATGATTAATAACTTCCAATGGAATTAGAATAAAAATAGTCACTCTTATGTTCAAAGGTCGACAGGACTGGAACTAGTAATGATTTGGCATCTTCAAATGAATTTACACGACTTGTTTTCATGCTTTCTTTGAAGAATGATATCCAAAACATATAACATAAGGCACTTAAGGAGGAGGATGCAACATTGAATAAAATGTTTACTTTTTTCTATGATTTAAGAATCATCTAGGCCTAGACTCTAGGAGTGATAAATATTAAGGTGATATTTAAACCAGTGTTATTAAGGCTTACGCCTTAGCTGCTCCTAAGGCGCGAGGCACTCAGGCGCAGGTCATGGCTCCTTAAATTCTCAGGGCCTCAAATTGGAGAGGCACTCGCCTAGGGAAAAAGGCGCAAGGCTCAAGGCACAAACAAGGCGCGCCTTTGTGTATTGACTGTTGGGAATTTTTTTAAAAGGAAAAAAATGAAAATGAAAAGACACCCATTTTACCTGAAAAATGAAAACTGAAAATGATGATCGGGTGTTTGAAGATTTAGATTTGACTTGGTCTGAGGTTTCTAGGACAACTAAAGTAAATGAACCACACTACTCATCTAGGCAAAAGAAGCTAGTGCTTCTCGTTTTCAACCTTCACATTCTACTTTAAGGTCATTGTCTCCAAGTGTTTCTTGTTTTGATGAGTATGATGAAGATGAGGAGGAAGAAGAAGACCACTTTTAGAAAATGTATAATATTTATAAACTTTTTATATTAAATGGGTGCCTTTTTGCACCTTGCGCCTCGAGGCTCTAGACCCCCTTTGCACCTTCTTGCGCCTTGGGCCTTTAACAACTCTAATTTAAACCTTTTTTGAGGGGAATAAGTTAGTAAAAGCTAATTATAGGATTTTAAGTTGTAGCTTCTTATTATTAGCTATATGGTTCTTTATGTGAAACTATCAATAAGTTAAATAATCATGAAATTAAAAATTAACGTGTAGATGCATATACAAAGATTGAGATAAAGAGTGAATAACAAACTTATATTTATATGCATATATATGATTAAAATTTATTCAAGCTCGATTTTGAGCTCTTAATTAATTTCAAGTCAATATCTTTTGAGCTCAAGCTCCACTAATTTATGTACAAACTTGGTTGATGCCAAGTTTGAGCAATGCTTTTTGCAGGCTGTTCGTGAATAGTTCGATTCGTTTGCATCCCTAATTGGTAGCATAAGAAATTTAACACAAGGAGGGGGGAAAAAGAAGGGGGGGGGGGGGAAGTGGTGAATAGGGGAACACCTGGGAGTGTTCCCCATGTATTTTGCTCTTCCTTATTCATGTCATTCTCATTTGCACTTTTTTCCTTTGGGCAAGAATGATATCTCAATTATGCAATCTTATTGAGGGGGTGAAGTTCTTCCCTCTATTCATCTTTACCAAATATATAAGATCAGCACCATGATAAGATCATGGGTTCATGGAAGGAATAAGTTGAGGAAGGAGTAGTTTGAGAAGAATATTTGGGCTGTTAATCTGATCCATTCTTTTCAAAATATATAAATCTCATTTTAGAGACTATCAAATAAATAAACTGACTGAATATGTTGTGCATTAATATGAGTTAAAGTTTGTGTTTGAATTTAAACTTTCGTTTTTAAAAAAATTATGGTTGACTAATGTAAGGTGTCATTTTCTGTTTTGTTTTGCAAGATATGGTCTCATATGGTTTTGGAACTTGAGAAATTGTATCAGGTTCATCTTTTATTTTCAATTTTTTTAAAATAAAGTTTATAAAACCAGTCTGGTTGCTTGTAATGATGAAATTTTACTCCTTAATACTAGCCTTTCTTGCTTGTCCTGGAAAATGGTGAACCTCTAAGAACATGAGTGGTTTGTTTAGAAGAGATAGTGGTTTCTTTAATGGATAAAATCATCAGCTTGTTAGCCAAGATGTACATGTAATACCTATCACTGTACTACATTGTCCTTGTATTTTAGCACGCACAAGTTTAGATGTTCTTCAGAACAAATAGCTGAAGACAAAGAAGCATGCCATCAAAGACATATATGCAAGTGCAACAACAACAGAAGTATTTTGTCACGAATTGAATATTCACATTTCTATTACGAGTTTTTTCTAAATGAATGTCCATTTTCCTAAATTAAACTTAGTTTCCATTGAACTTCCTCTACTAACCTTTGTAGTACTGTAGGATATGAGCTCGATTAGCACATGGTCTCAATTAAACTTAGTTTCCGTTGAACTTCCTCTACTAACCTTTGTAGTACTGTAGAATATGAGTTCGATTAGCACACGGTCTCCAGACTAAATTCCTTAATTATCTAGGCTGATGTAGTAATTTGCACATGGTTAAATGCTCACCTATTCTTTGTGCGAAGTCAAATGTGGACTTTCAATTTGAATTGAGGGAGTATATTTAAAATGAAAAAAAAATACTCCTTTTTCGGGATGTCTTTATTTCATGTGTTAATGCTTGTACAATAGAGTTTTAACAGTTTGTTTAATTTGTTGTAGCTGATCAGTGGAACAAGGAGACCATCAGAGAAAAAGAGAAGCGCGGCAGAAAAGCACGTTAGCTTAACTGTTCTACAACAATATTTCTCTGGAAGCCTTAAGGATGCTGCAAAAAGTATTGGTGGTAAGGGTTCACTTATTTTCATGTTGTTTCTACAGAAGTTAACTGATTACTCAGTCTGATAAATGCATTTTGTTCTAAAGAACTTTCAGATTGACTGCTATAAATTGTGGGCACTGCAACAGAATATGGTTGGCTATTTCCCACCCCACTTGGCATTATTTGGGCCCTAAGATAATTATAATGACAGTCTTTGAACAGTATTTTGGTTGCTCATCCATGTCATGACACAATCATTTGTCTTTATTGATTTTTCTGTAGGATATGGTTAAACAAGTGTAACTGCTTGTTTTGACCCTTCTTCCATCTTCTACATGCTAACATATGCTTTTGTTCTTTTTACACCTCTCTATGTGTACTTCGTTAAGCAAACATTTTATTTAATAGCTTATAGGCGAAAATATGATATCTTGATACTTGCACAAAGTTATTTGCTAGCTTTATTATATGAAAACCATAAAGGGCAGCTTTTGCTAAGTGCCCAGGCCCCTCTCGCATATATAAATATTAAAAAGAAAAAAATCCTGTGGTCTTCTTGGTTAGTATGCATTTACGCTGCTTGAGAAAGGAGGAAAGAATGAAAAGAATAAATCCAGAAAGATTTTATTGATGAAGCACTAATATTATCTGTAACATTCTACATGTTGATTTGTAGTTCTTTTCTTGGCTGCTTCGTAATCATTTTTTCTATCTTTTCTTCTTGTAGTTTGTCCTACTACGCTCAAAAGGATATGTAGACAACATGGCATCTTGAGATGGCCATCCCGCAAGATTAACAAAGTAAATCGATCTTTAAGAAAGATCCAAAGCGTGTTAGACTCTGTTCAGGGAGTGGAAGGAGGTTTGAAGTTTGATCCTACTACTGGAGGACTAGTGGCAGCTAGCTCTATCACCCAAGATTTTGAGATTCAAAAAGGTGTTCATTTCCCTGGGAAGAGTTCTGTCGGAAATCCCATTTCAGTTATCCAAGATGTTCCTTTAGCTTCTCCAACTCATCGCACAGTTGGTGAGTATGATGTTGTGAAAATGGAAGAAGGATGTTATGTTGATAGCAAACATGTAGGGAAAATTAGTTTGCCAAATTCTAGCTCTTCCAAGGAAAAATGTCAATTGAAGATGCCTCGAGCAGAAAGTTGCCCTGTTACAGAATTGGCTGCACCAAATTCAATTTCGTCATGGTCAAATAGTCTTAACACTATTCCTTGGTCTTACTCAGGCAACAAATCCCTTGATTCTTCCCTGTCAAGGGGTGGACAAGGAGAACAGGGTCTACCCAGTAGAAGTCAGAATTTAGAGAATTCTAATTCTATTTTCATTTCTCCAAGCTCAAGCTCCATTGATGTCATTGATGAGAAAGACACCAAAGGAAAGGACGATTGTATATTTGATGGTGATGATGGAGCCTTTGAACACAACCACCCTACATCATCAAGCATGACGGACTCATCCAATGGGTCAGGGTCAATGATGAATGGCAGTTCATCTTGTTCTAGGAGCTTAGCTCAGCGAAAGCATTCAAAATCCCAAGTTTGTTTTGAAGATGGTGGTTCAAAACTTATTGTGAAAGCTTCTTATAAAGATGATACTATTCGGTTCAAATTCGATCCTTCCTCTGGGTGTTTCCATCTCTATGAAGAAGTAGCAAAGAGGTTCAAACTACAGCCAGGAACATTCCAACTCAAGTACATGGATGACGAAGAGGAATGGGTGATGTTGGTAAGCGATGCAGATTTGCAAGAATGTCTTGAAATTTTGGATTTTCTTCGTACTCACTGTGTGAGGTTTCTTGTTCGTGATGCTCCCTGTGCCATGGGCAGCTCAAGTAGCAGCAATTTCTTAGGAGGAGGTTCATAGCATTATGCTATGCATCCTTTTCATTATACTTAAAAGAATTGAGTTGGGGTGGATAATTGGTAAGATTCTCTTTAGCAAGTGATTAAAATTTTTGAAGCTATATTTTGATTTGTCAATAAATTGGAGTGTATCTTGCTGCTAGTGGTTCTTGTTGGCAAATCATAATCTGGCATATCAGTAGGCTTTTGGCTGAATAATGCGAGAATTGATAGAAGAGGCTAATAGTTATGAATGGATAGCTCTATGCCTATTTGAATCATTAGTTTCACTATGAAGTCTCCTGGTGGATGATATTGTATGGTATATTCCTTTCATGTTGGTTCCATATGGAGTATGAGATAAAAGCAGGTAGAAGTTGCAGCTTCAGAAGAACTAGGATGCTACCACTATTTTAGCATTCTAACCCATAATGTATAGTAGTACAATAAGATAAACTAGCAAAGTTGAAGAGTTAGCTTTTTAAATGTATATGTCAAATATATTTCAATCAAGATATAGCGGTCTCTTGTATTGCAGTCATCGCTTTTCGAAGGCACGTTGTACAGTATTTGCTTTCTTTTCCTTCTTGTCAATATATATTCTTGGGACGTAAGACATGTTATAATGTACTTAATAGTGGACCATTAATTAGTTGAATGATGAAAGTAAACTATGTGCTTCTTGTCAATTGTTGCTTTTGGTATTCAAAACTCAAAAACTTAAACACTAGCATATGAAGCCCTATGCTGGATGAAGTTATATTCATGGCATGCTTAAACTGTTGTCTGCTGTTTGGTGTCATTCTGCTTGATAGCATTGGAAAGCATTTAAAACAAGGTAAACAATTTTTAGTGTTCAAATTGCAAGTTAAGATATCTAGACATGCATGCACACTCTTGAAGAATGCCTTAAAACAATAAAGGCACATCTGGTATATGAATATAGGGATCTAGAGGGAAAAAGGAGCTGTCATAGTTGCAAGCAACAAGTGCTAGTCAGTAACTTTTTAGCAGCTGCAATTTAGTAAGAGACTTCGCTTAGGAGCACTTTTGGCTTTCCAGCATTTTTGGCTCCCATCAGAAAGTTATCCAAAGTGGTAACGCGGAAGAAAATGAGTTTTGAAAGGAATTTCGTAATTCATAAGAGAATGTTGTCCGTCTACTAAAAAAAATCAATAAAAAGTCAACTCTATGCTTCACACTTTCTTTCATAATAATCTGCTCTAGGCTCCACCAAATAAATAAATAAATAAATAAATAAAAGATGGTAAACCAAGCACTTGGTGCATAATGTTGAATTAAGATAAGACTATACAAGTTGAAACATGCAAAATCTAGATGGAACTGAACTAGTTTAAATACGCTACAAGTAAACAAGCTGTAAATGATATTTTATTACTTTAGAAAGACTTGGATGTTGAAAGTCTGGTAGAATTAAATAGCCAAAAAGGACTAGAACTAGGATTTCAACTTTCTAGCTACTCCCGGGTGTATTCGTTTTTAGCAGTCTCTACCCTACTGGCAAGAGTTGCATTAATTGGAATAGGTTAACCATGACAACCAGAATTTTCCTGGCACACATGGCTGAAAGTCAAAGTTGCTTGCTTTGTTATTCTTCTCCACTGTCCTTGATACTTGCAACTATGTCTTCGCTGTACAGCTCGAGGAAGCAAAAGCTTGCCTGCTGTTATTGCAAGATGTTGAGCTCCCCATTGGTATCTTTCAGATCAAGATTTGCCGCCCAGGCGCCTCATCAACATGCTTGCTTTGCTCTGCCTCTTCTTCCGCAAACTCAGCACGTTTTTCGACATCTTTGTCACCACTGCACAGCAAGTCAAAGCCTAATTTGTTTGCTGATTGAAATTTAAATGAAATAATAATACCTGCTTTGAAACAAGCCACAAAAATAACCAAGCAACCTCCAGAATGCTTAACATGTTCAGACACATTTATCTTTGTTAAGCAAATTATGCATTGTTCCAATGGTTTCCAAAGATAATTGCATGGCTCAAACTCGGCATATGGAGGTCAGTAAGACATGATACATGTACGCAAAAAGAATGCAGATTATGGTCTTAGAAATTAAAATTCCTGCCTTTGATATGCCCAGAAAAGAGGGTCATATGCATTCAGGACCAAGTTGCGAGACTTCCATACTAAAAGATAAGAAGAGCAAGAGAAGCAAACTTTCCTATAGGTTTAGTCAAAAAAAAAAAATGGAACTTCAATAAAAAAATCATGGTTGAATAATGAAAAAAATTATGTTTAATTCAAAAAAAAATTATGGTAGAATTCAACAAAAAAAAAAGAAACCGAGGTCGACCCCAAAGCCATAATGTCTCAAAACGAGGAGGCCATAAAGGATAAAGGAAGGTCATCCTATAGGTTTAGTCAGCAGTCCTAATAAGACAAAGAAAACCCAAATTACATTGCTTACCCTGAATAAACAATGAGGCCAACAGCAACAGCTGCAAAAGCTACAAAATACATCCAATCAACCTGGAGATAAACATTGACATCAGATTTGGTTTACAAACTAAAGAGTAACTTCAATGAATCATCTATAACTTGATCCAAGATTCAATATTGTGAGTCCAGTGAAACCTTTTCATGGTATGCAAAGATACGAATTAGAACAGCCCACATATCTGACGTGAGTAAGGATAGATTTAGCATTGTAGAACCGCTCAGCTGCACAGAAGCAACAATATAGATTTAGCATTGTAGAACCACTGAGCTGTGTGGAAGCAATGAGGAACTTCAGAATGAAATAGGGAGGTTTAGCAACACTCTTGGAGTAATGATCACACAAATTCAGGGCCAAGAAAATTGGTTTGAGACATGGTCTAAAATATGGATCATAGCTTCATAGTCTACCAATGTTAGAATCAGCTAGATGCCAAAATCCAAAAATAGTCTTCATAAGACGTGACAAAATATGGAGAAGTCCAGCAACTTTAGTAGAGCATTCCCAAGCTTAATCTGGAAAATGTAAATATCATTTCCCAGATGGCATCTCATCCAATCTTCAACCTCCTCTTTGCAGCTCTTAACAATTATATAACAATAGTACATGTGCAGATCAAAAAGAAAATCTCCCCTAGGCTGCAATTTCATATCTAAAATTCATTATGTCATCCCTTATTTCATCACCCAATCGTGCTAAACTACTAATCTAGAAGTTCTTCAGCAAATTTTGCATTGCCATCTGGAGAAAAACTCTTATGCATTGAACATGTACATCCTAAATGTCAGTTAATGTTTTCTAACAAGCATGCCTTTTAATGTAAAAGAATACTTATGAAGGATGGAAAACATGTTAGAGAACCAAAAATGAGAATATAAATGAACTATGGGAGACAAAACTTCGAAAAACTACAATGAAAATGGGGAAAAGAATCTCAATATCATTAAGTCCTAAAAGTGGATCTCGTCAACAACATTTCTTTGGAGATCATATCAGAATCCCGCCACAACTTGAGCAAAAGCACAAGCCAAATAGAAGCATACATAATATGGGGACTGAGCTGAGAAAGTAAAGCCAAACCTTTAGTAAGATGGGGACAAGTGAGTAAAATAGAAACATTGCAAGTGAAAATCCAAGAAATGGAAATACCTGGAAATAGAAGCATCTGCAGATAGTCAATTATAATAGGTAATTTCAATAATAGTAGACATTAGAATAAATATTATTTTAGATATTATGAAATAAGCTTGTAACTTAAGACACTCGTTCCACAAGCGTACCACATAAATAAGTTTTACTGAAAGTCCATTGAACATATACAGCATATATCTTTCATCTACATAGATGTTTAAAAAGCTTCCCAATTGATAATAACGCATAACAACAATGAAAATTAACTGAAAAAGCTTTTATAGAGGGTCATACACTTCCAAGAGAGTCAAACCTTCAAATGTAATTTTTTTTTTGGTGCCAGAATTTATAACCTTTCCATAAAAAGGAAAGAGGAGGAAGTAAACTCAAAAATTAGATAAAAATAGCAACAAAAGAATACTAAATTAATTAACCTAGAAAATAAATGGCATCCAGAAAAAGGAAAAAACTGTCCTAGTTTGGTACAAAAAGTTGGGACAATCTCCCTGGAATGATCAATAGAAGTCTTAGAGATAAAATTGTCATCCAGAATTAAGCAATTAAGCTAAAAGGTAGAAGTGTTGTTAAGAAACCAATAAAATAGAAGACAAACTGGTCACGGTGGATATGGAAAACGACAAGAAGAATTCTATGCTAGAAAATTTTATTATTTTTGTTGATAATAAACAAGAGAATTTAAAATTAATAATCAGTGGACGAGGTATGCGGCCCTTGCTACGGTGTAAAAAGAAGTCCATCGCCAAGGTCTAAAATACATAGGTCATTGTACATGTTTTACATACCATTAATTAGCTAGCTTTTAACTACTTCCTCTGTCCCAAATTACTCTTTCTTATCCCAAATTACTTGTCATTTCATGAATTCAAGACAACATGTATTCAATTTTTTCCAACTTTACCCTCACATTTATTAATTCAACAAACACAAGAATAATTATATTCAAAGTTTCAAGATGGTTTTTTGGTCATTTGAGTCAATAAATCAAACCCAACTAATCAGTTTCTTAATCTGTGTGAAAGTTAATTTTTTGACAAGTAATTTGGGACGGAGGGAGTATCCCTTCCAACCGCATGGACCTTTTCCTTTATCCTTTACAATTCTATTTGTACTCTTGTTCTTGAATTATCATGCACAGGAAGGGGTAATGGAGACCTATGGTTGAGAGAGAGAGAGAGAGAGCGAGAGAAGTGACTTACTGCCCCAGCTGACCAGTGAATAGACTTGAGTTCACTGCGCTCAAGTATACTTCTGTACACATGATTAAGGATGTGAAAGTAAGAGGAATTCGTTTCCATCATAAAATAAAGTCAATAATAATAAAGAAATCTAGAATTGCAACTACAACATCTAGCCTCCTAGATCTGCCTTCATGATGCCTTGGGCAGCCCCAAGTTACCAAGAGCTATGCACTAAATTGAATCAGGCGAACTGCACCACACAAAAAAAGGGAACAGATATAAGCACTTTCCTTTCTATTACTGGCACTCCGCGTCCCTTTCTTTCTACCATACCAGCAATACCCTCAATCATTGCTAATTGTTATTGTTTCCACTAAAGTTCTTTCTTTTCAAGTTAACTGTTCTCTAAACAAATTTTCTAATCTACCATGCTCTTTATGTAGCATATATTAACTCTTTACTAACTACTTCAAAAGGTTAGAAGTATTGTAGACTATGTCAATTTTGCATCTTTCTAGTAGCTTGACTAATGGAAAAGAAAAATTTAGGATGAGGAAATGTTTGAATTTTCAATTCAAGTTAATTTTTGTTCATGAGCTTAAATCAAGTAGTCCTAAAAATATATTTGGATTGCGAAGAATTAGTTTATGAGTTTAAATCAAGGAGTTCTAGAAAACATATTTGAATTATGAAGAATTAATTTATCTTATATCTAGTAAGTTTTTAAAGTAAGAAAATACAGAAAAATCAATAGAGAAGAACAAACAAAGCCAATAAAGTTTTCTATGGATAAGATTTGAATCTAAAAAGTAAAGTACCATTATGAAATTACATAAATAATAATAAAAAATTTACTTATTTAATAATCATTAAGCAAAAGCCTACTAATGGACTGAGGGGATGGCACGTCTCCTAATAAGATAAAATATGGGAATACCAATAACAAAATGGGGGTAACAATAAAAGTTACTGACAAAAAAGAAAACATATCATCAGATACCGGTGTAGGTGGAAGATAAATAAAAAGGTCGAAGGATACATTTGGCAAGCACTGATAATAGCACCAAAGACGCCCAAGAATGCCATGAGTTCTATTCTATCAGCGGTTTTCACAAAAAATTCCTGTGTACAGCAGAAGACAGAAGATCCATAGAGCAAAATTCAGAACATTCTGACGAAGCAACTACATACCAATAATAATAAGTCAACTTTATGTATTCTCCTTTCCAGGGGACTACACATTCTAGAAATTCAACAAAACTATTGATGCTAGAACTTTTCAGAATAAACTTAAACAGTATTCATTATTATAAAGTTTATGGCCATAATGTTATTAGTAGTCAGTTCCTTTATTACAATAACATTTGATTACAAAAGATAAGTGTAGTTTACGCCAATACCTCTCTTTTCAATTTTTTAGGAAAACTAAAATGGTTATCTATGTCTTTATTTTTCTTTAGTTATGTGTCCATGACACTAGAGGAAGCATTCTGTAGATTGGCTCTGTATGTAAATTGTGGTATTTAATATTTCACCATATTTGTTTTGATGAATTAAAAAACTATTTGAAAATAAACAATACACAGCAATCTGCCAATCTCTGTCTTTTTCTTTCTGGAAATTAAAGGCTATTATGTATATACATAGACATATATAGGGGGCAAGAGAGAAGAAATTTTTATACTTTTTATTCTTATAATATTTAGAATAATACCTTATAAACTAATCAAATAAAACAATCTCCTTAGGTGCAAATAAGCAAAAAAAGATCAAGGGAAACTAGACACTGACGGAGCAAAGTGACCACTCTAATACCCAGCCAAAAAGAAAAAAAGACCACTTTAAGAGTTTAGAGGGCTTGGATAATAGGAAATTAACTCTTAAAAGTTATCATGAATTTTTTCTTCATCTTTTTAACATTTACTAATCACGAGGTATCTTTGTTGACTAAAATTATTAAATGGAACAATGTAAGCACTATAATTTAGAATCAAGTTGCATTGTGTCTTGTTATCCTATGCTGATGTCAATTTGCATCTTAACATTATTTGGTAGAGATTAGTTAAAAGTTTATGGAAATGAATCCCTTACATGTGCACCTTCAATCTTTAGACTATCATCTTGCATCTCGAATGCATGAAAATAAGAGAAAGAGGTGAAAGAAAAGGACTATAATAGGAGAAAGAAAAGGAATGCGCTAAAATAAAGTTGCAGTGACAATCTCTTTCACTTTCTAACTACAAAATTGATCTAATTATTAGCATATTGAAAGTAACAATCTTCAATTTCATCTTTCTCCTCCACCTATTACTCCTGAATGCAATATAGAACTAACTAGCCTAAGAAGCATGTCGGTGATGCAGCTCTCTCCTTTTTAGGAGTGTTCAAGAAAACCCTGAACCACCTAATTCACACTAATTTTCTAGCCTTTACAAATTGGTCCTCTTACAGTTAGATTAAGCTCAAACTGCAAGTTTAGTACAATTTGAGAAGTTCTTCAATCCGTACCAAACTCCCCACAACTATGTATTATATACTTAAATTATATTTATTATTAATTTAGAGATTATTTTAGAAGACCAAATATTAATGATTAAGTATTAATCTTGTTAAGTTTTTACCTTGTAAAAAACAAGTTAGGAACATTTGAAGATAGTTTCTCTCTTTTCTTGTATTTTGCTAGCAACAAGTGCATGAATCTTTGTATCTTGTTTGCTGCTTTGTAAATATATTGCATCTGCCATGTATATCGATCGACAACATAACAGCATCAAGCTGCACTTAGCGATTTGAGATTTTGAATGATTTGTTGCAGTTCCATTTCCAAACTACAATTATCAGTTTGTTTAAAAGAATTGGCAAAACAGCACCAACAGACACCTTGAACAAGTTACTCCTTGTGCATATTTGTCACTTTCTTAATAGAATTATTAAGGTTCTACATTGACCTTATTTTTCACTAGTAGCCTTTCTCCTAAATTGGATAACCAAGATATCAAAACACCCCAACTCACTTGCCTCAAAAGGAAATATAGAAAGAAGAAAACTCAACCATCTCATCTAACCCGGGAGGTGATATTCTGAGAAACCAGAAGAAAATTCCACTTTAAAAAGTGTTATACAAGAAAAGGATTAGGACAACTCCCATATGAAATGGACAACCAGATCACAAGATTCTACCTCAAAAACAATTCTTCTACTGATATCTAATGGAATAAACTTCACAAAATCTCCAATTCAAATTATTGAAGCCACAATGCCATTCCCCATTTGACATACTTATTCATCAACTTTATCTGTGAAAACAAAGATGGCCGACCTTGCACAAAACATCTTAAATTGTTTGCAAGATGATGATTGAATGTTAACAGAACCATCGACAAATTTAGCATAATCCACCTTTTTTACAATCCTCAAGGATTTCAAATACAGCAAAAGGATCACATACTAATATAAAAGCGTCTTCCATACTGTATAATAATTGATAAAAATCATTTCCTTATACTATCTCCCAAAGGGTTGTAGAAACTCTTTCGTCTTTTTTTCTAAAGTATCTACAATCTAGCAGTTGCTGATGAGTCGATTATAGAATACTAGCCTTGAAGGTTGATGAAAAACCTAAATTACTAGCCTAATATGCTATAACTAAGGTTGCAACTTGCGAGTAGTAGTTTAAAACCAAAGTCTAATAGGGTTCCCCACCCCCCACCCCCAAACTTTCACTACCACAGCCTACAAGCATTCCTCAACACCCAAAAAGAAAGCAAACACTGCATACGGTCAATTCCATGCCATTAGCAGCATTAGCTTATTAGTTCTGCTCAAATGTTAGCTAAAACTGTTCAAGCCTAGATTTGTATTACTATGTTATCCAATGTGTTATAAGCATTCCCAACATCATCCACATTGATATAATACAATCAAGGATACGTATATTAGCATTTTGTACCTAGAACAGTTAGTGTGGGTTATTTATTTGAGTTCAACAAATAGTCAGGCTTATACTCCCCTAGCAATGTTCAACAAGTAGGGAAAAAATCATGAGCATATTAGATCTCTTAAAAAAGCCTCTTCTCATTAATTTCTTTACATTGGCGTCAGAGCATCAGAACTTCTCCGTTTTCTCGAACAGCAACTACTCATGACCTAGAAATTGTATCCCCCACCCCCAAAATTTTAGGGACAACTTACCTCCTTGTTTAGAAGTAATGTCTCCAATTCTAGGGAAACAAGACAATAGTTCATAACAGTAGTAGAACTTAGCCTATGTAGCCCCAGTCCCAAGGGCTCATCATGGATAACGAGAGATAGAGAGAGAACCTAGCCTTTCTGCCCAGCAAATAAATCAAAGTCTGCACAAAAAAGGCCTTATACATTATCTGTAGAGGATGACAAATTAAAATCTCTTTACCAACCTCACTGACATTACTGACAGCATAAAGTGTGGCACCGGCAATTACAAGTAAATCTCCTTTAACTGGGTTGCTGCCACCTAGGTTTGCAATAAAAAAAGTATTATCAGAAATAACCATAAATATAGAAACTAAGAAACCAAACTCCAAGAGATATAAATCAAAATCCAAGAAGTTGGATTGACACGAATTCATTAGAACATGCAAGATTATAGTTCAAAACAATAATAGGAAAGTATGTAACAAGAAAATTGTGCAAGAGGCCATTGAAAATACATTAAAACCAAATGCATAACTCAACAGCAATAAAAAGAGTCAAAATGGGACTTCTGAATGAGACTCTTGTTTGCCTTGTCTAAATCTTCTACATCTGCGGTGAGGATAATTGGTTGAGGATAATTGAAACAGGTAAGGAATTTTCCAACTATGATTAGAAAAAGAGAGACAATTTCTATCTGCTTCCAGAGTTTGTATAAGTGTGAGAGAAGTGAGAGTCCAGCCAATATCATATAATCCTTCCATGAGGGGGCAAAAAAACCAGAGCTGCAGAATAAGCAATATAGAAAGAACTTACTTGCTCTATCTGATGAATGCACATCTGAAAAAACAACCATAACAAGGCCAGCAACACAAATTGCGACACCAGCAAATTTTCTATACTTGTATTTAGTATTCAAAAAAAGCCAAGTAAGTAATAGGACACACGGAATTGACCAACAATCCAGCAGCATGACACTGGTTATTGATGTGTACTGATATGCCTTCACAACTGCATTTAAAGGAAGAATCAATTATCTTCTGTACCATGAAGATTCTTTCTTTTAACTACTTTTATCAGGTTACTCAGGGAAATTGTTAACCTTCTTTCATATATAAAATAACATCCTTCATAATGCAACTTACAGGATACAAATCTTTGTCTAAGCCTAAAGAATATATTCTACTAAACTAAACATTCTTTTAGTTTTCCAAACAATATATAACATGAGTCACCATATGGTTTACCAGAGTACGTGGAAGAGCATTTAAACAACAAAAGTTCTATTTCTGTGAACTAATAGCAACATTTCGGGCTTCTCTACTTCCAGTGTTAAGCTCATAACCATGCCACTTTCCACATATTTCACAAGCCCTTATGATAAACCTCAAATCTAATTCTCCCTTAATTTTTCCTTAGTTACCATGGATCTCGAGATGGAAACCATGGTCAACTTGTTCCACATTTCCTTCATTTAAATGTCCTCGTATAGAAGACTACTGATCAAGTACCACAATTATCTTACTAAACTCAGTCATATTCCCGGCTCACTAGAATGAGGGCGACTTATTTTTTCCAAAATTATTTTAAGATGGAAATCATACTCCCTCTATCTAAAGTTGAATGTCCTATTTTGACTTGGAACAAAAATTTAGAAAAGCATTTGGATTTAAGCTAGTTACTACCTTACCCCTTATTAGTTAAGAAGGTTAGTAGAGGGACCATTTGTTAATTGAACTAAATTTCGTTAAATCAAAGGTTGAGGCTAGTGGTGGGAACATGTATTACTAAAACTCAATTCTCTTAAATAAAAGGAGGTTAGTTATGGAAGTTTACATGAAAATTAAGATTATTTCAAGAAAGTGAACATTCAATTTGGGTCATCCTAAAATGGAAATTCAGACATTAAATTCCGAAGAGGGAGAATAAATTCAAAGACCTCAACCTAGTATTTTGATGGAAAAGGTCTAATGAAAATAATAAACAATGAATTTACCCAAATAAATAAATCAATAAAAGCTCATGAAGGATTTTGAGTTGGTGGTAGATATGAATATCCCATCTCTAAGAATTTTTGAAACCCCATT
The DNA here is from genome assembly GCA_030512225.1 of Rauvolfia tetraphylla. NCBI lineage: Eukaryota > Viridiplantae > Streptophyta > Magnoliopsida > Gentianales > Apocynaceae > Rauvolfia > Rauvolfia tetraphylla. The sequence continues at coordinate 149,574 of JAJQKT010000053.1, forward strand.
TGCTGTTAGAAAAGTAAATACTTTTCGTAGAAGTTCTTATACCTTTAGTTCCAAAACAAATATTTCCAAATGTAAAATATTATCACTAACCATATCCTTTTCCATGACTCCCTCCCTCAACTTCGAGTTTCTGGTTCTCATTAGATGCAATTCTTTGTATTTCAATGGCTAATTGCCACATATTGCAGTATTTGGAGTGCTAAGGATGAACTATTCTAGAAAATTACTCTCAACGGCTTCCCAATACAGGGTTAAGAAAAAAAAATTATGAAATTTTATTAGTGAAAGAAATTAACTATGGTATATCCATGATGCCCATTTTAGTAGGAAAGTAAAAAGAGCCTAAAAACAAGAATTATTAAGAAACGAAATTATCTTATCATTCTCTATGGTGCAAAAATGGAGATTATTTAAAAACTAAATCATTTAGAAACTACAAAAAATTTATGCAAGTAATCGCTCACCAAGAAAATTGGCCTCCACGTCGACCAGTCCAAGAAGGACATAGTAGTACCATTTTGCCTGCTCAAAGGAAATCAAGAATAGAAATCATATAGAATAAAAGAATAAATAATGGAAAAGTTAAGTATAGATTAATATGAAAGGTAAGTATTCCCTTGACACTAGAATTGGAACATTTCACCATACCATATTGAAAAAGAAAAAGGCTGGTAATGTAACAGCAATACTTTATGCATGACACAAGTGAATTATATTGATGATAATATGGATTTCCTTTTAGTGGCTATGCCAAAAGCTTGACTTCTATTGATCCATTAGATGTAATTACCAAAACTAGAAAATATTAAAGACGCATGATTGAATACCTAAATCCTAAACCCAAGACATTCTTTCGACTCTGGACTCCATGTTCCCAAGTCAATGTCAAAGATTCAAAATGAGAACCATTTATAGGTGAGCAACAGTCACTCCCCTATTGGCTACCCGCCCAGTCTTAAGCTTTCTCCCCATGCCAACTCTCCTACTTTCATCATTTGAGCAAATTTTTTGAGTCCATCAAGAGCAAGGATCAAATCCTTAGGCTTCTACTGATTTGCTGTGAGTTAAACATGGACTGCCTAAGAGAAACAACAAATTGGCCAACATCTCAGCTATCTCCCATAGTCCAGTGTTTAATAATATGTTTTTGTGTGTGCATGTATTTGTCGGTATCCGTAGCTAGTTTGATTAGTCACTTTCATAAGTAACAATGAATTATCATAGATATCATTATTGTAAAGTCATTTGTTACTTCTGCTTATACCATCACCTCTGCGCTGGAAACAATTGAAAATGATAGAAGGATAATATAAAAGCTAGATGTTGTGCAGATACCTAATTACATAAGATAGTTTCCTACAAGTCCTTTTCTTTCTCTCTCTTGACAGTCATATAGCTGATAGTTCAGAACTTGACATACAATTGATGAAGAGACCATGAGAATAAGGTCAGTTCAATCCAGGATGCACAACATTTTGTCTCACTATGAATGAGAAGCATAGAAATTTTGAAGGAGTCGAATGATAGGTACAAAACGAGGCCAATTTAGCAGGAATTCCCTTTCAGCAATATGATTGCTTTCAATTTATTTTGAAATTTTTGGACTTAGTGAATCATATTCCAATCCATCTAAAAAGCGAAGCTGCCCCCATTAGCATCCTAAAGCACCTAAGGGATATATCCTTCGGAAAAAGATAATATCTAGAATTTTGCAAGTACTAGATGGCAGAAGATGACTATACAAACCAACTTGGAAATTTTTGCAACTCTTAAGAATGTGTTGCAATTACCAGCCAATAACAACGAAGTTCATAAAAAACTGCCAGAGCTAACCTTGAGCGGTTTCCTTCGGTATATCATAAAGCCTCCATATATTAAAGCCAATAGCAAATAATTAAGAAAAGATTGAGAAGTTGATGCATTGATTCCTGATAACATAGAGAAAAGAAAGTGAAAGACGGTTAAATTATACTTCAAAGACCAAAAGTTCTGATTGTAGGAACATAGCAGAAATGTTTGTAAATGATCCCTTAGAATAAGAAAATACTACAAAGATGACATTATTATAGTGTTCCTTTTATTTCTCTTATTTTCATGCATTCCTCATACACAGATTGAAAAGCAAACTGGAAGACAAAGACCATCTTCGATAGTATATTGAATCCTTAATACTCCAACAAACATATAAATATCAATTTCAAGCCGAGAAACAAATGAAATTACACTTCTTCCTTAGACTCATCATCAACACAACTATGTATACTGTAATCACAGAGCAACAGACCTCTTTTTGCGAGTTCTGAAGATGAAAATCCAGTAGAAGTGATCAAAAGCGACAAAAACTGTCCCAGGCCAAGACCCACTACAGTCTTCTTCGTCCAAAATCCCTTGAAATCAGCCATGTCTACAGTATCGGATTCTCCCCTCAAAATTTTCTGCAGAATGGAAAGAACCCAACAAAAAACACAAGAATATCAACTCAATTTCAAGGGAATTTCCATTAAAGTCAAACAAACCATTAGGAAAGGAGTGTGAAACAACCAAAGAGACCATTCCTTTCTTTATCATGATGGAAATAAAAAAAGATAACTCTATTTAAAAGGGAATCTAGAGCTGTGGAAAGAGTGACAATAATTGTGAAGTTTTGACTATTGGGCTAATGGATTCCCAAATTCCTTCAAATGTAAATGCTATTTGAGGTTGAGATAGAATTGAAAATGCTATTTTGTATAAAGAAAAATAATTAAAGAACAGGTTTGTCCAGTTCTCATCCATGTACATGATTCCTACAGTATTTAAGTATAAAGGGTCCCGAGAATATAGGCAATAGAGAAATTTGATAGCAGCGGTCTGAATTGTTACCTTTTTGATTCAATGCCAAAACATGAACAAGCTTACAGAAAAAAGAAAGGTAAAAACATTTCTGTAGACATTACACATTTATAAACCAGAATCTTGAGAGCATCTCTACCAGTTTTCCGTGTATGAAACTATCATCAACCGCTCAAACGAAAAGATCATAGATGAAGAAAAAGTGAGAGATGAGCAACGAAGAGAAGGTATAACGAGTAGAAGGAAAGAGTGTTTAGTTGAGAAAATCTAGCCAAGAAGGAGAAGAAGGTGAACAAGTTTTTGTAGGTAGGAAAGAGAGACGCGGGCAGTAGAGATGGAAAAGAATTGGAGTTCTGCCAAGGGACAAAACAGTCCATTTGCTCGACAAGTGGGATACAAATGCCAGGAGGAAAAGCTAGTGCTGTCAAACGGGCTAACTCGGTCCGACCTTCGAGGACTGACTTTGAAAACGGGTTGAAACGGGCTGGTCCGTTTCACTTACGAGCTGAATACTTTAAATTTACAGTCCGCGAGTTGCATAAAACGATATCGTTTTTGAAAAAATGTAATAAAATGATATCTTTTTGTAAAAATATTTTTAAAATTTTTTTAAAAAATAAAAAACGATGTCGTTTTAGAAAAAAATATTTTTTAAAAAAATTAAAAAAATAGGCTAGTCTGCTCCGGCCAGCAAGCCAGACAGAACGGGCCGAAAAAGCCCTCAAATAAACAGATTTGGGCATTCTAAGCCCAAGCTCGTTTATACTAGCCAGCCCCGAGCTGAGCCCGTTTTGACATCACTGGAAAAGCATCAAAAGGTAGTGAAGTAATTGAATTACTCTTTTACCCTCTTGGCAAGTGCTCGTACCAAAAGCACTGCTTACCGGCTGTAGCCATCTTATGAGGTATTGATACCATAGCATTTTTTTGGAACAAGTACCAAAAGAGAATCAAAAGAGGCTTGATTTATACGCCTTACTAGTTGAAGGTTGACTTAACAAACAAAACTGATGGTCAGGAGTTTGTTCTGGAAAGGTAAGTAAATATTCTAATATACTTATAACAAAAAAATGATATTTGAGTAATTGATACATAATTAAAAATTAATAAAATTATTAAAAACTTATACTATTTTAATTTTACTCATATACATTTTTATTGTTTGTGAGATTGATAATTTCGGGTTATGTGAAAATGTAATTAATATTTGAATAATATTTCATTATAAAATATATATAATTTTAAATTTTAAATTATATTTCTTCTCACAAATAATTAAATTTTAACTAAATTTTCAAAAAAAAATTTAAACTCTACCAATCCCATATATTACTATGATTTCAAAATGAGTATATAGCTCCTAGTAAGTAATAAGGTTTTTATCATTACAGTATTAAAGTATCGTAATTTTTGTATGCTTTTTACTTTAATAACTTAACTCATTTTTTTGTCATTTTTTCATTAAAGTATCTTCCTTTTATTGATATCATAAAAAATATTTAAAATTTATTTATTATTAATAGTTAGTATCTTAAAGGTAATTTGTTTGCTTTTTTATTTTCTATTTTTCTTTTTACTTTATCTAATCTAGACAAAAGAATCCTCACGTCTTTTTTCTTTTCTCACAAATTTTAGGTTTAATTCATTTGAAAATTCTACAATTTTTTTTAATTCTAAAGTTAAGAGATCAATTAATAGTTAAATATCAATATTTAATGGTCTATAAGAAGTGTTAGCAAAATGAAAAAAGTTATTACAAGCTACAAATGACTTCTGAAAGTTACAAATTATTGTTGAAAAATTAAAAGAATAGTTGTTCGTTTGTATTGAATGAAGAATGGGCATTTACTTTAAAAATTTGTAACAATCATGCACTGGTGAAACTAGAATTTTTAAAATTTGGAATGATAATAAGGTACTTTTTCATGACATTAGCAAAAAGAAGATACTTTAATAAGAAAAAAAGATCAAAGTACTAAAGTTAAAAAATATACAAATAATAAAAATTCTTAATGATATTATTACTTTCTTAAAATGCATCAGGGGATGATATCGATGCATGGGAGAGGTTTCATTTGATACCTGATATGGATGATTGTAGTCAAAGCAATGTCTTCATTGCTTCAATTTTTCTATCTGCAAGATTCTTTAGGCCTTAGCACTTAATAATTGAATTTTTATCTTTTCAATTACAGATTATGAGAAAATTAATTCAAACTCAATATTATAACTAATTGATAATGTGGTTTCAAGACCCTGCATCGGGCCTAGAATGCGACCTTTTGTTTCAAATACAAAGAAAACGATTTCTTTTGCAAGGAAAGGTATCTTCCGTTAAATAGGGAGGAAAGAGAAGAAATAGGAAGGAAAGAGAAGAGTTAAGTGAAGAAAGTGAATTTGGGCCCAACAATCGAGCTTTTCATTAAAATGTTGTCACTAATTGTTATACTTTATATGTTTGGAGTACATTTGTAATGTAATGGGTATATCAAATATTGTACTTAGTACACCGATGTTGATAGTACACATTATATTCTATATGTACACTATTATTAACATATGTAAGTATTAGACGCATGTGATATACTATGAGTTATGCTACCTACAATATTAATGTACCTTGTACACTATAAGGTATACTCTACGCAGGACCACAATATTTGCCCAAAGATACCTTCCACTAATAATGATGCTAAAATATATGAGACGCGCATCTTTAAAAGACAAAGGCAACTATGTGAAACAAAAGGAAAATAAGCGTGATTTAATAGAAAGAAACAAAGATAAAAGAAAACTGGACTTTTCTTTTTACTTTCTTATGAAATTGACGCATGATAAATGTCATGCAAATTAGTTTTCTAATATTTTGGATATTTTTTTAAACTGAAGAATAAACATATTGATGGGGCCATATATTCTCAAGAAATATATGCTCTCCAAACTTATCAATTCTCCCTCTTCAAAAAAAAATGAAAAAATGGTTATCCATTCCCCATGCCAAATTCTTTCTTATAAAAGGGGTGAATTAGTTTTTGACTAATTTTCAAAAGCATTTTCTTTAATAGAATCTCTTTTTTTAAATTCACAACCTCCAAGATTTTATGTGTTTGAAAAAGAGTGGTTGAAAGAAGAACAATCAATAGGTCCACAACAAAACAACCACAAAAAACAAATGAAGATAGCAAAAAAAAATAATAAAACAAGTAATAAGTGTAGAGAAAGAAACACAACAATTTATAGTGGTTCGATCTCTTCAAGATCTACATCCACTACCTTGAGTCCACACTCAAGGATTTCAACCAATTCACTAAATGCTCAAGTTAAGCAAATACACAATAGGCTCACCCACCAAGGATTTTATACCAACAGCCTCTTTAAATTTCACAATCAAGGCTCACCCTCACTAACAAGGGTTTTATGTCCCAAAACAACCTTGATTAAACAAAGTAAAGATGAGATAAGGATAGAAATTACCAAATAAGACGATAGATATTCAACATTTCTAGCACCACTACACTTTTGCTTTTGGAATTTGTGGATAATCACATGAAGCACATGAACAATGAAAGCTTTTCTTTGATCTTTTATTTTCTCAAGATAATAGCTTGTAAAGTCCATCAATCTACTTTAGAATCTAAGTTTCTAGCCTTTTATATAACTCAAAAATTCAAATACAACGTTCAAAAAATGATTAGTAAAGGCTAGTAACAGTGTCATTTGGTCAATCGAATTGGGCTCACTGCATTTGAGTTGGTCGTACAAACCTCTTTGTTCACTATGTTGTACAAGTCAATTATGTTGTCTAAATTGGTCATTCGAATAATTTAGTCGTCTGAATTTGAACCTTTGCATCCAAATTGGTTGTCTAAATTTTTTTGGAAATACAACAGCTAGAAATAGGTGTATTCAGACTCTAATTTGGACGCTTGAATTGAAGTCTAAACTTTTTCAAACTTTGTAAAATCATTTGAAACTTAACCACAATAAGTTTGAAATTATCTTGGACTAAAAAATAAGTCATTAAAAAGTTTTTGAACTATAAGTCATTATCAAACACTTTGTTTTTCAAAGAATCATGAAAGACTTTTAAACTCATCAACAAAGTTTAAGCTATATCAGAATGGTTTGTGCTCCAACATGGAATGCATAGTCTCCAAATGCAAAAGGTGTAGGGTTTACAAAGATATACTAATAAAGCAAAAGCAATCCTTCACTAAAGTATCTTCAAAGCCTTCAACCTCTTGGACATACTCTTCATTCTTCAACCACTTGAGCTCATTTCAGATGTCCTTAGCATTATAGCTTTAAGAGAATGAGATCACTTAGCTTCTTTAACCAAAAACCCTATCATATAATTAATACACAAGTATCAATGTTTGTCATTAACCAAAACTACAATATTTGCCCTCAAGGCTAACAATCTCTCTCTTTTTTATGATGACAAACTTTGATGTAAAATGTGATGGATTCAAACAATGCTATACAAAGAAGCATTGACGTCATAAGTAATTGATAAACAAATGCAAAATGTGATGGATTTAAACAATGTTGTACAAAGAAGCATTAATGTCATAAGTAATTGATAAACAAATAAGCACAATGACAATAGAATGAGCATATGACCCAACCAACCTCCTTATTCCTCCTTCCTTCCATCAAGATAGAAGATATAGAATTTAAGCATCAAGAATTCATCTAAGGGAGGTTTTAAAACATAAAAAAGGGTTAATAAGGCTCCCCCTTAGATTATGCTCATTTTTGAATAAGTTTGGACTTGAAATGTTGTAAGTCTGAATTTGGAATTTTCAAATCCGAATTTTGAAATACATAAGATAATGGCTTTATTTTTTGCAAATAAGATTTCCTAAGGTTGTTCAATCATGATAACAATAGACATCTTAAAAATTCATAAATGGTTAAAGAGGTAAGAGATAGAGGGTTAGTCCTTTTCCTTGCTATCATCATCATCCAAAATTCTTTTACAATTCTCCACTCCAAATTTGTTGGTGGTGATTGTCATGTCTCCTTTGAGCTCTATGTGAGGTGGACTATCGCTTGTACATTCTTTGTTGGGTAATTTAGCTTTGGAGTCATCGCCAATACAAGACCATCTTGATGTCTTTTTCTAACTATTTGTTTTACTCTTCCATTACTAAATGAAATGGTTGAGAGGGTAGTAATTTCAACTTTCTCAATCATGCTACCTTCATCACTAGCTTCATCTTGGATGTTTTCTCCATCTCCACTTGCTTGTTTATGTTCATCTCCCTTGTCATCCTTATTTTTAGTGCTTCTATCACATTCCTTCTCTTCCTCCTTTCCACTTTCTCTAGCCACTAGTTCAAAATCATTTCCACGATTATCCTCATCATCATCATCACTTTCTTCATGTTTGCTCTCATCACCATCACTGTCTTTTTCTTTTTCATCATCATTCTCCTTTTTCTCTTTATCTTCATTTACCTTTTCATCTTCTCGAGCCTTGGAAGTTCCTTCTCCATGGGAGGTTTGCTTCAAGATTTCTTCAATCTTTCTCACACTCTAATCTAGTCCGTCAAGTTTCCCAAGTACCATAGGAGGAAAGGCCTCGAAGAACTTGTACGTCTTCTCCATTTCTTGGAAGACTTTGGCAACTATGGTGTCTTCACGAGTGAGCCTCTCACTAATAAAGTCATTCACCTCATTGAAGCACATTGAGGAGCTTGCTCATCTTTAAATAACTTCTTCATGAAGGGAGGTTGCTCCCCCTCACTTTGACTCATGTCTTCTTTCGGTCTTTATTTCCCTAGCTTGCATTTCTTCTTCATCCTCCTCTTCTTCTTGATCAATCTCCATTTCTTCACTTTCTTGTTGCTTTCTTTTCCTTGAAGTTGTCAAGAGTTAGTTGCATTCTCTTGAGGGATTCATTTGTATAGATGCTCACACTCTTGATTGTCAAATCTCTTCCAGGGAGTTGGACTTGGAAGTGCTTGAAAAGCTTTGTAAGCAATCTTCCATATGGTAATGCCTTGTGAAATACCTAAGAGGGGGGATGAATTAGGTATTTGGCTAGTTTACGCAAACTTAAACCTTTTATGCATTTAGACCAAGAACAAGTTATATAATCTAATTTGAGATAATTGATAGCAAGGTAATGAAGAAAGCAATAGCTAAGAACTCAAACAATTTATAGTGGTTCGATCCTCAAGATCTACCTCCACTACCTTAAGTTCACACTTAAGGATTTCAACAATTCTACTAATTGCTCAGGTTTACAAATTACAAGAGAGGCTCACCACACTATGGTTTTACACTTACAACCTCTTCTAGTAACTCTTACAATACAAGGCTCACCAAATACAATGGTTTTATATCTTAAACAACCTTGAATCACACTTTCAAGGATCACCTTTATCTAAAGGATTTTATGTTATCAAGATAACCTTGCTAGAGCTAGTAGAACAACATAATATGATAAATAAATGAGAGTGTGTAGATGTTACCACTTGATGGTACACAAATTTGCTCCTTCACACTTTGATGTCTTTGGATTGATCAATTGAATGCACAAGACATAATAGAGCTTAAGAAATGTTTGCCAAATGCTATTGAATGCTTAAAGTTTTCAAGATTTCAAGAGTTACAAAAGATTACACGTTTATGGCTTTTATAGAATTTGAAAATCAGTTAAAACGGTCATAAAACTGCTAGTAACGGCTAGTTTCAGAAAATTCGGACGACCGAATTTTTTGGTTGCATCCGAATCTTCGTCCGAATTTCTCTGGAAAAACAGTGACCATGCTGAAGGCCAAAATTCGGACGACCGAATTTTTTTGGCTGCGTCCGAATCTTCTTCCGAATTTCTCTGGAAGAATAGTAGCAAACTTTTGCTACAAAATTCGGACGACCGATTTTTTTGGAAGCAGTTTCAAACTTTGTAAACTCATTTGAGGTATAACTTCAATGTGTTTGAGAAACATTTGATATGTATAGAAAACTTGCCAAAATTCGGACGACCGAATTTTTTTGGCTGCGTCCGAATCTTCTTCCGAATTTCTCTGGAAGAATAGTAGCAAACTTTTGCTACAAAATTCAGACGACCGAATTTTTTGGAAGCAGTTTCAAACTTTGTAAAATCATTTGAGGTATAACTTCAATGTGTTTGAGAAACATTTGATATGTATAGAAAACTTACTTAGCCATATGTAAGTTTGAAAACACAAATTAAATTTCTTTGATCATATAAAATTTACTTAAACATCACATTCACTAAAAACCTTATTCAAATCCTTTTAAGATTATAAGATTCATTTTATGCTCTCTTATGCATTCAATGATGACCAAGACATGCAAGTGTAGAGTTTACATAGAAACTTACTTACTAAGTATACACACTCTACACTTCAAGTCTTCAATGCCTTTAGATCTTCTAAGAACAACATTCTTCAAACTTCAATCACTTTGCTTAACTGAAGTTGTTCTTGAACTCTTGCTTCAAATCAATGAGACTTCATACTTCTTATTTTACAGAACCTATCACACAATATACAAGCATATTAGTCCTCATCAATATTTGTCATTAATCAAAACTAATCAATCTTATATGATTTGCCCTTAGGGCTAACACCTTGTTTCTTGTTTTCCTTGCACACAACATATGTCTCAAACCAAAATTCATCCTTCTATGTTCATGAAGTGCAAGCATGACTACCATATGCATATTTACCACAGATGACTTGTGCCCGAAGTTAGGAATGATCATGTTATTGAGCATGTGATGCAAAAGATGAGCTCTAGCATCTAGTTCCTTGATCTCCTTATCCTTCGCAGTTCTAAATCTTCTTTCATTTGTAAATGCCTTTTCAAACCTTTCATAGGTGAAGATTTCATAGATATAGCAATGTTGTCCCAAAGAGTAGTATCTAATCTCATCATCAACTACCTCACAAATACGGTTCAATAATCCATCATTGAGTTTAAACTCAATTTGTTACAGTCTAGATGAGTACCGCTGTACAATCTCATCACCAATATGTTCTACCCTTTCTTCCTTAAGATTAGCATAAAATGCATAAAAAAGGGAAGGGTAATAGTCATCATCCACAACTAAACGCTACTCCAACCAAGAGCACTAAAAAGAGATAGTACATTATCCACAGTAGTGAACTTCTCCAAATCTACTTTTTGCCTGGGGATGATTTTTCTATTCCTCTTGCTTCTATCATCAAACTTAACCTTGGTTGATATGAATCTATCAATTCTGGAGGATGCCTAAGGCACTTGAATCCTTCTTGCTTCGTTGATGATCAGCCAACCATCAACTTGCTTCCCCTTGCCCTTTCCTTTGCCAATCCTTGCTCTCTTTGATCTCACCATGATGGATTTTTATGATATGAAGTGAGTTTTAAATGAAATCTAGGGTGTAAAACAAGAAAATATGGAACATTTTAAGAGAAAATGCTGAAATGAGGGTGAAATTTGAGTTTGGATGTATGATTGTTTTATGGGTTTCGAGAGGAGAGAATTCGGTTGAGGAAGTTTAAAGGAAGTGAAGAAAATGGCCATTTAAACTCTTTTAAAAACATTGAAATCGCACAACTCAGACTACCAAAATTTTCTGTCGTGCGTCCAAATTTTCATATCTGGGGTCTTTAGAGATTCAATTTAGATGACTGAATATCAGGGCATTCGTCCGAACACTATGTCCGAATTTTACCTGTTTTTCCTACACTTGAATACACACAGTAATAATTAAAATTTGAAATTCCTAAGCTTCTCTTTAGATAGAAAAAACTTTCCTAGGCCAATGGCTTAGTAAAAATGTTAGCAACTTGCACATTTGTTCAAGCATAATCTAGACATACATCACCTTTAGCAACATAATCACGAATAAAGTGATGTTTGATTTTTATATGTTTAGTTCTAGAATGTTGAATGAGATTAATTGTTAGGTCAATAGCACTAGTGTTATCACACAAAATAAGCACATTTAAAATCTAAACCAAAATCAAATAAAGTGTGCTTCATCCAAAGCACTTGAGCATAACAACTACCAGCGTTGATATATTCAGCCTCGGTGGTAGATAATGACATACAAGCTTGTTTCTTGTTATACCAAGAGACAAGACAACTACCAAGGAATTGAAAATGACCACCAATACTCTTACACTCAACTTTGCATCTGACATAGTCAGCATCCATGTAAGCAATAAGCTCAAAATAAGAAGATTTAGTAAACCAAAGCCCATAGTCATGTGTATCAATAAGATAATAAGGAAAATGTCTGATTGCAATCAAGTGATATTCTTTTGGACATGATTGAAATTTAGCACATAAACACATGACAAATACAATATTAGGTTTACTGGTGGTTAGATAGAGTAAACTCTCAATCATACCTCTATACTCCTTTTCATTAATATTTTTACAATTTGCATCTTTGTCAAGCTTGGTTGATGAACTCATAGGTGTACTAATTCCTATAGCCTTTATCCATTCCAAACCTTTTTAATAGCTCCTTGGTGTTTTAGTTGATTGATGAATATGCCATCCTTGGTTTGCTTGATCTGAAGGCCAAGAAAGAAGTTGAGTTCTCCCATCATGCTCATTTTGAATTCACTTTGCATCATCTTAGCAAACTCATAACAGAGATATATTAGTAGTGGCAAAAATAATATCATCCACATAGATTTGTACAAGTAAGAGATCATTGTTGTAAGACGTTTTTATAAAAATAGTTGTGTCAACTTTTCCTCTTGAAAATTCCTTTTAAAGTAGAAAATCACTTAGTCTTTCATACCAAGCTCTAGGAGCTTGTTTCAACCAATATAAACTTCTTCATCAATAAAACTATTTAAATAGACACTTTTGACATCCATTTGAAATAGTTTTAAAACAAGCAATTACTGAAAGTATTCTTGTGGATTCAAGTCTAGCTACCAGAGTAAAAGCTTCATCATAATCAATGCCCTATTCTTGATTGAATCCTTGGGCAACAAGTGTAGATTTATTTCTCACAACTTCTCTGGATTCATTTAATTTGTTTCTAAAAACCCATTGAAAGACCTAAGAGGGGGGGGGTGGTGAATTAGGTCTTTGGCTAATTATCGAAATCTTTTCCCCTTTTTGCAAATCATTTGTCTTAATAAAAGCTCTTCTTTAAATTCACAAACTTCAAGTTATATGTGATTTGATGATTAATACAAGATTATCAAACTATAAGACCATAACCAATCAATCAACAACTAAGCATAAATAATAATCACAAGTATGTAAACAAGTAAATCAATAAGAAAATGAACACACGATTTATAGTGGTTCGATCTCTCCAAGATCTACATCCACTACCTTGAGTCCACACTCAAGGATTTCAACCAATCCACTATATGCTCAAATTCAACAATTACATAAGAGGCTCACCACACAATGATTTTATACTCACAACCTCTTTTAATAATTATACAAACAAGGTTCACCCTTCCACAAGGGTTTTATATCTAAAGACAACCTAAAGACCAATATAATCAAAGGCTCACCCACAAACGGGTTTTACACCACAACCTTGATTAATCTAGTCTATGGCTCACCCTAACACAAAAGGGTTTTATGTCACAAGATAACCTTGCAATGAGCTAGTAGAAAAACAGAATTAAAATGAAGAATGGAGTTTGGATATTACCAACACTTCTTGGTGGATAATTACAATTGCTAGCACCACTTCACCTTTGCCTTTGGAATCTTGAATGTACACGTTTGAGCACAAGGCAATTTGAGAGCTTTTCAATTTAATTTGATGTAAAACAAGTTAGAGCATGTAAGATTTGTTAAGTTCAAAGTTGTTATAAAAAATCTGGAGTTTTTGGCTTTTATAGAATTCAAAAATCAGTTTAAACAGCCATAAAACGGCTAGTTTCAGAAAACACTTTTCATGTGAATAGTGCTACTGTTCATGCACTGTTTATACGTTGTTCATGCGAATAGCGATACTGTTCATGCACTGTTTATGCACCGGTCACAAAAATTCGGACGACCGAATTCTTCCAGCTGCGTCCGAATTTTCGTCCGAATTTTTCTGGAAAAATAGTCGGCATTGTTCATGTGAACAGTAGGCACTGTTCATGCACTATTCACAAAATTCGGACGACCGAATTTTTCTTCATGGGTCCGAATTTTCTTCCGAATTTCTCTGGAAGAATAGTAGATACTGTTCAAGTGAACAGTGTTACTGTCCACGTAAATAGTGTTACTGTTCACAGTGCAGAAAAATTTCGGATGACCAAATTTGCATCCGAATTTTTCAAACTTTGTCAAAACATGTTTAAATCAATTCAAACAAGTTGAAAAACATTCTAGCCTCAAAGATAAGTCATTAAAGATCTTTAATGTGCAAAAACCATTTATGAAAACTTGATAATTTAGGTAAGTTCAAAACCATTGAAACCATTTAAATCAAGTTTTGTGCTCTCAATTACAACTCATAGATTCCAAGACTTAAGAGTGTAGGGTTTACAATATTTACCTATTAACCACATGTCACCTACACTTCATGTCTTCAAAGCCTTCATTAATCTTGAACAAACTCTTCAATCTTTAATCACTTTGACATATTTGAGTTGTTCATGCATTGCTAGCTCCAAGGCAATGAGACTTCATACTTCTTAATCCAACAATCCTATCACACAAATGACATGCATATTAGTCCTCATCAATATTTGTCATTAATCAAAACTACATGATTTTCCCTTAGGGCTAACACCCATTTTGTACCAATAATGGGTTGATCATGAGGTTTAGCTACAGGGTTCAAAACTTTATTTCTTTCAAATTGGTTTAGTTCCTCTTGCATAGTAACAATCCAAAAATTATCACACAAGGCATCATCAATGTTTGAGACTCAATATGAGATAAAGAGCAAAGTTATCAATGAAGTACTGAAATCACCAATAATTTGCTCCTTAGGATGGCCCCTTGCATATCTTAAATCCTTTAGGAGCTCTTGGTCAACACTAGGTTGGATTTCTTGTTCTTGTTCAATCATTTCTTCATCATTGGCATGATCTTCCAAAGCTAGTGCTTGAAGATGAGTTTGATCATCATTCATTGAGGTACGTACATCATCTTCGTCTCTTCTTTTAAAATAGATGTTAGATTAATCAAAGCTCACGTGAATAGTTTCTTCAACATATAGAGTTCTTTTGTTGTAAACTCTATAGGTCTTTTTGTTTGATGAATAACTAAAAAAACGACTTCATCCAATTTTCTATCAAATGTACCGTAGTTATCACGAGTATTCAAGATGAAACATTTACAACCATACACTTTTAATTATGCAATTGAAGGAGTTCTACCAAAGAGAAGTTCAAAAGGTGTTTTCCTTAGAAAATGTCTTAAAAGAACTCTATTCATCACATAGCAAGCGGTGTTTATAGCTTAAATCCAAAAATATTTTGATAAAGAGTTTTCATAAAGCATAGGCCTAGCCATTTTCTACAAGGTTTGATTTTTCCTTTCAACAACACCATTTTATTGTGGTGTTTTAGTAGTAAATAATTTATGTGAAATACCATTTTCATCACAAAGTCTTGATTGTAAAATTCTCTCTCATTGTCACTCCTAATGAAAATCAATTTGCAATCAAGGGAGGTTTGAACCTTTTTTAAAAGTCTTATGAATTGATGAAAGACTTCATCCTTTTGAGGTAGAAAGATGTAAATCTTGAAAAGTCATCAACAATTAAGCATACCTCTTACCACCAAGACTAGTGGTTCTCATTGGTCCAAATAAATTTATATGAACAAGTTCAAGAGGTTTTAAGGTAGAAACCATTCTTTTGGGTTTGAAAGAAGTTTTTGTTTGTTTTCCATATTAAGAAGCATCACAAAGACACATTTTTGGTAAACCTCTAACTAAGTTCTTGAGAAGAAAGTTTGTTTAACAAATCCATGCTAACATGACATAATCTTCTATGCCACAAATAACCATCATTATCATAAATGGCAAGGCATTTAATATCACTAGTAACAAGCTCATCAAGATATAGCACATATACATTTCTAGCTCTATTTGCAACAAAAATTGTTTTACTACTCACACTATCAAGAATGGTACATGTATTACATTTAAATTCAACTTTGCATCCATTGTCACACAATTTACTAATAGTGGGCAAGTTATATTTCAAATCATCAATAAGTAATACTTGTTTGATGAGAGGGGAAGAACTTTACCAATATTACCTACAAAGCCTTCATTTGTAGCTTGAAGCTCACTTATAAGAGAGACATTTCCTGTCATATGTTTTCAGCATTCACTATCAAGAAACCACTTAGTAGCACTTGATCTTGGAGAGAAGTGTGGCTACACTAAAAGAGAGGAAATAACCTTTGGTATCCTCTTTTTCTTGGGTTCATGGGGGTTAGTAACGATTCCCTTTACTCTCCAAATAGTTTTAACGCCATTTCTCATTTTTCTTTTCCCACTAAGACCTGAAAGAAAAAATGATACTAATGAAAGAAGTAGAATGATTCCAAAAAGAGGATTTTCTTATGCTAGAGAATTCTCATTCTCTGTAAATTTTCAAAGTACATATAGAAATCAATCTAGGAAACAATCCATAAGTCTATTTACTCTTGCAAACGATTATGAGCATCTTGTAAATTTGAAAAGAGTTTAGGGGTTAGATTTGGATTGTTGTACTAATAAAATAAAGAAATAGAAATATAGATAAAAAATCTAATTTAGTTGTACAATTAAGAGGTTGGAATTCAGTAGAAGCCCTTAATTTTACACAATATATTTTTAGAGGATATGTAGCCATTTGGTGGGAAAATGCAAGCCTAGTGCTAGTAACATTATAAAATATAAAAGTGAAACTGTTGGAAATATCAATGATGATCTCACTCGACGAATATAGTTGTGAATTTAGCAAATGCTATTATCAAGTAGACCCTTCTGGAGAAGAGTAAGGCAAGCCATAATTTTATAAAGTGTTTAAGTGCGCTAGCCTGAACAAAGCATATTTTTCGTGCCTCATAGGCAAAGGATATATATATATATATATATTGAAAGACCTAAGGGGGGGTGAATTAGGTCTTTGGCTAATTATCAAAATCTTTTGTCCCCTTTTTGCAAATTTTTTGCCTTAATAAAAAACTCTTTTTTAAATTCACAAACTTCAAGTTATATGTGATTT
Organism: Rauvolfia tetraphylla; assembly: GCA_030512225.1. Taxonomy (NCBI): domain Eukaryota; kingdom Viridiplantae; phylum Streptophyta; class Magnoliopsida; order Gentianales; family Apocynaceae; genus Rauvolfia; species Rauvolfia tetraphylla. Next base: position 166,576 of record JAJQKT010000053.1, read on the forward strand.
GATGGTTGATACAAAATTATCAAACTATAAGATCACAACCAATCAATCAACAACTAAGCACAAATAATAATAACACAAGTACGTAAACAAGTAAAGCAATAAGAAAATGAACACACGATTTATAGTGGTTCGATCTCTCCAAGATCTACATCCACTACCTTGAGTCCACACTCAAGGATTTCAACCAATCCACTATATGCTCAATTTAGGCAATTACACAAGAGGCTCACCCCACAAGGGTTTTACACTCACAACATCCTTTGCAATCCTAAAAACAAGGCTCACCCTTCCACAATGATTTTATATCTAAAGACAACCTAAAGACCAATCTAATCCAAGGCTCACCCACACACGGGTTTTACACTACAACCTTGATTAATCTAGTCTATAGCCCACTCTTACCAAAAGGATTTTACGTCACAAGATAACCTTGTATTGAACAAGTAGAAAACAAAGTAAAATGAAGAATGGAGTTTGGATGTTACCAACACTTTTTGGTGGATAAATACAATTGCTAGCACTTCACCTTTGCCTTTGGAATCTTGAATTTACACTTTTGAGTACAAGGAAATTTGAGAGCTTTTCAAATAATTCTGATGTAAAAAAAGTTAGAGTATCAAGGATTTCTTAAGTTTAAAGTTCTACCAAAAACTCTGTAGTTTATGACTTTTATAGAATTTGAAAATGCGTCCGAACTTTTCTGGAAAATACTGTTCATGTGAACAGTGTACTGTGCATGGAACAGTGTTACTGTTTACGATTTGATTCAAGAGTTCGGATGACCAAACTTGGCCTTGTGCGTCCGAACTTCTCTGGAAAATAGTACTGTTCATGCGAACAGTGTTACTGTTCACGGTTGGTTCAAAAGTTCGGACGACCAAACTTGGCCGTGTGCATCCGAACTTGCGTCCGAACTTCTCTGGAAAAAAATAGTGGTACTGTTCATGTGAATATAGTTACTGTTCACACACTGTTCATTGAACAGTATTACTGTTCACAAAACAGAAATTTCAAGATTTCAAGAAATTTCAAGTATTTTGTAAATGTTTTCTATTATTAGCTTTATTTTACTTTATGATTTCAGTTATTCTTGTGATTTTGCGATCCTGTCTCGGTTTGGTATTAGAGCCATGTTATTCAAGTCATGTTGTTAAAGCCTACATAGTTCTATTCACTGATATTCTCTTTTAATTTATCTTTAGTGCCTTGAAATACCAATAGTAGCAATGAGAACTGATCATAAGTTGGCAAGCCCAAAACTATTAGATTAACCATAAAAACTCTAAGCATTGAAAATAGGCCAAACATGGGGATGTTTTCATAATTCTATAAGGATAATTAGAATAAAAATTAATCAAAAGATAATATTAATTAAAATAGAACTTAGTTTCTTGAACGATATGCTTGTTAATACGAGCTTTTTTAATCATTTACAATTAGAAATAGAAAGAACAAAAGCTGAAAGAAGAGAAGTCAAATACATCCTAAAGTTATACAACCTAAATTTTAAACCTTATTTTCTATTAAACACCAAATGAATTTTTTAATCATTGATATAAAGCAAATTGTTCTTTTGAGAAACTGAATGTCTAGATACTGAGATACATCCTGAAAATATAGAAATTTGATTATATGTAGCATATAGTGAAATAAGTTAATATAATGGATAAGATGAAAACTTTTGAGTTAAACATCCAAAATGATATAGTTAAAGATCTAGAAGTTACTACCCCTATATGTGAAGTAAAAAAATAATTATTTAATTGGACTATACCAAGAGAAAAAATTAAAAAGGTATATGAAGTACGTAGGTTTGGTTTTATTCAAGACTAGAGAATTAAAACTTGTGAATAAACTAATTAAATAAATCAATCTTATGGAACAATGAATTTATTATCACAAGAAATTTTAAGAGCTCATAGAAAGAAATATAGATATTTACATATAGGATTAGTCCAAGTAGCAACTAAACTATTGCATAGGTTAGGATTAAATATTCCAATATACTAATTATTAAGAGATACAAGACATTTGAATTTTTAAAATTCAATATTAGTTGTTTTACTGTCAAGTTTAGTCAGTAGTTCCATATATTTTAATTGTTACCCAAACTTTTAAGCAGATTTATACGATCCTCATATATATTAATTTTAAATATTCAAACTCATAATTTATATTTTGAAATGGGAGCCAAATCGATAGCATTAGTTCATCTAGTTTTTTATAAATTAATGAAAACTACTATAAGTTCCAAAGCTATTAATGTTATTAGATCTACAATGTTATTTGTCATTTCAATCAAGATCTACAATGTTATTAGAAGCTAATTTTAAATATTAAAATACTTTTGTGCCTCAACTATCAAAAAGAAATGAAGTAAAAAAAATGAAGATTGGAAATTTAATCAAACAATGAAACCTAGAGTTTCATTCACAAGAATCTTCAAATATTGAGGAAGCAATCGAACTACAAGACGGTAGTGTAGAACTAAAATTTACCAAATTAGCTTGTAGTTCTTCTAGAATATCCTTTTCAAGTCTCTCTACATCTAGAAAATCAAATATCCCAAAAAATTGAAAATCGGAAAAAATTGAAAAGTGTAGATTTTTAGAAGATATTCCTAAAACTCATTATGAAACAGTAACTATTGGATTAGGAAACCCAACACAGAGTCAAATGAAAAGAACCGATAATTATGATAAATTACTGAAGGTTTCTTTTCATGAATAATTTGAATTAGATAAAAATTACTTAAAATATATGGACTAATCTGGAAAATGATATTAAAAATAATTGGTTTTATAGCAACTATAAAAAAGAACATCGTGAAGCTTTAAGAGATAAATGGTATGTAGATATGAAAAAAGAAAAAAATTCATTATGATTTCTTTCTTTTGTTCGAATATTCAACTAATTATAGTAATTGATTATCATTAGATGTTATTACCCAAAGATGGCATGCAACTACCCATAAAATAGTTCAACCAATTATTCCACTTTTAGAACAGATTAAAATACCACATGATGGAAGAGTAATTATGACCTGTTTAACATTGTATGGACATGAAGGGCAAATCGAAGGATAATGTAAATGCTCGTTGTGATATGGAAATGTACTATAATAGGCCGAAGTTACATATTACTGTTGTTGGAAATGGTAAGGTTTCTATGTCAAAGGCTAAGTATTCTCTTATGGCTCAGCAAAAAGGCTTTTATTGGAATGAGTGAAGGATCTACAGTTACTCGATGGATATGCATCTAATCTAGTAAGGAGTGTTGATTTGAAAGAGTTGAAGATGTCGAGCATGAAGACACATAGCTGTAACATATTTATGGGGAGATTGCTTCTGATAGCATTTTGAGACTTCTTCCCGGCCTTAATTTGAAATGTGCTAATGGAATTAAGTCTTTTTTATCGTAACTTATGTGCTCCAAAATTGTTAGTGTCTCGTATGAGAGAATGGGAGAAGAATATAGTAATTCTCATATGTAAGTTGGAAAGGATGTCCCCTCTTGCATTTTTTGACATGATGGAGCATTTGATGATTCACCTACCTTACAATGCAAGAGTTGCTAGTTTGGTTCAGTATCAATGGATGTAACCGTTTCAGAGGTTAAGCTTTAATCATAAACCCTACATTTTTGTTAATGTGAACATTTCAATGTAGAATTTCTAACTCCGTTAAAATAACTAAGTGCATGTTCTTATATCGTCTGAAGTTGAAAGTGAAAAATAAGGCAAGGTCGAGGGATCGATTTGCAATGAATATTTGATTGAAGAGGTGCCTACGTTTTTCTCTTACTATTTTGAGCCGCATATCCATACAAGAAAAGACATCCGAAACTATATATAATGCATCGGGAAAGGTGATGAAGAACACACTAATCAGATATCTATCACTAGAGGAATGTAAGAAGGTTTGAATTACATATCGCAACTATAATGAGATGCAACAGTTAGTCACGTACGTCATTTTCTCTCCTTTTCACTTACATCTTAATTCTTTGTGTTTGTTAAACTTATGTAATGTCTACAAAACATGAAATTCAGAGCCGATTTGTGATATGTTAACCCCTGTAAAAGAGAGAAGAAAGTTGATCGAAGATTTGAGAATGAGTTTCTTGCGTGGTACAGGGCTTATGTAAGTTCCTCTTGGTCTAATAGTTTCTTAATAGTCTTTAAGAATTATTCTAATAAATACTTACTAAATTCATTCTTTGTTGCAAGTGCAAGATCCTCAAAATAACGTAACTAATGAAAATATTAAAAGTTTATCTTGGGAACCTTCAAGACAGATGAAATCTGATAAGAGTTATGTGATAAATGGCTTTAGATTCCATATGCACGATCATAGAATTAAAAAGAAGACTGTAAATAGTAGAGTTTGGGTTAAGGACGAAGATAAAGATATTGGCAATAGGAGCAACTATTATAGAATTCTAAAGGAAGTTGAGTTTTTGGGAGTTCCATGTCGGGAAGTTGTTTTATTTAAGTGTGATTGGTACAATCCGGTCTTTAACAGAGGTGTCAAGGTTCACCCATATTGTAAAACTGTGAATGTTAATTGCAGGAGAAGGTACCAAAAATATGACTGATTTGTGTTAGTTGTGGAAACTAATCAAGTGTATTATACCACCTATTCTGGAAGTAGAAGGAATAAGTCTGATTGGAGAGCAATATGCAAATCGAAAACGCATCCCATAATTGATGTACTGCAATTGGGAGACTATATCAAGAAGATGTTGTGACTCGGTAACACTTAGTGTATGAGGTAAAGATGATATAATTGACAAACTTGTGCAAGAATCAAGTGAAGAGGATATATTGGATGATAATGAACTAGGAAGTACAGGATATGATGACATTACTGAGACCGATAACGAAGATGAAGGTGAATGGAAATCATAAGATGACTTGGATGAGGACAAAGTTGATACTTTATTAGATGATGAAAACAGTGAATAAATTCTATCTAAATATATATATATATATATATATATATATATATATATATATATATATATATATATATATATATGTTTTATTTCAATTATTCAATGTATAAATTTATTTAAAGTTAATTTTACAAATAATTAATGAGTATCTATTTTTAATGAATATTTTATTCCTTTTTAGATACCACCACGTAGATCACGTTTGATATCATTGCCTGAGATAGGTGATCGTACTCTTTCTCCTTTCTTACCTAGACCAATGCCTTTATATAGCGAGGATGACACATACGCAGCGAAGTTAGAGGATTTGGCTTTGACCACAACTTCAATAGTACTGTCTACAACTGCATCTATGGGTAGGATTTAGACAGAGGATACCTATATTTTGATAGCCCCGAGTGGCGACAAGTAAGTTTCTATTTACTTTTCAAAATGATTTACTCCAATTTTATGTTTTATTTACTCAAATTTTTTTGAATTAGTAATTATTTTTTTGTATAATGGAACAATTTCTTCTATTAGAGAGGACGGTGCATTAGATATTGGATACGTTCCAACGACATTTTACTGGACCGTACCCTAATTTTGAGGCGGTCTCATTGGAGTTGCAAAACATGTGGTTCTAGATGTGGAGTGTAAGTAACAAATTATAAATCTTATTTTTTTTACATATTTGACGTTTTTATTTTTAATGATTTTGCAAAGACATTATCTGTGGCTCTCGAAGCATGCTGATTAGATACGGGAGATTTAAGATGGCAATTGCGCTCGTCTTCTATTCGATCAGCTATCAAAGGCTAGGTGCAAGAGGAAGTGTCCACCGTGGATGTCTCTTGAAATTTGGAGCCAACTTTGGCGTGATCATTAGAGCACAGAGCAATTCAAACATTTAACTACTGCTAGGTAGAACAGAGTAACTGCTCCTGGACCGACTCACACGTGAGGATGCTTCTCTTCATCGAACACGAGTGTCAGATGGTAACAGTAATTTTTTATAACTGTTATTTAAATCTAATATAATTACATAACATTTATATTAATAAAATTGCAGTGTAAGGAGCACAGAGATGACTTCCACTTTATTAATGTGTATGCGGCAACACACATATAAGAGTGGCTTGAAAAAGTGTAGTTTTATCAGTAAGAAATCACAACAATCACTAGTAATTATAAATATTATATTAAAAATATTTTACACCAATTTTTTTATTATTATACTCTAAGCAAATTTATAATTTATATAATTTACAGAATAGTGTTAATGCGTTGAAGGAGCTCTATTTGCAGTTGGAGTCTTAGGACTTCATTACTTCTCAACAATCACCATATCAGAAGTCACTATATGTGGAGGTTACTGATAGTGTTTTGAAGAACTAGATCTTTGGGTTGAGTTCCAAGGCAGCTCACGTTTGATGGAGGTTACATCAATCCATGTCAACCTCTCCATCAACAACTTGCTCGATCACTTCGGATCCAAAGTACGCATCTCTGCAGAGTCAGTTGCAAGTAGAGAGGTCAATGCGTAATTATTTCCAGCAGCTATTTGCGAGCGATGTCCGAGACACTATATCTACCTTCGCAGCCACCTCAAGCTCTGCTTCCTTTTTTGATACAAGATTTTGAAGACGCAGTGGAAGATTTTAATGAGGATTACACGATCGTCCCGCTTGACAACCATCCTTCAACAACTGGCCCTCTAGATCCACCTCCACCTTCGCCTCCTCCACCAACTGCAGCGGCGCTATCTATATTGACATAGACTTTGTACAATATTTCTCAATGTTGTATGTATATAATATTTACATTTAATTTATGAATTATATTTATTTTAATTTATATCTTTTTATCTTTTTAATTATTATATAATTATCTTGATTTCTAAAATAATTAAAATATTTGAAATTATCATTCAAAAATTAAAAAATGATTAATTAAAAATAAAAATTTCAAATTGAACTGAATTAAAAAAAATAAAAAATAGTGTGACAGATTTACGACAAAAGTTAGATTAATTATTTTCTAAATAAAATTTTGTAGCAAAATCGTTGCCGATTTCTGATGGATCAGCGTTGAAAATATTAATTATTTTTTATATTTAAAATAAAAATCCATCACAAAGTTGAGACAATTTTGTGATGGAGAAAGTAAAAGATGGATTTTTATATTTTAAATTAAATCTGTTGTAAACTTGTCGAAAAGTTGAGACAACTTTGTGACGGATTTTTATTTTATTTTTAAAAATATAAAATATTCCTTGCAAAATAATCTCAATTTTGTGATGATTTTGCAACAAAATTTTATTTTTTTTAAAAAAATAAAAATCTGTCACAAACTTGCTACTACTTTTAATATTTTTTGCGTCGTAATGTTGTCGTAAATACTTGTTTTATTTTACCAACAAATTTCCATCGCAAATTTGTGATGGATGTTGATTCTATTGTAAATTTTCAATGGATTTTATATCCGGTGCAAATTCGTCGTAAATTTGCGACTTGTAGTTTTGCAACAGACTATTCTATCGCAAATAGTGGTTTGTGATGGATTTGCTATGGAATGGTCAGTCACAAAATACCTATTTTCTTGTTGTGGAATCTATCAATTCCGAAGGATACTTATGGTAGCCTAATCCTCCTTGGTACTTTGATGATCAACCCACTACCAACTTGCTTCCCTTTGTCCTTTCCTTTGCCAATGCTAGCCCTCTTTGATCTCCCAATGTTTAGTTTTTATGAAATGAAGTGGTTTGGCATGAAATATAGGCTGTAGAGCACGAAATAGGGAAGATTTCAAGATAAAATGATGAAATGAGGATTAAATTTGAGTTTGAACATATGAGGGTTTGTGGGTTTTGAGAGTGGAGAGAAATCAAATAAGAAGAATTTGAAAGGAATGAGAGAAAATGTCATTTTATCTTCTTAAAATCTGCTGAAATCGGTTGATTCGAATGACCGAATTTTCTATTGTGAGGTCAAACCTGCATCTGCACTCCCCAAAACTGTCCCAGCTTCAACAAAGTTGGACTATCAAATTTTGGGTAATGAGTTCAAATTCTTCTATTTGGAATTTTTAGAGATCCAACTTGGACATCCAAATTTCAGGGCACGTATCCGAATATCACGTTCGAATTTTACCAATTTTTCCTACACTTGAATACACAGTAATGGAATTTTGATATTCCTAAATTTCTTCTTAGACAACAAAAAGTGTCAGTAACTTGCTCATTTGTGCAAACATAATCTAAGCACACATCACCACCTTTAGCAACATGACCACGAATAAATTGATGTTTGATCTCTATATGTTTAGTTATAGAATGTTGGAGAGGATTAATAATTAAATTCATAGAACTAGTGTTGTCACACAAAATAGGTGCACATTTTAAATCTAGACCAAAATCAAGTAAGTGTGCTTCATCTGAAGCACTTGAGCACAACAACTACCGGTGGCGATATATTCGGCCTTGGCGGTAGATAATGAAACAAAAGCTTGTTTCTTGTACCCCAAGAGACCAGGCAATTATCAAGAAATTTACAATGATCATTTGTACTCTTACGCTCGATTTTACATTCAACATAGTCCGCATCCAAATAAACAACAAGTTCAAAACGAAAAGATTTTGTAAACCATAACCCATAGTCATGTGTATCAGTGATACATTTGACAGCAATCAAGTGAGATTCTTCTGGAAATGATTGAAATCTAGCACAAAAGTACATGAACAACAAAATATCGAGTATACTAGCTATTAGATAAAGTAAACTACTGATCATACCTCTATATACCTTTTCATCAACATTTTTACCTTTGTCATACTTGGTTGATGATCTCATAGGGATTCCAAACATCTTTAATAGCTCTTTGGTGTATTTTGCTTGATTGATGAATGCGTCATCCTTGGTTTGCTTGATTTGAAGGCCAAGGAAGAGGTTGAGTTTTCCAATCATGATCATTTGAAATTCACTTTGCATCATCTTAGTAAACTCATTGCAAAGAGATATATTTGTAGCAGAAAAAATAATATCATCCATATAGATTTGTACAAGTTGGAGATCATTGTTACAAGAAGTTTTTATAAAAAGTGTTATGACAACCTTTCCACTTGAAAATCTTTTTGAAAGTAAAAATCCACTTAGTCTTTCTTACCAAGCTCTCAGATCTTGTTTCAAACTATCCAAAGCTTTAGAGAGTTGAAAGACATAATTTTGAAAATTTTTATGAGTAAAACCGGGAGGTTGTTCTATATACATTTCTTCATCAATAGAAAGACACTTTTGACATCCATTTGGAATAGTTTAAAAAACCTTTAGAGCAAGCAAATACAAAAAGTTTTCTTATGGATTCAAATCTAGCTACTGGAACAAAAGCTTCATCATCAATGCCCTCTTCTTGATTAAATCCTTGGGCAACAATTATAACTTTATTTCTCACAACTTCTCCAAATTCATTCAATTTGTTGCTAAAAATCCATTTTGCACCAATAATAGGGTGATCATGGGGTCTAGGGACAAGGTTCAAAACTTTGTTTCTTTCAAATTGGTTTAGCTCCTCTTGCATAGCAACAATCCCAAAAGCATCACACAAGACATCATCAATGCTTTTGGGCTCAATATGACATAAAATAGCAAAGTTATTAATAAAGTCCACCTTGTTTTAACTCCTTGGAGACATCACCAATAATTTGCTCCTTTAGGGTGGCCTCTTGGTCAACAATAGGTTAGGTTTCTTATTCTTGTTCCATCATTTCTTCATCAGTAGCATGATCTTCCCAAGTTGATGATTGAAGATGAGTGTAGGAATGCTTTTGTTTTATAGCTAAAACCTTGTAAACCCTACACTCCTCACATTTGGAATCTATGCATTACATGTGGTAGCACAAAGATTTTTAAATCTTGGTTATGAGCTTAAAAGACGTTGATCATGCTTCGAAATACCAAGTGTTTGATAAGACTTAGTGCTCAAAATTTTTTAAAATAACTTATCTTTTAGTTCAAAATGTTAGCCCTAAGGGCAAATCATATTAGTTTTGAATAATGACAAACATTGATAAGGACTAAAATGCTTGTATGTTGAGTGATAGGATTGATTATTTGAGAAGCATGAAGTCTTATTGCCTTGGAGTCACAATGCAAGAACAACTCTACCATGCCAAAAGTGATTGAAGATTGAAGAGCATGTTCAAAAAGAGTGAAGGCATTGAAGACTTAGAGTGTAGAGTTTTTATGTTAAACAGGTATATTTTTCTGTAAACTCTACACTTGTATGCCTTGGTTTCATTTGAATGCATGAGAGAGCATAAAAATTGTTTTTGAAATGATCTTAAATGAACTTTGTGTTAACAAGTATGTTTTTGGAATCTAAAATGATCTTAAAAATATTTTGTGTAATCAAAATATTTTTGGTAAAGGTTTTTGTATCTAAATGTGTTTAAATGATGTGTCCATTCATGCAAAACGTTTTCAATGTTATTAACATTGTTTTGAACACGTTTTGACAAAGTTTAAAAAGTTTGGATGCAAGTTTGGTCGTCCAAACTTTGGAAATGGTACTGTGCTTCCAGAGAATTTCGGATGCAAGTTCGGACGCATAGAGAAAAGTTTGAACGTCCAAACTTTCTCTGATAAGCATGGTCACTGTTTTTCCAGAGAATTTCGGACGCAAGTTCGGACGCATAAGGAAAAGTTCGGACGTCTGAACTTTTCCAGACAGCTTGGCACAGTAAAATTCAGACGCAAGTTCGGACGCATAACAGAAAGTTTGGACGTCCGAACTTTACTGTTACTAGCCGTTTTATAGCTGCTGCATTTGATTTTTCACATCTATAAAAGCTATAAACTTTAGAATTTTTGTAACTCTTGAATCTTTATGAACTCCAAGCATTCCAAAAGCTTTTAACAAACTTCAAAGCTCTCTTATCTTGTGCATTCAATTGATTATTCAAAAGGCATCAAAGTGTGAAGGTACAACATTGTGTAAACATCTACCAACAAGTGGTAACATCTACACACTCTTCTTTATCTATCAATTAGTGTTGTTCTACTAGCTCTAGCAAGGTTATCTCGATAACATAAAATCCTTTAGATAAGGGTGATCCTTGAAGTTGTGATTCAAGGTTTTTTGAGATATAAAACCATTGAGTTTGGTGAGCCTTGCATTGTAAAAGTTACTAGAAGAGGTTGTGAGTGTAAAACCATAGTGTGGTGAGCCTCTCTTGTAATCTGTAAACCTGAGCTAATAGTAGAGTGTTTGAAATCCTTAAGTGTGAGCTTAAGGTAGTGGACGTAGATCTTGAGGATCGAACCACTATAAATTGCTTGAGTTCTTTGCTATTGCTTTCTTCATTGCTTTACTTTAAATTGTCTCTAATTAGCTTACATAATATGTTCTTGATCTAAACGCGTAAAAGGCTTAAGTTTGCAAAAATTAGCCAAATACCTAATTCACCTCCCCTCTTAGGTATTTCAATTGGTATCAAAGGTAGAACTTCTTTGTGTGGTTTTGCAACCTAGAAGACAAAGATCCTATGGCTAATATGTCAAACCTACCTTACCAAGAAGGATCCTCCACAATGGGAGAGCAAAACATAATGATTTTAGATGCTCTACCAAAATCTTGGCAGCCTAAGACACTTGCTATTGAGGAATCCAAGGACTTGAAGACTCTTCCACTCGAAGAGCTCATTGGATCTCTACTAACTCATGAAGAAAAAGGAAGAAAAGGAGTGGTACTCAAGTCCTCAAATCACTTGAGTGAACAAGAACAGTCTTCAAGTGAAGAAGAAGGAGGAAACAGTGTAGAAGAAGATATTGCAATGGCAGTGAGGAAGTTCAAAAGATTCTACAAAAAGGAATTCCTCAAGAAAGGAAGAAAACCAGTCAAAAAGGGTGGACAATCCTCATCCTACAAACCACAATGCTTTGAATGCAAAAGCACAGAGCATCTTGTTGCTGACTGTCCTAAAGTGTTGGAAAGGGAAAGAGACAGCAAAAACAGGAAGAAATCTGTCAAGAAAGGTAAAGGATTAGCTGGAACGTGGGATCAACAAGAGAGTGAGAATGACAGTGAAGAAAAGGCCAACATATGCTTTATGGCCATTGATGATGAGGTACAATCTTCACCTTTCATTTCAAATGTATGTGATGATGATATTGATTGATTCCAGTGATTTGATTGTAGAACTATATGAAGAACTGAAAAAGGCTTCAAAAAGAAATAAAGAAATGAAATTCAAAATCAATGACTTATCCAATGAAAATTCAAAATTCCGTGTTGAAAATGGTAAACTTCTTGAAACCATTAGTTGTCTTACCATTGAAAAAGAAGTTTTGAATTCAACCATACAAAACATATCTTTTGAAAACAAGAAGCTTTGTATAAGAATTATTTCTCTTGAATTAATGATAAAAGATCATGAGCTTTTAAAAAGGAAGGTTAATGATCTAACTTTATGCATTGAGAGATTTACAAATGGAAGAGAAAATTTAAATAAATTACTTGGTTATCAAAGATCTTCATTTGTAAAACATGGTCTTGGTTTTACACATGATTGCTTTGCTCCAAAACAGAAAAAGTCTGTTGTTAAAGAATTTTCTCATTCTAGGTCACATATTTGTTGCACATATTGTGGTAAGCATGGACACAAGGTTTCAAGATGTTTTATTAAAAGAAAGATAGAAAATGATGCTAAGACCATTTGGAAAGTCAAAGGAACTATTACTAACCCTCTTGGACCCAAGAAGATATGGGTACCAAAAATCACTCTTTCTAATTTGGTGTAGGTACAATTTGCCTCAAGATCAAGTGCCACAAAATGGTTCCTTGACAGTTGCTACTCAAGGCATATGACTGGAAATGCATCACTTGTTAGTGAGCTTCAAACTACAAGTGAAGGTTTTGTCACATTTGGAGATAAGAAGAAAGGAAAAATACTTGGAATAGGTAACATTGGTAAAGGTTCTTTCCCTCTTATCAAGCAAGTTTTACTTATTGAAGGTTTAAAGTATAATTTACTTAGTATTATTAGTCAATTATGTGACAATGGATGCAAAGTAGAGTTTAAATGTGATACTTGTACTATTCTTGACAGTGCAAGTAACAAAAATATTTTTGTTGCTAAAAGAGTTGGTAATGTATATGTGCTGTATCTTGATGAGCTTATTACTAATGATATTAAATGTCTTGCCATTCATGACAATGATGGATTTTTATGGCATAGAAGATTAGGACATGTAAGCATGGATTTATTGAACAAATTTTCTACACAAGAGCTAGTTAGAGGATTACCAAAATTGCATTTTGACAAAACTCATCTTTGTGATGCTTGTCAATATGGAAAACAATCAAAAACATCTTTTAAACCAAAGAAAATGGTTTCTACCTCAAAACCTCTTGAACTAGTTCACATGGATTATTTGGACCTATGAGGACTACTAGTCTTGGTGGTAAAAGCTATGCTTATGTGATTGTTGATGATTTTTCAAGATTTACATGGGTAATTTTCTTAGCACAAAAAGATGAAACGTTTTAGGAATTTTCAAAACTTTTCAAAAAGGTTCAAACTTCTCTTGATTGCAAACTAATTTCTATTAGAAGTGATAATGAAAGAGAATTCTGTAATTAAGATTTTACAAAATTTTGTGATGAGTATGGAATTACTCACAATTTTTCAGCTGCCAAAACACCTCAACAAAATGGTGTTGTTGAGAGGAAAAACAGAACCTTACAAGAAATGGCTAGATCAATGCTTTGTGAAAATTCACTACCTAAATATTTTTGGACTGAAGCTGTAAATACAGCCTGTTATGTCATGAATAGAGTTTTGCTAAGACCTTTTATAAGAAAAACACCTTTTGAACTTCTATTTGATAAAACTCCATCAATTGTCTACTTTAAAGTTTTTGGTTGTAAGTGCTTCATCTTAAACACTAGTAACTATCTTGGTAAGTTTGATAGAAAATCAGATGAAGGAATATTTCTTTGTTATTCATCAAATAAAAAGGCATATAGAGTCTATAATAAAAGGACATTGTGTGTTGAAGAATCTATTCATGTAACCTTTGATGAATCCAACAGTTATCTTCAAAGAAGAAATGAAGATGATGCAGGCTCCTCAATGGTTGAAAATCAAACTCAACACCAAGTACCCACAATGGAAGATCATGCCAAAGAAGAAGAAATTATGGAGCAAGAACAAGATGGTCAATCAAGCAGTAATCAAGAACTTCCAAAGGATATTACATATGCAAGAGGTCATCCTAAAGAGCAAATCATTGGTGATGTCTCCCAAGGAGTTAAAACAATGCGGTACTTTATTGATAATTTTGCCCTTTTATCTCATATTGAACCAAAAAATATTGACTCATATTGAACCAAAAAATATTGATGATGCATTGTGTGATAATTTCTGGATTATTGCTATGGAAGAAGAGTTAAATCAATTTGAGAGAAATAATGTTTGGACTCTTGTTCCTAGACCTCATAATCATTCTGTTATTGGTACAAAGTGGGTTTTTAGAAATAAGTTAAATGAACTAGGAGAAGTTGTTAGAAATAAAGCTAGACTTGTTGCTCAAGGCTTCAATCAAGAAGAAGGCATTGACTATGATGAGACTTTTGCTCCAGTGCCCAGATTAGAGTCTATAAGAATGCTTTTGGCTTTTGCTTGTTTTAAAGGTTTTAAACTATTTCAAATGGATGTCAAAAGTGCTTTTCTAAATGGTGTTATTGAAGAAGAGGTTTATGTAGAACAACCTCCTGGTTTTATTCATGAAAAATTTCGAAATCATGTTTACAAATTAACCAAAGCTCTATATGGATTGAAACAAGCCCCAAGAGCTTGGTATGAAAGATTAAGTGGTTTTATTCTTTCAAAAGGCTTTACAAAAGGAAAAGTTGACACAACTCTTTTCATAAAAACATCATTTAAAAATGATATTTTAATTGTGCAAATTTATGTTGATGATATTATATTTGGTGCTACTAATACATCTCTCTGTGAAGATTTTGCCAAATCAATGCAAAATGAATTTGAGATGAGCATGATGGGAGAACTAAACTTCTTCCTTGGGCTGCAAATTAAACAAACCAAGGATGGAGTCTTTATCAATCAAGCTAAGTATACCAAGGAGCTACTGAAAAGATTTGGAATGGATTAAGCAAAAGGAATAGGTACTCCAATGAGTTCATCAACTAAACTTGACAAAGATGAAAAAGGTAAAAATATTGATGAAAAATTATATAGAGGTATGATTGGAAGTTTACTCTATCTCACAGCTAGTAGACCAGATATTATGTTTGTTGTATGCTTGTGTGCTAGATTCCAATCATGTCCTAAAGAATCTCATCTAATTTCTGTCAAACGTATTTTTCGGTATTTGATTGATACACATGACTATGGCCTTTGGTTTTCAAAAACTTCATCCTTTGAACTTATTGGATACTCTGATGCTGATTATGCTGGATGCAAGTTGAACGTAAAAGTACAAGTGGTCATTGTCAATTTCTTGGTAGTTGTCTTGTATCTTGTTTTAGTAAAAAGCAAGCTTGTGTGTCTTTATCCACTGCAGAAGCTGAATACATAGCTGCAGGTAGTTGTTGTGCACAATTGTTATGGATGCAGCATACCTTACTTGATTATGGTCTTAAATTTGATTGTGTACCTATATTGTGTGATAATACTAGTGCTATCAATCTGAGCATAAATCCCATTCAACATTCTAGGATTAAGCATATAGAAATAAAACATCATTTCATTCGTGATCATGTTGCTAAAAAGGATATATGTTTAGAATATATAAATACAAATGATCAAATTGCTGATATATTCACAAAGTCTTTGGCTGAGGAAAGGTTTAGTCATTTAAGAAGGCTTTTAGGAATTGCAAAATTCAATTACTAATCTGTTTGTTTAAGTGTGAAAAAAAGCAGGAAAAATTTGGATGCATTGAGTGAAAATGGAAGTCCAAACTTTGACATAATTTTCTGGACAGAAAAGTTCGGATGCATGTTCAGACGTTTGACAGAAATTTGGACTTCTGAACTTTCTGAAACTGGAGAAACAGAGAAGTTCGGACGCATACCAAAATGTTTGGTCGTCTGAACTTTGCGGTTACATCGGTTTTTAAGAAACCGACTAGCTGTTATTCACATAATTTAACATCCGAACTCTCTCCTTTTCAAAATTTCTCTTTACCCACTCGCGTCCAAACATAAATACCTCTGTGATTTCACCATTTTCACATCAAAACACTTGAATTTTTGAATTCCTAACCCTAGATACTTCTCAAAACTCACTGCTTTTCTGTTTGAAAATCAAAATGGCGAGAACAAAAGGAGCCAATGTTGAAAAAGGAAAAGGGAAGGCAAAGGCCAGTGAAGGAGGACGAACTCATCATGAACCAAGAAGAATTAGGGTTCCTCAATCATCCTCTAGTGCAGACAAGTTCATCTCAATTAAAGCTGCATCAGAATTTGAAGATTGGAACAAGAAATCAAGGAAATTCATCCCTGGAAATAGAGTTGATTTTGAAAAGCTCACAAGTATGGGTAATGTCCTATCTTTATTTGGTGATATTGGGTGGAGTAATCTATTAAATGTTGATGAAGAATATTATCCTTCTCTTGTGTATGAATTCTATACAAATCTGAAAGAAGAAAGAATAGAATATGAAGGAGAAAATGCTAATCAGTGGTATTCATCTAGAGTATCTCAAATAGATTTTGAATTCAATGATGCATTGTTAAATAGAATCTGTGATGTAAGTGATGTTGGTGCTAAATATTATTCTATGGGGCAACATTGCTATGAACGAGAACTGTTTACAAATGCTAGATTTGAAGAAGCTTTCACAAATGGTAGAAAGTTTAGGACCATTAAGGAAAGGAAAGTTAAGGTTTTAGATGCAAGTGCAAGAGTTATGCATCATATGATTACAACCATGATAATCCCTAATTTTGGACACAAAACATTTGTGGGAAATATTCATATGGTGATTATGCTAGCTTTGCTTGAGCATAGAAGATTGAACTTTGGATATATGGCATTGAAGCACATGTTTGGAGCTAAAAAGACTGAAAACAAGGCTCTACCATATGGAAGACTTTTGACTAGAATCTTCAAGCATTTTCAAGTTAGAATTCCTGCTAGAGGGCAGAATTTTAAAAGAGGCCAAATTTATACAAATGATTCTCTCAAAAGGATGCAATTGACTCTGGATGATGAGAGAGTATGGAGAACTAAAAGAGAGACCCCTCCAAGGAGAGTTGAAGTAGAGGAAAGTGAGAAAACTGAAGAAGAAGAAGAAGAAGAGGCAGAAACATGGGCAAGGGAAATGAAGACCAAGAAAAGACATGATTCAACAAGTGAGGGGGAGCAGCCTCCCTCCAAAAGAAGACTCTTTGAAGAAGAGCCAACTTCACAATCACATCCTACTGCTAGAGAAGGAACTAGTGATGAAATTCAAGAAGCACTAAACAACCACATGAAAGAAATGGAGAAAATGTATAAATTTTTTGAAACATTTGCTCCTATGGTGCTTGGAAAGCTGGATAGTTTGGAGAATAGAGTCAAGCACATTGAGGAAATATTGACAAGAAATCCTCAAAGTGATGAAGGGCCTTCTAGAACACAAGAGAAAAAGGATAATGAGTATGATGAAGATAGCAAGAAAGGTGAAGAAGACAGTGACAGTGATGATGAAGAAGGATCCATCATTGACATAAATGCTTCTTTGTACTACATTGTTTAAATTCATCACATTTTGCATCAAAGTTTGTCATCATCAAAAAGGGGGAGATTGTTAGCCCTAAGGGCAAAACATATTAGTTTTGAATAATGACAAACATTGATAAGGACTAAAATGCTTGTATGTTGAGTGATAGGATTGATTATTTGAGAAGCATGAAGTCTTATTGCCTTGGAGTCACAATGCAAGAACAACTCTACCATGCCAAAAGTGATTGAAGATTGAAGAGCATGTTCAAAAAGAGTGAAGGCATTGAAGACTTAGAGTGTAGAGTTTTTATGTTAAACAGGTATATTTTTCTGTAAACTCTACACTTGTATGCCTTGGTTTCATTTGAATGCATGAGAGAGCATAAAACTTGTTTTTGAAATGATCTTAAATGAACTTTGTGTTAACAAGTATGTTTTTGGAATCTAAAATGATCTTAAAAATATTTTGTGTAATCAAAATATTTTTGGTAAAGGTTTTTGTATCTAAATGTGTTTAAATGATGTGTCCATTCATGCAAAACGTTTTCAATGTTATTAACATTGTTTTGAACACGTTTTGACAAAGTTTAAAAAGTTTGGATGCAAGTTTGGTCGTCCAAACTTTGGAAATGGTACTGTGCTTCCAGAGAATTTCGGATGCAAGTTCGGACGCATAGAGAAAAGTTCGGACGTCTGAACTTTTCCAGACAACTTGGCACAGTAAAATTCGGACGCAAGTTCGGACGCATAACAGAAAGTTTGGACGTCCGAACTTTACTGTTACTAGCCGTTTTATAGCTGCTGCATTTGATTTTTCACATCTATAAAAGCTATAAACTTTAGAATTTTTGTAACTCTTGAATCTTTATGAACTCCAAGAATTCCAAAAGCTTTTAGCAAACTTCAAAGCTCTCTTATCTTGTGCATTCAATTGATTATTCAAAAGGCATCAAAGTGTGAATGTACAACATTGTGTAAACATCTACCAACAATTGGTAACATCTACACACTCTTCTTTATCTATAAATTAGTGTTGTTCTACTAGCTCTAGCAAGGTTATCTTGATAACATTAAATCCTTTAGATAAGGGTGATCCTTGAAGTTGTGATTCAAGGTTGTTTGAGATATAAAACCATTGAGTTTGATGAGCCTTACATTGTAAAAGTTACTAGAAGAGGTTGTGAGTGTAAAATCATAGTGTGGTGAGCCTCTCTTGTAATTTGTAAACCTGAGCTAATAGTAGAGTGTTTGAAATCCTTAAGTGTGAGCTTAAGGTAGTGGATGTAGATCTTGAGGATCGAACCACTATAAATTGCTTGAGCTTTTCACTCCATTATCTAGAGAACAAAATATAAAGCTCTCATTTGTCTTGTGCTACATGTGATTATTCAAGATTCCAAAAGCAAAAGAGAAGTGGTGCTAGCATTTATAATCATCCACCAAATTTGTTTGTAAACCTAATCTCATCATCTCTTTGTTTATTCAAGATTGTCTTGAGGACATAAAACCCCTTTGGAAAGGGTGAACCTAGTAGGGTGAACCTCTTGTGTAACAGTGTGGCAGCCCCAAAACGCCAAGATTTTGAAAAATAAACTTGGAAACCTATAAAAAATAAAAGCAAAAGCTGTATTACGAAACATAAAAGATTCTCCAAACATTTTTAAGGTACTGGCCTAGCTTATTTAAATCATTCACATAACTCAAAAACTTTTCCAACATTTTTAAGGCATGGACACGACTAATTTAAAGTGTCGTCACATAACTCAAAAGTTGTTGCAAACATTTTTAGAGTGTGGTCACAACCAATTTATAGTCCCTCACATAATACTAAAGTTTGTAAAATTTTTCCAGTTTCAAGCAGCTACTAAGTGATCTTTATTACGAAAATACAAATCTCAAACATGGAAAACACATTTCAACAATAAAACGTGCATCATTTCCAAACTTTCATTCTACAAAATACTACTCAATGAATCATTATAAAATTAATGAGCTCAAGAAATTGGAAAGGGTTGTAGTAGGAAACTGATATTACTTCCTAACTGTTATACCCATTAGGAAAGGCCTAACAAATGAATACTAGGTACATCCCCCTAGCCAGGCCAGAAGAAAAATTTAGGGCATGTCAAACCAAAACTCCCTAACAAACAAACATGAGCTCACTTTTCAAAACATTCATTCAAACATTTCATCGAACACATGGTTTGCTTACAACAGCTTCAGATTTATAGATTATCCAACATAAAATATTACTTATTCCATTTTTTACGTAAAACAAATATACTCGAAACAAAACAATACCAATTGCAACAATTCAAAAGAAGTTTTAAAAAAAAAGGTTTATAACCCTTACCTCCAATTCCAATGGTTGCTCCTAACTAATGATAAACTCTCCAAAGCATGCTCCTATACCACCAAAACATCTCTCAAAATCAAATTCTAGCAACAAACTCATTCTACTATAAAACTCTCGACGAATGGAACCTCTCCAACTCTAGAAATTCAACAAGAAAAAGCAAAAGAGAATATTATAGAGCAAGGAAATATAAAAATCTTACTTTAATATGTTATCCTAGCCTCTAGATATTAGTTCCTTGACTGCCTTCTACTCCACAACGTTCTCCACTCTCGAAACCTACAGAGCATAATGAACTGATTGTAAATATCAATATTGGTAATCTAATTCTCTATTATTTACAACTTAGTCCCTCCACACCTTTACTAATCCTAATAACTCCCATAATTCACTTTTCTCCCAAAATTAACTTAACATTAATTGAATCTAATTGTTATCCTAGCAATAAATGTCTAATTAATATGCAAAAAACTAGGTCAGTACATGCCCTCCTATATTAGGCACTTGAGTGGGGCGTGATCTTCTTTTGCCAAAGTGTGTGGTGATAGGTAATAGCAGAACTATTTAGGTGACTCGAAAAATCATTAGTGACTATAATGGTCAAAAAAACTTGTGGGATTGAAATGTGACAGGTCCTTAAGTTTGGGGGACCAAATAGGCCTTTTTCTCATATGTATGTATAGAATCCTATATCATATTTGTATTATGTATTCTATGTATAGCATACTATATACTCCTTCTGTTTAGAAATATAAATCATTTTGGACATATAAAATATATATTTTTGAAATAAAAAAATCTTTTGATTACCTTGTATACTACACAGTTATTCATATTTATATATCCTTAATCAATATTTATGTACTTATATTTCTATTTAGTTATTTCCTTGATAAGTAGTACACATAATATATTAACATACAAATAGATCTATAAAAATATAAATAGAGAAAACTACTATAATTGCCTAGAAACTATTTTTACTTTTCTCATTTTGTCCAAAAACTTTATTTTTATCTTTTTATACACAAACTATTTTTGTGATGCTCAATTTGTCAAATCTTATCTTTCGTTGCGGAATCTGACCAAAAGTAGTCATGTCCCTTTCGTGTGCAATGGCAATGATGGGCAATTCTGCCCATTCAAACTATCTTGTTCATCCAACAGTCCAACCCACACTCTTATGGATTAATAACTAATCCGACTCGAGCCACCTCCTGTATCCTTATCCTTCTTCTCATCAATAATGCTAGTACCAAAGTTCCCATGTCACGCCCCACGCCCGCGGCGTGGTCAAGCGTGCGACTCATCGGCCTGGCAGCACCCACAGGCAATTACTTGGCAACTGTCCTCGATATGCCAAAATGGATATCCCAAGTTAACTATTAATACTTAGATCTATACTCATATACATATCACAAATCTCATCATTATCCCATGTGGGATCCTGGGCCTTCATATTCACCCACCTTAAGGCCCTAGCGTCCTCACTAGGCACCCCAAGGACCAAACCAGAGGTGTGAGGCTCTAGAGGTGGCTTCCACGGTGTACGATGTAGAACTTAGCTCTCACACATCTGGTAACTGCTTTGATACCATAATTGATGAATCAAGAGACTCCAAAATCAAGTGATCAAGATCCATTAAAGATGTCTACTGGTTCAACCACAAGATGGGCTTTCAAGGTTATATTATGTACAAGAAGGATCAACGATCATTAATTTACTGCAAGCAAGTTGTCCAACCACTTGGGAGTCTATTGGGTAGCCAAATTGATGTCCAAGATGGCAAATTGATGGGCTAAAAAATGCAGCGTAAGGGGTCGACGAAATTTCCTCATTTTTAGGAGTCTTTTAGTTAGTTTTTAAGTTTGTTTGGGCTTAGAACTTTTATTTATTAAAACCCATATCCATTCTTTTATTTTAATCCTTAGTTGGATTTAATTAGCTAAAAATAGCTGCAAATCCAAGCCCATTAAGGACTTGTGTTTTCAACCACTTACTCCAAATCCAAAATCAATTAGGTTAGAGTTTTGAGATGTCTATTTATATAGGATATTTTCAGAAATTTCAAAACAATATTATGTCATTGATATTTTTTGTGAGAATACATACTTTCTTTGGTTCTTGAAAGAACTTCTTGAACTTATCAAGTTATTCAACTTGTGTCATTCATTCCTTTGAATTATACCTTAAATTCTTGTCTTTATTGATAACGGGTTTAATGTTTCGGTTTATACTTTTGGTTCTTGGGTTATATATCCAACGGGTTAAGGAATTCTTGAAGCCTTTTTCACACATCCTTGGGCGTTTGTGGAAGTTTGTTGTTGGGTTTTAGGCTTTTATACCTAGGGTTCGCATCATCTTGGTATCAGAGCGAAGGTTGTGAATCAGGATTTTACTATCTTTCAGTTTCCTTTCTTTAATTTTCGTTGTTAATCTTGTTGTTGTCTATGTCTCTATCTAAGCAGGCTACCTCCTCAAAATTTTTATTCTTTTTGTTTGTGTTCTTGGTATCAAGGTCGTGCCCTTTGTGAGCTACAAAAAAAAAAGAAAAAGAAAAAAATCATCCAAAAAATACCAGAAAAAATCGTCCAAAAAAAAAAAAAAAAGAAAACCAAAGAAAGAAGGTCACTTGGAGAAGAAAAGGAAAGAGATTCCTAGAGTCATAAGGATTGGGCACCATTCCTAAAGATTCTCCTAATTCTATTAGGAAAGCTATTTCAGATTGCCCTTAAGATCTCCTAAATCTTTTAGAAAATCAAAATATACTTCCTAAATCTACTTCCATCAAATTTTTGTTTCCTAATCTTTTTAGGAAATCAAAGTCTATTCCCATTAGAGTTTCCTAATTCCTTTAGTAAAGCAAAAAGATGTTTCCTATTCTAATTTCTTCTATTCTTTTCAGTAAGTAGGAACTGTAATTGACTAAATTTTGATTTTTTTTCCCAGTAAATTCAGTTCTTTTTACTTTCATAAATTTGATCTACATCATTTGGTTATTGAATTGCTACAACCTTGACAACTTGATTTGATCGATTAGTTCTCAAAGAACTAAAACAGATTTTGTTGAGTGGTAAAGGCTGAGTGTTAGATCATTACAAGAAAAAGCCTAAAATAGAGTGATACACGAGAGAAATGTGAGAATTATTTTATGCTAATTTATAAAATTTCAGAATACATGATGGCTTCCAAGAAGCATTTGGAATGTTCTTCTAGTACAAAAGAATCTTTTGTCATGCAAGTCATGCAACAAGAATTCTAAAGGCTACACACGACGATGGAGGAACCCCATTGCAACTTTTAAAGGCCACGAGCAAATCTTAGCTACTATGTCGAGAGGCCAGCCATGAAGGAACCCCATTGCAACTTTTAATGTGCCGCAAATTGCAAGGAGAGCTACAGAAGTTGAACATGAGAAGAAGTGTTATGAGAGTTCTTGGTATGATGAAGGAATAAGGAATGCTAGGTATAGAGATATTTATGATGATGGAGGTGAAAGGAAAAATCATCATGAAAGAAGGAGTGGAAATGGTAGAGTAGAATGGAAGGGTTATGAGGTTTATGGAAAGGGAAAGAGTAGTGTTAATTGTGGAAAGTTGCAGTTACCTAGTTTCCAAGGGAAATTTGAACCGAAACCCTACTTGGAATGGGAAAGGAGTGTGGACATGGCCTTTAAAAGCTATAACTTGACTGAAGAAGAAAAGCTAAAGTCAGTTGTGGGATCTTTTACTCACTTTGCCATTACATGGTGGGAAAGAAAAAGGGAAAGAAATCCATTAAGTCATGGGGTGAGTTAAAGGATGGAATGATGTTGGAAGCATTTCGAATGTTTAAAAAGAATAGAGCAAAAAAAGAAGAACAAGAGTTAAAGAAAGGTAGATACTTTTGAACCACAAAAGGACAATGAAGTTGTTGAAGAACCACCAAAGAAGGATGAAGAAGTTGAATGCGAAGCTAATGAACTGGATAATTGCAAACAAGAAGTTAGTCCTAGTTTGATTAAGAAAAGTGAGGATGTTGAGAGAACAAAAGAAAAGAGGGACTATGAGCCTGAAAGATAGAAGTGTAGAGAGTGTGAGCTACAACAAAATGTGAGTGACTATGAAGGAAAAGAAAAAGAGTGCACAAGAGAAAAGTTGAGCCTGAAGATTCGTGCTTTCATTCTAAAGCCACCAATGAACTCACTTTCAAGTGAGGAGTTGAGCATATTTTCTAAGAAACTAACTCACATTTTGCCTAGTGTTTATTCATGTGTGCAGGATTTTGGAGCTCCAAGTAAGATGATAGAAGGAAAGCTTGGCATGAAAATCATAAAACAATCAACAAGCTTCTTTCCTTGTTTTTGTAGTCCATGCTTTGAATTTTTCTTTAACAAGGATAAATTGTTCTTATCTGCTTGCTATTATCTTGTGAATTGTCTTATGACTCTTGATTTTACTTGCTCAAATGGTGTTTGATTTTTTCATAGGAATCATTTGCAAAAGTGCTTGAATGATCATAGATGTTCTCTTGATTTTAATGGCTCTACATATGCCTCGTTAGTTGAAGATGATCATGTGATAAATATGTGTAGAAATTTTGATATTGAGAGAATTCTAAGAAATATGCATGATTTCTTGTTGAACGACTCGTGAAGAGCTTGTGTTGCAACATAATAGTCACACACCTATTTCCTATCTTGAGATATCTTGTAGTTTAGAATCGTTACATATTTTTGGACAAATAAATTTGTGTGATTTGGGGAAAATGTCGTGGGAATGTTGAAGACCTACATTTTCCATGGTCTTGCTAATGACTATTCATTGTTTGATAATGGAGATTCTTGTAAGGCTTTGAAAATCTATTTACCCTTCAAAGAGGTTTAAAATGCCAAGAACTTTTGAATTTTGCCATGGTATTGATACGTTGTGAATTGCTACTTACATACTTCATGAGTTTAAATTTATGCATGTGCTTGAAGGAAGTTTTCATTTCCACGTGCCATTTAAAGACCTATTTGTTGAATCAATTCGTTCCTTCCATTTTAATGAGATGACTTATGAGGTGAAGGAAACAAAACTTTTGTATAAGTTACCTTTGTTGCAATGTTGTGAAGAGCCTTGGTTGAAGAGCATGCAACCTATTCCCTTGATATGTGCACATCCCTTCCCATACATGTGCTTAATATGAAAAATCTTGTTCTGCAGTTGGTTCCTTTAGAAATTATTACGTGCTTCGATGATGTAGGAGCAGATTCAAGGAGAGAGGAAATGATGAGAATCAAGAGACACCAAAATCAATTGATCAAGATCCATTAAGATGTCTACTGGTCTGACCACAAGATGGGCTTTCAAGGTTATATTATGTACAAGAAGGATCAACGATCATTAATTTACTGCAAGCAAGTTGTCCAATCACTTGGGAGTCTATTGGGCCTCCAAATTGATGTCCAAGATGGCAAATTGATGGGCTAAAAAATTCAGCGTAAGGGGTCGACCAAATTCCCTCATTTTAGGAGTCTTTTAATTAGTTTTTAAGTTTGTTTGGGTTGAGAACTTTTATTTATTAAAACTCATATCCATTCTTTTATTTTAATCCTTAGTTGTATTTAATTAGCTAAAAATAGCTGCAAATCCAAGCCCATTAAGGACTTGTATTTTCAACCACTTACTCCAAATCCAAAATCAATTAGGTTAGAGTTTTGAGATGTCTATTTATATAGGATCTTTTCAGAAATTTCAGAACAACATTATGTCATTGATATTTTTTTTGTGAGAATACATACACTCTTTGGTTCTTGAAAGAACTTTTGAACTTATCAAGTTATTCAACTTGTGACATTCATTCCTTTGAATTATACCTTAAGTTCTTTTCTTTATTGACAACGAGTTTAAGGTATTGGTTTATATCTTTGGTTCTTGGGTCATATATCCAACGAGTTAAGGGTTCTTGAAGCCTTTTTCGCACATCCATGGGCGTTTGTGCAAGTTTGTTGTTGGGTTTTAGATTTTTATACCTAGGTTTGCATCAATAATGAAAGCCAACTACTTGACAACCGTTCTCGCTATGCCAAAATAGATATTCCAAGTTAACTATGGATACTTATACCCCATGCTCTTATACATATCGTAAATCTCATAATTATTCTATGTGGGATCATGGGGCTTCATATCACATCCTTATTACCCTTCACATCGCAAACACTTCAGCTGTTGGTAGCCACCTGCTGCCGTTGTTGCTACCATTCCCAACTCCTAATCTGCTCAATCTTTCTCTTGCTTCTCATATAGCCTATTGCCTCCCTACAATCTCCTCCTCATTGCCATCTAAAATTCCCCTCCTCTCATCCCCATTCGAAGTCTTCATTCCATGATGTCCTTCTATCACCATTTGAAATCCCCCTCCCCATTGCCATCTGAAATCCCCCTCATCCAATCCATCTGAAATCCTAATCCTTACTCCTATCTTAAACTATTCTCCATTGCCTTCCTTTAGCTCAGAAATTCCATAACCATACACAAGCTACAACACATAACCATTGCAACCATTGCCTTTCTTTAAACCTTCGCATGGCAGAAGATATTACCATAGAAATGCAACTCAACACAAGAAATGTAAACTCAGACATGCGCAAAAAAAATTATATATATATGTTTATGTAGAGCTAGCTGAACGATTTAATCAATGTTATAATTTGGTGGGTTGGGCTCGTATTTATTATGATTGCTAGCAACAAGTCAAATTGCAAAATAGAGGATTTTTAAGATTTTGATGAAATTCTTTTGATTGAAGAATTGCTTCGGGGAATTATGGGATGGAGTCAAAAGACGATATGAATGACGGAGTTTAGAGACGATATGCACGACGCCAACAAAGTGGAGTTTACTGATGACAACCTATAGTAGAATACATCGCGAATGAGACCATGATTATGAAAAGGAGAAGATGGATAAGGATGCGAGTGGTGGGTCAGGTCAGTTATTGATCTAAAAGAGCATGGGTTGGACCTTTGGGAGAACAAGATAGTTTTAATGGGCAAAATTGCCCTTCATTGCCATTGCATGTGAAAAGGGCGTGCCTACTTTTGGCCGGATTCCGCCTCGAAAGACAAGATTTGCAAATTAAGCATCACAAAAATAGTTTTTGTGTATAAAAAGATTAAAAAAAAGTTTTCGGACAAAGTGAGAAAAGTTAAAATAGTTTTTGAGCAATTATATCAATTTTATCAATATTAATATAATATCTTGATTATTATAGTATTTTTCTTTTCTTATTTCTCATCTTAGCAAAATACTACCAAAAATACGCATATTGTAAAGAACCTAAGCTGCAAGTAACGAGATAAATGCTTTTTATTTCTCTTAAATACTCTAAAAGGTTGGTGGGATAACTATCTTACACCAAAACAACAAAAAATATATTAATTGCTTATACATATATTACCATAGTTAAACAAGAAGTTCAAGTGAACCATTAGTTTTACAGAAACCTAAACAAGATGCAATAGTTACACTAATATTTGAATCACTAAACATATTATAGGAGAACTATAGACTTTCCGAGATAGAAGCTAAGAACTATTATCAAATTTAAAGTGTCCAAAATTACATGACTTTAGATGGTATAAAGATATGATTTTTTGTTAAGTTAGAAATGATTGTAGTCATTCACTTTGAAAAAAAAAGATTATAGCTGGTTTACCCCAATTATTTGAAGTTGATTTCAGAGGCAAAATACCCTATGATAAAATTAAAAGCTCAATTAAAATGAGAAAATAAAATAACTAGTAAAGAGCTCAAGGTAGTAGATATAGATCTTGAAGAGATTGAACCAGTACAAATTATTGCATTCTTTGTGCTTCCTACTTTTGTTCCCCTTTTTATTGATTCCACTTCCTTTCTTTTGAGAGTTGTTGACATTTATTACTTTCATATTCAATTTCTATCCTCCTTTCAATTACTCTCTATTAAGGTTTCATAAATACTTGGGGATTAAGTTTCTTAGAAGAGTTTTTCAAAAAGGAAAGGATTTGAAAAAATAGCCAAAGACATAATTCTCCTCTCTTAGGTCTTTCAATTGGCATTAAAGCAAGGGCTTCCTTTTGTGGTTTAACAACCTAACGTTAAGATCTTATGGATAATATTTTAAAGCTCACTTATTTGGAAGAATTTTTCACAGGCAGACCTCCATTGTTTGATGGTTCAAACTATACTTTTTAAAAATCTACAATTAAGATTTATATATATTCTATTAAATTTGATTTGTGGAATATCATTAAGAAGTTTCCTATATCCCAATGAAGTTGAGAAATGATGGAATTACAAGGGAACCAAAGATGAGTGAAGAATTTGATGAAAGCAATTAAAAAAGGATGATATTAAATTATCAAGTAATGAACATCCTTAGTTGCACCTTGGACGGCAATGAATACCATAGGGTAAGTGGATGTGACACCACCCATGATATGTGAAGGTTGCTCAAAGTAACAGATGAAGGGACCAATCAAGTCAAGGAATCAAAGTTCACTATACTTGTTAGAGACTATGAACTATTCACTATGAAGCAGGAAGAGAACAATAGTGATATGTTCAGAAGATTTACCAACATCTCAAATGGCTTGTGTAAGCCCTAAGAGCAAATCTAGTAGTTTTGATTAATGAAAAATATTGATAAGGTCTGATTCATATGCTAATTGTGTGATAGGATGTTTTGGATTGGGAAGCTAAGTGGTCTCATTGCCTTGGAGCTAAAGTACTAAGGACAACTCAAATGAGCTCAAGTGGTTGAAGAATGAAGAGTATGTCCAAGAAGTTGAAGGCTTTGAAGACATTTTAGTGTAGGCTTGCTTTTGTATAATAGATATATCTTGTGAACCTTACACTTCTTGCTTTTGGAATCTATATAATACATGGGGAAGCACAAAACCTTTTATTTAACTTGGTTTTGAACCTTAAAAGGCTTTGATCACTCTTGATTTACGAAGTATTTGTTAACAACTTAGTACTCAAAAGGTCTTTAATGACATATCCTTAAGTCTAAAATGATTTCAAACTTTTTGTAGTTGATTTCCAAATATTTTGACAAAGTTTACAAAATTCAGACTCTAGTTCAAACATTTGAATTGGGACCTTAGCTATTGAATTTTTAGAGAAATTCGAACGACCATTCAGATACAGAGTCTATGTTCGGTTAATAGAATTTATCATGGTAGCCTGGTATACAATAAGTTCAAATGATCAATTCTGACGCAGAGTGATCAAAGCCTTTTAATCGTCCAAAATTAGTAACAGTTAGTTTGGACGATCAATTTCGAGTTTAGTCAATCGAATTGCAGTATTACTAGCCTTTACTAGTCGTTATTTGAATGTTGAAATTGAATTTCAAACCCTATAAAAGTCATAAACTTCAGATTATTGAGCACTTTGGAACACTTTAAGACACTTTGTACTCCAAAATCATTTGAATGTCAAAAAGCTCTCTTCTATCTTGTGTTTCATGTGACTATTCAAGATTTCAAAGGCAAAAGGTGAAGTAGTCCTAGCATTTGTCATCATCTACCAAGTTGTTGGAAAATATTTCTTTATTCAAGGTTTTCTTGAAGATATAAAACCCTTTTTGATGGGGTGAACCTTGATTCTTGTGTTAGAAAGAGGTTGTGGTGTAAAACCCTTGTTGGGTGAACCTTCAGTTTACTTGGATTAAAGATTTCTATAGTTGAGGCAGCTAAAATCCTTAAGTGTGGGCTCAAGGTAGTGGATGTAAATCTTGAAGAAATCGAACCACTATAAATTGCTTGTATTCCTTTGTTCTTCTTGCTTTACTTGTTCATTTATTGTGCTCATTAAATCCTCTTATATAACTTGAATTGTCACCATTTCCAAAAGAAACGATTTTGAAAAGTATCAAAAGACCTAATTCACCTCCTCTTAGGTCTTTCAATTGGTATCCAAGCAAGGGGCTTCTTTTTGTGGTGTTACAACCTAGAAGTTAAGATCTTATAGCTAATATTCAAACTTGCCTTATTTGGAAGGGTCTTCCACAGATGGATCTCCTTTGGTTGATGGAACAAATTATACTTTTTAGAAATATAGAATTAAAAAATATATTTGTTCTATTAGCTTTGATTTATGAAAAATTATTAAGAAAGGTCTTTAAATCCCAATGAGTTCGAGAGTTGATGGAATCACAAGGGAACTTAAGCCATTAGAAGAATATGATGAAAGTGACTCAAAGACGATAACTTTGAACAATCAAGCAATGAATATTCTAAATCGTGCCTTGGATGTGAATGAGTATAATCAGGTAAGTGCATGTGACACAACTAATGATATATGGAGACTTCTTCAAGTAACACATGAAGGAACAAATCAAGTGTAGGAGTTAAAGCTTGCTAAGCTAGCGAGGGACAATCTCTCAAATAGTCTAAAATCCTATGGGAAGAACTACTCTCTCGGATAACAAAATAGAAAGATATTAGATGCTCTAATAAAGTCATGGCAACCAAAGATGCCATTGAAGAGTCAAAAGACTTGAAGACTCTTCCCCTTGAAGAGCTCATAGGAAAGAGAAGCAAAATTCAAGAAGAAGAAATCTGTTAAGAAAGGAAAGGGTCTTGTTGGCAATTGGGGTCAACAAGGCAATGAAGAAAGTGAGGATGACAATGAAGAAAGAGCTAAGGTGTGCTTCATCACAATGAATGATGAGGTACAACCTACTCTCTCTACTTCTACTTGTTGTGATGATGATATTGATGACCCTAGTAAATTACTTGTTGACATGTATAGCGAATTAAAAAATGGTTTAAAAAAGAAATAAGGAAATGGGATTCAAAGTTGATAAATTATTGAATGAAAATTCAAAACTATTTTGTGAAAACAAAAAGCTTCTTGAATCTATTGAGTGTTTGAATATTGAAAATGAAGTTTTAAATGTTTCACCTCTTGAGAAGATGATAGTTCATCATGAAACTTTGAAAAAGAAGGTTGATGATCTTACCTTAAGTGTTGAGAAATTTACAAATGGAGGGGACAATCTTGAAAAACTATTTGGATCTCAAAGATCCTCATTTGTGAAAAATAGTCTTGGCTACAATCATGTAAACAATATTCCCAAATATAAAAATTTCTTTGTTAGAGCTATCTCTACTTCAATACCTTATACTTGTTGTACTTGTTGTGCTTGTGGTAGACATGGGCACAAGGCCACTAGATTTTAAGTGAAAGGAAAGGTAGAAAGTGGTGTTGAAATCATTTGAAAAGTTAAGAAAACTATCACTAACTCCCTTGGACCCAAAAAAATATGGGTATCAAAAGTCACTTCCTCTCATTTCGTGCAGTACATCTTTCCTCAAGGTCAAGTGCCACTAAGTGGTTTCTTGATAGTGAATGCTCAAGACATGTGATGGTAAACACTTCACTCATTAGTGAGATTCAAGCCACAAATGAATGATTCGTCACATTCGGATATAAGAAGAAAGGAAAAATCATTGGTGTAGGTTCCATTGGTAAAGATCCTTCACCTTTAACTAAACAAGTCTTACTTATTGATGATTTGAAATATAACTTGCATAGTATTAGCCAATTGTATGACAATGGATGCAAAGTTGAATTTAAATGTAATACATGTACTATACTTGATAGTGTAAATGATAAAACAATATTTGTAGCAAATAGAGTTGGAAAAGTCTATGTACTACATCTTGATGAACTTGTTGTCAATGATGTTAAATGTCTTGTCATTTATGATAGTGATGGATATCTATGACATAGAATATTAGGTCATGTGGGCATGGACTTGTCGAACAAACTTTTCTCACAAGAATTGGTTAGAGATTTACCAAAAATGCATTTTGAGAAAAGTTGTCTTTGTGATGCTTGTCAATATGGGAAACAAACAAAAACTTCTTTCAAACCTAATAAAATGATTTCTACTTCAAAACCTCTTGAACTTGTTCATATGGATTTGTTTGGACCAATGAGGACCACTAGTCTTGGTGGTAAAGGGTATGGATATGTAATTGTTGATGATTTTTTAAGATTTATATGGGTACTCTTTCTATCTTAAAAAAATGAAGCTTTTCACAAATTTGTAGGACTTTTCAAAAAGGTTCAAACCTCCTTTGATTGCAAATCATTTCTATGAGAAGTGACAATAGGAGATAATTCTACAATCAAGAATTTACAAAACTTTGTGATAAAAATGAGATTGTTCACAATTTTTTACCTAACAAAACACCCCAACAAAATGGTGTTGTTGAAAGGAAAAATCAAACTTTCCAAGAAATGGCTAGGCCTATACTTTGTGAAAACTCTTTGCCAAAATATTTTTGGACCGAAGCTGTAAAAACATCACTTGCTATGTAATGAATAGATTTCTTTTAAGACCAAAATTCGGATGACCGAATTTTTCTTCATGCGTCCGAATCTTCTTTTGAATTTCTCTGGAAGAATAGTAGCAAACTTTTGCTACAAAATTCGGACGATCGAATTTTTTGGAAGCAATTTCAAACTTTATAAAATCATTTGATATTTATCTTTAATGAATTTTAAAAACATTTGTTATGTATAAAAAACTTATTTAGACATATATAAGTTTGAAAATCAAAATCCTTTGATCATATAAAGTTTACTAAAAAAATATCTTTGGAAATAGCAATACATTCATTAAAAAGTTCATTCAAGGCCTTTTAAGGTTATAAGTTTCATTTTATGCTCTCTTATGCATTCAATGATAATCTAGACATATAAGTGTAGAGTTTACATAGAAATTTACCTACTAAGATATACACTCTACACTTCGAGTCTTCAATGACTTTAGATCATCTAAGAACAACATTCTTCAAACTTCAATTACTTTGCTTAACTGAAGTTGTTCTTGAACTTTTGCTTCAAAGCAATGAGACTTCATATTTCTTGGTTCACAGAACCTATCACACAATATACAAGCATATTAGTCCTCATCAATATTTGTCATTAATCAAAACTACATGATTTGCCCTTAGGGCTAACAATCTCCCCCTTTTTGATGATGACAAACTTTGATGCAAAATATGATAGATTAACATGATGTAGTACATAGAAGTATTAATGTCAATGATAGAAAATAACCAATTTAGCACAATGACATACAAAAGGCTCAATATGAGCCTATGACCCAACCAACCTCCATTAACCTCCTTCCTTCCAACAAATAGGATAGAGGATATAGCATTTAAGCATTAAGAAAACTTCTAAGAGAGGTTTTAAAGGTTGTAAAAGTTTAACAATGCTCCCCCTTAGATTGTGCTCATTTTTCAACAAGTTTGGACTTGAGATACTATGTATCCGAATTTTGACATATCAAGTCCGAACTATAAAATGAATGAAATAAAAGCTTCAATTTTTGAAAATAAGCTTTCCTAAGATTGTTCAAACATAGTAAAAGAGTTTAAAACATGTTTGAATCAGTTTGAACAACAAAAGAGCACATTTTGGCAACAAAATATGGATGCATCCGAATTTCAGAACATGCATCCGAATTTTTAAACCTTGCACTGAATTTTAAGCTTTAAAGTCCAAACTGTAAAATGTGTGAGATAACAACTTTTATTTTTGAAAATAAGCTTTTCTAAGATTGTTCAAATATGATAAGAAGGATTAAGACAATTTTCAAATAATTTGAACAACAAGAAAACATTTTTGACAAGAAGATCTTAATGCATCCGAATTTTTTTTTGTCTGCATCCGAATTTCAAATCCAATGATTTTGACAACAGCCATTTGCAAAAACTCAGAAAAGATTTATATAATACACAGTTTCATCACACACAACATTTACTTAGCAGTCACAGAATTCAACATATAGCACAATTCAATTTCTCCCCCTTTGACATATGCATGGATTTTCAGAAAAATGCAGTGGAATATTTTCAGAAAAACGCATGAGGAATTCCACTGCTATACGCATTTTGTCATCACATTTCTCACATTTCTTCTCCCCCTTTTGTCATCAATCAAAGATGGGATCAATAAAAATGAGATTAACAATTTAACACATAAAGGAAGCCCTCATCACTGACATTTCATCATTGAGCTTCACTATTACATAAAATGTAGAAACATACTTAACAAGTTCATAACACATAAAACAGTAAATACATAACTCACAATATAAATAACTTAAAATAGTAAATAAAATGAAAGAAATGCTTAGTCTTGTGATGTTGATGGAGAGGCTCTGCTAACTCCTTTCTTGATGGCCAAGTGCTTCACTCTTCCTTGGCTGAAAGAGATGTGTGATGGTGAGACAATTTCAGCTTGAGCTACTTGACTTCCTGCTTCTTGTGGTTCTTCATGTGCATGTTTTACTTCTTCTTCTTGTGATGCCATAGTCTCATCATTTCCTCCTTGATCATTAACATCCCCATCATCACTGTCATCATCTTTGTCCTTCTTTTCTTCCTCATTATCACCATCATTGAAAGACCTAAGAGGGGGGTGAATTAGGTCTTAGGCTAATTATCAAAATCTTTTCCTGTTTTGCAAATCCTTTGCCTTAATAAAAGCTCTTCTTCAAATTTACAAACTCTAAGTTTATATGTGATTTAATGGTTGAGACAAGATGATCAAACAATAAATTCACAACCAATCAATCAACAACTAAGAACAAATAATAATAACATAAGTATGTAAACAAGTAAAGTTATAAACAAATGAACACACGATTTATAGTGGTTCGATCTCTCCAAGATCTACATCCACTACCTTGAGTCCACACTCAAGGATTTCAATCAATCCACTATATGCTCAATTTCAACAATTACATAAGAGGCTAACCACACTATGGTTTTACACTCACAACCTCTTTTAGTAATTATACAAATAATACAAGGTTCACCAAACACAATGATTTTATATCTAAAGACAACCTCAAGACTAATCTAATCCAAGGCTCACCCACACACGGGTTTTACACTACAACCTTGATTAATCTAGTCTATGGCTCACCCTTCCACAAAAGGGTTTTATGTCACAAGATAACCTTGAAAATGAGCTAGTAGAAAACACAATTAAGATAAGAAAAGAGAGAGTGTAAGATGTTACCACTTTGTTGGTAGATGATTACACAATGTTTCACCTTCACACTTTGTTGCCTTTGGAATTTTGAATTGCAATCTTTGAGCACAAGGTAATTTGAGAGCTTTTCAATTCAATTTGATGTAAAACAAGTTGGATAATGTAAGATTTGTTAAGTTCAAAGTCCTACTAAAAAATCTGAAGTTTATGGCTTTTATAGAATTCAAAAATCAGTTTAAACAGCCATAAAACGGCTAGTAACGGCTATTTTAAGAAAATACTGTTCATGTGAATAGTTATACTGTGCATGCACTATTCATGCACCGGTCACAAAAATTCGGACGACCGAATTTTCCAGCTTCGTCCGAATCTTCGTCCGAATTTCTCTGGAAAAAGTCGACACTGTTCATGCACTATTCACAAAATTCGGACGATCGAATTTTTCTCCATGCGTCTGAATCTTCTCCCGAATTTCTCTGGAAGAATAGTAGGTACTGTTCATGGCAATGAGACTTCATACTTCTTAATCCAACAATCCTATCACACAAATGACATGCGTATTAGTCCTCATCAATATTTGTCATTAATCAAAACTACGTGATTTTCCCTTAGGGCTAACAATCATCCTTATTTCTATTTTGAGGCCTAGAAGGTCCTTCACCACTTTGAGTTTTTCTCATTTGGATTTCCTCAATGTGTTTTACCCTACTCTCCAGTCCATCTAACTTTTCAAGAACCATTGGAGCAAATGATTCAAAGAACTTATACATTTTCTCTATTTCCTTGACATGATTGTTCAAGGCTTCTTGGAATGCTTTGGCTACTATGGTGTCACCTCTAGTTATTCCTTCACCACTTGAATCAACTCCAGTTTCTTCTTCAAATAGTCTCCTCTTTGTTAGCGGTTGCTCCCCCTCACTTGAGGTATCATGCTTCCTCTTTGTCTTCATCTCTCTTGCAAGGGTTTCTTCTTCATCTTCTTCACTTTCTGCACTTACCTCTCTTTCTATTCTTTTTGGAGGGGATTCTCTTTTTGTCCTCCATACATTATCCTCATCAAGAACTAACTGCATTCTCTTAAGAGTTTCATTAGTGTAAATCTTCCCACTCTTAAAAGCTTGTCCTCTTCCCGGAAAATTAATCTTAAAGTGCTTAAAGATTCTTGTCAACAACCTTCCAAATGGGAATGCCTTGGTTACTGTTTTTCTGGCAGTAATCATGTGTTTCAAGGCTATATAACCAAAGTTCAATCTCCTCTTTTCATGCAAGGCTAACATAAACACCATATGCATATTACCTACTGATGATTTATGCCCAAAGTTAGGAACAATCATTGTAGTCACCATATGATGCAACACTCTACCTCTAGCATCCAAGTTCTTGATTTCCCTCTCTTTTATAGATCTAAACTCTCTTCCATTGGTAAATGCCTCTTCAAATCTAACATATGTAAAGAGTTCACGATCATAGCAATGCATGGAAGGTGCATAATATCTAGCTCCATTGTCACCTACTCCACAAATTCTATTTATCAATGCTTCACTAAATTCAATATCAACTTGGGATACTCTTGATGAATACCATTGTATCAAATTATCCCCAACAGTCTCAATTCTTTCCTCATTTAGGTTTGCATAGAATTCATATATCAAGGTAGGATAAAATTCTTCATCAATAAACAACAAACTACTCCAACCAACATCATTGAAACAAGACAGAACACTATCCATGCTAGAGAGTTTATCAACATCCACCTTATATCCAGGGATAATGTTTTTGCTATTTTTTATTCCATTCATTAAACTCATGAGTAGCCTTGATTCAGACAAACCTGTCAACTCCAGATAATGTTTGAGGGATTCGAATTCTTCTTAGTTGGTTGAGGATTGGATCTTCATCACATTCCTTAGCCTTTCCTTTCCCTTTCTCAACATTTGGCTTCTTTGTTCTCACCATGATCAATTTTTGGAATGCATCTAGGGTTTGGAGTTCAAAAATTAAAGCAAATCGAGATAAGAATGTGTGTATTTGAAAGTATTTTGATTCGGACGTGAATGGGTATGAGAGGTTTTGAAGGATGTGAAATTCGGAAGTTGAAATGTTTGAAAGAAACCGTTCGGTTTTTATTTAAAACATTGAAAGAAACCGTTCAGTTTTTATTTAAAACAATGCATCCGTAAAATTCGAAAGACCGAATTCTCAGGTCTACGTCCGAATTTTTGGTCCAAAGTTTCTGTTTCTTCAGTTCAGGTCGACTGAATTTTTGATCAAAAGTCTCTGTTTTCTTTCACTCAGAAAATTCGATTGACTGAATTTTCTGTGGTGCAACCGAATTCTGGATCAGAAAATTTCCTGTTTTCATCAATACTTCAACACACACATTAGTCATTGAATTTTGAAATTCCTAAGAGTCTTCTTAGGTGATCGAACCTTTCCTCAACCAAAGGCTTTGTAAATATGTCAGCAATTTGATCATTTGTATTTATATATTCTAAACATATATCTTTCTTAATCACATGATCACGAATGAAATGATGTTTTATCTCTATATGCTTAGTCCTAGAATGTTGAATGGGATTTATGCTCAAATTGATAGCACTAGTATTATCACATAGTATAGGCACACAATTGAATTTAAGACCATAATCAAGTAAGGTATGCTGCATCCATAACAATTGTGCACAACAACTACCTGCAGCTATGTATTCAGCTTCTGCAGTGGATAAAGACACACAAGCTTGCTTTTTACTAAACCAAGATACAAGACAACTATCAAGAAATTGACAATGACCATTGTACTTTTACGTTCAACTTTGCATCCAGCATAGTCAGCATCAGAGTATCCAATAAGTTCAAAAGATGATGTTTTTGAAAACCAAAGACCATAGTCATGTGTATCAATCAAATAGCGAAAAATACATTTGACAGAAATTAGATGAGTTTCTTTAGGACATGATTGGAATCTAGCACACAAGTATACAGCAAACATAATATCTGGTCTACTAGCTGTGAGATAGAGTAAACTTCCAATCATACCTCTATATAATTTCTTATCAATATTTTTACCTTTCTCATCTTTGTCAAGTTTAGTTGATGAACTCATTGGAGTACCTATTCCTTTTGCTTGATCTATTCCAAATCTTTTCAGTAGCTCCTTGGTATACTTTGTTTGATTGATGAAGACTCCATCCTTGATTTGTTTAATTTGCAGCCCAAGGAAAAAATTTAGTTCTACCATCATGCTCATCTCAAATTCATTTTGCATTGATTTGGCAAAATCTTCACAGAGAGATGTATTAGTAGCACCAAATATAATATCATCAACATAAATTTGCACAAGTAAAATATCATTTTCAGAAGATGTTTTTATAAAAAGAGTTGTGTCCACTTTTCCTTTTGTAAAGCCTTTTGAAA
Organism: Rauvolfia tetraphylla; assembly: GCA_030512225.1. NCBI lineage: Eukaryota > Viridiplantae > Streptophyta > Magnoliopsida > Gentianales > Apocynaceae > Rauvolfia > Rauvolfia tetraphylla. The sequence goes on from JAJQKT010000053.1 coordinate 205,044, forward strand.
TAAGAAAACCACTTAATCTTTCATACCAAGCTCATGGGGCTTGTTTTAATCCATATAGAGCTTTGGTTAACTTGAACACATAATTTGGAAATTTTTCATGAATAAAACCAGGAGGTTGTTCTACATATACCTCTTCTTCAATGAAACCATTTAGAAAGGCATTTTTGACATCCATTTGAAATAGTTTAAAACCTTTAAAACAAGCAAATGCCAAAAGTATTCTTATAGATTCTAATCTAGCCACTGGAGCAAAAGTCTCATCATAATCAATGCCTTCTTCTTGGTTGAAACCTTGAGCAACAAGTCTAGCTTTATTTCTAAGAACTTCTCCTAGTTCATTTATCTTATTTCTAAAAACCCACTTTGTACCAATAATAGAATGATCATGAGGTATAGGAACAAGAGTCCAAACTTTATTTCTCTCAAATTGATTTAACTCTTCTTCCATAGCAATAATCCAGAAATTATCACACAATGCATCATCAATATTTTTCAGTTCAATATGAGATAAAAGAGCAAAATTATCAATAAAGTACCGCCTTGTTTTAACTCCTTGGGAGACATCACCAATGATTTGCTCCTTAGGATGACTTCTTGCATATGTGAGATCCTTTGGAAGTTCTTGATCATTGCTTGATTGACCATTTTGTTCTTGCTCCATTATTTCTTCTTCTTTGGCATGATCTTCCATTGTGGGTACCTGGTGTTGAGTTTGATTTTCAACCATTGAGGAGCCTGCATAATCTTCATTTCTTTTTTGAAGATAAATGTTAGATTCATCAAAGGTTACATGAATAGTTTCTTCAACACACAATGTCCTTTTATTATAGACTCTATATGCCTTTTTATTTGATGAATAACCAAGATATATTCCTTCATCTGATTTTCTATTAAACTTACCAAGATAGTTACTAGTGTTTAAAATGAAGCACTTACAACCAAAAACTTTAAAGTAGAAAATTGATGGAATTTTATAAAATTGAAGTTCAAAAGGTGTTTTCTTATAAAAGGTCTTAATAAAACTCTATTCATGACATAACAAGCTGTATTTACAGCTTCAACCCAAAAATATTTTGGTAATGAGTTTTCATAAAGCATTGATCTAGCCATTTCTTGTAAGGTTCTATTTTTCCTCTCAACAACACCATTTTTGTTGAGGTGTTTTGGCAGCTGAAAAATTGTTAGTAATATCATACTCATCACAAAATTTTGTAAAATCTTGGTTAAAGAATTCTCTTCCATTGTCACTTCTAATAGAATCAGTTTGCAATCAAGAGAAGTTTGAACCTTTTTGAAAAGTTTTGAAAATTCATAAAATGTTTCATCTTTTTGTGCTAAGAAGATTACCCATGTAAATCTTGAAAAATCATCAACAATCGCATAAGCATATGTTTTACCACCAATACTAGTAGTCCTCATAGGTCCAAATAAATCCATGTGAACTAGTTCAAGAGGTTTTGAGGTAGAGACCATTTTCTTTGGTTTAAAAGATGTTTTTGATTGTTTTCCTTATTGACAAGCATCACAAAGACAGGTTTTATCAAAATGCAATTTTGGTAATCCTCTAACAAGCTCTTGTGTAGAAAGTTTTTTCAATAAATCCATGCTCACATGTATCTTCTATGCCATAAAAATCCATCATTGTCATGAATAGCAAGACATTTAATATCATTAGTAATAAGCTCATCAAGATACAGCACATATACATTACCAACTCTTTTAGCAACAAAAATATTTTTGTTACTTGCACTGTCAAGAATAGTACAAGTATCACATTTAAACTCTACTTTGCATCCATTGTCACATAATTGACTAATAATACTAAGTAAATTATACTTTAAACCTTCAATAAGTAAAACTTTCTTGATAAGAGGAAAAGAACCTTTACCAATGTTACCTATTCCAAGTATTTTCCCTTTCTTCTTATCTCCAAATGTGACAAAACATTCACTTGTAGTTTGAAACTCACTAACAAGTGATGCATTTCTAGTCATGTGCCTTGAGCAGCCACTGTCAAGAAACCATTTTGTGGCACTTGATCTTGAGGCAAATTGTGACGTGCAATCCGCGGAAGAACGAACTAGGTGATGGAATTTTCAGCTTGGACAAACAAAGATTCGATTTTCGAACAACAAACAATTCTTATAAACACAATATAATTAAATTCCTACGACACCTCTTAGAAACTTGTTCTAAGCAATCCCGATAATAAGAATTTAACCAATAAGAAGAACACTTACACGCCACAATCGGAAAACTCAATTGATAAGTGAAAGTGAAGTTCTTGGAGTAACAAGAGTAAGAGGATTCAACCCTCTCAAGGTGGTGGCGGCAGCCCCTCAAAATGACACTCAAAATCTGCCCTAATTTTCCTCCAAGAAGGCTACTTATAGCTAGGGTTTGAAAGAAAGGGTTGGGCTTAATGATACATATAAGCCCAACATAAAAACAAGGTACATATGAGCCCAAAATAAGACAATTCCAACAAGGTTGAAAGCCCAAGTCTTTAAAACATAATTGCCTCTTGGACTTAAGCACATTACATAGCCTTCAAGTCCGGCCCAAGTATTTGAGACAAATGGACCAAGTTGGGCTGTGGTCCAACTAAATCTCCTCCAACAAGTTTGGTCTTCAAATGTCGATCCACATAGGCAAACAAGGCCTCTTGAAGCGTCTTAGCCCTAGCTCTAGTTATTAGCTCTTTATTTGACACGTCTAAGCCATCATAGCAATCCGTAGGCTTGCTCACATCAGTCCCTCCCTCCTCACGAAGATTCGTCCTCGAATCTGAATCCATATCAAAAGGAGAAAGGTCAGCAACATTAAAGGTCGTGAAACACCATACTCACCCTGGCGAGATCAAGCTTGTAGGCATTGTTGTTGATTCTTTCTATCACTTGAAATGGACCATCTCCCCTAGGAGCTAATTTAGACTTCCGATGGGCAGGAAAACGTTCCTTCCTTAAGTGCACCCAAACCCAATCACCGGGTTCAAAAGTCACCAATTTTCGTCCTTTATTGGCTTGTTTGGCGTAGACCTTATTTTTCTGCTCAATATGCTGTCTCGCCTTCTCGTGTAGGGCTCGTACCAGCTCGACTTTGCTCTTACCATCTGTACTAGACAACTCATGCAAAGGTAAAGGCACCAAATCCAAAACAGTTAAAGGATTAAAGCCATATACAAGTTCAAATGGTGAATAACCTGTGGTTGAGTGCACACTCCGGTTATATGCAAACTCGATAAATGGTAAACATTCACTCCACGTTTTAAGATTCTTACCAACGACAGCACGTAATAAGGTACCTAAGGTCCTATTGACAACCTCGGTTTGACCATCAGTCTGTGGATGACATGTAGTAGAATAAAGAAGTTTGGTACCCAATTTGCCCCACAACACACGCCAAAAATGACTTAGAAATTTAGCATCTCTATCTGAAACAATAGACCTAGGAATGCCATGCAATCTAACAACATCTTTGAAAAATAAATCAGCCACTTGCACAAAGCATCATCGGGTTTTATGGCATGCAATGAAATGCGCCATTTTACTAAACCTATCAACAACAACGAAGATGCTATCATATCCCTTTTTTGGTCTTAGGCAAACCCAAAAACAAAGTCCATAGAGATATCAGTCCATGGTTCAGAGTACGAGGTAAAGGGGTATACAAACCATGAGGTTTAACAGTGGATTTGGCCTGTCTACATGCAATACACTTGGCACACACACGTTCCACATCTTTACGCATTCCGGGCCAAAAGAAATGTTCTTGCAAAATATCCAAAGTTTTAGCAACCCCAAAATGTCCCATCAATCCTCCACTATGAGCCTCAAGCACAAATAAAGTGCGCATAGAACAGTTAGACACACATAATTGATTACCACGAAAGAGATACCCATCATGCCTATAGAATTTTCGGAATGCAGTATGTTCACAAGCAGAATATACAGTAGCAAAATCATCATCCGAAACATATAATTCCTTAAGCTGCTCAAATCCTAATAATTTAGAATGTAGAGTAGTAATCAAGGAATACCTCCTAGATAAAGCATCAGCTACCACATTCTCCTTCCCTTGCTTGTATTGCAGCACATAGGGAAAGGTTTCTAGAAACTCCACCCAGGTGGCATGTCGCTTGCTCGACCTTGCCCCTGTCCCCTTCAAGTGCTTTAAAGACTCATGATCGAGTCCCGAATGACAAACTCTCTAGGTTGGAGATAATGTTGCCACACTTCCAATGCTCTCACAACGCATACAACTCCTTATCATATGTGGGATAATTGAGTTGTGCACCACTAAGCTTCTCACTGAAATATGCAACTGGTTTGTTCTCCTGCAAAAGCACAGCACCTATACCAATCCCAGAAGCATCACATTCAACCTCAAAAGCTTTCTCAAAATCAGGTAGGCATAAAATAGGAGCAGAACATAATTTTTCTTTCAACAATGTAAATGCATGTTCTTGTTCCCGACCCCAAGTAAATCCTTTTTTCTTTCTTAATTACCTCGGTTAAAGGAAGCAGCAATGGTAGAAAAATCCTTCACAAATCTCCTATAGAAACTAGCAAGTCCATGAAAACTCCTCACGTCACTCACACTCTTCGGAGTTGGCCAATCCTGGATAGCCTTCACCTTCTCACTATCAACCTCAACTCCATGAGAACTGATTACAAACCCCAAAAATACTAACCGCTCAATGCAAAATGTACACTTCTTGAGGTTTGCATATAGTTTTTCATGTCTTAATACATCTAAGACACACTTCACATGCATGACATGCATATCCAAATCAGTGCTATATATCAAAATGTCATCAAAGTATACAACCACAAATTTTCCAAGAAATGCACATAAAACATGATTCATCAATCTCATAAAGGTGCTGGGTGCATTAGTTAAGCTTGAATGGCATGACTAACCACTCATACAAGCCATATTTAGTTTTAAAAAGTCTGTTTTCCACTCATCTCCCTGGTTTCATTCTAATTTGGTGGTATCCACTTTTCAAGTCAATTTTTGTAAAGATACATGCACCATGCAGCTCATCAAGCATGTCATCTAACCTAGGAATAGGATGGCGATACTTTACGGTGATTTTGTTCATGGCTCTACAATCCACACACATCCTCCACGTTCCGTCCTTCTTCGGCACCAATAGTGCAGTGCAGACACAAGGACTCAAGCTCTCTCTCACGTGTCCTTTCTCTAATAGCTCATCCACTTGTTTCGAAGCTCTTTTGTTTCCTCGGGATTACTCCTGTAAGTCTGGGACGGTTAGGTATTTGAGCTCCGGGCACAAAGTCTATTTGGTGCTCTATGCCTCTCAAGGGTGGTAATCCCAGGGGGCATTTCTTCGAGAAAAACATCCGCATAATCCCTGCAAAAGAGATGAAAACACGCTAGGCAAAGAGTCAAGAGGGTTAGTGTCGAAACCAAACACTCTCTATATCTTACTATGACTAGTGCTCTCCTCTCTCCTATCGCTCTTCTCATGTCTTTTCCTCTCGCATACAAGTTGACTTTTCTCTCTTTTTGTTCAATGCATCTTTCACTCACTGTGGAGTCACTCACATTTGGGCCACTCCCAATTTTCTTTTTGGGCCTCTTTTTCCCTCTTTAAATTTGTTACGCTCTCTACCCGAACCCTCCTCTCCTTTACTTACCTTTGATTGGTCCAAGTATAGCTCACGAGGTGATAGAGGTATAAGAATGAAATTTCGCCCTTAAATTTGAAGGAGTACCTATTGGTATACCCATCATGTGATACTCTCCCTATCAAAGCGCCAAGGTCTTCCAAGGAGTATATGACCCAGACCTCCATGGGAACCACGTCACACAACACCTCATCCACATATCTACCAATTGAGAAGGTCACCAATACCTGTTTAGTTACTTTCACATCCGCACTATCATTAAACCATTGTAACTTATAAGGTTCTGGATGTTTCATGCAATTCAGCCCCAATTTCTCTACCATGGTGGTACTAGTTGCATTGGTACAACTTCCCCATCAATGATCAAATTGCACACTTTTCCTCCCACTAAACACCTTGAATGAAAAAAGATTTTCTCTTTGATCTACAATCTCTTCTGCAGCCCGAGTACTCAATACTCTCCTAACTACAAGTGCTTCCCCTGTAACAGCCCTCTCAAAGCAATCATCATCATCAAAGGCATTTTCATGAACAAATTCAGTTTCACTACTACTATCCTCGGAATCAATCTCTCCATTGTCTCTCATAATCATAATCTTCTTATTAGGACAATGAGATGCAAAATGACCAGTTCCGAAGCATTTAAAACATTTCATGGAAGAATGCTTACTAGAGGTAGCTTGGGTGTTGGAGGTACCTTTCATTTCGAGATCCCCAGATTGGTTTCTTAGGTGCTTCCTTGAATTCCACTCCCCTATCCTTAGGCTTGTCCTCCTTTTTAGGCCATCTAGAGTTCCAGACCATAGTTAGAATTTGCTCCAGCTCCTTGCTGCCAGTCTAGTCTTTAGTTGTCTCTCCACTTTCATGGCCATGTTCACCATGTCCTCAATCTCTAGGTAGTGTTGCAGCTCCATGACATTAGCTATCTCCCTATTGAGCCCACTCAAAAAATCCGGCCATTGTCGCCTCCGGATCTTCCTCGATGTTGGCTCGGATCATAGCCACTTCCATCTCTTTGTGATAGTCTTCAACTGATTTAGGCCCTTGAGTGAGTCGTTGAAGTTTTTGGTGCATCTCCCTATAGTAGTAAGAAGGCACAAAAGCGCTTCTCATGCTTGCCTTCATTGCTCCCCACGTAGCAATCGGCATCTCTCCATTTCTCCTCCTAGATGTCACCATTTGATCCCACCATATTAGTGCATAATCGAGTAAATTCAACGGCTGCAATTTTTTACCTTCTTATCCTCGGAAAAGTTGTGACACTCAAAAAATCAAATCCACCTTCCTTTCCCACTCTAAGTAAGCGTCGGCATCATTCCTTCCTTTGAATGCGGGAATCTGCATTTTAATGGATTTGAGGTCTCCGTCTCTTCTATTAAATGGCAAGTCCCTTTGAAATCTCCTAGGTCGGCGTGCCTCAATCTCCTCCTCCTCCGCAAACTCATCCTCTTCCGGGTTCATACCGAGATAGAGGTCGACGAGGTGGTGGTTGTTGTTAGCGCACTCCCGCACGTCTCCCTTGAGGTTCCGCACGCCTCTCTTGTCTCGATTTCATCAATTTGTTCTCTTATCTCATCAAAGGCTTGGTTGAACCTCTCAAATTGTTGCTGCATAGCTTTCAAAGTGAAAGCAATATTTGCATCTCCCCTTGGTGCTCCTCGGTACTACCTCCTTGTGACATTGCGAAGTGATATTGTACCTGCAAAACAACGTTAGAAATAAACAACCTCACACACTCCCTCACGTGTTTCACTCAAATGTTATCACTCCCCTCGTGTTTATGTCACGGCAATGACACCCTCAAATGAGCTCACACACTCTTGCCTTTTACCACTCAATTCCTCTTAAACTCAAGCTACACTTAAGAACCAAACTCAACAAACCAACGAGTCTAGTTGGAGCCCAAATAACATGCAACAACCAGCCCAAGAACACTAGGTTACAAGTGTTTACAATTATCAAACAATGACCAGCCCAAGAACAGTAGGTTACAACCTTCCAAGTACCAAACAGCCCAAAGACAATAGGTTACAATTGTCTAAGTAGCAAACGATAACCAATACACTAACAATTGTTTACAACACAACCAATACACTAACAATTGTTTACAATCTTTGAAACTTCAATAGTCCAGAAACAAATTGCCAATAACAGTCCAGTTTACAACAATATCCAACCCAAAAACAGTAAATAGCATACAATCTTGGAAGCTCAAAACAAGAACTATAACAAGCTAACAATTGGAACAAACAAAATTTTAAAATTTGCCTATCACAAGTAACTCAAAATGGTCCAACAAGAAGTATGAATATGCTAGAAAGAAAAGTTTTTTTTGCACTGACTTTGTACTCTCTTTTTTTTTTTTTTTTTTCGGACCGACTTTTTTTTTTTCTTCTGTTTTTTTTTCTTTTCTTGTCCGAAATATATGTGTATATGTATTTGATTGTACTGTTTTTTTTAACAATTTATCCCAAGCAAATATTACAAAATGCTTAATACAAAGATATGGAAACCTAGGCTGAAATTTTCACACCTTTTGAAGCTTCTCGGTTAGTCTTTGAACAAGCCGTTTGAAGTGGCTGTTCGGGCAGCCTTTGAGCTTCAACGGAGCAGAATGAGAATCCTCCTCCACACCTCGGCTCTGATACCAAAATGACGTGCAATCCGCGGAAGAACGAACTAGGTGATGGAATTTTCAGCTTGGACAAACAAAGATTCGATTTTCGAACAACAAACAATTCTTATAAACACAATATAATTAAATTCCTACGACACCTCTTAGAAACTTGTTCTAAGCAATCCCGATAATAAGAATTTAACCAATAAGAAGAACACTTACACGCCACAATCGTAAAACTCAATTGATAAGTGAAAGTGAAGTTCTTGGAGTAACAAGAGTAAGAGGATTCAACCCTCTCAAGGTGGTGGCGGCAGCCCCTCAAAATGACACTCAAAATCTGCCCTAATTTTCCTCCAAGAAGGCTACTTATAGCTAGGGTTTGAAAGAAAGGGTTGGGCTTAATGATACATATAAGCCCAACATAAAAACAAGGTACATATGAGCCCAAAATAAGACAATTCCAACAAGGTTGAAAGCCCAAGTCTTTAAAACATATTTGCCTCTTGGACTTAAGCACATTACATAGCCTTCAAGTCCGGCCCAAGTATTTGAGACAAATGGACCAAGTTGGGCTGTGGTCCAACTAAATCTCCTCCAACAAGTTTGGTCTTCAAATGTCGATCCACATAGGCAAACAAGGCCTCTTGAAGCGTCTTAGCCCTAGCTCTAGTTATTGGCCCGACCGGTATGATTAGCTCTTTATTTGACACGTCTAAGCCATCATAGCAATCCGTAGGCTTGCTCACATCAAATTGTACCTACACCAAATTAGAAATAGTGATTTTTGGTACCCATATCTTCTTGGGTCCAAGGGGGTTAGTAATAGTTCCTTTGACTTTCCAAATGGTCTTAACACCATTTTCTATCTTTCTTTTTATAAAACATCTAGAAACCTTGTGTCCATGCTTGCCACAATATGTGCAACAAATATGTGACCTAGAATGAGAAGATTCTTTAACAAAAGACTTTTTCTGTTTTGAAGCAAAACAATCGTGTGTAAAACCAAGACCATGTTTTACAAATGAAGATCTTTGATAACCAAGTAATTTATTTAAATTTTCTCTTCCATTTGTAAATCTCTCAATGCATAAAGTTAGATCATTAACTTTCCTTTTTAAGAATTCATGATCCTTTATCATTAATTCAAGAGAAATAATTTTTGTACAAAGCTTTTTGTTTTCAAAAGATATGTTTTGTATGGTTGTATTCAAAAATTCTTTTTCAATGGTAAGACAACTAATGGTTTCAAGAAGTTTACCATTTTCAACACATAATTTTGAATTCTCATTGGATAAATCATTGATTTTGAATTTTATTTCTTTATTTATTTTTGAAGCCTTTTTCAATTCTTCATATAGTTCTACAATCAAATCACTGAAATCAATATCATCATCACATACATTTGAAATGGAAGGTGAAGATTGTACCTCATCATCAATGGCCATAAAGCATATGTTGGCCTTTCCTTCACTGTCATCCTCGCTTTCTTGTTGATCCCACGTTCCAGCTAATCCTTTTCCTTTCTTGACAGATTTCTTTCTGTTTTTGTTGTCTCTTTCCCTTTCCAACACTTTAGGACAGTCAACAACAAGATGCTCTGTGCTCTTGCATTCAAAGCATTGAGGTTTGTAGGATGAGGATTGTCCACTCTTCTTGACTGGTTTTCTTCCTTTCTTGAGGAAGAAAGGAAGACTACCACAACAGCCTCGATTCAATCTAATAAACAAGCTTCACCCTTATCACAAACAGTTTTATATCAATAGACAACCTAGACCAATCTAATCCAAGGTTCACCCTCAACAATGGGTTTTACGCAACAACCTTGATTAATCTAGTCAATAGCTCACCCTCCACAAGGGTTTTAAATCTCTTGACAACATTGTATCAATCACAACAATAATATAAAGATAGAGTTTGGATGTTACCAACACTTCTTGGTGGATGAATACAATAGCTAGCACCACTTCACTTTGTTGTCTTTGGAGTCTTGAATAATCACATGAAAGCACAAGACAAAAGACAGCTCTTAAGATTTCAAATGATTTTGGAATATTAGGATTTTTCAAGTGTTCAAAAGTTATCAAAAATATGGAGTTTATGGCTTTTATAAATTTTGAAAATTAGTTTTAACAGTCATAAAATAGAAAGTTTCTGAGGAGTTCGGAAGATCGAACTTGATCCACTACATCCGAACTGTTGTCCAAACATTACTGTGACATATTGTCTGGGAAAGTTCGGACAACAGAACTTTGCCCCTTGCATCCGAACTTGCGTCCGAACTTCTTTGGAAAAACAGTAACCATGTTCATAATTTGGACGTTCGAACTTGCGTCCGAACTATTCAAACTTTGTCAAAACATTTGAAAATCAACCTCTATAAGTTTGAAATTATTTTGTACTAAAAGATAGTCATATAAAATCTTTTTAAGTTTGAAATCATTTTGTACTAAAAGATAAGTCATATAAAATCTTTTAAACTCAAAGACCGTTACCAAAGAACTTGATCATTCAAAGTTTATTCAAAGCCATTTAAGATCCAAAAACAAATTTTGTGCTCTCTTATGCATTCAATAGATTCCAAGAACAAGAAGTGTAGGGTTTACAAGAGTATACCTATTAAGTAAGTGTAAACCTACACTAGAGTCCTCAAAGCCTTCAATCCATAGGACATGCTCTATATTCTTGATCCTTGAGCATATTAGAGTTGTCCTTAGCACTTTTAGCTCTAAGGCAATGATAACTCTTTGCTTCTTAATCCAAAAATCCTATCACACAAATAGCATATGAATTAGTCCATATCAATGTTTGTCATTAATTAAAACTAATCAAAACTACGTGATTTGTCCTTAGGGCTAACAAGCTCCCCCTTTTTGATGATGACAAACTTTGAAACAAAATGTGATGGATTTAAACAATGTAATACATGGAAGCATTGATGTCTGAAAGACCTAAGAGGGGGGGGGGGTAAATTAGGTCTTTGGATTGTTTTCGAAAACTATTTCCTTTGTAAGATTGGTTGGTGCAGATTATGATCACTAAATTTAATGAGAGAATAATCAGATCAATATCAAAGGAATAAACAAGTTAAGTACAATGAACACAAGCAATTTATAGTGGTTCGATCTTCTCAAGATCTACCTCCACTACCTTGAGTCTACACTCAAGGATTTCAAACAATCTACTATATGTTCAAATTTAACAATTACATAAGAGGCTCACCACACAATGGTTTTACTCTTACAACCTCTATTGCAATTCTACAAACAAGGCTCACCCTTCAACAAGGATTTTATATCTATAAACAACCTAAAGACCAATCTAATCAAGGATCATCCACATATAGATTTTACACTACAACCTTGATTAATCTAGTCTATGACTCACCCTTCTCAAAAGGATTTTACGTTACAAGATAACCTTGTATATTGAACAAGTAGAAAAACTGAATTAAGATGAAGAATGAATAAGATGTTACCACTTCTTGGTAGATGATTACGCAATGTAGCACTTCTTCACTTTGTTGTCTTTGGAATCTTGAATAATCAATTGAAAGCACAAGACAAAAGAGAGCTTTGATGTTTGCAAATAATTTAGAATGTTTAGATTGCTCAGAGATTCAAAACTTACAAAAATTCTAGAGTTTATGGCTTTTATAGAGTATAAAAATCAGTTTCAACAGCTATAAAATGGCTAGTAACGGCTAGTTTCAGAGAAGTTCGGACGTCCGAACTTTCTCCTCTGTGTCCAAACTATCATCCGAACTTCTCTGTGACATGTTGTCTGGCAAAGTTCAGACGTCCGAACTTGCGTCCAAACTTTCCAAACTTTGTGAAAACACTTGAAAATCAATCTTAAAATGTTTGAAATCATACAAACTCTTTTGAACTTAAAAACCGTTATCAAAACATTTGATCTTTAAGATTTTACTCAAAGCCATTTATAATTCAAAATCAAGTTTTATGCTCTCTTATGCATTCAATAGATTCCAAGACACACAAGTGTAGAGTTTACAAGAATATACCAATTTATGCAAGTGCAACCCTACACTATATTCTTCAAAGCCTTCTTATTCATAGAACATGCTCTATATCCATGATCTTTGAGCACATTAGAGTTGTCCTAAGCATTTTGAACTTCAAGGCAATGAGACTTGCTTCCATCTTAATCCAAAAACTCTATCACACAACATACAAGCATATTAGTCCTCATCAATGTTTGTCATAAATCAAAACTAATCAAACCTACATGATTTGCCCTTAGGGCTAACAATCTCCCCCTTTTTTGATGATGACAAACTTTGATGCAAAATGTGATGGATTTAAATAATGTAGTACAAAGAAGCATTGATGTCATAGACAAATAATAACCAATTTAGCACTTTGACATTCAAATGGCTCAATATGAGCCTATGACCCAACAACCTCCATTAGCCTCCTTCCTTCCAACAACTAGGATAGAAGATATAGTATTTAAGTATTAAAAATAACTTCTAAGAGTGGTTTTAAAGGCTGTAAAAGTTTAACAATACTTCCCCTTAGATTGTGCTCATTTTTCAACAAGTTTGGACTTGAGAAACTATGCATCCGAATTTTGACATATCAAGTCCTAACTGTAAAATAAGTGAAATGAAAGCTTCAATTTTTGAAAATAAGCTTTCCTAAGGTTGTTCAAACATAGTAGAAGAGATTAAAACATATTTGAATCAATTTGAACAATAAAAGAGCACTTTTTGGTAACAAAATATGGATGCATCCGAACTTTTGAAATTCCAAGTTTGAACTTTAAAACATATGAGATGAAGGCTGTTATTTTTGAAAGTAAGTTTTCTTAAGGTTGTTCAAATATGATAGAAAAGATTTAGACAGTTTTTAAACAATTTGAACAACAGAAAAACACTTTTGGCAAGAAAGTTTGGATGCATCCGAACTTTTGGTCTGTATCCGAACTTCAAGTCCAATCTTTTGAAAAGATGATTTTTCATTTGTTAATGAACTATGATATTCAGTTTAATTTTGCAAAACCATAAAACTTATGCATTTCATGAAATCAGTCAATTTCAATTTAAATGTGGCCAAATACAAGTGTATTATAGTGCAGTCAATATTGCCAAACACATGCATTACATTTACAATGCAGTTATCATACACATCTTATCATTGCAAGAAAAATATGTATCACATTGCATCACATTTACAATGCAGTTATCTCATCATTGCAAGAAAAATACATATCACATTGCAGACAATATATTTCATTTTTTATCACATTGCAGACAACATATTTCATTTTTTTTATCACATTGCAGACATCATATATTTCTCTCCCTTTTGTCATCACTCAAAGATGGGGTGAATAAAAGCATCATTAACAAAAGAAGATCTCAACACTACGGTTTCATCATTGAGCTTAAATTTTAGAATTTACTATTACACAAATCACATTAAACAGTTTAAATTTCAGAATTTTAAAGTAGAAAAATAAAGAATTTGCATAAAACATTGTTCACATGTCTGACTAAGCAAAAATAATAAAAGCAGTAAATAGAGATAAGATAAAAGAAATGCTCAGTCTTGTGATGTTGATGGAGATTTGTTTCTTGATCCTTTCTTGACTGCCACATGCTTGATTCTTCCTTGGCTGAATGTTGGATTGGATGGTGATGTCACTTCAACTCTTGCAAGCAAACTCCCTTCTTGGCTGGTTTCAGTTTGCTGCTCTTCTTGATCTTCTCTTTGTGACTTGACAGCTTGCTCATGATCATTTCCTTGGTTATCATCATCACTGCTATCACCATCATCACTATCATCAGCCTTATCACTGTTATCATCCTTTTCTTCTTCCTTGTTCTTGTCTTCCTCATCACTCTTATCATCATCTTTCATTTCTTGAGTTCTAGAGGGTCCTTCACCACTTTGAGTATTTCTTGTTAACATTTCCTCATCACTCTTATCATCATCTTTCATTTCTTGAGTTCTAGAGGGTCCTTCAAACCATCCAGCTTCCCAAGAACCATAGGAGCAAAACTTTCAAAGAACTTATACATTTTCTCCATCTCCTTAATGTGATTGTTTAAGACTTGTTGGAATGCCTTAGCAACAATGGTGTCTTCTCTAGTAATCCCTTCATCAGTAGGAACTGAGGTAGGTGTTTCCTCAAAAAGTTTTCTCTTGGAGGGAGGTTGCTCCCCCTCACTTGATGAATCATGTCTTCTTTTTTATTTCATTTCTCTTACCCATGCTTCTGTCTCATCTTCTTCCTCTTCTTCAGTATTCTCACTTTCTTTGGCCTCTGCTATTTAAGGAGGAGTTTCTCTTTTATTCCTCCATACACCATCCTTATCAAGAACCAATTGCATTCTTCTAAGGGTATCATTAGTATAAATTTGTCCAATTTTTAAAACTTGTCCTCTAATAGGAAGTCTGACTTGAAAATGTTTGAAAATTCTTGTCAAAAGTCTCTCATATGGTAAAGCTTTGTTGGCTGCCTGCTTAATACTAACATGTGCTTCACTGATATATACCCAAAATTCAGTCTTTTATGCTCATGTAAAGCTAACATAATCACCATGTGTATATTTCCAACAAATGATTTATGACCAAAATTAGGAACAATCATGGTTGTTATCATATAATGCATAACTCTTCCTCTAGCATCAAAGACTTTGGTTTCCCTTTCTTTTATTGTCCTAAACTGTCTACCTTTTGTAAAGGCTTCCTCAAATCTTTCAAAGGTAAATAACTCTCGGTCATAACAATGTTGTCCCAAAGAAAAATACTTTTCTCCAATATCACTTACTCCACATATTATATTAACCAAAGCATCATTAAATTTAAAATCAACTTGGGATACTCTAGATGAGCACCACTGAACTACATCATCTCCTATCTGTTCAACTCTTTCTTCTTTCAGGTTTGCATAGAATTCATATATGAGATCAAGATAGTATTCTTCATCAATTGCTAACAAATTACTCCATCCAATTTCACTAAACAAAGATAACACATTTTCCATACTTGACATATTATCAAAGTTTACCTTGTTTCCAGGGATAATCTTTCTGGATTTTTTACTCCAATTTTCAAATTCTGATGCAGCTTTGATGGAGACAAATCTGTCTATTCCGGATGATGTTTGAGGAACTCTAATTTTTCTTGGTTCATTGAGAATTAGTCCTCCATCTCCTTCCTTTGATTTTCCTTTTCCTTTCTCAACATTTGCTCTCTTAGTTCTCACCATGATGATTTTCTATATGAAATGTAGTGAAATCTAAGAAGTGTTTAGGGTTAGGAACTCAAAAATCCGAATGGATTGATGTGAAATCGGTGAAATTTCAGAGAGATTAGGGATTGGACGCAGATGGGTGGAGTGGAATTTGAAAAGAGAGAAAGTTTGGATGCTAAATAGTGTGCAACCGCAAAGTTCGGACGACCGAAGTTTCTGGTCTGCGTCCGAGCTTGCGTCCGAACTTCTCTGTTTCTTCAGTTTTAAAAAGTTTAAACGTCCAAACTTTCTGTCATGCGTCAGAACATGCGTCCGAACTTTTCTGTCCAAATTTTTCTGGATAAAGTTTGGACGTTGCTATTTCACTCCATGCATCTGAATTGTGCATTCGAACTTTTCCTGTTGTTGACAAACTTCAATGCACTCATTAGTAATTGAATTTTTAGATTCCTAAAAGCCTTGTTAGATAATTAAACCTTTCTTCAGCCAAAGACTTGGTAAAAATATCAGCAATTTGATCATTTGTATTCACATAATTCAAACATATATCTCCTTTAGCAACATGATCACGAATAAAATGATGCTTAATCTCAATATGCTTAGTCCTAGAATGTTGAATGGTATTTATGCTTAAATTGATAGCACTAGTATTATCACACAATATAGGTACACAATTGCATTTAAGACCATAATCAAGTAATGTATGCTGCATCTATAATAGTTGAGCACAACAACTACCAGCTGCAATATACTTAGCTTCTGCAGTAGACAAAGACACACATGCTTGTTTTTTACTATACCATGACACAAGACAACTTCCAAGAAATTGACAATGACCACTAGTACTTTTACGTTCAATTCTACATCCAGCAAAATCAGCATCCGAGTATCCAACAAGATCAAATGATGAAGATTTTGAAAACCAAAGACCATAGCCATATGTATTAATCAAATAACGAAAGATGCATTTGACAAAAATTAAATGTGACTCTTTAGGACAAGATTGAAATCTAGCACATAAACATACAACAAACATGATATCTGGTCTACTTGCTGTGAGATAGAGTAAACTTCCAATCATAGCTCTATATATCTTTTCATCAACATTTTTACCTTTTTCATCTTTATCAAGTTTGGTTGATGAACTCATTGGAGTGCTTATCCCTTTTGCTTGATCTATTCCAAATCTTTTTAAAATCTCTTTTGTGTACTTTGCTTGATTTATGAATACTCCATCCTTAGTTTGTTTAGTTTGTAGTCCAAGAAAGAAATTTAGTTCTCCCATCATACTCATTTCAAATTTATTTTGCATTAATTTAGCAAACTCATCACAAAGAGATGTATTAGTAGCACCAAAAATAATATCATCAACATAAATTTGCACAAGTAAGAGATCAGTAGTGTAAGAAGTTTTTATAAATAAAGTTGTGTCAACTTTTCCTTTTGAAAATTATTTTGAAAGAAGAAATCCACTCAATCTTTCATACCAAGCTCTAGGAGCTTGTTTTAACCCATATAAAGCTTTGGTTAACTTGAAAACATGATTAGGAAACTTTTCATGAACAAAACTAGGTGGTTGTTCCACATACACCCCTTCTTCAATAAAACCATTTAAGAATGCACTTTTGACATCCATTTGAAATAATTTAAAACCTTTAAAACAAGCATAGGCTAATAGTATTCTTATAGATTCAAGTCTAGCTACAGGAGCAAAAGTTTCATCATAATCAATACCCTCTTCTTGATTAAATCCTTGAGCAACAAGTCTAACTTTATTTCTAACAAATTCTCCTTGTTCATTTAATTTATTTCTAAATACCCATTTTGTACCAATTATAGAATGATCAAGAGGCCTAGGAACAAGAGTCCATACTTTGTTTCTTTCAAATTGATTTAGCTCTTTTTGCATGGCAATAATCCAAAAATTATCACACAATGCATCATTAATGTTTTTAGGTTCAATATGTGATAAAAGAGCAAAGTTGTCAATAAAGTACGGCCTTGTTTTAACTCCTTGGGAGACATCACCAATGATTTGCTCCTTAGGATGACCTCTTGCATATGTTAGATCCTTTGGAAGTTCTTGATCATTGCTTGGTTGACCATCTTGTTCTTGCTCTATTATTTCTTCTTCTTTGGCATGTTCTTCTAAAGTTGGTGCTTGATGATGAGTTTGATTATCAATTATTGAAGAACCTGCATCATCTTCATTTCTTCTTTCAAGATAAATGTTAGATTCATCAAATGTTACATGAATGGTTTCTTCAACACACAATGTTCTTTTATTGTAAACTCTATAAGCCTTTTTATTTGATGAATAAACAAGAAATATACCTTCATCAGATTTTCTATCAAATTTTCCTAAATTGTCATGAGTATTTAAGATAAAACATTTACAGCTAAATACCCTAAAATAAACAATTGAAGGAGTTTTATCAAATAGAAGTTCAAAAGGTATTTTTCGTATGAAAGGTCTTAATAGAACTATATTCATTACATAACAAGCAGTGTTTTATAGCTTCAGCCCAAAAATATTTTGGTAAAGAGTTTTCACACAACATTGATCTAGCCATTTCTTGTAAAGTTCTATTTTTGCTTTCAACAACACCATTTTGTTGAGGAGTTTTGGCAGCAGAAAAATTATGTGTAATACCATATTCATCACAAAATTTTGCAAACTCTTGATTGTAAAATTCTCTTCCATTATCACTTCTAATAGATATCAATTTGCATCCAAGAGAAACTTGAACCTTTTTCAAGAACTTATTAAATTCATGAAAGGTTTCATCCTTTTGAGCTAGAAAGACTGCCCATGTAAATCTTGAGAAATCATCAATAATCACATATACATATCTTTTACCACCAAGACTAGTAGTTCTCATTGGTCCAAATAAGTCCATATGAACAAGTTCAAGAGGTTTTGATGTAGAAATCATTTTCTTTGGTTTGAAAGATGCTTTTGACTGTTTTCCATATTGACAAGCATCACAAATACGAGTTTTGTCAAACTTCATTTTTGGCAGTCCTCTAACCAATTCTTGTGATGAGAGTTTGTTCAATAATTCCATACTCACATGGCCTAATCTTCTATGCCATAGATATCCATCATTATCATGAATGGCAAGACATTTAATATCATGTGCAATAAGTTCATCTATATATAGTACATACACATTTCCAACTCTATTGGCAACAAAAATAGTCTTGTTACTTATACTATCAAGAATAGTACATGTATCACATTTAAATTCAACTTTGCAACCATTGTTACTTAATTGACTAATGCTATGCAAGTTATATTTTAAAACATCAATAAGTAGTACTTGCTTGATAAGAGGTAAGGAACCATTACCAATATTACCAACTCCAAGTATTCTTCCTTTCTTCTTGTCACCAAATGTGACAAAACCTTCACTTGTTGCTTGAAGTTCACTAACAAAGTGAGGCATGTCATGTCATGTGTCTTGAACAGCCACTGTCAAGAAACCATTTAGTGGCACTTGATCTTGAAGCAAAAAGAACTTACACAAGATTAGCAAAGGTGACTTTTGGTACCCACATTTTCTTGGGTCCAAGGGGGTTAGTAAAATTTCCTTTAACTCTCCAAATAATTTTAACACCATTTTCTATTTTTCTTTTCACATAACATTTTGACACTTTGTGTCCATTCCTACCACAATATGTACAACAAGTATGAGGTATTGAATTAAAGGTTTCTTTAGCTTTGGAGTTTTTAAATTTTGGAGCATAACTTTCATGAGTGTAACCAAGACCAATTTTTGTATATGATGATCTTTGATAACCAAGTAATTTATTTAGATTTTCTTTTCCATTTGTAAATCTCTCAATGCATTGTGTAAGATCATTAACTTTCTTTTTCAATATATCATGATCACTAAGTATTGTTTCTAAAGATATGATTTTTGTACAAAGATCTTTATTTTCAAGAGATATGTTTTGAATGGTTAAATTTAAACTTTCTTTTTCTATATTTAGACAGTTAGTAGTCTCAAGAAGTTTTCCATTTTCAGAATATAATTTTGAATTCTCATTTAATAGCTCATTAAATTTGGTCTTCAATTCCTTATTCCTTTTTGAAGCCTTTTTCAGTTCTCCATACATTTCAACAAGTAAATTATTAAGATCAATATTTCATCATAGCAAGTAGAAAAGGTGTAGATTGTACCTCATCATCAATTGCCATAAAGCATATGTTGGTTTTTCCTTCACTGTCATTTTCTCTTTCTTGTTGATCCCAAGTACCAGCTAGTCCCTATCCTTTCTTGGTGGATTTCATTTTGAGTTTGCTGTGTCTTTCCCTTTCTAGAACTTTAGGACAATCAGCAACAAGATGTTCTATACTTTTACATTCAAAATACTGAGTTTTGAAGGATGATGACTGTCCACTCGTCTTGATTGGTTTTCTCCCTTTATTAAAAAATTCTTTCTTATAGAATCTTTTGAATTTCCTTACAGCCATAGCTATCTCTTCTTCTCCACTGTTTCCATCTTCTTCACTTGATGATTCTTCTTGTTCACTAGAATGATTTGAAGTCTTGAGTACAACTCCTTTTCTTCCTTTTTCTTCGTCTTCAATATCATTCAATCTTTTTAACTTCATTTCATGTGTAAGCGGTGAACCAATGAGCTCTTCAAGTGGAAGAGTTTTTAAATCTTTTGACTCCTCAATAGCAAGTGTCTTCGGTTGCCAAGATTTTGGCAGAGCATCCAAGATTTTTCTGTTTTGCTCTCCAATTGTATAGTTCTTTCCATAAGCTTTCAGACCATTAAAATTGTTAGTAAATCTAGTAAGCATATCACTAATATTTTCTCCTTGCTTCATGGTAAATAGCTCATAGTCTCTAACTAGCATGGCAAGCTTTGACTCCTTTACTTGATTCGTACCTTCATGTGTCACTTGAAGTAATCTCCACATATCATGGGTAGTATCACACCCACTAACTCTATTATATTCAGTTACATCTAGGGCACAAATTAAAATATTCATAGCTTGATAATTCAAGGTCATTTTCTTTGAATCATTCTCATCAAATTCATCTATGTGTTTTGGTTCTTGACCAATTCCATCAACACTCATTTTCATTGGTACATAAGGACCTTTCTCAATAATATTCCACAAATCAAAGTTAATAGAACAAATATATATCTTAATTCTAGATTTCCAAAATGTATAATTTGTTCCATTAAACAAAGAAGGTCTATTTGTGGAGGATCCTTCAAAATAAGGTGAACTTGAAATATTAGCCATAAGATCTTAAATTCTAGGTTGTAAAACCTCACAAAGAAGCCCTTGCTCTGATACCAATTGAAAGACCTAAGGGAGGGGGGTTAATTAGGTCTTTGGATTGTTTTCGAAAACTATTTCCTTTGTAAGATTAGTTGGTTTAGATTATGATCACTTAATTTAATGAGTGAATGATCAAATCAATATCAAAGCAATAAACAAGTTAAGTGCAGTGAACACAAGCAATTTATAGTGGTTCGATCTTCTCAAGATCTACCTCCACTACCTTGAGTCTACACTCAAGGATTTCAAACATTATACTATATGTTCAAATTCAACAATTACATAAGAGGCTCACCACACAATGGTTTTACTCTTACAACCTCTATTGCAATTCTACAAACAAGGCTCACCCTTCAACAAGGATTTTATATCTATAAACAACCTAAAGACCAATCTAATCAAGGATCATCCACATATAGATTTTACACTACAACCTTGATTAATCTAGTCTATGACTCACCCTTCTCAAAAGGATTTTACGTTACAAGATAACCTTGTATATTGAACAAGTAGAAAAACTGAATTAAGATGAAGAATAAATAAGATGTTACCACTTCTTGGTAGTTGATTACACAATGTAGCACTTCTTCACTTTGTTGTCTTTGGAATCTTGAATAATCAATTGAAAGCACAAGACAAAAGAGAGCTTTGATGTTTACAAATAATTTAGAATGTTTAGATTGCTCAGAGATTCAAAACTTACAAAAATTCTAGAGTTTATGGCTTTTATAGATTTTAAAAATCAGTTTTAATAGCTATAAAACTGCTAGTAACGGCTAGTTTCAGGGAAGTTCGGACGTCCAAACTTTCTCATCTATGTCCGAACTATCGTCCAAACTTCTCTATGACATGTTGTCTGGTAAAGTTCGGACGTCCGAACTTTGGCTCATGCGTCCGAACTTTTGTCCGAACTTCTTTGGAAAAACAGTAACCATGTCACAGTTTGGACGTCCGAACTTGCGTCCAAACTTTCCAAACTTTGTGAAAACACTTGAAAATCAATCTTAAAATGTTTGAAATCTTTTAAGATCAAAAGCTATATTATACAAACTCTTTTGAACTTAAAAACCGTTACCAAAACATTTGATCTTTAAGATTTTACTCAAAGCCATTTATAATTCAAAAACAAGTTTTATGCTGTCTTATGCATTCAATAGATTACAAGACACACAAGTGCAGAGTTTACAAGAATATACCTATTTATGCATGTGCAACCCTACACTATATTCTTCAAAGCCTTCTTATTCATAGAACATGCTCTATATCCATGATCTTTGAGCACATTAGAGTTGTCCTGAGCATTTTGAACTTCAAGGCAATGAGACTTGCTTCCATCTTAATCCAAAAATCTTATCACACAACATACAAGCATATTAGTCCTCATCAATGTTTGTTATAAATAAAAACTAATCAAACCTACATGATTTTCCCTTAGGGCTAACAATGTCTATGATAAATAATAACCAATTTAGCACTTTGACATTCAAATGGCTCAATATGAGCCAATAGCCCAACCAACCTCCATTTACCTCCTTTCTTCCAACAACTAGGATAGAAGATATATCATTTAAGCAGTAAGAAAACTTCTAAGAGAGGTTTTAAAAGTTAGAAAACATTTTCAAAGCTCTCCTTAGATTGTGCTCATTTTTTAAAAAAATATTTGAACTGAGGACTATTCGTTCAAACTGTAATAAATCCAACATAATGAATGTTTAAAGTGAAATAAAGCTTTCCTAAAGTTGTTCAAACACAGTAGAAAAGATTGAAACATATTTGAATCAATTTGAACAACAAAAGAGCACTTTTTGGAAACAAAATATGGATGCATCCGAATTTCAAGTCTGAACTTTTGGTCATAAGTATGAAATGATAATTTTGCATTTTTAAAAGAACTATAGAAGTACTTCAAATATGTATAGTCACAATGGCACTTAATTTAGCTTTGCAAAATCACAAAATTCATACATTCAATTGTTTTCATGAAGTAACCTAAAATCATAGCTAAAGTCAAGAACCAAGATCAAGATTTCAAAATTTCAACTCAACCATATTCAAAATCTCGAAAAAAACCAATTTCAATTGAAATTCCAAGTGCAGCCAAAATAAATAACTAAATGTGAAATATAACACAGTTTACACAAAATATAGCACATTTTGTAACATTTTGCACAGTTTACAAAACATATAGCACATTTTGTCATCATTCTTTCTCCACCTTTTGTCATCACTCAAAGATGGAGTTAATGAAAATGAGACAGCATGTATCATATATAAGCAGTATATTGACCAACTCTCATAAGTAGTATATTGGCAACATTTAGCAATTCTCAATTCAAATAATTAACATCCTAACAACAATAAGCATCATGTAACAGTTTAACAATAGTAAGAAATATGTAGCATCTCAACAACAATAAATCAACTTCTTCTCCCTTTTTTAGCAGCAATTAAACTTGGGGTGATCAAAGTATCATTAACCGAAGAAGCTCTCAACACTAATGTTTCATCATTGAGCTTCACAAAATTATTACAGAGATTAAAACAGTAAGATTATATAAGTCACACTAAAACAATTATGAAGTTCAGAAATTAAAGAAGAAAACAGAGAAATTGCATAAATCAGGCTAGAAATAGTTCATAAGTTATACTAAGCACATAAAAAATAAAAAACAAAATAGTAAAGAGAGATAAGATTAAAGAGATTCTAAGTCTTATGATGGCGATGGAGAGGCCTTTCTTGATTGTTACATGCTTGACTCTTCCTTGGCTAAATGTTGGGTTGGAGGGAGTTATCACTTCAGCTCTTGCAATTAGGCTTCCTTCTTGGCTAATTCCAGCTTGCTGCTCCCCTTGATCTCCCCTTTGTCACTCAACAACTTGCTCAATGTCATCTCCTTGGTCATCATCATCATCGTCATCATCATTATCACTGTCATTATCTTTATTTTCTTCCTTGTTCTTGCCTTCCTCATCTCCCTTATCATCATTCGTTTCTTCTCTTTCACAAAACTCAAACATTCAATTGTTTTCATGAGGTAAACTAAAATCATAAGTCAATTCAAGAACTAGTATCAAGATTTCAAAATCTTAACTTAACCATATTCAAAATCTCAAAAAACAACCAATTCCAATTTAAATTCCAAGTGCAGGCAAAATAAACAATAATTTGCAGTTCATATCACAGTAGCTCATAGTAGACAGTAGCACACAATAGCACATTTTGTCATCATTCTTTCTCCCTTTTGTCATCACTCAAAGATGGGGTTAATGAAAATGAGACAACATTATCACATATAAACAATATATTGACAAAGATTATCAGTTTAACAACAAGAAGCTACATGCAACAATAGATAATATGCAGTATGTCAACTAAAGAAGCTCTCAACACTAAGGTTTCATTATTGAGCTTCACACAACTATTACAGAGATTAATAAAATAGTAAGATTACTACTAAGTTCAGAATTTATAGAAGAAAACAGAGAAATTGCAGAAACCAAGCTAATAGTTCATATGTCATACTATGTCTATCAAAAGTAAATAAAAGCAGTAAAGAGAGAAAAGATTAAAGAGATGCTCAGTCTTGTGATGTTGATGGAGAGTCCTTTCTTGATCCCTTCTTGATTGCTACATGCTTGACTCTTCCTTGGTTGAATGTTGGGTTGGAGGGAGTTATCACTTCAGCTCTTGCAATTAGGCTTCCATCTTGGATAATTCTGGCTTGCTGCTCCCCTTGATCTCCCCTTTGTCACTCAACAGCTTGCTCATGGTCATCTCCTTGGTCATCATCATCATCATCATCATCATCATCATCATCATTATCACTGTCATCATCTTTATCTTCTTCCTTGTTCTTGCCTTGCTCATCTCCCTTATCATCATCTGTTTCTTCCCCTTCATGAGTTCTAGAGGGTCCTTCACCACTTTGAGCATTTCTCATCAAAATGTCCTCTATGTGCTTCACTTTATTTTCTAAACCATCTAATTTTCCAAGAACCATAGGAGCAAAAGTTTCAAAGAACTTATACAGTTTCTCCATTTCCTTGATGTAGTTTTTCAAGGCTTCTTGGAATGCCTTAGCAACAATGGTGTCTCCTCTACTAATCCCTTCACCACTAGGAGCTTCTCCAACATGAGGATGTGATTGAGGAGTAGACACTTCTTCAAAGAGTCTTCTCTTGAAGAGAGGTTGCTCCCCCTCACTTGTTGAGTTGTGCCTCTTCTTTGTTTTTATTTCCCTTGCCAATGTTTCTACTCATCCTCTTCTTCCTCAGTTTTCTCACTTTTTTCAACCTCTTCTCTTTTTGAAGGAGTTTTTCTTTTAGTTCTCCATGCACCATCTTCATCAAGAACTAATTGTATTCTTCTAAGAGAGCCATTAGTATAGATTTCTCCACTCTTGAAAGCTTGTCCTCTAATAGGAAGTTTGACTTGGAAGTGTTTGAAAATTCTTGTTCATAATCTATCATATGGTATGGCTTTGTTTGCTATTTTTCTCGCACTAAACATATGTTTTAATGCCATGTATCCAAAGTTTAGTCTTCTATGCTCATGTAAGGCTAGCATAATCACCATAGGCATATTTCCAACAGATGATTTATGTCCAAAATTAAGGATAATCATGGTTGTAATCATATGATGCATAACCCTTCCTCTAGCATCAAAAGCTTTGATTTCCCTTTCCCTTTCCTAATGGACCTAAACTATCTACCATTTGTGAAAGCCTCTTCAAATCTTTCTTTTGTAAACAATTCATGGATACAGTGTTGTCCCAATGAGAAATGCGTTGCTCGATTATCATTTACTCCACAAATTCTATTCACTAAGGCATCATTAAACTCAAAGTCCACTTGAGACACTCTAGAAGAATACCATTGAATTACATTATCCCCCACTTGTTCAACTCTCTCTTCTTTAAGATTTGCATAAAACTCATATATAAGGGCAAGATAAAATTCTTCATCAATTACTAGTAAATTGCTCCAACCAATATCACCAAATAAAGACAGAACATTACCCATATTGTAGAGTTTGTCCATGTCTACTTTGTTTCCAGGAATAATTTTTCTGTTCTTCTTGTTCCATTCTTCAAATTTTGATGCAGCTTGATGGAGATGAATCTGTCTACTTCAGATGAGGTTTGAGGAACTCTGATTCTTCTTGGTTCGTTGAGGATTAGTCCTCCATCTCCTTTCTTTGCTTTTCCTTTTCCCTTTTGGAGAAAGTTTGGACATTCCAATTTCACTCAATGCATATGAATTTTCCCTGTTTATGCCATACTTCAATACACACATTAGTAATTGAATTTTGAGATTCCTAAAAGCCTTCTTAGATAACTAAACCTTTCCTCAGCCAAAGGCTTGGTAAATATATAAGCAATTCGATCATTTGTATTCATATAGTCCAAGTATATATCTCCTTTAGCAACATGATCACTAATAAAGTGATGCTTAATCTCTATATGCTTAGTCCTAGAATGTTGAATGAGATTTATGCTTAAATTGATAGCACTAGTATTGTCACATAGTATAGGCACAAAATTGAATTTAAGACCATAATCAAGTAGAGTGTGCTTCATTCATAGTACTTGAGCACAACAACTACTAGCTCGATATATTCAGCCTTAGCGGTAGACAAAGATACGCATGTTTTTTTTTACTGTACCAAGATACAAGACAACTACCAAGAAATTGACAATGACTGCTAGTACTTTTACGCTCAACTTTACATCCAACATCATCAGCATCCGAATATCCAACATGATCAAAAGATGAATATTTTGAAAACCAAAGGCCATAATCATGTGTCTCAATCAAATAAAGAAAGATGCGTTTTACAGAACTTAAATGAGACTCTTTAAGACAAGATTGAAATCTAGCACATAATCATTGAACTACCTACATTATCTTCATCTCTTCTCTCAAGGTAAATGTTAGATTCATCAAAGGTCACATGAATGGTTTCTTCCACACATAATGATCTTTGGTTATAAACTCTATAGGCCTTTTTATTTGATGAATAACCAAGAAATATTCCTTCATCTGATTTTCTATCAAATTTTCCTAGGGTGTCATGAGTGTTCAAGATAAAACACTTACAACCAAATACCTTAAAATAAACAAATGAAGGAGTTCTTCCAAATAAAAATTCAAAAGGTTTTTTTTCCGTTGAAAAGGTCTTAAAAGAACTCTATTCATTACATAGCAAGCAGTGTTTACAGCTTCGGCCCAAAAATATTTCGGTAATAAGTTTTCACACATCATTGATCTAGTCATCTCTTGTAAAGTTCTATTTTTCCTTTAAACAACACCATTTTGTTGGGTTGTTTTGACAACTGAAAAGTTATATGTAATACCATATTCATCACAAAATTTTGTAAAATCTTTATTACAAAATTCTCTTCCATTGTCACTCCTAATAGATATCAATTTGCACTGAAGAGAAATTTGTACCTTTTTGAAGAGCTTAACAAATTCATGAAAAAATTCATGCTTTTGAGCTAGAAAGATCACCCATGTAAATCTTCAAAAATCATCAACAATCACATATGCATACTTTTTACCACCAAGAGTAGTGGTTCTCATTGGTCCAATCAAATCCATATGAACAAGTTCAAGAGGTTTTGATGTAGAAACCATTTTCTTTGGTTTGAAAGATGTTTTGATTGTTTTCTATATTGACAAGTATCACAAATGTGAGTTTTATCAAAATTCATTTTAGGTAGTCCTCTAACCAATTCTTGTGATGAAAGTTTGTTCAACAAATCCATACTCACATGACCTAATCTTCTATGCCATAGATATCCATCATTATCATGAATGACAAGACATTTAATATCATTTGCAACAAGTTCATCAATATATAGTACATACATGTCTCCAACTCGATTTGCAACAAAAATAGTTTTGCTACTTATACTATCAAGAATAGTACAAGTATCACATTTAAATTCAAATTTACAGCAATCATCACATAATTGGCTAATACTAAGTAGATTATACTTCAAACATCAATAAGTAGTACTTGCTTAATAAGAGGGAAAGAACCTTTACCAATATTACCTATTCCAAGTATTCTTCCCTTCTTCTTATCACCAAATGTGACAAAACCTTCACTTGTTGCTTGAAGTTCACTAATAAGTAAGGCATTTCCCTTCATGTGTCTTGAGCAACCACTATCAAGAAACTATTTAGTGGTGCTTGATCATGGAGCAAATCGAACCTACACCAAAGTTGAGGAAGTGAGTTTTGGTACCCACATTTTCTTGGGTCCAATGGGGTTAGTGACAATTTCTTTGACTTTTTTTTTTTAAACCACCTGCAATGGTGGGGGGTTTGGCATAGACCCCTACCTGTTTATTAACAATGGTAATTAATTTTCAATGAAAGAGAAACTAAAAGAAAACACCAAATAGTAGGCAAAACAGAAAGATAAGCCAATAGTATAAATAGCAAGATCCTAATTAACTCCGTAGATTTGGAACTCCTTGCTTGTCTAGGATGAGAGGTCCTCGGGCAGCTTGCGGTAGTTGATCCAAAGCATATATATAGGAAGTGCCAGCGTCGATATACCCTTGATTGGCCAAGGCATCTGCAACCACATTTGCTTCTCGGTAAACATGTGAAAAGGAAAAATTCTTGCCTTTGGTGAGTGAGAGAATATGACGCAACTTCGTCCTTAGTCGGTAGCATGGATAATTCTTTATTATCATTCTCAGAGATGAGGGAAGGTATGTACTCCAGCATCGGTTGGAACTTATCCGAAGTCAAAGCAGTAGAATCCATTGTGAGAAGAGAGGAGAAAAAATTGACAGCCTCTTGCTCGATATCCTCATCTGAATAAAGTGTCCGACCATTATCATCTCGAATTGCAGCAATGCGTAGATGACTCCATCTAGCAGAACATATTCCATGAAAGTATGATGTATTAGCTTCCCCTTCTTTCAGCCATCAGCCTCTTGCTTTTTGGCATCCGAACTAATTTTGAGGCAGAGTTGCAGGGATTACTTTTGGGTGTAAAACTATGTCTATCACTACAGTATTCTTATGTGGCAGTCCAAACAGACTCACTACTATTACTTAACTCAGTTCTTGCTAAACATAGGCCCGCTTGGAGATTTAGGTATACTTTGCGTCATATTCTCTCACTCACCAAAGGCAAGAATTTTTCCTTTTCACATGTTTACCGAGAAGCAAATGTGGTTGCAGATGCCTTGGCCAATCAAGGGTATATCGACGCTGGCACTTCCTATATATATGCTTTGGATCAACTACCGCAAGCTGCCCGAGGACCTCTCATCCTAGACAAGCAAGGAGTTCCAAATCTACGGAGTTAATTAGGA
Organism: Rauvolfia tetraphylla; assembly: GCA_030512225.1. Classification (NCBI taxonomy): domain Eukaryota; kingdom Viridiplantae; phylum Streptophyta; class Magnoliopsida; order Gentianales; family Apocynaceae; genus Rauvolfia; species Rauvolfia tetraphylla. Next base: position 234,192 of record JAJQKT010000053.1, read on the forward strand.
TCTTGCTATTTATACTATTGGCTTATCTTTCTGTTTTGCCTACTATTTGGTGTTTTCTTTTAGTTTCTCTTTCATTGAAAATTAATTACCATTGTTAATAAACAGGTAGGGGTCTATGCCAAACCCCCCACCATTGCAGGTGGTTTAAAAAAAAAAAGTCAAAGAAATTGTCACTAACCCCATTGGACCCAAGAAAATGTGGGTACCAAAACTCACTTCCTCAACTTTGGTGTAGGTTCGATTTGCTCCATGATCAAGCACCACTAAATAGTTTCTTGATAGTGGTTGCTCAAGACACATGAAGGGAAATGCCTTACTTATTAACACCATTTTTAATTTTTCTTTTCACATAACATTTTGAGACTTTGTGTCCATGTTTACCACAATATGTGCAACATATATGAGGCATTGAAATAGAGGTGGCTTTAGCAAAGAAGGTTTTATATTTTGGAACATTATTTTCATGCATGTAGCCAAGACCATTTTTCATGCAAGAAGATCTTTGAGATCCAAGTAGTTTGTTAAGATTGTCTTTTCCATTTGCAAATTTTTCAATGCATAATGTAAGATCATCAACTTTCTTTTTCAACATTTCATGATCACCAAGCATTGTTTCTAGAGAAAAGATTTTTGTACAAACATCTTTATTTTCAAGAGATATGTTTTGTAAAGCTACATTTAAAATTTCCATTTCAATATTTAGGAAATTAATAGATTCAAGAAGTTTTCCATTTTCACAACATAATTTTGAATTCTCATTCAACAAATCATTAATTTCAATTTTCATTTTCCTATTCCTTTTTGAGGCCTTTTTTAATTCTTCATACATCTCAACAAGTAATTCACTAGGATCAATATCATCATCACAACAAGTTAAAATTGAAGGAGTAGATTGTACCTCATCATCTATTGCCATAAAGCATATGTTGGCTTTTCCTTCACTGTCCTCTTCACTCTCTTTTTGATCCCAAGTGCCAGCAAGTCCCTTTCCCTTCTTGAGAGATTCCTTTTTGAGTTTGCTGTCTCTTTCTTTTTCCAAAACTTTGGTACAATCGGCAATGAGATGTTCAGTGCTCTTGCATTCAAAGCCTTTTTCCTTTCTTGAGAAATTCCTTTTTATAGAATCTCTTGAATTTTCTTACTGCTATAGCCATCTCCTCACCTTCACTATTTTCATCTTCTTCACTTGATGAATTCTCTTGTTCACTTAGATGATTGGAGGTTTTAAGTACAACTCCCTTTCTTCCCTTCTCTTCATCTTCAATATCATTCAATCTCTTGACCTTCATCTCATATGTGAGTAGTGATCCGATGAGCTCTTCAAGTGGAAGAGTTTTCAAGTCTTTTGATTCCTCAATAGCAAGAGTCTTCAGTTGCCAAGACTTTGGTAGAGCATCCAATATCTTTCTATTTTGTTCTCCAATTATGTAATTCTTCCCATAGGCATTTAGACCATTGGAGATGTTGGTAAATCTTGTGAACATATCACTGCTATTCTCACCTTGCTTAATAGTGAATAGCTCATAATCTCTTACTAGCATTACAAGCTTTGACTCCTTTACTTGTTTTGTTCCTTCATGTGTTACTTGAAGTAGTCTCCACATATCATGAGTGGTGTCGCATCCACTAACACGATTGTACTAATTCACATCTAGTGTACAGCTCAAATTCGTCTATAGGCTTTGGCTATTTAATAATTCCATCAGCTCTCATTTTCATTGGTATGTAAGGACCTTTCTCAACAATATTCCACAAATCAAAGTTAATAGAACAAATATATATCTTAAATCTAAATTTCCAAAATGTGTAATTTGTTCCATCAAACAAAGGTGGTCTATTTGTGGCAGATCCTTCCAAATTAGGTAAATTCAAAACATTGGTCATAAGATCTTAACTTCTAAGATGTAAAACCACACAAAGAAGTCCTTACTCTGATACCAATTGAAAGACCTAAGAGGGGGTGAATTAGGTCTTTGGCAAATTATCGAAAACATTTTCCTTTTATGAACTTGGTTTGGAAAGATTATGTTAGCCCTAAGGTGATGCATCCCACATCGACTGCGGAGTGAATCCTGTGCAGGTTATAAGGTTGGGTCCAATCCTTCCCCTCCGAGCGCGCTTTTGGGGCGAAGTTAGGAGCCCAATCCTTATCATTTGGTATCAGAGACAGCTCCTAGCGGTGGGGGTGATAAGTCCCACATGTGACAGATCACCGACTGACGCAGTCCACTCCTAAGGGGGTGGGGACGATAAGTCCCACATGGGACAGAACGCCGACTGAGGCAGTCTGCTCCTAAGGAAGTGGGAATGATGCATCCCACATCGACTGCGGAGTGAATCCTGTGCAGTTTATAAGGTTGGGTCCAATCCTTCCCCTCCGAGCGCGCTTTTGGGGCGAAGTTAGGAGCCCAATCCTTATCATTTGGTATCAGAGCCAGCTCCTAGCGGTGGGGGTGATAAGTCCCACATGTGATAGATCACCGACTGAGGCAGTCCACTCCTAAGGGGGTGGGGACGATAAGTCCCACATGGGGACGAAGCAGCCGACCGAGGCGATGCTGCTCCTAGGAAGTGGGAATGATGCATCCCACATCGACTGCGGAGTGAATCCTGTGCAGGTTATAAGGTTGGGTCCAATCCTTCCCCTCTGAGTGCGCTTTTGGGGCAAAGTTAGGGGCCCAATCCTTATCATTTGGTATCAGAGCCAGCTCCCAGCGGTGTGGGTGATAAGTCCCACATGTGACAGATCGCCGACTGAGGCAGTCCACTCCTAAGGGGGTGGGGACGATAAGTCCCAAATGGGACAGAACGCCGACTGTGGCAGTCTGGTCCTAAGGGAGTGGGGATGATGCATCCCACATCGATCGCGAGTGAATCTCTGCGGAGTTATATGGTTGGGTCCAATCCTTCCCCTCCGAGTGCGCTTTTGGGGCGAAGTTAGGGGCCCAATCCCCCTAACTTAGCCCCAAAAGAGCGCTCGGAGGGGAAGGATTGGACCCAACCTTATATCCTGCACAGGATTCACTCCGCAGTCGATGTGGGATGCATCATAAGGGCAAATCATGAGGTTATGATTAAATTTTGATTAATGACAAACATTGATGAGGACTAATCCTTGTGTCATTTGTGTGATAGGATTGTTGGATTAAGAAGTATGAAGTCTTATTGCCTTGAAGCAAGAAGTGCTAAGGACAACTCAAGTGTGATCAAGAATCAAGAATGTTGATCATGTCGTATGGATTGAAGGCTTGAAAGACTCCAGTGTAGGTTTACCACTTGCAAAATAGGTATATCTTTTGTAAACTCTACACTTGTTTGTCTTGGAATCTATTGAATGCATAAGAGAGCATAAAACTTGTTTTTGAATCTTAAAAATCTTTGAATGAACTTTTGATTAATAAATATGTTTTTAAGTCTAAAATGATCTTAAGTAATCTTTGTTTGATCAAAGGGTTTTGATAATGATTCTTGAATCTAAAAGTGTTTAAACAGTTTACTTATTCATACAAAATGCTTTCAAACTTATTGAAGTTACAATTCAAATGATTTTACAAAGTTTGAACATCAAAAATGGCTACTGTACTTCAAGAGAAATTCAGATGCAAGGGAAAAAATTCGGTCATCGAAATTTTTCCTGCCAGCATGGTTACTGTTTTTCCAGAGAAATTCGGACGCAAGTTCCAACATATGAAGAAAAATTCAGTCTCCGAATTTTTCCAGAAAACATGTATCAGTAAAATTCAAACGCAAGTTCAGACGCACAAGAAGAAATTCGGTCGTCCGAATTTTCTGAAACTAGCTGTTACTAGCCGTTTTATGATTGTTAAAACTGATTTTCAAACTCCATAAAATCCTTAAACTCCAGAATTTTTGTAGGTTTCGAATTCCTGAGAAATCTTAACATTCTAAATCATTTGCAGACATCAAAGCTCTCTTTTGTCTTGTGCTTTCAATTGATCATTCAATATTCCAAAGACAACAAAGTGAAGTGGTACCACATTATGTAATCATCCACTAACAAGTGGTAACATCTCATTCATTCTTCATTTTAATTCTGTTTTCTACTTGCTCAATATAAGGTTATCTTGTAACGTAAAATCCTTTTGGTAAGGGTGAGCCATAGACTAGATTAATCAAGGTTGTAGTGTAAAATCCATGTGTGGATGAACCTTGATTAGATTGGTCTTTAGGTTGTTTTTAGATATAAAATTCTTATTTAAGGGTGAGCCTTGTTTGTAGAATTGCAATAGAGGTTGTGAGAGTAAAACCATTGTGTGGTGAGCCTCTTATGTAATTGTTGAAATTGAGCATATAGTAGATTGTTTGAAATCCTTGAGTGTAGACTCAAGGTAGTGGAGGTAGATCTTGAGAAGATCGAACCACTATAAATTACTTGTGTTCATTGCACTTAATTTTTTTATTGCTTTGATATTGATTTGATCATTCACTCATTGAGTTCAGTAATAATAATTTGCACCAACTAAGTTTATAAAGGAAATAGTTTTTGAAAATTAACCAAAGACCAAATTCACCCCCCTCTTAACCAAAGACCAAATTCACCCCCCTCTTAAGTCTTTCAATTGGTATCAGAGCAAGGGCTTCTTTGTGTGGTTTTACAACCTAGAAGTTAAGATCTTATGGCTAATATTTCAAATTTACCTTATTTGGAAGGATTCTCCACAAATAGACCTCATTTGTTTAATGGAACAAATTATACATTTTGGAAATCTAGAATTAAGATATATATTTGTTCTATTAATTTTGATTTGTGGAATATTATTGAGAAAGGTCCTTATGTGCCAATGAAAATGAGTGTTGATGGAACTAGTCAAGAGCCAAAATACATAGATGAGTTTGATGAGAATGATTCAAAGAAAATTACTTTGAATTATCAAGCTATGAATATTTTAAGCTGTGCATTAGATGTAACTGAATATAATCGAGTTAGTGGATGTGACACTGCCCATAATATTTGGAGATTACTTCAAGTGACACATGAAGGTACGAATCAAGTAAAGGAGTCAAAACTTGCTATGTTAATTAGGGACTATGAGCTATTTACCATGAAGCAAGGTGAGAATATTAATGATATGTTTACTATATTTACTAACAGTTTTAATGGTCTGAAAGCTTATGGGAAGAACTATACAATTGGAGAGCAAAACAGAAAAATCTTAGATGTTTACCAAAATCTTGGCAACCGAAGACACTTGCTATTGAGGAATCAAAAGATCTAAAAACTCTTCCCCTTGAATAGCTTATTGGTTCACTGCTTACACATGAAATGAAGGTGAAAAGATTGAATGATATTGAAGATGAAGAAAAGGGAAGAAAAGGAGTTGTACTAAAGACTTCAAATCATTCTAGTGAACAAGAAGAATCATCAAGTGAAGAAGATGGAAACAATGGAGAAGAAGAGATAGCTATGGTTGTAAGGAAATTCAAAAGATTCTATAAAAAGGAATTTTTTAAGAAAGGGAGAAAACCAAACAAGAAGAGTGGGCAGTCATCATCCTTCAAACCTCAGTGTTTTGAATGCAAAAGTACATAACATCTTATTGCTGATTGTCCTAAAGTTCTGGAAAGGGAAAGAGATAGCAAACTCAAAAAGAAATCCACCAAGAAAGGAAAGGGACTAGCTGGTACTTGGGATCAACAAGAAAGTGAAAATGATAGTGAAGGAAAAGCCAACATATGCTTTATGGCAATTGATGATGGGGTACAATCTACACCTTCTATTTCTACTTACTATGATGAAGATGTTGATCCTAGTGATTTACTTGTTGAAATGTATGGAGAACTGAAAAAGGCTTCAAAAAGGAATAAGGAATTGAAGACCAAAATTAATGAGTTATTAAATGAGAATTCAAAATTAAGGTTTGAAAATGGAAAACTTCTTGAGACTATTAACTGTCTAAACATAGAAAATGAAATTTTAAATGTAACCATTCAAAACATATCTCTTGAAAATAAAGATCTTTGTACAAAAATCATATCGTTGGAAAAAATGCTTAGTGATCATGATATATTGAAAAAGAAATTTAATGATCTTACATTATGCATTGAAAAATTTACAAATGGAAGAGAAAATCTAAATAAACTACTTGGTTATCAAAGATCACCATATGCAAAAATTGGTCTTGGTTACACTCATGAAAGTTATGCTTCAAAATATAAAAATTTCACAGCTAAAGAAACTTTTAATTCAATGCCTCCTACTTGTTGTACATATTGTGATAGGTATGGACACAAAGTGTCAAAATGTTATGTGAAAAGAAAAATAGAAAATGGTTTTAAAACTATTTGGAGAGTCAAAGGAACTTTCACTAACCCCCTTGGACCCAAGAAAATGTGGGTACCAAAAGTCACCTTTGCTAATCTTGTGTAGGTTCATTTTGCTTCAAGATCAAGTGCCACTGTTCAAGACACATGACAGGAAATGCCTCACTTGTTAGTGAACTTCAAGCAACAAGTGAAGGTTTTGTCACATTTGGTGACAAGAAGAAGGGAAGAATACTTGGAATTGGTAATATTGGTAATGGTTCCTTACCTCTTATCAAGCAAGTACTACTTATTGATGGTTTAAAATATAACTTGCTTAGTATTAGTCAATTATGTGACAATGGTTGCAAAGTTGAGTTTAAATGTAACACATGTACTATTCTTGATAGTATAAGTAACGAGACTATTTTTGTTGCAAATAGAGTTGGAAATGTGTATGTACTATATCTTGATGAACTTATTGCATATGATATTAAATGTCTTGCTATTCATGATAATGATAGATATCTATGGCATAGAAGATTAGGTCATGTGAGTATGGAATTGTTGAACAAACTTTCATCACAAGAATTGGTTAGAGGACTACCAAAAATGAATTTTGACAAAACTCGTATTTGTGATGCTTGTCAATATGGAAAACAGTCAAAAACATCTTTTAAACCAAAGAAAATGGTTTCTACATCAAAACTTCTTGAACTTGTTCATATGGACTTGTTTGGACCAATGAGAACTACTAGTCTTGGTGGTAAAAGATATGTATATGTGATTGTTAATGATTTTTTCAAGATTTACATGGGTAATCTTTCTAGCTCAAAAGGATGAAACATTTCATGAATTTATTCAGCTTTTGAAAAAGGTTCAAGTTTCTCTCGGATGCAAATTGATATTTATTAGGAGTGATAATGGAAGAGAATTTTGCAAAATTTTGTGATGAATATGGCATTACACATATTTTTTCTACTGCCAAAACACCTCAACAAAATGGTGTTGTTGAAAGGAAAAATAGAAGTTTACAAGAGATGGCTAGATCAATGTTGTGTGAAAACTCTTTACCAAAATATTTTTGGGCTGAAGATGTAATCATTGCTTGCTATGTAATGAATAGAGTTCTCTTAAGACCTTTCATACGAAAAACACCTTTTGAACTCCTATTTGATAAAACTCCTTCAATTGTTTATTTTAAGGTATTTGGCTGTAAATGTTTTATCTTAAATACTCATGACAATTTAGGAAAATTTGATAGAAAATTAGATGAAGGTATATTTTTTGGTTATTCATCAAATAAAAAGGCATATAGAGTTTATAATAAAAGAACATTGTGAGTTGAAGAAACTATTCATGTGACATTTGATGAATCTAATATTTATCTTGAAAGAAGAAATGAAGATGGTGTAGGCTCTTCAATAATGGATAATCAAACTCATCATAAGAACCAACTTTGGAAGAACATGCCAAAGAAGAAGAAATAATAGAGCAGGAACAAGATGGTCAACCAAGCAATGATCAAGGACTTCCAAAGGATCTAAGATATACAAGTCATCCTAAGGAGTAAATCATTGGTGATGTCTCCCAAGGAGTTTAAATAAGGTGGTACTTTATTGACAACTTTGCTCTTTTATCACATATTGAACCTAAAAACATTGATGATGCATTGTGTGATGACTTTGGATTATTGTCATGCAAGAAGAGCTAAATCAATTTGAAAGAAACAAAGTTTGGACTCTTGTTCCAAGACCTCTTGATCATTCTATAATTGGTACAAAATGGGTATTTAGAAACAAATTAAATAAACAAGGAGAAGTTGTTGGAAATAAAGCTAGACTTGTTGCTCAAGGATTTAATCAAGAAGAGGGTATTGATTATGATGAAACTTTTATTCCTGTAGCTAGACTTGAGTCTATAAGAATACTATTAGCCTATGCCTGTTTTAAAGGTTTTAAATTATTTCAAATGGATGTCAAAAGTGCATTCCTAAAAGGTTTCATTGAAAAAGAAGTGTATGTGAAACAACCACCTGGTTTTATTCATGAAAAGTTTTCTAATCATGTTTTCAAGTTAACCAAAGCTTTGTATGGATTAAAACAAGCTCCCAGAGCTTGGTATAAAAGATTGAGTGGATTTCTTCTTTCGAAAGGATTTTCAAAAGGAAAAGTTGACACAACTTTATTTATAAAAAATTCTTGTACTAATGATCTCTTACTTGTACAGATTTATGTTGACGATATTATTTTTGGTGCTACTAATACATCTCTTTGTGATGAATTTGCTAAATTAATGCAAAATGAATTTGAAATGAGCATGATGGGAGACTCAACTTCTTCCTTGGACTACAAATTAAGCAAACAAAGGATGGAGTCTTTATAAATCAAGCAAAGTACACCAAAGAGCTGTTGAAAAGATTTGGAATGGATCAAGCAAAAGGGATAAGCACTCCAAGGAGTTTATCAACCAAACTTGACAGAGATGAGAAAGGTAAAAATGTTGATGAAAAGATATATAGATGTATGATTGGAAGTTTACTCTATCTCACAGCAAGTAGACCAGATATTATGTTTGCGGTATGCTTATGTGCTAGATTTCAATCGTGTCCTAAAGAGTCACATTTAATTTCTGTCAAACGCATCTTTCGTTATTTGATTGATACACATGACTATGGTCTTTGGTTTTCAAAATCTTCATCATTTGATCTTGTTGGATATTTGGATGCTGATTTTGCTGGATGTAGAGTGGAACGTAAAAGTACTAGTGGTCATTGTCAATTTTTTGGTAGTTGTCTTGTGTCATGGTACAGTAAAAAGCAAGCATGTGTGTCTTTGTCCACTACAGAAGCTGAATATATTGCAGCTGGTAGTTGTTGTGCTCAACTATTATGGATGCAGCATACATTACTTGATTATGGTATTAAATTCAATTGTGTACCTATACTATGTGATAATACTAGTGCTATCAATTTAAGCATAAATCCCATTCAACATTCTAGGACTAAGCATATAGAGATTAAGCATCATTTTATTCGTGATTATGTTGCTAAAGGAGATATATGTTTGGACTATGTGAATACAAATGATCAAATTGCTGATTTATTTACCAAATCTTTGGCTAAAGAAAGGTTTTGTTATCCAAGAAGGCTTTTAGGAATCTCAAAATTCAATTACTAATGTGTTTGTTGAAGTTTAGTGAAAACAGGGAAAATTTGGACACATGGCAGAAAAATTCGATCGACCAAATTTTTTGAACTAAAGAAATAGAGATTTTTGGACGCACGTTAGGACGTAGACTTCAAAAATTGGTCGTCCAAACTTTACGGTTACAACGTTTTAAAATGAAAACTAAATGGCTTTTGAACACTTCAACTTCCGAATTCTCTCCTATTTCAAGACCACTCTCCCCCACCTGCGTCCGAATCACAATTTCTCTGAAACTTCATCATTTTCACTTCGGTTTTCTTCCATTTTTTAATTCCAAACCCTAGATAAATTCTATAAACCACTACCTTTCAAACAAAAACACCATGGTGAGGACAAAGAGGCCAAATGTTCAAAAGGGGAAAGGAAAAGCTGAGGAAGGAGATGGAGGCTTGATTATCAACGAACCAAGGAGAGTTTGAATTCCTCAAGCCTTGACTGAGTGGACAGATTTGTATCAATCAAGGCTGCTTCAAAATTTGATGAATGGAACAAGAAGGACAGAAAGATTATCCCTGGGAATAAGGTGAATTTTGATAATTTATCAAGCATGGATAATGTCTTATCTCTATTCAGTGATGTTGGTTGGAGTAGTTTGTTAAATGTTAATGAGGAATTTTATCCTACTTTGATATATGAGTTTTATGCAAATCTCAAAGAGGAAAGAACTGAACAAGTAGGAGATGATGTAATACATTGGTATTTATCTACAGTATCCCAAGTGGATTTTGAATTCAATGATGCTTTGATAAATAGAATCTGTGGTGTAGGTGACAGTGGAGAAAAATATTACTTATCTGGAATGTATTGTTATATACGTGAACTTTTCACAAAAGAGAGATTTGAAGAAGCATTCACTAATGGCAGAGAGTTTAGGTCCATTAAGGAAAGAGAAATTAAGGCTCTAGATGCTAGAGGAAGAGTATTGCATCACATGATTACTACTATGATTGTCCCTAATTTTGGACATAAGTCATCTGTTGGTAATATGCATATGGTAATTATGTTAGCATTGCATGAGCATAGAATTTGAACTTTGGACATATGGCCTTAAAACATATGATTACTGCAAGGAATACAGTAACCAAGGCTTTTCCCTATGGAAGGTTGCTAACTAGAATTTTTAAACATTTTCAAGCTTCCAGTGAGAGGACAAGGATTTAAGAGTGGAGAGATTTATACTAATGACACTCTCAAAAGAATGCAATTAGTCCTTGAGGAAGATGGTGTATGGAGAACTAAAAGGGAAACTCCTCCAAGAAAAGAAGAAATTGAAGAGAGTGAAGAGGAAGAAGATGAAGAAGAAAGACTAGCAAGAGAAAGAAAAACAAAGAAAAGACATGAATCAGCAAGTGAGGGGGAGCAACCTCCCTCCAAGAAAATACTGTTTGATGAAGACCATAATAGTGAAGGGATTACTAGAGGTGACACCATAGTTGCTAAGGCATTTCAAGAAGCCTTGAATAATCATATCAAGGAAATGGAGAAGATGTATAAGTTCTTCAAATCATTTGCTCCAATGGTTCTTGGAAAATTGGATGGTTTAGATAATAGAGTAAAGCACATTGAAGAAATCTTGATGAAGAACACACAAAGTGGTGAAAGACCCTTTAGGAATCAATATAGAGATGATAAAGATGTTAAGGAGGAAGAAGGTAAGAAAGAAGATGAAGATGATGATGACAGTGATGATGGGGATGATAATCAAGGAGGCAACAGTGAGAACGTGGCAAGACAAGAGGAAGAAAATGAATCTGAACATGAACGACCACAAGAAAGAGAAAGCCAGATTGAAGGAGCAACAATTATCTCACCATCAACCATCCCTTTCAGCCAAGGAAGAGTGAAACATTTGGCAATCAAGAAAGGATTCAGCAAAGCCTCTCCATCACAAGACTGAGCATCTCTTCAACTATATCATTTTACTGCTTTTAGTTACTTATGAACTTTTACTGCTTTATGTGTTTAAAATTTTCAAATTGGTCTATGAACTTGTTATGTTTTGTCTTTCAATGTTCTGTAATAGTGAAGCTCAATGATGAAACATTTGTATTGAGAGATTATTTTAATTGTTAAATGTACTAAATTGTTAGTCTCATTTTCATTGACTCCACCTTTGATGATGACAAAAGAGGGAGAAAGAATAAAGAATGATGTCAAATATTATGAATATGTTGAATATGATGACATGTTGTGGCTGCATTTGGAAACTGTGCATTATATGGTTGTTTTCTGAGAATTTACAAATGGTTGAGTTGAGATTTTTTTTGATTTTTGACTTGACCTATGACTTTAAGTTATTTTATGAAAACAATTGAATGTATGAGTTCTATTTGTTTTTCAAAGCAAGTTTGAGTGCCATTATAACTGTTCATAGTTAAGTACTTCTAAAGTTCATTTGAAAGTGCAAAATCACCTTTTCAAACTTCTTGCTAAAAACTTTTTTTGTTCAAATTGCTTGAAACCTGTCCTAATCCTTTCTATCATATTTGAACTATCTTATAAAAGCTTGTTTTGAAAAATTAAAGCTACTATCTCACACATTTTATAGTTTGGACTTGAAAACTCAAAATTTAGATGCATGATTTAGAATTTCGGATGCATCCATATTTTGCTGCCAAAAAGTGCTCTTTTGTTGTCTAAATTGATTCAAATATGTTTTAATCTCTTATACTATGTTTGAACAACCTTAGAAAAGCTTATTTTCAAAAATTAAAACTTTCATTTCACTTATTTTATAGTTTGGACTTGATATGTTAAAATTAAGATGCATAGTATCTCAAGTCCAAACTTGTTGAAAAATGAACACAATCTAAGGGGGAGCATTGTTAAACTTTTACAACCTTTAAAACCTCTCTTAGAAGTTTTCTTAATGCTTAAATGCTATATATATTCCATCCTAGTTGTTGGAAGGAAGGAGGCAAATGGAAGTTGGTTGGGTCATTGGCTTATATTGAGTCTTTTGAATGTCAATATGCTAAATTAGTTATTATCTATCATTGACATCAATGCCTCTTTGTACTATATTGTTTAAATCCATCACATTTTGCATCAAAGTTTGTCATCATCAAAAAGGGGGAGATTGTTAGCCCTAAGGGCAAATCATGAGGTTATAATTAAATTTTGACTAATGACAAACATTGATGAGGACTAATCCTTATGTCATTTGTGTGATAGGATTGTTGGATTAAGAAGTATGAAGTCTTATTGCCTTGAAGCAAGAAGTGCTAAGGACAACTCAAGTGTGATCAAGGATCAGGAATGTTGAGCATGTCCTATGGATTGAAGGCTTGAAAGACTCTAGTGTAGGTTTACACTTGCAAAATAGGTATATCTTTTGTAAACTCTACACTTGTTTGTCTTGGACATGTAACAAATAGCATATGAATTAGTCAATATCAATGTTTGTCATTAATCAAAACTAATCAAAACTTCATGATTTGCCCTTAGGGCTAACAGTGTCAATATGAAAAACAAACAAAAACATCTTTCAAACCCAAAAAAATGATTTCTACTTCAAAACCTCTTGAACTTGTTCATATGGATTTATTTGGACAATGAGGACCACTAGTCTTGGTGGTAAGAGGTATGCATATGTTATTGTTGATGATTGTTCAAGATTCACTTGGGTAATCTTTTTATCACAAAAGGATGAAGCATTTCATGAATTTGTAAGACTTTTCAAAAAGGTTCAAACCTCCCTTGATTGCAAATTGATTTTTATTATAAGTGACAATGAGAGAGTTTTACAATCAAGATTTTACAAAACTGATGAGAATGGAATTGTTCATAATTTTTTGGTTGCCAAAATACTCCAACAAAATCGTGTTGTTGAAAGGAAAAATTGAACATTGCAAGAAAAGGCTAGGTCTATGCATTATGAAAACTCTTTGCCAAAATATTTTTGGACCGAAGCCGTAAACATCGCATGCTATGTCATGAATAGAGTTCTTTTGAAGCCATTTTTGAGAAAAACACATTTTGAACTTCTATTTGGAAAACTCCCTCAATTTCTTATTTCAAAGTGTTTGGTTGCAAGTGCTTTATGTTGAACATGCATGACAACTTGGGTAAATTTGATAGAAAATCAGATGAAGGCATCTTCCTTGGTTATTCTTCTAACAAAAAGGCTCATAGAGTTTACAATACAAGAACTTTATGTGTTGAATAGACCATACAGTGAGCTTTGATGAGTCTAACATTTACGTGGAAAGAAGAGATAATGATGATGTATGGACTTTCATAAATGACAATCAAACTCATCTTCAAGCTCCAACTTTGGAAGATCTGCCAATGAAGAAGAGATGATTGAGCAAGAACAACATAACCAATTTAGTGGTGACCAAGAGCTTCCAAAGGATCTAAGATATGCAAGAGGCCACCCTAAGGAGCAAATCATTGGTGATGTCTCTCAAAGTGTTAAAACAAGACGGTACTTTATTGACAACTTTGCACTTTTATCTCACATTGAGCCTAAAAACATTGATGATGTCCTATGTGATGATTTTTGGATTGTTGCAATGAAAGAGGAATTAAATCAATTTCAGAGAAAAAAGTTTGGATTCTTGTCCCAAGATCCCTTGATCACTCCATTATTGGTACAAAATGAATTTTAAGAAATAAACTAAATGAATCCTAAGAAGTTGTTAGAAACAAGGCTAGACTTATTACCCAAGGATTCAATCAAGAAGAGGGCATTGACTATGATGAAACTTTTGCTTCAGTAGCTAGACTTGAATCTATAAGAATGCTTATAGCATTTGCTTTCTTTAAAGGTTTTATGTTATTTCAAATGGATGTCAAAAGTTCTTTCCTAAATGGTTTCATTGGTGAAGAAGTTTACGTGAAACAACCCCCGGTTTTGCCCATGAAAAATTTCCTAACCATGTCTTCAAACTATCCAAAGCCTTATATGGTTTAAAACAAGCTCCTAGAACTTCATATGAAAGATTGAGTGGTTTCTTCTTTCAAAAGGATTTTCAAGAGGAAAGGTTGACACAACACTTTTATAAAAACCTCTTGCGATAATGATCTTTTACTTGTGCAAATTTATGTAGATGAGATCATATTTGGTGCTACTAATGTTTCTCTTTGTGAGGATTTTGCCAAGTTAATGCAAAGTGATTTCAAAATGAGCATGATGGGAGAACTCAACTTCTTTCTTGGGCTACAAATAAAACAAACCAAGGATGACATTTTCATAAATCAAGCCAAGTACACCAAGTAGCTACTCAAGAGATTTGGAATGGACCAAGCAAAATGTGTTAGCACACCTATGAGTTCATCAACCAAACTTGACAAAGATGAGAAAGGTAAAAATGTTGATGAAATGCTATACAGAGGTATGAATGGTATGTACTTTATCTTACCGCAAGTAGGCCGGAAATTATGTTTGCTATATGCTTTTGTGCTGGATTTCAATCTTGTCCAAAAGAGTCCCAATTAATTGTCGTTAAGAGTATTCTTTACTACTTAATTGATAAAAATGATTATGGTCTTTGTTTATGAAAGACCTAAAAGGGGGTGAATTAAGTTTTTTGCTAATTTTTGAAACCTTTTTCTATTTTATGAACTTGATTTGGAAAGATTATATTTAATTTCTTCAATGTAAATGTGATAAACACAATGACAAAGCAATACACAATGAAAAGCAAAGAACACAAGAAATTTGTAGTGGTTCGATCTTTTTCAAGATCTACATCGACTACCTTGACTCCACACTCAAGGATTTTAACAAATCCACTATATGTTCAAATTCAAAAAATTACACAAGAGGCTCACCCTACAAGGATTTTACACCTACAACCTTTTTTGTAATGCTACTAACAAGGTTCACCCTACCACTAGGATTTTATATCTAAAAACAACCTTGAATCAACACCTCAAGGATCACCCTTACCAAAAAGATTTTATGTTACAAGATAACCTTGTATTGAGCTAGTAGATAACAATATTAAATAGAGATTGGATGAGATATTACCACTTCTTGGTAGATGATTAAACAAGTTAGCACCACTTCACCTTGTTGTCTTTGGAATCTTGAATGATCAATTGAAAGCATAAGACAAAAGAGAGCTCTAAGGATTTCAAATGATTTTGGAATGTTAGGATTTTTCAAGTGTTCAAAATTATAAAAAATCTAGAGATTATGACTTTTATAGATTTTGAAAATTAGTTCTAACAGTCATAAAACAGCTAGTAATGGCTAGTTTATGGGGAGTTCGGACGTCCAAACTTGATCCTATGCGTCTGAACTTTTGTCTGAACATCACTGTGACAAGTTGTCCGAGAAAGTTCGGACGACCGAACTTTGCCTCCAGCATCCGAATTTGCGTCCGAATTTCTTTGAAAAAATAGTAACCATGTTCATAGTTTGGATGTCCGAACTTGCGTCCGAACTGATCAAACTTTGTCAAAACATTTGAAAATCAACCTTAATAAGTTTGAAATCATTTTGTATCAAATGATAAGTCATATAAAATCTTTTAAACTCAAAAACCGTTACCAAAGCACTTGATTATTAAAAGTTTACTCAAAGCCATTTAAGATTCAAAAACAAGTTTTGTACTCTCTTATGCATTCAATAGATTCCAAAAAAAAAAAAAACAAGAACTGTAGGGTTTACAAGAATATACCGATTAAGAAATTGTAAACCTACACTAGAGTCTTCAAAGCCTTCAATCCATAGGACATGCTCTATATTCTTGATCCTTGAGCATATTAGAATTGTCCTTAGCACTTTTAGCTCCAAGGCAATGTTAACTCTTTGCTTCTTAATCCAAAAATCCTATCACACAAAGAGCATATGAATTAGTTCATATCAATGTTTGTCATTAATCAAAACTACATGATTTGCCCTTAGGGCTAACAGTTTACAAAATCATCTTCGTTTGACCTTATTTCCTATTCGGATGCTGACTATGCCGGATGCAATGTCGAGCATAAGAGTACTAGTGGTTATTGTCAATTTCGTGATAGTTGTCTTGTATTTTGGTATGGCAAGAAACAAGCTTGTGTCATTGTCTACCGTCGAGGCCGAATCTATCGCCCCCGGTAGTTGTTGTGCTCAACTGCTATGGATGAAACACACTCTACTTGATTATGGCTTAGATTTCAAATGTGTGCCTATTTTATGTGACACTACTGGTGCCATTAATTTGAGTATAAATCCTATTCAACATTCTAGGACTAAGCATATAGAGATTAAACATTATTTCATTCATGATCATGTAGCTAAAGATGATGTATGCTTAGATTATGTGTGCACAAATGAATAAATTGCTGACATCTTCAGTAAGCCTTTAGCTGAGGAAATGTTTTGCTACCTTTGAAGAAGCTTAGGAATTTCGAATGCATGGTTCAGAAGCATGGAGTGAAATTTGAACTTCCAAACTCTCGTAAAAAAATTTTAGGCTAAAAGATTTGAATGCAAGTTTAGACGTAGACCAAAAAGTTTGGTCATTCAAACTTTGTGATTACAGTGGTTTTAAATCCGCTAAAATGACCATTTCTTTCATTTTAAAACATTTGAACTATCTATTTTCTCAAAACCCACTCTACCCACTCTCATCCAAACTCAAATCTCTTACATATTTCACTGTGTTTCCTGAAAATCGTTATAGGGGAAAGAAAAGATGGGAGATGAAGGACTGATCATCAATAAAACAAGGCGGGTTCGTATTCCTCAAACCACCCTTGGAGTGAATAGATTTATCTCAACAAGGCCAGCCGGAGTGGATAGATTTTTCTCAACAAGGCCAGCTGTAGAATTTGAAGATTGGAGCAAAAGGAGTAGGAAAATCATCCCCAAGCATAGAGTTGATTAGGACAAGCTCTCTAACATGGGCAATGTACTATCACTTTTCAGTGAAATTGGTTGGGGTAGTTTGTATGGTGTTAATGAAGATTACTATCCTACCCTTGTATATGAATTCTACGCAAATCTTAAGGAGGAAAGGGTTGAGCATGTTGGGGATAGTATAGTTCAATGGTATTCATCTAGAGTGTCTCAAGTTGATTTTGAGTTTAATAATGCTCTAGTCAATATAATTTGTGGTGTGGATGATATTGGTGCAAGATATTATTCATTGGGGCAACATTACTACATTCATGAGTTATTTACAAATGAAATTGAAAAAGCCTTCACTAATGGTAGGAAATTTAGGTCAATAAGAGAAAGGGAAATCAAAGCTTTTGATGCTAGAGGGCGTGTGTTGCATCATATGATTTCAACTATGATCATTCCAATTTTGGACATAAGTTTTTGGTGGGTAACATACATGTGGTGATAATGCTTACTTTGCATGAACATAGAAGATTAAATTTTGGATATATGGCTTTGAAACATATGATTAGCGCAAGGAGAATGGCAAATAAAGCTCTACCCTATAAAGCTCTACTAACAAAAAATTTTCAAGCATTTTCATGTTCAACTTTCTGGGAGGGAAAATGCTATGAAGAGTGGAGAAACATACACCTATGAGTCCCTCAAAAGGATGCAATTGTCACTTGATGAGGATGGTATGTGGAGGACAAGGAGAGAAAGTCCTCAAAGGAATGAAAGGTTGGAGGTTAGTGAAGATGATGAAGAAGATAAGGAAGAAAAGAAAGAAGAAGAGTATAAGGATGATGAAAGTGGTGATGACAATGACAATGATGTTCATGTAGGTGACTTTGAGTTTGTGGCTAGAGAGAGAGAAGAATGAAGAAAGGGTTGAACACTCACCTCAAAATGAAGGAGATGAAGAGGAGCCACAATGAGATGGAAGTCACGAGGGAAGGTTGATAGAAAAGGCCGAGATCACCTCACCATCCACCATGAAATTTTGCCAAGAAAGAGTCAAGCATGTGGTCTAGAAGAAGGGAACATGGAGATCCTCTAGGTTGGCCAACTACACCAGCAAGGAGCAAGCAAGTGAATGACCACTACACATTGGGCTAAAAGGAGATATGGCAATCACAACAACCAAATATGGAGTGAAGACAATGAAGAGAATTCAAGACTAAGAACTCCTTAACTCTATCCTATTTTGCTTATGTATTTAGTTTAGTTTATGTACTTTACAACTTTTATATGTCATGCCTAGTTCATGTATCTAGTATAATCTATATATTCTCATGATTTATCTTTCCATGTGCCTTTCCTATCTATGTAATGAAGCTCAATGATGATGCACTTATGTTGAGAGCTTGTGTTTCGTTTGGTACTATATTTGCTTCGCTATTATTAACCCCACATTTGATTTATGACAAAAGGGGGAGAAGAAGTGCTGCAAAATATACCTTGATATTACTAAGCTTTATGAAAAATCCACTATGGTTGAATCATTATGGTGAATGGCATTGCTGTTTTGTGCTAATTGGCATTGATGTTTTGAGAATGATGGTTTTGAAGTGGTTTATATGCCTCAAGTAGATTTTGAGTCTATGTGATTTTAACTAGAGCATTAGTTGATCAAGATACTTATGTATGATTGTTATAGTTGATTACCTTGCCTTGATGTTTGAGTGATTGGTTTTAAACACTTATGTTGCAAAATTTACCTTTTGAAGCTTTTACCAAAAATTCAGACTTAAAGTTCGGACTCCAAACTTTCCTGTCAAAAATAATAATTTGCCATTTTTGCTTAAAACTGCCTTGATATTCCCTAAAATGTTTGAGCAACCTTGGGTAGTTTTATTATTAGAAAATCAAATCATTATCTTGAATATTTATGCAACTCAGACTTGATTTTTCAAAACTTCAATTTTCGTAGTTCAAGTCGAACAATATGCACAATCTAAGGGGGAGTCTTGAAAATTGATTCTAAATTCTAAAACCTCTCTTAGATGTAGTCTAAATGCTTTCATGCTATATTTTCTATCTTGATGGAAAGAATGAGGCTTATGGAGGTTGGTTGGACCATAGGCTCATTCATGAGCCATGCTATGTCATTGTGCCAAATTTTTCATCATTCATCTATGACATTAATGCTTGATTGTACTATATTGTTTAAATCCATTATATTTTGTATCAAAGTTTGTCATCATCAAAAAGGGGGAGATTGTAAGCCCTAAGGACAAATCTTATAGTTTTGATTATGACAAACATTGATATGAGCTAACTTGAGTATTTGTTGTATGATAGGATTATTGGATTTTGGAAGCTAAGAAGTCCCATTACGTTGAAGATAAGATGCTAAGGACAACTCAAATGTGCTCAAAAGTGTCTAGAGCATGTCCTAAGGATTGAAGGCTTTGAAGACTTTAGTGTAGGCTTACACTTGCTTAATAGGTATATCCTTGTAAACCCTACACTTGATTGTCTTCGGAATCTAAAGAATTTTCAAGAGAGCACAAAACTTGTTTTTCAATCTTAAAAGGTTTCCATTACACATGTTTTACCAAGTTCTTGACAATGGCTTTTGGATTAAAAGCTCTTAAAAAGATATATCTTATAGTCCAAAATAATTTCAAACTTGTTGTACTTGATTTCTAAACATTTTGACAAAGTCAAAATAGTTCGGACAAGTTCTTGACAATGGATTTTGGATTAAAAGCTCTTAAAAAGATATATCTTATAGTCCAAAATAATTTCAAACTTGTTGTACTTGATTTCTAAACGTTTTGACAAATTTTGAATGGTTCGGACGTCCAAACTATTTTGACTTGTTGTGCTTGATTTCTAAATATTTTGACAAAGTTTGAATAGTTCGGACGTCTGAACTAAAGAACTTAGCTGCTGGATTTCTACAGAAATTTTTGAGGATCATTAAGACGCTCATGTCCAAATTCGGTCGACTGAATTTATCCTAGCAGCCTGAAAATAGAAAAATTCAGACGATCATTTGGACACAGGAGTCCATGTTTGATCAACCGAATTTTATAGTTGCTAGCCGTTATTAGCCATTATTTGAACATTTTAATTAATTTTCAAATCCTATAAAATCCATAAAATTTAAATTTTTTATTAGTTTTTGAGCCTTTAAGAATCTTTACTATTCCCAATCATTCTTTATCAAAAAGCTCTCTTTTGTCTTGTGCTAAAATGTTCAATTACAAGATTCAATAGACAAAAAAGGTGAAGTGGTGCTAAATTTGTCATCATCTACCAAGTTTTTGGTAAGATTCTTCTCTCTTGCTTTATCTTTTTCTTTTATTCAAGATTATCTTAAGGATATAAAATCCTTTTGAAAGGGTGAACCTTGATTGTTGTAAGTGAAAGAAGATTGTGGAGTAAAACTCTTGTTGGGTGAGCCTCCTTTTTATCTTGTATAACTTTTGTTATAGCTGAATTTGGTTGAAATCCTTGAGTTAGGGCTCAAGGTAGTGGATGTAGACCTCGTGTGATCGAACCACTATGAATTACTTGTATGATCTTTTCTCCTCTCTCTTCTTTTTGGAAACTCATTGTATTATCTTTTATATTTTATTGTGAATTTGATTTCAAATCTCTTCCAAGCTATATTCTAAAAAAGAAAATGTATTAAAAATTAGCCAAAGATCTAATTTACCCCCCTCTTAGGTCTTTCAAGAAGAAAGGAAGAAGAGAAAAATAAGGAAGATGATAATGATGATGATGATGATGATAATGACCACGGGGATGACTTTGAACTAGTGGAAAGAGGAAGTAAGAAAAATGAAGAAGGGATTGAAGGATCACAAAAGGAAGAAGATGACAAGGAGCAAGAAAGTGGAGAACAAAATGAGCAGCAAGAACATGTTGGTGAAGAGGGAAGCTTGATTAAGGACGCTGAAATCACCTCATCATCTATCATGACTGTCAGCCCTAAGGGCAAATCATATAAGATTGATTAGTTTTGATTAATGAAAAATATTGATGAGGACTAATATGCTTGTATATTGTGTGATAGGTTCTGTAAAATAAGAAGTATGAAGTCTCATTGCTTTGAAGCAAGAGTTCAAGAACAACTTCAGTTAAGCAAAGTGATTGAAGTTTGAAGAATGTTGTTCTTAGAAGATCTAAAGGCATTGAAGACTTGAAGTGTAGAGTGTGTATACTTAGTAAGTAAGTTTCTATGTAAACTCTACACTTGCATGTCTTGGTCATCATTGAATGCATAAGAGAGCATAAAATGAATCTTATAATCTTAAAAGGATTTGAATAAGGTTTTTAGTGAATGTGATGTTTAAGTAAACTTTATATGATCAAAGAAATTTAATTTGTGTTTTCAAACTTACATATGGCTAAGTAAATTTTCTATACATATCAAATGTTTCTCAAACACATTGAAGTTATACCTCAAATGATTTTACAAAGTTTGAAACTGCTTCCAAAAAATTCGGTCGTCCGAATTTTGTAGCAAAAGTTTGCTACTATTCTTCCAGAGAAATTCGGAAGAAGATTCGGACGCAGCCAAAAAATTCGGTCGTCCGAATTTTGGCCTTCAGCATGGCCACTGTTTTTCCAGAGAAATTCGGACGAAGATTTGGACGCAACCAAAAAATTCGGTCGTCTGAATTTTCTGAAACTAGCCGTTACTAGCCGTTTTATGACCGTTTTAACTGATTTTCAAATTCTATAAAAGCCATAAACGTGTAATCTTTTGTAACTCTTGAAATCTTGAAAACTCTAAGCATTCAATAGCATTTGGCAAACATTTCTTAAGCTCTCTTATGTCTTGTGCATTCAATTGATCAATCCAAAGACATCAAAGTGTGAAGGAGCAAATTTGTGTACCATAAAGTGGTAACATCTTACACACTCTCTTTTCTTATCTCAATTGTGTTTTCTACTAGCTCATTGCAAGGTTATCTTGTGACATAAAACCCTTTTGTGTTAGGGTAAGCCATAGACTAGATTAATCAAGGTTGTGGTGTAAAACCCATTGTGTGGGTGAGCCTTTGATTAGATTAGTCTTTAGGTTGTCTTTGGATATAAAACCCTTGTGGAAGGGTGAACCTTGTTTGTATAATTACTAAAAGAGGTTGTGAGTGTAAAACCATTGTGTGGTGAGCCTCTTATGTAATTGTTGAAATTGAGCATATAGTGGATTGGTTGAAATCCTTGAGTGTGGACTCAAGGTAGTGGATGTAGATCTTGACGAGATCGAACCACTATAAATCGTATGCTCATTTTCTTATTGCTTTACTTGCCTACATAATTGTTGATTGATTGGTTGTGACATTATTGTTTGATGATCTTGTGTTAACCATCAAATCACATATAAGCTTGAAGTTTATTGATTTAAAGAAGAGCTTTTATTAAGGCAGAGAATTTGCATAATAGGAAAAAGATTTTGATAATTAGCCAAAGACCTAATTCACCCCCCTCTTAGGTCTTTCAATTGGTATCAGAGCGAGGTCTTCTTTTTAAGGTCTAACAACCTAGAAGTAAAGATCATATGGCTAGTTTATCAAATTTTCCTTATATGGAAGGTTCCTCTACAAATAGACCTCCTTTGTTTGATGGTTCTAATTTTACATTTTGGAAATCTAGAATTAGAATTTTTATATGTTCTATTAACTTTGATTTGTGGAGCATCATTGAGAAAGGTCCCTATGTGCCTATGAGAATAAAAGCTGATGGAATTACCAGGGAATAAAAGTCTATGGAGGAACTTGATGAGAACGACTCAAGAACGATAACCTTAAACTACCAAGCAATGAACATCTTGAGTTGTGCATTGGACGTGAATGAATACAATAGAGTGAGTGAATGTGACACAGCTCATGATATGTGGAGACTTCTACAAGCAACACACGAGGAAAGAGCCAATATGTGTTTCATGGCAATAAATGATGAGGTACAATCTACTTCTTCTACTTCTACTTGTTGTGATGATAATATTGATGATCCTAGTGAATTACTTGTTGAAATGTATGAAGAATTAAAAAAGGCTTCAAAAAGGAATAAGGAAATGAAAATCAAAATTAATGATTTATTGAATGAGAATTCAAAATTATTTTGTGAAAATAAAAAGCTTCTTGATTCTATTGAATGCTTGAATATTGAAAAAGAAGTTTTAAATGTTTCTTTACAAAACATGTCCCTTGAAAATAAGATTCTTTGTGAAAAGATTTTGTCTCTTGAAAGAATGCTTGTTGATCATGAGACTTTGAAAAAGAAGGTTGATTAACTTACATCATGTATAGAAAAATTTACAAAAGGAAGGGACAATCTTGATAAAATTCTTGGAGCTCAAAGATCTCCCCTTGTCAAAAATGGTCTTGGTTACAATTATGTAAACAATGTGCCTAAATATAACAAATTCTTTGTTAGAGCTAATTCTACTTCCATGCATCATACTTGTTGTACTTATTGTGGAAAACATGGACATAAAGTCACCAAATGTTATGTTAAAAGAAAAGTAGAGAATGGTGTAAAAACCATTTGGAGAGTTAAGGGAAATATTACTAACCCTCACGGACCCAAGAAAGTATGGGTACCAAAGGAAACTTCCTCTTCTTTATTGCAGGTACTCTCCAATTCAAACTCAAGCACCACTAAATGGTATATTGATGATGTTGGCTTAAATAATAACAGAAAACACCTCATGCATAATCAAGGTCAAAGCAACCGATGAAGTAACCAATGTTGGTAAAGGTCCTTCTCTTCTTTTTAAACAAATGTTGCTTAGTGATAATTTGAAATATAACTTGCTTAACATTAGTCAATTATGTGACAGTATGAAAAGTTGAATGTAAATGTAATACTTGCACTATACTTGATGGTGTCAATGGTAGAACTATTTTTTGTTGCAAATTGTATTAGTGCCTTACCTTGATGAACTTGTTGCTTATAAAGTTAGATGATTTTCCACTCATGATAATGACGGTTATTTACGGCATAATAAACTTGAATGTCTTGTTACTTATGATAATGATGGATTTTCTTGGCATAGAAGATTTGGTCACGTGAGCATGAATTTGTTGAACAAACTTTCCTCTCAAGATTTAGTTGGAGGATTGCTTTGAGGAAATTGTCTTTGAAATACTTGTCAATATAGAAAACGAACTAGAGAATTTTTCAAACCCATGAAAATCCTTTTATACCTCAAAACATCTTGAGCTTGTTCATATGGATTGTTTTGGACTTATGAGGAACTCTAGTATTGATAACTTGAAGTATGCCTTAGTAGTAGTTGAGGATTTCTCAATATTCACTTTAGCATTATTCTTTGCTCAAAAAGATGAAGTGTTTCATAAGTTTGTAAAATTATTCAAAAAGGTTCAAACCTCCCTTGAGTGCAAATTAATTTCCATTACAAGTGACAATGGGAGAATTTTACAACAAAGCCTTTACAAAATTTGCTTTGAAAATTGAATTTCATATAATTGTTTCAACTGCAAAAACTCCACAATAAAATGGTGTTATTGAAAGAAAATTTTGAACTTTGCAGAAATTGGCTAGGTCTATGCTTTGTGAAAATTCTTCTTCAAAAATATTTTTGGGCCAAAGCCTTAAACACCACATGCTATGATAAATAGAATTCTTTTAAGATCATTTTAAAGAAAAACATCTTTTGAATTCTCTTTTATAAGACGTCTCAAATTGCATATTTTAAAATGTTTTATCTTAAATTCTTTTGATAACTTACTTAAATTTGATAGAAAACCGGATATTGATATATCTCTTAGCTATTCTTCTAACAAAAAGGCATATAGAGTTTATAATGAAAAGAACCTTATATGATGAGGAAACCATTCATGTTTGTTTTGATGAATCTTACATTTATTTGGAAAGAAGAGATGAAGATGATGTAGGTACATCAATGCATAACTATCAAATCCATCTTCAAGCACCAACTTTGGAGTATCATACCAATGAGGAAGAGATGATTAAGCAAGAACAAGATAACCAACCTAGTGGTGACCAAAAGCTCTCAAAGAACTTAAGATATCCAAGAGGCCACCCTAAGGAGCAAATCATTGGTGATATCTCCCAAGGAGTACAAATAAGGAGGTACTTTGTCAATAACTTTATTCTTTTATCGTATATGAGCCTAAAAGTATTGATGATGCAATGTCTGATGATTTTTGGATTATTGCTATGAAAGAGGAATTAAATAAATTTGAAAGACACATAATTTTTGATATTCCTAAATCTCATGATCATTCCATTATTGGAACTAAATGGTTTTAGAAATAAACTTATTGAATCCGAAGAAGTTGTTAGAAACAAGGCTAGACTTGTTGCCTAAGGATTCAATCAAGAAGAGGGAATTGATTATGATGTAACCTTTGTTCCAAATGTAGACTTGAGTCCATAAGAATGCTTTTGACTTGTACTTCCTTTAAAAGTTTTAAGTTATTTCAAATGAATGTCAAAAGTGCTTTTCTAAATGGTTTTATTGAGGAAGTGGTTTATGTGGAACAATCACCCAGTTTTGCTCATGAAAAGTTTCCTAACCATATTTTCAAACTATCCTAAGTTTTGTATGGTTTAAAACCAGCTTCTAGAATTTAGTGTGAAAGATTGAGTAGTTTCCTTCTTTCAAAAGGATTTTCAAGAGAAAAACTGAAACTACCCTTTTTATAAAATCCTCATGCAACAATGATATATAACTTGTCCAAATATATGATACAATTTTTGGTGCTTCTAATACTTCACTTTGTGATGTGTTTTCCAAGTTGATGCAAAGTAAATTTGAAATGAGCATGATAGGAAAACTCAATTTCTTTCTTGGCCTACAAATCAAGCAAACCAAGAATGGCACTTTCATGAATCATGTTAAGGTATAAGCACTTCCATAAGTTTATCAACTATGCATGACAAGAATAAAATGGTTTCATAGGAGTAGTCAACTCTATTTGATAGCAAGTAGAGCCAATATTATGTTTACCATGTGATTGTGTGCTAGATTTTATCTTGTCTTAAAGAGTTTCATTTGATTGCTGCTAAACACATTCTCTATTACCTTATTGATGCTCTAAGTGATTGTGGTCTATATTTCAAATGTGTGGCTATGTTATGTGATAACACTAATGTAATAAATTTGATCATCATACTATTCAACAAACTATGACAAAGCATATAGAGATCAAAATTCATCTCATTAGAGATCAATCTACTAAGGGTAATACTTGTTTAAAGTATGTTTTCATTGATGAACAAATTAATAATATCATTACTAAGCCATTGGCTGAAGAAAGATTTGACCAATCTTAGAAGAAGATTAGGGATTCAAAATTCAATAACTAATGAGTGTATTCAAGTGTTGTAGCTTCAGGTGAGGACAAAGATGCCTAGCATGGGAAAAGGAAAGGGAAAAGCCAAAGAAAGAAAAGGAGAATCAGTGATCAATGAACCAAGGAAGGTTCATGTTTTGCAAAGCATGTCATGACTGGATAGATTTGTCACAATGGAGGCTGCTACTGAACTTTATAATTGGACAAAAAAGAACCATATGATAAATCCAAGTCACAAGATGGATGTCATCAAACTATTCGAAATGGGTAATATAGTCTCATTTTTAAATGATGTGAGCTGGACTAGTTTGCTTATGTTTGATGAATCCTATTACCTTCCTTAGTTTATGAATTTTATGCAAATATTAAGGAAGAAAGAGTTGAGCAAGTTGGTAACAAAGCTATTCAGTGGTATTCTTCAAGAATATCACAAGTTGATTTATCACAAGTTGATTTTTGAGATTGATAATGCATTGCTGAATTAAATTTGTGATGTTGAGGATGTTGGGTTCAGGCATTATTCTTCCGGAGAACATTGTTTTATAAGTAAGTTATACTCACATAAAAGGATTAAGAATGCCTGTACAAATGGTAGAAGCCTCAAGACTATAAAGAAGAGAGAATTGAACATGAGGGGGATAATGTAGTTCAATGGTATTCCTCTAAAGTATCTCAAGTGGACTTTGAGTTCAATGATGCCTTGGTGAACAGAATTTGTGGATAGATAATAATAGGGCAAAGGTATTACTCATTGGGACAGCATTGCTTTGTTCATGAAGTGTTCACATATGGTAGACAATTTAGGTCCATTAGGGAAAGGGAAATCAAAGCCTTTGATGCTAGAGGAAGGGTTATGCATCACATGATTACCACCATGATCATTCCTAATTTTGTACATAAATCATCCATTGGAAATATGCATATGGTGATTATGCTTGCCTTGCATGAGTATAGAAGACTAAACTTTGGGTTCATGGCATTGGAGCATATGATTAGTGCAAGAAAATCAGCCAACAAGCCTTATCGTATGGTAGACTATTAAAAAAAACGTGAGGAGTTTGAGGAAGAAGAAAATGATGATGATGAAGAGGATGAAGAGGAAATCCTTGCTGAAAAAGGAAAACTAAAATGAGGCATGAAGTGAGGGGAAGCAACCTTCCACAAAAGAAGACTATTTGAAGAGGTACTCTCTATTGAAGGAAAAGAAGTTGAAGATGATAATCTCACTACAGGTGATACCATAGTTGCCAAGGTTTTCAAGAGACATTGAACAACCATGTAGAGAAAATGAAGAAGATGGACAAATTCTTCAAGTCTTTTGCTCTGATGATTCTTGGCAAATTTGATGGTTTAGAAGCTAAAGTCAAGAATATGGAAGAAGACTTGAGAAAGATTTCTCAAGTGGTTTTAAATGGTGCAAGTTCCTATAAAGCCAAAGAAGAAGAAAAGAGATGGCAGCAATAAGAATGATAGTAATGATAGTAAAAATTGAGATGACTATCAATTTATTGCGAAAGAAGAATACAAAAGATGAAGGAAAAGGCAGTGAAGCATCCCAAAAGAAGAAGAGCATGAGAATGAAGAACAAAGGGGTAAAGCTAAAGAGAACAAGCAAGAAGAAGGAGGTGAAGGGAGTTTAACAAAGTCAAATCACAAATCCATCACCAATTTCCTTCAGCCAAGGGAGGAAGAAAATGTGGTTCAAAGAAAGAAGATCCAAGATCCTCTCGATTGGTAGCTTTCCAAAGCAGAACTACACAAGCAAGAAATCAACAAATGAAGGACCCCATCATATAGAGATCAAGGAGACATGGCCATCATAACAAACAAATTTGGAAGTGAAGAACATGAAGCGCATCCAAGACTAAGCATTTCTATCCCTAAACTCTATTTTGATACTTATTTTATCTTATGCATTGATGAACAAGTTATGCTTTAATATTGAAATTTACTTGTGTCTTTCTAGTCATGATAATATTTTGAAGCTCAATATGTGAAATCTTTGTGATAAGAGATTCTTTTGTTTCACTTTTGTTGTCCAAGTACTCTTACCCAAGTTTAATCGTTGCTAAAAATGGGGTGAAGAAGTTGATAATATATTGCTTATTGTATTATTATTGAGATACTACATAATATTTATTCCTGTTAGGATGATAATTATTTGACCAGAGAATTGCTGAATATTGCAAATATACATGCTGTGATTATATGTGATACATGCTATCTCACTTTCATTAACCCCATCTTTGATTGATGACAAAAGGGGGAGAAGAAATGTGATGACAAAATGTGTGAAAATGTAATGTGTGAAAATGTGAAATAGCAGTGGAATTCCTCATGCATCTCTGAAAATCCATGTGTATGTACAAAATGTGTGAAAATGTGAAATAGCAGTGGAATTCCTCATGCATCTCTGAAAATCCATGTGTATGTGAAGAGGGAGAAAGAATGTTGACTGCATATCTCTGAAAATCCATGTGTATGTCAAGAGGGAGAAAGAATGTTGACTGCAAAATATGCTATGTGCTTGTTGTATTGTAATGTGCTTGCTGTAAATGTGTTATGTATGAGTGCTATAGGTTGAAATGTAAAATAAATGTGTATTGTGCAAATATATGGTTGCATTTGAAATTTAAATTGAGAAATGATTGTTTTCTGAGATTTTGAAAATGGTTGAGTTGAGATTGTGAAATTTTTCATCATGGTTCTTGACTTGACCTATGACTTTAAGTTACATCATGAAAACAACTAAATACATGAGTTTTGTGGTTTTGCAAAGCTAAATTGAGTGTTATTGTGGCTATACATATTTGAGTACTTCTATAGTTCATTTGAAAATGCAAAATCATTTTTTCAAACTTGTTGACAAAATTTTGGACTTGAAATTCGGATGCAGACAAAAAAATTCGAATGCATCAAGATCTTCTTGTCAAAAATGTTTTTCCTGTTGTTCAAATTGTTTGAAAATTGTTTTAATCTCTTCCATTATGTTTGAACAACCTTAGGAACACTTTATTCCACTTTAAACATTCATTATATTGAATTTATTGCAGTTTGGACTTAAGATTTAAAAATTCGGATGCATGTTCTGAAATTCGGATGCATGCATATTTTGTTGCCAAAATGTGCTCTTTTGTTGTTCAAATTGATTCAAACTTATTTTAATCTCTTCCACTATGTTTGAACAACCTTAGGAAAGCTTATTTTAAAAAATTGAAGCTTTCATTTTAATTATTTTAAAGTTTAGACTTGATATGTCAGAATTCGGATGCTTAGCATCTCAAGTCCAAAGTTGTTGAAAAATGAGCACAATCTAAGGGGGAGCATTGTTAAATTATTACAACCTTTAAAACCTCTCTTAGAATTTTTCTAAATACTTAAATGCTGTATCTTCTATATGTAGTTGGAAGGAAGGAGGTTAATGGAGGTTGGTTGGGTCATAGGCTCATATTGAGCCTTTTGTATGTCATTGTGCTAAATTGGTTATTTTCTATCATTGACATTAATACTTCTATGAACTACATCGTTTTAATCTATCACATTTTGCATCAAAGTTTGTCATCATCAAAAAGGGGGAGATTGTTAGCCCTAAGGGCAAATCATATAAGATTGATTAGTTTTGATTAATGACAAATATTGATGAGGACTAATATGCTTGTATACTGTGTGATAGGTTCTGTAAAATAAAAAGTATGAAGTCTCATTGCTTTGAAGCAAGAGTTCAAGAACAACTTCAGTTAAGCAAAGTGATTGAAGTTTGAAGAATGTTGTTCTTAGAAGATCTAAAGGCATTGAAGACTTGAAGTGTAGAGTGTGTATACTTAGTAAGTAAGTTTCTATGTAAACTCCACACTTGCATGTCTTGGTCATCATTGAATGCATAAGAGAGCATAAAATGAATCTTATAATCTTAAAAGGATTTGAATAAGGTTTTTAGTGAATGTGATGTTTAAGTAAACTTTATATGATCAAAGAAATTTAATTTGTGTTTTCAAACTTACATATGGCTAAGTAAGTTTTCTATACATATCAAATGTTTCTCAAACACATTGAATTTATACCTCAAATGATTTTACAAAGTTTGAAACTGGTTCCAAAAAATTCGGTCGTCCGAATTTTGTAGAAAAAGTTTGCTACTATTCTTCCAGAGAAATTCGGAAGAAGATTCGAACGCAGCCAAAAAATTCGGTCGTCCGAATTTTGGCCTTCAGCATGGTCACTGTTTTTCCAGAGAAATTCGGACGAAGATTCGTACGCAACCAAAAAATTCGGTTGTCCGAATTTTCTGAAACTAGCCGTTACTAGACGTTTTATGACCGTTTTAACTGATTTTCAAATTCTATAAAAGCCATAAACGTGTAATCTTTTGTAACTCTTGAAATCTTGAAAACTCTAAGCATTCAATAGCATTTGGCAAACATTTCTTAAGCTCTCTTATGTCTTGTGCATTCAATTGATCAATCCAAAGACATCAAAGTGTGAAGGAGCAAATTTGTGTACCATAAAGTGGTAACATCTTACACACTCTCTTTTCTTATCTCAATTGTGTTTTCTACTAGCTCATTGCAAGGTTATCTTGTGACATAAAACCCTTTTGTGTTAGGGTGAGCCATAGACTAGATTAATCAAGGTTGTGGTGTAAAACCCATTGTGTGGGTGAGCCTTTGATTAGATTAGTCTTTAGGTTGTCTTTGGATATAAAACCCTTGTGGAAGGGTGAACCTTGTTTGTATAATTACTAAAAGAGGTTGTGAGTGTAAAACCATTGTGTGGTGAGCCTCTTATGTAATTGTTGAAATTGAGCATATAGTGGATTGGTTGAAATCCTTGAAGAGATCGAACCACTATAAATCGTATGCTCATTTTCTTATTGCTTTACTTGCCTACATAATTGTTGATTGATTGGCTGTGACATTATTGTTTGATGATCTTGTGTTAACCATCAAATCACATATAAGCTAGAAGTTTATTGATTTAAAGAAGAGCTTTTATTAAGGCAAAGGATTTGCATAATAGGAAAAAGATTTTGATAATTAGCCAAAGACCTAATTCACCCCCCTCTTAGGTCTTTCAATGACTTTTAGCCAAGGAAGATTGAAGCATGTGGCAAAGAAAAAGGGAACTAGGAGATCCTCTCAATTGGCAACAACTCTGAAGCCAAACTATGTCGGTAAGGAGTTATCTAGTGAAGGTCCCCTACATATTGAATTCAAAGGAAGAATGGCCATCACCACCAACAAATATGGAGTGAAGACCATGAAAAGAATCCAAGACTTAGCTCTTCCCAACTCTATCTCTATTTTATTTCTTTGCTAACTTAGATAACTTTTGTGTCATTCCTAGCTTGTGTATTTAGTATAGCCTATGTATTTTCTCATTTCATATTTATATGTGCCTTCTTTGCTTATGTAATGCTTTTGTGAAGCTCAATGATGAAACATTAGTGTTGACAGCTTCTTTAGTTAATGATATTTCACTTTGACCATCCCAAATTTGTTGATGACAAAAGGAGAAGAAGAAGTGATTGCAAAATATACATCATTGTTGCTATGCATTAATGAATGTGGTTGATATCTTGTTTTGCATTGATGTATGTTGAGAGTTGATGAATTGTTGTTATGAGTCTGAGTTGATATGGAGTTGAGCATTGATGAACTTATATGATGTTGATATGATTGAGCAAGGTTGATTACCTTGACTTGATCCTTGAATGATGCAAAACTCACTGTTTGAAAACTTTTACTAAATATTTGAATGCAAACTAAAAGTTCAGACGCCCAAACTTTCTTGTCAGAAGGCTGATTTTCAATTTTCACTCAAACATTTCTTGATCTTCCCTAAAATGGTTTGAACAATCTTGGGAAGGCTTGTTTTCAAAAATCACAACCACTATCTTGAAGATCTTGCAAATTTGGACTTGAATTTTCAAAATTCAGATTTGTAACACTTCAAGCCTAAACTTGTTGAAAAATGAACACAATCTATGGGGGAGCTTTGAAAATCCTTTCTAACCTCTAAAACCTCTCTTATAAAGTATTCTTAATGATTTAAAGCTATATTTTCTTATCTTGATGGAAGGAAGGAGGCATTTGGAGATTGGTTGGGCCATAGGCTCATCTTGAGCCATTCAAATGTCATTGTGGTAAATTGTTTATCATTCATAT
This sequence comes from Rauvolfia tetraphylla, assembly GCA_030512225.1. Lineage (NCBI taxonomy): Eukaryota > Viridiplantae > Streptophyta > Magnoliopsida > Gentianales > Apocynaceae > Rauvolfia > Rauvolfia tetraphylla. Next base: position 266,953 of record JAJQKT010000053.1, read on the forward strand.
ATTACATTAATGATTCTTTGTGCTACATTGTCTAAATCTATCACATTTTGCATCAAATTTTGTCATCATAAAAAAGGGGGAGATTGAAAGTCCTAAAGGCAAATCTTATAGTTTTGATTAAGGCAAACTTGAGTAATTGTTGTGTGATAGGATTCTTGAATTAAGAAGCAAAGTGATCTCATTGCCTTGAAGCTAATATGAAAGGACATCTCATATGTACTCAAGTAGTTGAAGAATATGGAGTTTATCCTAGGAGATTGAAGGCTTTGAAGACACTAGTGTAGGTTTACCTTTGGTTAATAGGTATTTTCTTGTAAACCCTACACTTCTTGTCCTTGGAATTTAAAGAATTCATAAGAGAGCACAAAACTTTTTTTAAAATCCTAAAAAGGTTTTGATCATTCTTGATTTACCAAGTATTTGATAACGACTTGTAGTTCAAAAGTTTTTAAAAGAATTGTCTTTTAGTCTAAATTTATTTCAAACTTGTTGTAGTTGATTTTCAAATATTTTGACAAAGTTTAAATAGTTCGGACTCTAGTTCGGATGTTCTAACTAGAATCTTGGCTGCTGAATTTCCGAGAAATTCAAACGACCATTCGGATGCATATGTCCAAGTTCGGTGGACCGAATTTATCCTGGCAGCCTAGTAAATAGAGAAGTACGTACGATCATTTGGAAGCAATAGTCCATGTTCGGTTTACCAAACTTTAATGTTAGCAGCCATTTGTCGCTGAACGTTGGAATTAAATTTCAAATCTTATAAAAGTCATAAACTTCAGATTTTTGAGTAGTTTTGAGCACTTTAAGAATCTTTATACTTCCAAATCATTTGAACAGCAAAAGGTCTCTTTTGTCTTGTGCTTCAAAGTAACCTTACGAGATTCCATAGACAAAAAGGTGAAGGGGTACTAGCTTTGTCTCCATCTACCAAGTTGTTGGTGATATTTTATTCTCTTACATCATCTACTTGCTTTATTCAAGGTTTCCTGTAGATATAAAAACCTTTTGAGAGGGTGAACCTTGATTATGGAATAAAACACTTGTGGGTGAGCCTCTCTTGTATCTTGTTTAACTATTTCTATAGTTGAATTATTTGAAATCCTTGAGCGAGAACTTAAGGTAGTGGATGTAGATATTAAGGAGATCGAACCACTATAAATTGCTTGGTTGTTCTTTAATCTTCTTTCTTGTTTATTCATTGTGTTGATTCAAAAATCTCCTTGTGAACTTGAATTCCAATCTCTTCCAAACTAAGTTTGTAAAAAAGAAAAAGTTTCAAAAATTATCCAAAGACCTAAGTCACCCCTCTTAGGTCTTTTAGAGTTTATAATAAAAGAACCCTATGTGTTGAAGAAACAATTCATGTGAGCTTTCTTGAATCTAACATCTATTTTGAAAGACGAGATAAAGACATTGTAGGTACTTCAATGAATGACAATCAAACTCATCTTCCAGCACCAATGTTGGAAGATCATGCCAATGAAGAAGAAATGATTGAGCATGAACAAGATGGCAACCTAGTGGTTATCAAGAACTTTTTTGAAAGATCTAAGATATGCTAGAGGCCACCCTAAGGAGCAAATCACTTGTGATGTCTCTCAAGGAGTTAAAACAAGGTGGTACTTTATTGATAACTTTGCTCTTTTATCTCATATTAAGACTAAAAACATTGATGATGCCTTGTGTGATGATTTTTGGATTGTTGCTATGCAATAGGGATTAAACCAATTTGAAAGAAACAAAGTTTGGAACCTTGTCCCACGCCCCCATGATCACCCTATTATTGGTACAAAATGGGTCTTTAGAAACAAACTAAATGAATCCGAAGAAGTTGTTAGAAATGAATTAGACTTGTTGCCCAAGGATTCAATCAAGAAGAGGTCATTAATTATGATGAAACCTTTGCTTTGGTAGCTAAACTTGAATCTATAAGAATACTTTTGTCATTTGCTTGTTTTAATGATTTTAAAATATTTCAAATGGATGTCAAGAGTGCATTTTTAGATGGTTTTATTGATGAAGAGGTTTATGCGGAACAACCTCCTTGCTTTACTCAGGAAAAATTTCCTAATCATGTTTTCAAATTATTCGAAGCTTTATATGGATTCAGACATGTTCCTATAGCTTGGTATAAAAGATTAAGTGGTTTTCTACTCTCAAAAAGATTTTCAAGAGGAAAATCCTCTTGCAACAATGATCTGTCGTTTATTCAAATATATGTAGATGATATTATATTTGGCACTACTAGCATATCTCTTTGTAATGAGTTTGCCAAAATGGTACAAAGTGAGTTTGAAATGGGCATGATGGGGGAACTTAAGTATGGCACCTTCATAAATACCAAGGAGTTTATGTGGAACAAACCCCTAGTTTTGCTCATGAAAAATTTTCAAATCATGTTTTCAAACTATCCAAAGCTTTACTGGTTTGAAACAATTTGCTTGAGCTTGGTATGAAAGATTATGTGGCTTTCTACTTTCAAAAGGATTTTTAAGGGGAAAGGTTGACACTACTCTTTTTATAAAAACCTTTTGTGTCAATGATCTCTTACTTGTACAAATTAATGTGGATGATATCATATTTGGTGCTATTGATGTATCTCTTTGTGATGGGATCATACCAAGTGAATTCGAAATGAGCATGATGGGAGAACTCAACTTCTTTCTTGGCCTACAAATCAAGCAAACCAAGGATGGCACCTTCATAAATCAAGCAAAATATACCAAGGAGTCACTGAAGAGATTTCGAATGGACCAAGCAAAAGGTATTAGCAAACCTATGAGTTCATCAACCACGCTTGACAATGATGAGAAAGGTAAAAATGTTGATGAAAAGATGTATAAAGATATGATTGGAAGCTTGCGTTATCTTACCGTTAGTAGACCAAATATCAATGTTTGTCGTTTGCTTATATACTATATTTCAATCTTGTCCAAAAGAGTATCATTTGATTGTTGTTAAGTGTATTCTTCATTATCTCATTGATACACATGATTATGGTCTTTGGTTTATGAAATCATCTTCTTTTGATCTTGTTGCTTAAACGGATGCTGACTATGTCGGATGTAAAGTTGATCGTAAGAGTACTAGTGGTCATTGTCAATTTCTTGGTAGTTCTCTTGTATCTTGGTATAGCAAGAAACAAATTTGTGTGTCACATCTATCCCCGAGGCTGAATATATTGTTGCCGGTAGTTGTTGTGCTCTTGTGCTATGAATGAAGCACACCCTACTTGGCTTTGATTTAGATTTCAAATGTGTGCCTATCTTGTGTAATAAAACTAGTGCAAAAATCTAACCATAAATCCTATTCAACATTCTAGAACTAAGTATATAGAGATTAAGGATCATGTTGCTGAAGGTGATGTGTGTTTAGAATATGTTTGCATTCGTGAACAAATTGCTGAAATTTTCTCTAAGCCATTGGCCGAGGAAAGGTTTTGTTACCTTAAAAGAAGCTTAGGAATATCACTTCATTTTCTTCACATATTGAACCATCATTTCGGTATTTTCAATTGAAATCCGCCACCTTTTCTTGTTCTAAGACCTAGAATTCTCTTGAAACTCACTTCATTTCAAAGAAATCCGTCATGGTGATATCAAAGAGAGCAAATGTTGGCAAAGGAAAGGGCAAAGGAAAGCAAATGGACAGTGGGATAATCAATGAACCAAGAAGAGTTTGAATTCCCCAAGCTTCCTCTAGAGTGAACTGATTTGTTTCAACCAAGGCTGTCGTGGAATTAGAAGAATGGAGTAAAAGAAATAGAAAGATCATTCTAGTACACAAGATTGATTTGGAAAAGCTCATTGGAATGGCTAATGTTCTTTCACTTTTTGGTAGAATGAGTTAGAGTAGTTTGTTGGTTTAGATGAAGATTACTACCCCACCCTTGTGTATTAATTCTATGCTAATATTAGATAAGAAAGGGTTGAACAAGTTGAAAATGATGTTGTGCAATTGTATTCATCTAGAGTATTTCAAATTGACTTTGAGTTCAATGATGCCTTAGTCAATAGGATATATGGAATGGATGATAAAGGGGCCAAGTATTTTTCCTCAGGACAACATTGTTACTTCCATGAGTTATTCACAAATGAAATATTTGAAGAGGCATTCACAAATGGTAGAAGATTTATATAAATTAAGGAATGGGAAATCAAAGCTTTAGATGATAGAGGCAGGGTATTGCATCATATGCTAACCACAATGATCATTCCTAATTTTGGTCATAAGTCTTCTGTTAGAATCATGCACATTGTGATCATGCTTGCTCTCCATGAGCAAAGAAAAATGAATTTTGGGTATATGGCATTGAGACACATGATGGGAGTAAGAAAGACAGAAAATAAGGCTTTGCCTTATGGAAGATTGTGCACAAAAATATTCAAGCACTTCCAAGTTCAACTCCTCGAAGGAGGGCTCGCTATCAAGAGTGGAGGCGTATATAAAAATGAATCTCTCGAAAGGATGCAACTAAATCTTGATGATGATGGCTGAAAAAGCTAAGAGGGGGTGAATTAGGTTTTTGGCTAATTTTTTAAAACATTTTCTTTAATAGAATTCCTTTTTTGAAATTCATGACCTCCAATATTTTATGTATTTTGAAAAGAGTGGTTGATAGAAGAAAAGCAATCAATAAATCCACATCAAATATTAGCAACCACAAAGAGTAAATGAAGACAGCACAAATAAAGCAAGCAATAAGTGTAGTGAAAGAGACATGACAATTTATAGTGGTTCGATCACTCCAAAATTTACATCCACTATCTTGAATCTACACTCAAGGGTTTCAACCAATCCACTAAATGCTCAATTCATGCAATTATAGAAGAGGCTCACCTTGAAAGGGTTTTACACCAATAACCTCTTTTCAATCCAACAAACAAGGCTCACCCTCACTAAAAGTGGTTTTATGTCACAAGACAACCTTGAACAATCAAATCAAGGCTCACCCTCACCAAAAGGGCTTTATGTCTCAAGACAACCTTGAATATATAAAGTAAAAAATGAGATAAGGATAGAGATTAACAAACAAGATGGTAGATATTCAACAATTCTAACACCACTTCACTTTTGCTTTTGGAATCCTTGGATGATCACATGAAGCACATGAACAATGAAAGCTCTCCTTTGATCTTTGATTTTCTCAAGATAATAATATGTAAGTTCATCAATCTTGCTGAAAATCTGATTTTCTAGCCTTCTATATAACTCAAAAATTCAAATACAATGTTAAAAAAACGGCTAGTAACAGTAAAATTTTGACTCAACTATTACTGCGTCCGAACTGGTGGTCTAAATTTTACTGTTCACTACTCTTCATAGTGCTACAAGTGAAAATTTGGTTGTTCGAATTTGGACCTCTGCAGCTAGAAACAACTGCATTTGGACTCAAATTCGAATGTCGAAATTGAAGTCTAAACTTTTTCAATCTTTGTAAAATCATTTGAAACTTAATCGCAACAAGTTTGAAACAATTTTGGACTAAAAGACGAGTCATTAAAATACTTTTGAACTATAAGCCGTTATCAAACACTTTATTTTTCAAAGAATTATGAAAACCTTTTAAGCTCAACAATAAATTTTAGGCAAATTCAAAATAGTTTGTACTTCAATATGCAATGCATAGATTCCAAATGCAAGGGGTGTAGGGTTTACATGATGTGCCTATCAAGAAAAATCAAACCTACACTAGAGGGTCTTCAAAGCCTCAATTTCTTGGACATACTTTTCATTTTTCAACCACTAGAGTACATTTGAGACGTCCTTTTCACATTAGCTCCAAGGCAATGAGATCACTTTGCTTCTTCAATCCAAAAAACCTATCACACAACAATTACTTAAGTTAGCCTATATCAATGTTTGTCTTGAAGTAAAACTACAAGATTTGCTCTTAGGGCTTACTTCTCCCCTTTTTTGATGATGACAAACTTTGATACAAAATCTAATGGATTTAAACAATGTAGCAAATGGCTCATGATGAGACTATAGTCCAACTAACCTCTATATGCCTCATTCCTTCTATCATGATAGAAAATATACCATTTAAGCATCAAGAATACTTCTAAGATAGGTTTTAAAGGTTAGAAAAGGTTAAAGGAGTTTCCCTTTTTGTTCTTCATATTCCATCTTCATCAAGAGATAGTTACATCCTCTTAAGAGATTCAATTGTATATACCTCTCCACTGTTGATTGCTAGTATTCTTCTAGGAAGTTAGACTTGGAAGTGCTTCAAAATCTTTGTAACCAACCTTCCATAAGGCAAGGCCTTGTTTCCCGTCCTTCTTGCTCCCATCATATGCTTCAATGCCATCAAAAGTTCAATCTTCTATGTTTATGAAGTGTAATTATAATCACAATGTGCATGTTTCCAACAAACTTATGAACAAAATTGGGAATTATCATTGTGGTAATCATATGATGTAATACTCAACCTCTAGCATCAAATGCCTTGATTTTCCTTTCCTTAATTGATCTAAATCTTCTGCCATTGGTAAATGATTCTTCAAACATTTCATTTGTAAACAATTTATGAATATAGCAATGTTGCCCCAAGGAATAGTATTTAGCCCAATTATCATCTACTCCACATATCCAATTCACCAATGCAATATTGAATTTAAAGTCAATTTTGAGACACTCTTGAGGAATACCATTGCACAACATCATCCCCAATTCAACTTATTCTTCTTTGAGATTTGCATAAAATTCATACGCGAGGGAGGGGTAGTAATCTTCATCTACAACTAACAAACTACTCCAACTCATTTCAACAAAAAGGGAAAGAACATTACGCATTCCAGAGGGTTTATCCAAATCAACTTTGTGTCCAGGAATGATCTTCCTATTTCTTTTACTCCACTCTTCAAATTCCATGGCAGCCCTTATTGATGCAAATCGATCCATTCCTGAGAAGGTTTGAGGAATGTGAGCCCTTCTTGGTTCGTTGATTATTAGCCTAGCATCAACTTCTTTGTTTTGCCTTTTCCTTTTCCATCACTTGCCCTCATTGATCTCACCATTAGGTTGTCTTTGAAAAGAAGTGAGTTTCAAGGTAAATCTAGGGCTTAGAACACAAAATGTAGAAGGTTTCAAGTGAAAATGGTGAATTATGGAAGAAATTTTGGTTTAAATGTGAGTACGTTTCATGGGTTTAGAGAGAAGAGAATTCGGGTGAGAGTTTTTGATAAGAATGAAGAGAATGACGGTTTAATTCTCTTTAAAATGGCTGAAACAACATAGTTTTGATGACTATACTTTCTGGTCTAAGTTTGAACTTTTATGTCTGAGATTCTCTAAAAAGCATTTTGGACATCCGAACTACATAGGATCCTCTGAACACCACATCCAAATTTCACCTATTTTTCTCACACTTGTATACACACATTAGTAATTGAATTTTGATATTGCTAAGCTCCTTCTAAGATATTAAAACCTTTCCTTAGCCAATGGCTTAGTGAAATGTTAGCGATTTGTTCATTTGTACACACATAATCCAAACTTAGCTACATGATCACGAATGAAGTAATGTTTAATCTCTGTATGCTTAGTTCTAGAATGTTGAATGGGATTTATGGTCAAATTAATGGAACTATTATTATCACAAAAGATAGATACACATTTGAAATCTAAGCCAAAATCAAGTAGAGTGTGCTTTATCTAGAGCACTTAAGCACACCAACTACCGGTGGCGATATATTCAGCCTCAACGGTAAATAATGACACACAAGCTTGATTCTTGCTATACCAAGAGACAAGACAATTACCAAGAAATTGACAATGATCACTTGTACTCTTAGCTCGACTTTACATCCGACATAGTCGACATCTGAATAAGCAATAAGATTAAAAGAAGATGATTTTGTAAACTAAAGACCATAATCATGTGTATCAATGAGATAATGAAGAATACACTTAATAGCAATCGAATGAGACTCTTTTGGACAAGATTGAAATGGAGCACATAAGCACACGACAAACATGATATCTGTTCTACTAGTAGTAAGATAAAGCAAGCTTCCAATCATATCTCTATACATCTTCTCATCAATATTTTTACCTTTCTCATCTTTGTCAAGCTTGGTTGATGGACTCATAGGTGTTCTAATACCTTTTGCTTGGTCCATTCCAAATCCCTTCAATAACTCCTTGGTGTATTTAGCTTGATTTATGAAGGTGCTATCCTTGGTTTGCTTGATTTCTAGACCAAGAAAGAAGTTGAGTTCTCCTATCATGCTCATTTCGAATTCACTTTGCATCAACTGGGAAAACTCATCACAAAGAGATACAGTAGTAGCACCAAATATGATATCATCCACATAAATTTGTACAAGTAAGAGATCGTTGATACAAGAGATTTTTATAAAAAGAGTAGTCTCAACCTTTCCCCTTGAAAATCCTTTTGAAATTAGAAAGCCACTTAATATTTCATACCAAGCTCTAGGAGCTTGTTTCAAACCATATAAAGCTTCGGATAGTTTGAAAATTGCTTAGGAAATTTGTTATGAGCAAAACTGGGGGATTGATCCACATAAACTTCTTTAACAATAAAACCATTTAGAAATGCACTTTCGACATCCATTTGAAATAATTTAAAACCTTTGTAGTAAGAAAATGCCAAAAGCATTCTTATAGATTCAAGTCTATCTACAGGAGCAAAAGTTCCATCATAGTCAATGCCCTCTTCTTGATTGAATCCTTGGACAACAAATCTAGTCTTATTTCTAACAACTTTTCTGGATTCATTTAGTTTGTTTTTAAAATCCCACTTTGTACCAATAATGGGGTAATCATGGGGTCTTGGGACAAGATTACAAACTTTGTTTCTTTCAAATTGATTATGCTCCTCTTGCATAGCAACAATCCAAAATCATCACACAAAACATCATCAATGTTATTATGTTGAATATGAGATAAAAAAACAAAGTTATCAATAAAGTACCTCCTTGTTTTAACTCCTTGGGAGACATCACCAATGATTTGCTTCATTGGGTGGCCTCTTGTATATCTTAGATCTTTGGGAAGCTCTTGGTCACCACTAGGTTGGCCATCTTGTTCTTGCTTAATCATTTCTTCTTTATTGGCATGATCTTCCAAAGTTGGTGCTTGAAGATGAGTTTGATTGTTATTCATTGAAGTACCTACATCATCTTCATCTCTTCTTTCAAAGTAAATGTTAGATTAATCAAAGTTCACATGAATGGTTTCCTCAACATCATGTTCTTTTGTTGTAAAATCTATAGGCTTTTTTGTTAGATGAATAACCAAGAAAGATGCCTTCATCCAATTTTATATCAAATTTTCTTAATGTTATCACGATTATTCAATATAAGACAGTTACAACCAAACACTTTAAAATAAGCAATTGAGGAAGTTATACCAAATATAAGTTTAAAAGGTGTTTCTTTAGAAAAGGTCTTAAAAGAACTCTATTAATAACATAGCAAGTGGTGTTGACGGCTTTGGCCCTAAGATATTTTGATAAAGAATTTTCACAAAGTATAGACCTAGATATTTCTTGCAAAGTTTGATTTTTACTTTCCACAACACAATTCTGTTAGGGTGTTTTGGTAGACGAAAAATTATGAATAATTCCATTCTCATAACAAAGTTTTGCAAAATCTTGATTGTAAAATTCACTTCCATTGCCACTTCTAATAGAAAATCAATTTGCAATCAAGGGAGGTTTGAAACTTTTTGAAAAGTCCGACAAATTCATGAAAAAGCTTCATCTTTTTGTGATAGAAAGAGTACCTGAGTAAATCTTGAAAAATCATGCACTACAAGAAAAAAACAAATTTGAAACAAAAACTTGAAACCGCAAAAATCGGTTTATAAATCATGCACTACGAGAAAAAGCAATTTTGAAACCTAAATTTGAAACCACAAAAATCGGTTTCTAATTAGAAATTGATTCGAAATTGCTGAGAAATGGTTTCAAATCAGTTCCAAATCAGTTTCAATAGATTTCAAATAATTTTTATTTTTTAAGAAATTTTACGATCAGTTTCAAAGTGGTTGCTAATCGGTTTCTAAATTAAAATTTTTTATTTTTATATATTAAAAAGTCAATTTCTAAATCAAATTTTTTTAATCGGTTTCAAACAAATTCGAAATTTAAATTTTTTTACTTTTATAGATTAAAAAATTAATTTCAAATCGGTTTCTAAATCAACTTTTTATTTTTTGAATAATTTTATAATCAATTTCAAATCAGTTTCAAAGCGATTTCTAATCGGTTTCAAACAAAAACGGTTTCTAATCAGTTTCTAAATTATATTTTTTTTATTTTTTATAGATTAAGAAATCAGTTTTTAAATCAAAATTTTTATTTTTTGATGTATTTTATAATCAGTTTTAAAATTCAGTTTCCAAGTGATTTCAAACAAAATCGGTTTCTAAATTAAAATTTTTTTTTATTTTTTTATGGATTAAGAAATCGGTTTCAAATCGATTTCTAAATCATTTTTTAATTTTTTGATGAATTTTATAATTAGTTTCTAATTAGAAAAGATTAAAATTGATTTCAAAATTCGGTTTCTAAATAGTTTGTAGTCGGTTAAAAAAATTGATTTCGAATCAGTTTGTAAACCGTATACCCTAAAGCGGTTCTAAATCAGTTTATAATCGGTTGCAAAACCCTATTTTTAAATCGGTTTCTAATCAATTTCAAACCCAATATTTAATATTAGGATTTGTAGATTATAATTAAGGTTTATGATTTAACATCCTACGCCTTTGATGAATTTAAACGAATTATTTTGACCAGTTTATAATTAGTATACGTATGTATTTTGATTATGCATGTGTATAATTATCTATAGTCAAGTAAACAATTGTATCATGTACTTGTTATGTACTATGTATGTTTAAAATATATGTTGATCTATATATACTTATTTTCAATTATTATACAAGAATAATTAAATGTTACACGAGTGATCTATACCACCATATTTAAAACCGATTTGTCGGTTTCAAAATTGCTTTTTTCTTGTAGTGATGAACAATTATATATGCATACCTCTTACCACAAAGACTAGAGGTCCTCATTGGTCCAAATAAATCCGTATGAACAAGTTCAAGAGGTTTTGAAATAGAAAACATTTTCTTGGGTTTCAAAGATGTTATGTTTGTTTTCAATATTGACAAGCATCACAAAGATGATTTTTCTCTAACTAATTCTTGTGACGAAAGTTTGTTCAACAAGTCCTTGCTCACATGATCGAATCTTCTATGCTATAGATATCCATCATTATCATGAACGATAAGACATTTAACATCATTGGCAATAAGGTCATCAAGATATAGCACATATACATTTCCAACCCTATTTGCAACAAAAATAATTTTATCACTCACACTATCAAGAATGGTACATGTATTACATTGTGAAAAAACTATGAAGGGGGTGAATTAGGTCTTTGGTTAGTTTTCAAAAACTTTTTCCTTTTTGACAAAGTTGATTTGAAAGATGATTAGGATCAAATACTTCACAAAATATGCAAGTAAACACAATAAGATTCAAATTTAAAGAAAGTAGAGAGCAAGAGACAACACAAGTGATTTATAGTAGTTCGATCACACATGATCTACATCCATTACCTTGAGCGCCTACTCCAGGATTTCAACAAAACTCAACTATAATCACAAGTTGATCAATTTCTAAAATAGAGGCTCACCCTTCAAGGCACACCCTAACACAAGGGTTTTATATCAACAAGATAACCTTGAAAACAACAAGTAGATGAAGTTTGAGATAAGAAAGTTACTAACAACTTGGTAGATGATGAAAAATTATCACATCTTTACCTTTTTTGTCTAAGGAATCTTGAATTTAAACTTTTTAGCACAAGACAAAAGAGAACTTTTTAATAGAGAATGTTGGGAAGAGTTAGGAATCTTTAAAGCACAAGAACTATTAAAAAATCTGAAGTTTATGTCTTTTATAAGGTTGGAAAATCTATTGCAATAATCAAATAACGGCTAGTAACAGTCAAATTATGACGACCAAATTTGGACATCTACGTCCGAACATTAGTTGGATTTTTCTGTCTTGAGGTGCCAGGGGAAATTCAGTTGACCAAATTCAGACATATGAATCCGAATGGTGGTCCAAATTTCTCTAGAAATTCAGCAGCCATGAGTTCAAATTTGGACGTCCGAATTGATGAAACTCGATCAAAATGATTAGAAATCAAGTACAACAAGTTTGAAATCATTTTGGACTATGAGATAGATTATTTAAAAGGATTTTAGTACAAATGCTATTATTAAGAACTTGGTAAAAACATTTGCAAGATAGAGCATTTGAGATTTAAAAACCAAGTTTGAAGCTCTCTTGAAAAACTTTTAGATTTCAAAGACAAAAGTGTGCAAGGTTTAGAATGATATACCGATAATGCATAGTAAATCTACACTAAGGTCTTCAAAGCCTTCAACAATATTGAATAAACTCCAACCACATTGATAAATTTGAGTTGTTCATGCTCTTTTAGCTTCAAGGCAATGAGACTTGCTTTCTTCTCAATCCAAAAATTCTACCACACACCATATAAGCATATTAGTCCTTATCAAGGTTAATCAATATGATTTCCATAGGACATTGCACTTATCAAGGTTTGTCACTAATCAAAACAACATGATTTGCCCTAAGGGCTAACAATCTCCCCCTTTTTGATGATGACAAACTTTGATGCAAAATATGATTGATATAGACAATTTAAACAAAGAGAAGAATTTATGTCATATACAAATTGAAGATGATACGAATTGAGAAATATCAATTGAAAAATAATTTTAAACATAATATAGCAAAATGACATAAACATGGCTCAAAATGAGCCTATGGCCCAACCAACCTCCATAAACCTCCATCCTTCCATCAAACTAGAAGATGTAGCATTTAAGCAAGCATTAAAATATTTCTAAGAGAGCTTTTAAAGGTTAGAAATAGTTAGCAAAGCTCCTCCTTAGATTGTGCTCATTTTTTAGAAAACATTTGAACTGTGGACTATGAGTTCAAACTGCAATAAATTTAACATATTGACTATTCAAACTAAAATGAAGCTTCCTTAAGGTTGTTCAACCATAGTAGAAGATATTAAAATAGGTTTGAATCAATTTGAACAACAAAAGAGCTCTTTTTGACAACAAAATATGGATGCATCCGAATTTCATGACATGCGTTCGAATTTCAGTCCTGCATTCGAATTTCAGGTCTGAATTTGTTGGTAAAGTCATCTCAAATGCTTTCAACCAATATCAAACATAGAATTCATTTATAAACATCCTAATCAATCAATGCATATACCAAATGAAATTCGAGAATATGAAATTCAATGCATAATAGACCATATATTCAATTAAACAGCTATGCCAACTCCCATGCCATTTTGCCATTTAACAACCATTTTGCATTCACTATTTCTCCCCTTTTTGTCATCATTCAAATACGGGTAATGAAAGTGATGCAAATATAAATACATAATCTCTCAATAATAATCTAGAAATTTACATTATACCATAAAGATAAAGCATGAGAATTCCAAAAATAAAGCATGAGCTTCAAAGCATAATCTATTATAGATACATAAAGTAAGCATGGAATAGAACTAAATAAAGAAAACAAAGTATATAAGTGAAAAAAGTTTAGAAAGCTTAGTCTTTATTGTTAGTCGTCTTGCTCTTTGCTTGGATTGATAGCCAATTGAGAGGATTTCTTGTATTTCCTTTTCTTGATCACATGCTTCACTCATCCATGCCCACATGAAGTGGTGAATGGTGACGCAATCTTAGCTTGCTCAATTAGGCTTCCTTCTTGGCTCCTTTCTTGGCTTCCCCTTTGTGACTCCTCTTGTACTTCTTCTCTAGCCATGGCCTTGAAGTTGCCTCCTTGATCATCATTTCCATTATAATCCTTATCATCATCCTCATCATCATTGTCATCATCCTTTCTTTCTTCCTCACCTTTCTTATCTCCTTCTGATGGAGATCAAGTTTTGAAGAATGAAGAGATGGCATTCCAAGTTTTAAAGAATCCAAAGATCAACACTTATTGATCATTCAAGATGACATGAAGGCTGATCATGGATTTATGGCAATGAAGGGAATTCTTGGAAATGGAAGTGGCAATCAAGAAAGCTTGGAATAAAGTTAAAAGGAGATTTCCTAATCCTACTAGGAAATCCAAGGCATTTACATCCTCCAAGTGGCATTAGGAGTTGCAACAAATCTGATTTGGGATTTCCTAATCCATCTTGGAGATCTAACTCTTATTATATTCATAATTATTTATGGACTATTTTCCTTAGTTAAAGTTCAGATTAATTGGGCTTAGTTTTTTTTTTCAGATTTAGGGTTATATATTTGGGCTTTTAATTAGGGTTTCCTAATCCAATTTGGAGAAAGGATTTCCAAATATTTTTTACTCTATTTAAAGACCAAAATTCTGCCAAAATAGGGGGAAATAATTCAGAATTTTCGTACGAAATTTCAGAGAGAGTTTTCTCTTCAATTCTAAGGTTCATCTTGAACTACTTTGACTTACCAAAAAATTTGCTTGAGTTTGTTTGTGGTGTCACCTTTTAGATATTGTTTTTGTTTGAAAAACAACAAGGGTCAATATAAATTCAACCTCAAACTTGCTGGAAATTCCAACAAATGGTGTTGGGTCTTACTGATTCTAGAGTAAGATTTACCTCACCTTCATCTTCTTTGTCATCATCATCTTCTCCATCTTCATCTTCATCACTAGATGAGTCCTCTTGTACAATTTGATTCTCGGAGGCTTTAAGTACTACTCATTTTCTCTCTTTCTTCTCATCTTCAAGATCACTTAATCGTTTTACCTTCATCTCATGAGTGAGCAATGAACCAATGAGTTCCTCAAGAGGAAGAACCTTCAAATCTTTTGATTCTTTAATTGCAAGAGTTTTTGGTTGCCAAGACTTGGGTAGAGCATCCAAGATCTTTCTATTTTGTTCACCAAGAGAGTAATTCTTCCCATATGACTTCAATCCATTTAAGATGTTTGTGAATCTTGTGAACATGTCACTAATGCTCTTTCCTTGCTTCATAGTGAATAATTCATAATCCCTCACTAGCATAGCAAGCTTTGACTCCTTCACTTGATTTGTGCCTTCATGAGTTAATTGAAGAAGTCTCCACATGTCATGAGCGGTATCACATCCGCTTACTTGGTTGTATTAATTGACATCTAAAGCACAACTCAAGATGTTCATAGCTTGATAGTTCAATATCATCTTTCTTGAGTCATTTTCATCATATTCGTCCATAGGTTTTGGTTCCCTTGTTACTCCATCAGTCGCATCCTCATTGGTATATATGGACCAAAACAAAGTTAATAGAACAAATGTATATATCTTAATTCTATATTTTCAAAACGTATAATTTGTTATATCAAATAATACAGGTCTATTTGAGGAAGATCCTTCCAAATAAGGTAAGTTTGAAACATTAGCCATAGGATCTAATCTTCTAGGTGGTAAAACCTTTGCAAAAGAAGTCCAAGCATTGATACCAATTGAAAGACCTAAGAGAAGAGTGAATTAGGTCTTTGACTAATTTTCAAAAAACTTTTTCATTTTTGACAAAGTTGATTTGAAAGATGATTAGGATCAAATACTTCACAAAATATGCAAGACACCACAATAAGATTCAAATTTAAAGAAAGTAGAGAGTAAGAGACAACACAAGTGATTTATAGTGGTTCGATCACATAAGATCTACAACCACTACTTTGAACACCCACTCAAGGATTTCAACAAAACTCAACTATAATCACAAGTTGATCAATTTCTACAATAGAGGCTCACCCTTCAAGGGTTTTACAGCACAACCTTTTCTCAAATACAAATAATCAAGGCTCACCCTAACACTAGAGTTTTATATCAACAAGATAACCTTGAAAACACCAAGGAGATAAAGTTTGAGATAAGAAAGTTACCAAAAACTTAGTAGATGATGATAAATTAGCACACCTTCACCTTTTTTGTCTAAGAAATCTTGATTTTGAACTTTTAGCACAAGACAAAAGAGAACTTTTTGATAGAGAATGATTGGGAAGAATTAGGAATCTTTAAACCACAAGAACTACTGAAAAATCTAAAGTTTATGTCTTTTATATGGTTTAAAAATCTATTACAACGTTCAAATAACAACTAGTAACAGTTAAATTATGACGACCAAATTTGGACATCTGCGTCCGAACATTCGTTCTATTTTTCTGTCTTGAGGCTACCAGGGTAGATTCGGTCAGCCAAATTCGGACACATGAATCCGAATGGTCGTCCAAATTTCAGTAGCCATGAGTTGAAATTCGAACGTCCGAATTGGAGTCTGAGTTGATCAAACTCGATCAAAATGATTAGAAATCAAGCACAATAAGTTTGAAAGTATTTTGGACTATGAGATAGATCATTTAAAAGGATTTTAGTCCAAAGGCCGTTATTGAAAACTTGGTAAAAATCATTTATAAGATAGATCATTTGAGATTTAAAAACCAAGTTTGAAGTTCTCTTGAAAAAATTTTAGATTCCAAAGACAAAAGAGTGCAATGTTTACAAAGATATACCTATAATGCATAGTAAACCTACACTAAGTGAAAGACCTAAGAGGGGGGGTGAATTAGGTCTTTGGCTAATTATCGAAATCTTTTCACCTTTTTGCAAATCCTTTGTCTTAATAAAAGCTCTTCTTTAAATTCACAAACTTCAAGTTATATGTGATTTGATGATTAATACAAGATTATCAAACTATAAGACCATAATCAATCAATCAACAACTAAGCATAAATAATAATCACAAGTACGTAAACAAGTAAAGCAATAAGAAAATGAACATACGATTTATAGTGGTTCGATCTCTCCAAGATCTACATCCACTACCTTGAGTCCACACTCAAGGATTTCAACCAATCCACTATATGCTCAAATTTAATAATTACATAAGAGGCTCACCACACAATGGTTTTACACTCACAACCTCTTCTAGTAATTATACAAACAATACAAGGATCACCAAACACAATGGTTTTATATCTAAAGACAACCTCAAGACTAATCTAATCCAAGGCTCACCCACACACAGGTTTTACACTACAACCTTGATTAATCTAGTCTATGGCTCACCCTTCCACAAAAGGATTTTATGTCACAAGATAACCTTGCAAATGAGCTAGTAGAAAACACAATTAAATGAGGAATAAATGAGTTTGAATATTACCAACGCTTCTTGGTAGATAAATACAATTGCTAGCACCACTTCACCTTTGCCTTTGGAATCTTGAATGTACACCTTTGAGCACAAGGCAATTTGAGAGCTTTTCAATTTGATTTGATGTAAAATAAGTTAGAGCATGTAAGATTTGTTAAGTTCAAAGTTCTACTAAAAAATCTGGAGTTTATGGCTTTTATAGAATTCAAAAATCAGTTCAAACGGCTATACAACGGCTAGTAACGGCTAGTTTCAGAAAATTCGGATGACCGAATTCTGCATCCGAATTTTTCGCTTCAAAATTCGGACGACCAAATTTTTTGAATGCGTCCGAATATTCTTCCGAATTTCTCTGGAAGAACAGTAGCAAACTTTTGCTACAAAATTCGGACGACCGAATTTTTTGTCTGCGTCCGAATCTTCTTCCGAATTTCTCTGGAAGAATAGTAGCAAACTTTTGCTACAAAATTCGGACGACCGAATTTTTGGACTGCGTCCGAATCTTCTTCCGAATTTTTCAAACTTTGTCAAAACATGTTCAAATCAATTCAAACAAGTTGGAAAACATTCTAGCCTTAAAGATAAGTCATTAAAAATCTTTTATGTGCAAAAACCATTTATGAAAACTTGATAATTTAGGTAAGTTCAAAACCATTGAAACCATTTAAATCAAGTTTTGTGCTCTCAATTGCAACTCATAGATTCCAAGACTTAAGAGTGTAGGGTTTACAATATTTACCTATTAACCACATGTCACCTACACTTCATGTCTTCAAAGCCTTCATTAATCTTGAACAAACTCTTCAATCTCTAATCACTTTGACATATTTGAGTTGTTCATGCATTGCTAGCTCCAAGGCAATGAGACTTGCTTCCTTCTCAATCCAAAAATCCTATCACAACATACAAGCATATTAGTCCTCATCAATATTTGTCATTAATCAAAACTACATGATTTGCCCTTAGGGCTAACACTAAGGTCTTCAAAGCCTTCAACAATCTTGAATCAACTCTAACCACTTTGATAAACTTGAGTTATTCATGTGCTTTTAACTTCAAGGCAATGAGACTTGTTTTATTCTCAATCCAAAAATCCTATCACACACCATATAAGCATATTAGTCCTTATCAAGGTTAATCAATATGATTTCCATAGGACATTGCATTTATCAATGTTTGTCACTAATCAAAACAACATGATTTGCCCTTAGGGCTTACACATTGAAATTCAACTTTACATCCATTGTTACACAATTGACTAATGCTAAGCAAGTTATATTTTAAATCATCAATAAGCAATACTTGTTTAATAAGAGGGGAAGAACATTTACCAACATTACCTAATCCAAGGATTCTTCCTTTCTCCTTGTCTCCAAAGATAACAAATCCTTCATTGGTGGCTTGGACCTTGCTTTTGAGTGAGGCATTTCTCGTCATATGTCTTGAGCAAACACTATCAAGAAACCACTTAGTGGCACTTGATCTTGGAGGGAAGTGTACCTGCACTAAAGGAGAGGAAGTAACATTTGGTACCCATATTTTCTTGGGTATATGGGGGTTAGTAATGATTCCCTTTACTCTCCAAATTGTTTTAACTCCATTTTTCTCTTTTCTTTTCACATAACATCTAGTGTCCTTATGCCCATGTCTTCCACAATAATTACAACAAGTATGAGGCATGGAAGTAGAAGTAGCTCTAACAATGAAGTTTTTGTAGTTTGGCACATTATTTATATAGTTGTAACCAAGAACATTTTTGATAGGAGTGGATCTTTGAGCTCCAAGAAGTTTATCAGGACTATTCCTTCCTATTGTAAATTTTTCAATACATGAAGTAAGGTCATCAACCTTCTATGATCAACAAGCATTTTTTCAAGAGGCAAAATCTTTTCACAAAGAATCTTGTTTTCAAGGGACATGTTTTGTAAAGAAACATTTAAAACTTCATTTTCAATGCTCAAACACTCAATAGAATCTGAAAGCTTTTTGTTTTCATAAGACATCATAGATTTGTCATTCAACAACTCATCAATTTTTTATCTCATTACTTTTTTCTTTTTGAAAGCTTTTTTAATTCTCCATACATATCAACAAGAAGATCGCTAGGATCATCATCACAAAAAATTGAAGTAGAAGGAGTGGGTTATACCTCATTTTCTATAGCCATGAAGCACACATTTATTCTTTCTTCACCATGAGTGACTTGAAGTAGCTTCCACATATCATGAGTGGTGTCACATTCACTCACCCTTATGTACTCATTTACAGGTGACAGTTTCATGAATTGAGAACTTGGTAAAAACATTTGTAAGATAGATCATTTGTAGTTTAAAACCAAGTTTGAAGCTCCCTTGGAAAATTTTTAGATTCCAAAGACAAAAAAGCAAGATTTACAAAGATATACCTATGAAGCATAGTAAACCTACACTAGGGTCTTCAAAGCCTTCAACAATCTTGAATCAACTCTAACCATTTTGATAAACTTGAGTTGTTCATAAGCTTTTTGCTTCAAGGCAATGAGACTTGCTTTCTTCTCAATCCAAAAATCCTATCACACAACATACAATCATATTAGTCCTTATCAAGATTAACCAATATGATTTTCATAGGACATCGCACTTATCAATGTTTATCACAAATCAAAATAACATGATTTGCCCTTAAGGCTTACAGTCTCCCTCTTTTTGATGATGACAAACTTTGATGAAAAATGTGATGGATTTAGACAATTTGACCATAGAGAAGAATTTATGTCATATGCTAGTTGAAGATGACACCAATTGAGGAAAATTATTTGAAAATCAACTTTTCACATATTATAGCAAAATGACATAAACATGGCTCAAAATGAGCCTATGACCCAACCAACTTCCATGAAACCTCCATCCTTCCATCAAAATAGAAGATATAGCATATGGGCAATCATAAATTAGATCTACTATACAGCAAAAGGAGAAACATACTTTGATTAAAAGAAAATGGAGTGTATTTTGGATATTCTGACTGCAAAAGAAATTGTAATTAGCAAAATTAGAGCTAGAGAATAATTACAAGCTCAATATGAATAATGATGTAGAAGAGAAAACTTTATACAAAAAGAAATGAAAATTTTCAAGCAGTATGAAACTAGGATTTATTGCCTACAAAGGTAATTTACTCAAATATATAGAACACATAAATAGAATTTAATGGAAGAGGACTGATGAGCTAGCTACATGAACAGATTACAGCAAACATAATATCCGGTCTACTTGAGGTAAGATAAAGTAGACTACCAATCATGCCTCTATATACCTTTTCATCAACATTTTTACCCTTTTCATCTTTGTCAAGTTTGGTTGATGAACTCATTGGAGTGCTTATACCTTTAGCTTAGTTAGGAGAACAAAGGAACACAAGCAATTTTTAGTGGTTTGATCTCTTCAAGATCTACATCCACTACCTTGAGCCTATGCTCAAGGATTTTAACCGCCTCAACTATAGAAATCTTTAATCCAAGTACACTAGAGGTTCATCCAACAAGGGTTTTACACCACAACTTCTTTCTAACACAAGAATCAAGGTTCACTCTTGAAAGATCTAAGAGGGGAGTGAATTAGGTCTTTGGCTAATTATCAAAATATTTTTCTATTTTTCAATGGCTCACCCTTGATTAATCTAGTCAATGGCTCACCTTCTCAAGGGTTTTACGTCTCTTGACAACCTTGTATCAATCACAAAAAGAATATAAAAATAGAATTATGAATGTTACCAACAAAAACTTGGTGGATGATTATAATGGTAGCATCACTTCACTTCTTGCCTTTAGAATCTTAAATTTCAACCTTTAAGCACAAGGCAATTTGAGAGCTTTTCAAATAAATTTGATGAAAAACTTGTGGATTTCAAAAGTTCAAAATTCTTCTTCAAAATCTAGAGTTTGTGGTTTATATGGAGTTTAAAAATTAGTTCCAACGTTTGAAAAATGGCTAGTAACAATAGAATTTGGACGTACTATTCACTGAAATAGTAGAATTGTTCATTGAAATAGTTGCATTGTTCATTAAAATTCGGACGACCAAATTTGACTCTCTGCATCTAAATCTTATGCATAAATTTCTCTTGAAAAATAGTAGTACTATTCATTGGAACAATATCACTATTCACTATAATTCGGACGACCGAATTTGATCCTTTACCTCCGAATTTCTCTGAAAATAATAGTTACTATTTATTGAAATAGTGGTACTATTCACCAAAATAGTAGATACTGTTTAATGTACAGGAGAAATTTGGACGACCAAATTTTTTATCCTGCATCTGAATTTTCAAACTTTATCAAAATATATTCAAATCAATTCAAACAAGTTAAAAAATATTATAGCCTCAAAGATATTTCATTAAAGACCTTTTAAGTAAAAAAACTATTAATGAAAACTTGATAATTCAAATGAGTTCAAAACCATTGAAAGTTTAAAACCAAGTTTTGTGTTCTCAAAAGTTAACTAGAAATCAAACACAATAAGTTTGAAAACATTATAACATCAAGGATAAGTCTAGAAAGATCTCTTATGTACAAAAGTCGTCGATGAAAACTTGAAAATTCAGGTAAGTTGAAAACTATTGAAACTTTTCAAATCAAGTTTTGTGCTCTCAAATGCAACTCATAGATTCCAGACTAAAGAGTGTAGGGTTTACAAATGTTACCTATTAAGCACATATAACCTACACTTCATGTCTTCAAAACCTTTAATCATCTTGAACAAACTCTTCAATCTTCAATCACTTTGACATATTTGAGTTGTTCTTGCATTGTTGTAGCTTCAAGGCAATGAGACTTGTGTACTTCTCAATCCAAAAATTCTATCACACAATAATCAAACACATTAGTCCATATCAAAGTAATCAACAATATTCTCTTAGGACTATGCAATGATCAATGTTTGTCATTACTCAAAAAAACATGATTTGCTCTTAGGGCTAACAATCTCTCCCTTTTTTATAATGACAAACATTAATGCAAAAATGTGATGGATTTAGATAATTTAAGCACAGAGAAGTGTTTATGCCATATACTGGTTGAATATGATACTAATTGAAAAAGACCAAAAGATATCAATTGAAAATTAATTTTAAACATTATATAGCATTTGACATAAATATGGCTCAAAATGAGCCTACGGCCCAACCAATCTCCATAAACCTCCCTCCTTCCATCAAACTAGAAGATATAGCATTTAAGAAAACATAAAAATACTTCTAAGAGAGGTTTTAAATGTTAGAAATAGTTTTCAAAGCTCTCCCTTAAATTGTGCTCATTTTTCAGAAAGCATTTAAACTGGGACTAGGAATCCAAACTGCAATAAATCCAACATAATAAATGCTTAAAGTGAAATAAAGCTTTCCTAAGGTTGTTCAAACACATTAGAATAGATTAAAATAGATTTGAATCAATTTGAATAACAAAAGAGCACATTTTGACAACAAAATATGGATGCATCTGAATTTCAGGACATGTATCCGAATTTCAGAACATGCATCCAAATTTTAGTCTATGCATCTGAATTTTGGTCATTCATCCGAATTTCAAGTCCAAACTTTAGGTAAAGTTATCAAAAAATAGATTTTGCAATATAAGCGCTTATAATCTATCACACTCATTAAGGCAAGATGATAAACTATAAAATACATTCATAATCACACCCATTGCATTAATCAACTCAAGGCTTTCAAGATCATCATCCTCATAATACCAAAATGCAAATGAGCACAAAATAACCATTTCATAAGCCAACTATATGAGCATACATCAATAAGCCAATATGCCACATTCAACATCGTCAACTATGTCAAAGATATCAGAGTACATTTTGCATAACACTTCCTATTTCTCCCTCTTAACATATGCATGAATTTTCATAAAATTCACACATTTTCTGTTCAACGCATGCATGAGCAATTCCACTGCTATTCCACATTTTCACATTTTGTCATCATATTTCTTTTCCCCCTTTTGTCATCAATCAAAGATGGGGTAAGAGTACTTGGACAACAAAAGTGAAACAAAAGAAGCTCTTATCACAAGAATTTCACACATTGAGCTTCAATGTTATAAAGACTAGAAAAACATTATAATGACTAGAAAGGCACAAGTAAATTTCAATGTTAAAGCATAACATGTGCATCAAGTCATAAACTAAAATAAGCATTAAAATAGAGTTTAGGGAGAGATAAAAGTGCAAAATTATCAATGAAGTAACTTCTTGTTCTAACATCTTGAGATACATCACAATGATTTGCTCCTTAGTGTGACCTTTTACATATCTTAGATCCTTAGGTAGCTCTTGATCACCACTAGGTTGATTGTCTTGTTCTTGCTGAATCATTTCTTCTTCATTGGCATGATCTTCCAAGGTTGGAGCTTGAAGAGAAGCTTGTTTTTCATTCATGGATGTACCTATGTCATCATCTTTTCTATCCAAGTAGATGTTAGATTCATCAAAATCACATGTATGGTTTCCTCAACACATAAGGATCTTTTATTATAAACTCTATAAGCTTTCTTGTTTGAGGAATAACCAAGAAATATGCCTTCATCATATTTTCTATCAAACTTTCTCAAGTTGTCACGCATATTCAATTTGAAGCACTTATAACCAAACACTTTGAAATAAGCAATAGATGGTATTTTACCAAATAGAAGTTCAAAAGGTGTTTTTCTCAAAAATGGTCTCAAAAGGACTCTATTCATAACATAACATGCAGTGTTTACGACTTCACTCCAAGAGTATTTTGGTAAAGAATTCTCACAAAGCATAGACCTAGCCATTTCTTGTAAAGTACAAGTTTTCCTTTCAACTACCCCATTTTGTTGAAGTGTTTTGGCAGCCAAAAAGTTGTGAACAATACCATTTTTGTCACAAATTTTGGTGAAATCTTGGTTATAAAATTCTCTCCCATTGTCACTTCTAATGGACATCAATTTGCAATCAAGGGAGGTTTGAATCTTTTTGAAAAGTTTTACAAATTCATGAAATGTTTCATTTTTTTTAGATAGAAAGAGTACCCAAGTGAATCCTAAAAAATCATCAACAATTACATATGCATATTTCTTACCACCAAGACTAGTGGTCCTCATTGGTCCAAATAGATTTATATGAACAATTTCAAGGGGTTTTGATGTTGAAACTATGTTCTTGTGATTGAAAGATGTTTTTGTTTGTTTTCCATATTGGCATGCATCACAAAGGAAAATTTTTCTCAAAACGCATTTTTGGCAATCCTCTCACCAAATCTTGAGAGGAAAGCTTGTTCAACAAATCCATGCTCACATGACCTAGTCTTGTATGCCAAAGAAAACTGTCATTATCATGAACGACTAGACATTTAACATCATTAGTAACAAGTTCATCAAGATATAGTACATATACATTCCCAACTCTTTTTACAACAAAAATGATTTTCCACTCACACTATCAAGAATGGTACATGTATCACATTTAAGCTCAACTTTGTAACCATTATCACATAATTGACTAATGCTATGCAAATTATATTTCTAATTGAAAGACCTAAGAAGGGGGTGAATTAGGTCTTTGGCTAATTATCAAAATCTTTTCCCTATTTTCAAATCCTTTGCCTTAATAAAAGCTCTTCTTTAAATCCACAAACTTCAAGTTTATATGTGATTTGATGGTTAAGACAAGATCATTAAACAATTAGACCACAACCGATCAATCAACAACTATGAACAAATAATAATAACACAAGTATGTAAACAAGTAAAGCTATAAGGAAATGAGCACACGATTTAAAGTGGTTCGATCTCTCCAAGATCTACATCCACTACCTTGAGTCCACACTCAAGGATTTCAACCAATCCACTATATGCTCAATTTAGGCAATTACACAAGAGGCTCGCCCAACAAGGGTTTTACACCAACAACCTCCTTTGCAATCCTACAAACAAGGCTCACCCTTCCAGAAGGGTTTTATATCTAAAGACAACCTAAAGACCAATCAAATCCAAGGCTCACCCACTCACGGGTTTTACACAACAACCTTGATTAATCTAGTCTATGGCTCACCCTTACCAAAAGGATTTTACGTAACAAGATAACCTTATATTGAGCAAGTAGAAAACAAAATAAAATGAAGAATGGATATTACCAACACTTCTTGGTGGATGAATACAACTGCTAGCACCACTTCACTTCATGCCTTTGGAATCTTGAATTTTAATCTTTGAGCACAAGTCAATTTGAGAGATTTTCAAATAATTTTGATGTCAAACAAGTTAGAGCTTCAAGGATTTCTTAAGTTCAAAAGTTCTTTCAAAAATTTGGAGTTTGTGGCTTTTATTGATTTTGAGAATCAGTTAAAACGGTTATAAAACGGCTGGTTTCAGAAAATTCAGACGATACTGTTCAAAATTCAGACTACCAAAATTTTTCTTGTGCGTCCGAACTTTTTTCTGGGAAATACTGTTCATTGGTACTATTCAAAATTTGGATGACCGAATTTTTCTTGTATGTCCGAATGTGCATCTGAATTTCTCTGGAAAATAATGTTCATGTGAACAGTGTTATTGGTACTGTTCAAAATTCGGACGACTGAATTTTTCCAGGTGCATCCAAACGTGCGTCCGAATTTCTCTGGAAAAATAGTCGGTACTATTTACTTGAACAATGATTACTGTTCATAGTACAGGGAAAATTCGGGCGACCGAATTTTCTCTTATGCATCCGAACTTTGCATATGAATTTTTCAAACTTTGTCAAAACATATTCAAATCAATTCAAACAAGTTGGAAAACATTCTAGCCTCAAAGATAAGTCATTAAAGACCTTTTAAGTGCAAAAATCATTGATGAAAAACTTGATAATTTAGGTAAGCTCAAAACCATTGAAACCATTTAAATCAAGTTTTGTGCTCTCAATTGCAACTTATAGATTCCAAGGCTTAAGAGTGCAGGGTTTACAAAGTTTACCTATTAAGCAAATGTAACCTACATTTCATGTCTTCAAAGCCTTCAATCATCTTGAACAAACTCTTCAATCTTCAATCACTTTGACATAGTTGAGTTGTTCTTGCATTGCTAGCTCCAAGGCAATGAGACTTGCTTCCTTCTCAATCCAAAAATCCTATCACACAACATACAAGCATATTAGTCCTTATCAATGTTTGTCATTAATCAAAACTAATCAAACCTACATGATTTGCACTTAGGGCTTACACAAATCATCAATGAGTAAGACTTGTTTGATTAGAGGAGAAAATCCTTTACCAATGTTACCTACAACAAGAATTCTTCCTTTCTTCTTGTCACCAAATGTGACAAATCCATCACTTGTTGCTTGAAGTTCACTAATGAGAGGGGCATTCCCCGTCATATGCCTTGAGAATCCACTATCAAGAAACCACTTTGTGGCACTTGATCGTGAGGGAATATGTACCTATATCATATGAGAGGAAGTGACTTTTGGTATCAACATCTTCTTGGGTCTAAGGGGGTAAGTGATGGTACCCTTAGCTCTCCAAATAGTCTTAACACCACTCTCAACCTTTCTCTTTATAAAATACCTAGTCACCTTGTGACCATTTCTACCACAATTAGGACCCGTTCAGCCCGACATGAGCCCGGGCTCGGGCTGAATTTTTCAGCCCGAATAATTTTCGAGCAGAGTTACCTCAGCCCGATTTTAGCCCGGCCCGAAAATTATATATATTTATATATTTTTTATATGTATATATATATTTATATAATAATATTATTATTATATTATTAAAAAATATTATTTATTATATAAAAAATTTAAAAAACGGGTTAGGGCCGGCCCGAGCCCGATAGGGCCGAGCCCGGGCTCATATTTTTTCAGCCCGCTGTCAATCGGGCCGAGCTCGGGCTTGGCAAAGCCCGGCTCAGTGAGCCCGATTGACAGCCCTAACCACAATATGTGCAACATGAATGAGGCATAGAAAAAGATGTAGCCTTGAAAAAATAATTTTTGCATTTTGAAACATTGTTGACATGATTGTATCCAAGATCATTTTTAACAAAAGGGGACCTTTGAAATCCAAGAAGTTTGTCAAGATTCTCTCTACCATTTGTAAATTTTTCTACACATAGAGTGAGAGCATCAACTTTCCTTTTTAACACATCAGAATCCACAATAATTTTTTCTAAAGAAGATATTTTGGTACAAAGAGATTGGTTCTCAATAGACATATTTTGTAAAGTAACATTTAAAACTTCTTTCTCAAAATTCAAACAATCAATGGATTCAAGAAGTTTTTTGTTATCACAAAGCAATTTTGAGTTCTCCTTCAATAAATTTTCAATTTTGAATCTCATTTTTTTGTTTCTTTTTGAAACCTTCTTTAATTCACTATACATATCTACAAGCAATTCACTAGGATCATCAATATCATCATCATAATGTGTAGAGGTTGTAGGATTAGATTGTACCTCATCATCCATAGCCATGAAGCACACATTTGCTCTTTTATCATTGTCATCTCCACTATCTTCATTTGCTAATTGATCCCAAGTGCCCACCAATCCTTTGCCTTTCTTGGTAGATTTCTTCTTCTTGAATTTAGCATCTCTTTCTTTCTCTATTGATTTAGGTTTGAATAATGAAGATGATTGTCGTCCATTCTTGGATGGCCTCTTTCCTTTCATGAGAAATCCCTTCTTGTAGAATTTTTTGAACTTCGTAACTACCATGTCCATTTCATCATCTTCTCCATCTTCCTCTTCATCACTAGATGAGTCTCTTGTTCACTTTGATTCTTGGAGACTTTAAGTACTACTCCTTTTCTCCCTTTCTCCTCATCTTCAAGATCATTTAATCCTTTTACCTTCATCTCATGAGTGAATAATGATCCAATGAGTTCTTCAAGAGGAAGAACCTTCAAATCTTTTGATTCTTCAATTGCAGGAGTCTTTGGTTGCCAAGATTTAGATAGAGCATCCAAGATCATTCTATTTTGTTCACCAAGTGACTAATTCTTCCCATAGGACTTCAGCCCATTTGAGATGTTTGTGAATCTTGTGAACATATCACTGTTGCTCTCTTCTTGCTTCATAGTGAATAATTCATAGTCTCTTACTAACATACCAAGCTTTAACTCCACTTGATTTGTGCCGTCATAAGTAACTTGAAGAAGTCTCCACATGTCATGAGCCGTATCACATCTGCTAACTTGGTTGTATTCATTGACATCTAAAGCACATCACAAGATTTTCATAGCTTGATAATTCAAGGTCATCTTTCTTAAGTCATTTTTAAAGTATTTGTCCATAGGCTTGGGTCCACTTGTTACACCATTGACTCGCATCCTCATTGGTATATAAGGCCCTTTCTCAATGGTACTCCACAAATTAAAGATAATAGAACAAATGTATATCTTTATTCTAGACTTCCAAAATGTATAATTTGTTCCATCAAATAAGGGAGGTCTATTTGTGGAAGATCCTTCCAAATAAGGTAAGTGAAATACCTAAGAGGGGGGGGGGGGTGAATTAGGTATTTGGCTAATTTTTGAAAACTTAAACCTTTTATGCGTTTAGGTGAAGAACAGATTATATAAGCTAATTAGAGACAATTTATAGCAAAGCAAAGAAGAAAGCAATAGCAAGGAACTCAAAAAATTTATAGTGGTTCGATCCTCAAGATCTACGTCCACTACCTTAAGCTCTCACTTAAGAATTTCAAACAATCTACTATTTCATCAGGTTTACAAATTACAAGAGAGGCTCACCATACTATGGTTTTACACTCACAACCTTTTCTAGTAACTCTTACAATACAAGGCTCACCAAACACAATGGTTTTATATCTCAAACAACCTTGAAACACACTTTCAAGGATCACCCTTATCTAAAGGATTTTATGTTATCAAGATAACCTTGCTAGAGCTAGTAGAACAACACAATATGATAAATAAATGAAAGTGTGTAGATGTTACCACTTGATGGTAGATATTACACAAAGTTGCTAAAAGCTTTTGGAATGCTTGGAGTTCATAAAGATTTTAGAGATTTGAAAAATTCTAAAGTTTATAGCTTTTATAGATGTGAAAAATCAAATGCAACAGCTATAAAACGGCTAGTAACGGCTAGTAACAGCTAGTAACAGTAAAGTTCGGACGTCCAAACTTTATGTTATGCGTCCGAACTTGCGTCCGAATTTTACTGTGCCAAGCTGTCTGGAAAAGTTCGGACGTCCGAACTTTTCCTTATGCATCAGAACTTGCGTCCGAAATTCTCTGGAAAAATATTGACCATGCTTATCAGAGAAAGTTTGGACGTCCGAACTTTTCTCCATGCGTCCGAACTTGCTTCCGAAATTCTCTGGAAGCACAGTACCATTTCCAAAGTTTGGACGACCAAACTTGCATCCAAACTTTTTAAACTTTGTCAAAACTTGTTCAAATCAATGTTAATAACATTGAAAACGTTTTGCATGAATAGACACATCATTTAAACACATTTAGATACAAAAACCTTTACCAAAAATATTTTGATTACACAAAATCTTTTTAAGATCATTTTAGATTCCAAAAACATAATTGTTAACACAAAGTTAATTTAAGATCATTTCAAAAACACGTTTTATGCACTCTCATGCATTCAAATGAAACCAAGGCATACAAGTGTAGATTTTACAGAAAAATATACCTATTTAACATAAAAACTCTACACTCTAAGTCTTCAATGCCTTCACTCTTTTTGAACATACTCTTCAATCTTCAATCACCTTTGGCATGGTAGAGTTGTTCTTGCATTGTGACTCCAAGGCAATAAGACTTCATGCTTCTCAAATAATCAATCCTATCACTCAACATACAAGCATTTTAGTCCTTATCAAAGTTTGTCATTATTCAAAACTAATATGATTTGCCCTTAGGGCTAACAGTAAGTTTGAAATATTAGCCATAGGATCTTTTCTTCTAGGTGGTAAAACCTCTTCAAAAGAAGTCCAAGCTATGATACCAATTGAAAGACCTAAGGAGGGGGTGAATTAGGTCTTTGACTAATTTTTGAAAACATTTTCCCTTTTGACAAAGTTGATTTGGAAGATGATTGGAATTAAATACTTCACAAAATATGCAAGCAAATACAATCAGATTCAAGTTTAAATAAATTAAAGAGCAAGAGATAACACAAGTGATTTATAGTGGTTCGATCACTCAAGATATACATCCACTACCTTGAGCATTCACTCAAGGATTTTAACCAAGCTCAATTATAATTTCAAGTTGATCAATTCTTACAAGAGAGGCTCACCCTTCAAGGGTTTTACACCACAACCTCTTCTCAAATACAAGCAATCAAGCTTCACCCTAACTCAAGGGTTTTATATCAACAAGATAACCTTGAAAAACAACAAGAAGATGAAGTTTGAGATAAGAAAATTACCAACACTTTTGGTAGATGATGACAATTTAGAGCACTTTCACCTTTTTATCTATGGAATTTTGACTTTGAACTTTATAGCACAAGACAAAGATAACTTTTTGATAGAGAGAAATTTAGAAGATTAGAGAATCTTTTGGCTCAAAATCTTACAAAAAAACTGAAAATTACACCTTATTATAAGGTTTGAAATTCAGTACAACATTCAAATAACGGCTAGTAACAGTAAAATTCGGTTTCACTTGATGGAATTTGGACAGGATTGTCCGAACATTCATCCGAATTTTTCTGTTTTGAGAATGTCGGTGTAAATTTGGTCGACCGAATTTGGACACAAGCGTCTGAATGGTCGTCCAAATTTCTCTGAAAATTCAGCAGTCATGTGATCAAATTCGGACATTCAAATTTAAGTCCGAATAGATCAAACTCAGTCAAAAAGAGTAGAAATTAAGCACAACAAGTTTGAAATCATTTTGGACTATGAGATAGATCATTTTTAGAGCTTTTAGTCCAAAATCCATTATTGAGAACTTGGTAAAAACATTTGTAAGATAGATCATTTGTGATTTATAACTAAGTTCGAAGCTCTCTTGGAAAATTTTTAGATTCCAAAGACAAAAGAGTACAAGGCTTACAAAGATATACCTATGAAGCATAGTAAAACTACACTAGGGTCTTCAAAGCCTTCAACAATCTTGAATCAACTCTAACCATTTTAATAAACATGAATTGTTCATGAGCTCTTGCTTTCTTCTCAATCCAAAAATCCTATCACACAACACACAAGCATATTAGTCCTTATCAAGATTAACCAATATGATTTTCATAGGACATTGTACTTATCAATGTTTGTCACTAATCAAAACAACATGATTTTCTTTTAGGCTTACAGCAAGTTTCAAGAAGGGTTCCGCAAAAGGTAATAAATATGAGAAGCAAGGTACAAAGAATAATCACGCTAGGGATTGCATTGCTAAGAAGAAGAAGAAGATGTCTAAACAAGAGAACGAGTTGGTGGAACTCAAGAATGCACAACTAGAAACAAGAAGTGAGAATCCAATTCTAAAGGACTAGTTGACAAGGCAAGAGGAAGAATCAAAGATGTCTAACGTAAGTTTGACCAAGCTTAGTAGAAAAGAAGTCAGAGCAAGAAGTAATATTTACTCAATGCAGTTTGAAAGTCAAAAGAAGCAATCCAAATATGCACATATCAAGTAAAAGTACAAGACACTAATAAAGCGTAATGGTGAGTGCTTCTCTATTGAGCCCTAAGAATTCCAAAGAGCTCTCGATCTTAGTAAGACATCGAGTAAATGATGAAAAGGCGAATTCGTCACTATTTGTTGCTCACAATCATAGTGTGACACCGAGTAAATGATGAGATGGTGAATTCTTCATTATTTGTTTTCTTTTTAAAAATACAAACTATGTTACTTTTTCCCAAAATTAAGCATATTATGGATTTAGTAAGAATTGTAGGACCCTTTGTAAACTTTATTTGGAGAATAAAAGTAAACTCTTTCTTTCTGAGTTATTTGTTCTATATTTTTAATAAAACAAAGGAAAACATGAGTTGTTTGGAAATTTTGAATATTCGTTTGGAGTGTCCTTGTTATTTTTATCTTCCATTTCTCAACATCACCATCCTCTCAAAGACATCACTTAATCGAAAGTGATGAGTAACTGTTATTCTATTGCTAGATGAAGAAAAGTGCATCTAAAATATTTTAATTAATGGTTTTGTAATATCTCCATTGAAATTTCTTTATTTTATTATAATCCTAAATTACTAAAAATATTTATGGTTTTGGTCCTTATTTAATAATTTTCTATTTTACTAAATTAGTCTTTCTATTCAATTGATGTGTCATTATGATGGTAATTTGAGGTAATGTAGAAGTAA
The DNA here is from genome assembly GCA_030512225.1 of Rauvolfia tetraphylla. Classification (NCBI taxonomy): domain Eukaryota; kingdom Viridiplantae; phylum Streptophyta; class Magnoliopsida; order Gentianales; family Apocynaceae; genus Rauvolfia; species Rauvolfia tetraphylla. The sequence goes on from JAJQKT010000053.1 coordinate 299,496, forward strand.
TTTTGCCGACGTCTAACTTCCTAATTGAAGGCAGCTTGAAAATCAATGAATGGGATCATGTTATGGTACATTATCTCAAGGTTTCATTGCTTGGTGTTGTTTTGTTGGTTGCATCTTTGATACAGGCTTCTCTAAATACCCTTAAGGGGAATACTATAATTAGGAAATTCTTTCTTTGCATTAACATTTCCTTCTCCTTATCAAATTTCCTAAGTCTTGAGGCTTCTTAAAGGCATTTGATCGGCATAGAGCACAATCTTATTTCAGTTTGGAAAAAAACATCAACAAGTTCTTTAAATTCCTCAATTAATTCTAAATTGTAATCCTTGTGATCAATCCATTAATATATTTGAGTACATTCAATTCCTGCACCCCACTATTGATATTACTTTTCTCTCATTTCTTGATCTTATTTTGCTAGTTTACCTTCATTGATTGAATTCTTGTCACTATGAATAATTGATAGTAATTATGGCCTGAGTTTCTAAGCTGTTAAAATTCCATTTATTGAATACCTTGACTCTTTTAAATTTATTATCCTTCTGCTCTTGTAAACATCCTTGAAGTTTGTCAACTAACTCTAGTTTGTATTACTTACGTATTACCTACTATTATGTTAGCACATATTCAATATTGTATCCAAAAATTACAGCACTAATTTTTTCTTATCTATTACATCTATTTATAACTTCCATCATCTGTCATTTATCAAATATCATCAAGATATTTGATTCTATTCTATCTAGCTCTTAATGCTCTCATTGCTTTGTCACTTAATTTGTTTGCCTCACCTCAATTCTCTTCAATATCAAAACAATTTCCTCTAGTCTTATTTGTGAGTTTAATCAATCAAGAATGGAAGTTTTAGAGTGAAGAAAAGGTTTTCGAGAGTCAGTTGCTACCAGAGTTGCACAACAGAAGATTAGTAGTTCATAGCATCTATCATAATTAATCAAACAAGCTGATGAATGAAGAAATAGTCAAGAGAGCCTAAACTACTAGAAGCAAAAGGTAGATTCCTTTGGTAAATGCAGCAATGAAGCTTCCTAAAAACGTTGAAACTCGCCTCAATAAAGATCTCACATGGTACGAAGATAATGCAATAGTATAGTAGAACATGTAAATTATCTAAGTGAGTAAGTTTCGAGGTTGCAACTTTTAGTTAGGAGGGTAGAATAATAATTACTAAACCCAAGTGGGCTTAGTAATTAGTTATTATATCTTTGAGCCGTGGTTATGCATTTTGGAACTATAGTAAGAGACTCCTCTACAATATTTAAAAGTTGAAGGAGTTAATAAGTAAAATTAGAGACTTGAGTAATAAGAGTTTGGTAGCAATGTTAGTCTCTAGGGTTTGAATTGGTGATATGTAATGGCTGAAATTTGGTTTTAAAGAGGGTGATTTGATGTTTAGGAATGAGTTCTGATGATTCGATGAAGTAATTTGATGAGACTTGTTGTATTCTTAGGATAAGGGTTATAATCCCTCTAAATTTTGATTAGAAACTCCTTTTACAACTCTAGTAATTTTTATGTATTGTACGCTAAATGCATTATTTTTATTAGATATGAAAGAGTATCATTTATGTGATTTAAATTGTAAATGTTAAACCTCCAAAAATTATGTGTTGTGTAAGTGTTAGATAAAATGTATGAATGAGAGTTTGATGTAACGTGTCAATGAATGTATGAAGGGTGAGCTCATGTGTGTGTTTGGGAAGTTTTAGTTGGACATGTGCTTAATTTTGTCTAGCCCGATTAGGGTGAAGTACCTAATAAATTTTCTATTGAATGAATGAATATTGAAAAAGAAGTTTTAAATATCTCTTTGCAAAATATGTCCCCAGAAAAAAAATTCTTTGCGAAAGGATCACTTCTCTTGAGAAAATGCTTATTGATCATGAAATTTTATAAAGGAAGTTGATGATCTTATCTTGTGTGTTCGAAAAATTTACCAATGGAAGGAAAAATCTTGACAAACTTCTTGGATCTCAAAGATCCCCTCTTGTTAAAAATATCCTTTGTTACAATTATGTGAACAATGTGCCTAACTACCAAAACTTCTTTGTTAGTGCCACTTCTAGTTCAGCATCTTGTACATGTTGTACTTATTATGGAAAACATGGTCATAAATCTACTAGATGTCATGTTAAAATAAGGTAGAAAATGGTGTAAACAATATTAGGAGAGTCAGAGGAATCATCAGTAACCCCCTTGAACCCAAGAAAGTGTGGGTACCAAAAGTCACTTCCTCTCATTTGGTGTAGGTACATTTTCCTCCAAGATCAAGTGCCACTAAGTGTTTCCTTGATAGTTGATGCTCAAGACACATGATGGGAAATGCCTCACTAATTAGTGAGCTTCAAGCTACCAATGAAGGATTTGTTACATTTGGTAACAAGAAGAAAGGAAAAAACCTTGATATAGGTAATATTGGTAAAGGGTCTTCCCCTCTCCTTATACAAGTTTTACTTATTGATGACTTGATATATAACTTGATTAGAATTACCCAATTATGTGATAATGGATGCAAATTTGAATTTAAATGTGATTCTTTATAGTGTTAGTGGTAAATCTATCTTTGTTGCAAATGGAGTTGGAGATGTGTATGTGCTCCATCTTTAAGAACTTGTTGCTATGATGTTAAATGTCTTGTCGTTTATGATAATGATGGCTATTTGTAGTATAGAAGAATAGGTCATATTAGTATGGGTTTGTTAAACAAGCTTTCTTCTCAAGAATAAGTTAGAGGATTGCCAAAAATGTATTTTGAGAAAAATTATCTTTGTGACGCTTGTCAATAAGGAAAACAAACAAAAATATTCTTCAAACCCAAGAAAATGATTTCTACCTCAAAACCTCTTGAGCTTATTCATATGGATTTATTTAGACCTATGGGGACCACTACTCTTAGTAGTAAGAAGTATACCAATGTGATGGTGGATGATTTTCAAGATTCACTTGGGTACTCTTCCTTGCTCAAAAAGATGAAGCCATTTGTGAGTTTGTAAAACTTTTCAAAAAGGTTCAAACCTCCCTTGAGTGTAAATTGATTTCCATTAAAGGTGGCAATGGGAGAGAATTTTACAATCAAGACTTTACAAAACTGTGTGATGAAAATGAAATTTCACATAACTTTTTGGTAGCCAAAACTTCACAACAAAATGGTATTGTTGAAAGGAAAAGTTGAACTTTGCAAGAAATAGCTAGGTCTGTCTTTTGTGAAAATGTTTTACCAAAATACTTTTAGGTCTATCTTTTGTGATGAATTGAGTTTTTTTAAGACCATTTTTAAGAAAAAAAACCTTTTGAACTTCTCTTTGGTAGAGCCCTTCAATAGCATATTTTAAAATATTTGGTTGTAAATACATTATCTTGAATACTCGTGATAACCTAGGTAATTTGATAGACAATCGGATGAAGTTATTTTCCTCGGCTATTCTTCATATAAAAAAGCCAATAGAGCTTACAATAAAAGAACTTTATGTGTTGAAGAAACCATTCATGTGAGTTTTGATGAATCTAACATTTATCTTGGAAGAAGAGATAAAGATGATGTAGGTACTTCAATGAATGATGATCAAACTCATCTTCAAGCACCAACTTTGGAAGATCACAATAAAGGGGCAATGATAGAGCAAGAACAAGAAAGCCAGCTTAGTGGCGACCAAGAGCGTCCAAAGAATTTGAGATATACAAGAGGCCACTCTAAGGAGCAAATCATTGGTAATGTCTCCCAAGAAGTTAAAATAAGGCAGTACTTCATTGATAATTTTGCTCTTTTATCTAATATTGAGCCTAAAAATATTGATGATGCCGTGTTTGATAATTTTTTGATTATTTTCATGCAAAAGAAATTAAACCAATTTAAAAGAAACAAAGTTTGGAACCTTGTCCTATGGCCTCATGATCACCCCAGTATTGCTACAAAATGGGTTTTTTGAAACAAATTAAATGAATCTAGAGAATTTGTTAGAAATAATTTTGGACTTGTTGCCCAGAGATTAAATCAAGAAGAGGGCATTGATTATGATGAGAATGAAAGACCTAAGAGGAGGTGAATTAGGTCTTTGGCTAATTTTTGAATATTTTTCTTTTTTAGCAAAGTTGATTTTGAAGATGATCAGAATTAACACTTTACAAAATATGCAAGCAAATACAATAAGATTCAATGTAAATGAAATAAAGAGTAAGAGATAACACAAGTGATTGATAGTAGTTCAATCACACAAGATCTGCATCCACTACCTTGAGCATTCACTCAAAGATTTCAAACGAGCTCAACTATAATTTTAAGTTGATCAATTTTTACAAAAGAGGCTCACCCTTCAAGGGTTTTACACCACAACCTCTACTCAAATACAAACAATCAAGGTTCACCCTTACCCAAGGGTTTTATATCAATAAGATAACCTTGAAAATAATAAGCAGATAAAGTTTAAGATAAGAAATTGACCAACATTTTTGGTATATGATGACAAATTAGCACACTTTCACCTTTTGTCTAAGGAATCTTGATTTTGAACTTTATAGCAAAAGACAAATGATAACTTTTTGATAGAGAGCAATTGATAAGAGTAAAGAATCTTTAAACCTCAAGAACTACCAAAACATTTGATGTTCATATCTTTTATATGGTTTAAAATTCAGTTATAACATTCAAATAACGACTAGTAACAGTAAAATTTGGTCAGCCAAATTTGGACAGGATCATCTGAATATTTGTCCGAATTTTTCTATTTTGAGATTGCCAGTGTAAATTCAGTCGATAGAATTTGGAAATTTGCGTCTGAATGGTCGTCCGAATTTCTCTAAAAATTCAGCAGTCACGAGATCAAAATCGGACGTCTGAATTGATCAAACTTAGTTTAAAATTAGTAGAAATAAAGCACAACAAGTTTGAAATCATTTTGGACTATGAGATAGATTATTTTAAAGCTTTTAGCCCAAAGGCCGTTATTGAAAATTTGGTAAAAGCATTTGTAAGATAGATCATTTGTGATTTAAACCCAAGTTTGAAGCTCTCTTGAAAAAACGTTTAGATTCCAAAGACAAAAGAGTGCAAGGTTGACAAAGATATACCTATGAAGCATAGTAAACCTACAATATGGTCTTCAAATCCTTCAAAAATCTTGAACCAACTCTAACTATTTTGATAAACTTGAGTTGTTCATGAGCTTTTGGCTTCAAGGCAATGAGACTTTCTTTCTTCTCAATTCAAAAATTCTATCACGTAACATACAAACATATTAGTCCTTATCACGATTGATCAATATAATTTCCATAGGACATTGCACTTATCAATATTTGTCACTAATCAAAACAAAATGATTTGCCCTTAGGGCTTACAATCTTCCCTTTTTGATGATGACAAACTTTGATGCAAAATGTGATGGATTTAGTCAATTTAAGCACAGAGAAGTATTTATGTCATATACTAATTGAAGATGATACCAATTGAGAAATATCAATTGAAAATCAATTTTAAACATAGTATAGCATAATGACATAAACATGGCTCAAAATAAACCTGTGGTCCAACCAACCTCCATAAAACATCCATCGTTCCATCAAACTAGAAGATATAGCATTTAAGCAAGCATAAAAGTACTTCTACGAGAGGTTTTAAAAGTTAGAAATAATTAGCAAAGCTCTCCCTTAGATTGTGCTCATTTTTTTCAGAAAATTTTGGATTTTGGACTATGAGTCAAAATTTCAATATATTCAATATAAAGATTGTTTAAACTAACATAAAGCTTCCATAAGGTTTTTCAACATAGTAAAAGAGATAAGCAACACACATTCATAATCATCATTTCAAAATGCACATTTTTCATAATCACTTCTTCTCCCCTTTTGTCATCAATCAAATGTGGGGTGAGGTGAGTAAAGTAAATATGAAAAACATAATCTCTCAACACTATGAATTCATCATTGAGCCTCAAAAGATCACAAAAGCTAGAAATGCACATTAAACATGAAAGCTTGAAAATGAATTAGCTAGCTAAATACATTAACCAAGTATGAAAACAAAAGTACATAAACTAGCTAAGTACATAATTAAAATGAGAGAGAAGGAAAGAGAGTACTTAGTCTTGAACTTTTGTCATCGTCTTCACTCCATATTTGTTGGTAGTGATCACCATGTTTCCCTTGAGTTCGATATGAAGCAGCCCCTCACTTGCTTTCTCTTTGCTGATGTAGTTTGGCTTTGGAGTGGTAGCATATAAGGAAGATCTTCTTGTGCCCTTCTTCTTGGCCAAATGGTTGACCCTTCCTTGGCCAAAGGATGTGGTGGATGGTGTGGTGATTTCGGCTTTTTCAATGAGGCTTCCTTCTTGGATTCCTCCTTCTTGTGGTTCTTCTTGAGCACCCTCATCTTTTTCACTTTCTCTCACCACAAATTCAAAGTTACCTCATTGATTATCACTTCCATCACTATCATCATCCTCATCATCATCCTCTTTATTTCCCTTCCCCTTATCCTTGTCATCCGTCTTGTGGCATTGATGGTCCCTCACCACTCTGGTTATTTTTCCTCAAGACTTCTTCAATTCTTCTTCTCACTCTAGCATCCAAGCCATCCAATTTTCCTAACACCAAGGGGCATAAGATTCAAAGAATTTATACATTTTCTCCATTTCATTAGCATGGTTGTTCAAGGCCTCTGGAACACCTTGGCTACTATCGTGTCACCCCCAGTCACTTCTTCTTTACAAGGCATGCTACCAAGACCTTATTGTGTTTGAGGATTGGCCTCATTTACAAAGAGTCTTCTTTAGTGTGAGGTTGCTCCCCCTCACTTGATAGATCATTTCTCTTTTTGCTTTTTCTTTCCCTTGCCAAAGTCTCCTTTACATCTTCTTCTTCTTCTTCCACTTCTTCATTCTCATTTTCATCTTCACTTGTTTCTATCCTCTCTTCCCTTTGAAGAGTTTCTCTTCTAGGTCTCCAAATACCATCCTCATCAAGTATCAATTGCATTCTTTTGAGGGTATCATTTGAGTAGATTTCTCCACTTTTCATAGAGCTTCCCCTTCTGGGAAGTTGAACATTGAAATGTTTAAATACCCTTGTTAATAATCTTCCATAGGGAAATGATTTTGTAAACCAAAGACTATAATCATATGTATCAATTAGATAATGAAGAATACACTTAACAGAAATTAAATGAGACTCTTTTGGACAAGATTGAAATCTAGCACATAAGCATACGACAAACATAGTGTCCAGCCTACTTGTGGTAAGATAAAGTAAACTACCAATCATACCTCTATATTTCTTTTCATCAACATTTTTACCTTTCTCATCTTTGCCAAGTTTGGTTGATGAATAGGTGTGCTAATACCTTTTGCTTGGTCCATTCTGAATTTCTTCAATAGCTCTTTGGTATACTTGGTTTGATTTATAAAAGTGTCATCCTTGGTTTACTCAATCTGTAGCCCAAGAAAGAAGTTGAGTTCTCCCATCATGCTCATTTCTAACTCACTTTGTATTAACCTGGCAAACTCCTCACAAAGAGAAACATTAGTAGCACCAAATATGATATCATCTATATAAATGTGTACAAGTAAGAGATCATTGTTACAAGAGGTTTATATGAAAAGAGTTGTATCAACCTTTCCTCTTGAAATTCCTTTTAAAGTAGAAAACCACTCAATATTTCATACCAAGCTCTAGGAGCTTGTTTTAAACCATATAAAGCTTTGGATAGTTTGAAGACATGGTTAGGAAATTTTTCATGAGTAAAATTGGGGGGTTGTTCCACATAAACTTCCTCATCAATAAATCCATTTGGAAATGCACTTTTGACATCCATTTGAAACAACTTAAAACCTTTAAATCAAGCAAATGTCAAAAGCATTCTTATAGATTCAAGTCTAGCTACTGGAGCAAAATTTTCATCATAGTAAATGCCCTCTTCTTGTTCGAATCATTGGGCAACAAGTCTAGCCTTGTTTCTAACAACTTCTCCAGATTCATTTAGTTTATTTCTAAAATTCATTTTGTACCAATAACAGGATGATCACGGGGTCTTGGGAGAAGAATCCAAACTTTGTTTCTCTCAAATTGATTTAATTCCTCTTGGATAGCAACAATCCAAATATCATCACACAAGGCATCATTAATGTTTTTAGGCTCAATGTGAGATAAAAGTGCAAAGTTGTCTATAAAGTACCGTTTTGTTTTAACACCTTGAGAGACATCACTAATGATTTTCTCCTTAGGGTGGCCTTTTGCATATCTTAGATCCTTTGGAAGTTCTTGGTCAACACTAGGTTGGTTATCTTGTTCTTGATCAATCATATCTTCTTCATAGGCATGATTTTATAAAGTTGGAGCTTGAAGATGAGTTGATTGTCATTCTTGGAAGTACCTACATCATCATCATCTCTTCTTTTCAACTAAATGTAAGATTCATCAAAACTCACATGTATGATTTCCTCAACACATAAGGTTCTTTTATTAGAAATTCTATAAGCTTTCTTGTTAGAGGAATAATCAAGAAAGTCTTATATGATTTTCTATCATATTTTCCCAAATTGTCATGTATATTCAATATAAAACACTTACAACCAAATACTTTGAAATAGGCAATATAAGGCGTTCTTCCAAATAGAAGTTCAAAAGGTTTTTTTTCTTAAAAATAGCCTCAAAAAACTCTTTCATAGCATAACAAGCAATGTTTATGACTTCGGCCCAAAAATATTATGATAAAGAGCTTTCACATAGCATGGGCCTAACCATTTCCTGTAAAGTTTGATTTTTTCTTTCAACAACCCCTTTTTGTTGAGGTGTTTTTGCAGCCGAAAAATTGTGAACAATTCCATTATCATCATAAAGTTTTGTAAAATCTTGATTATAAAATTATCTCCAATTGTCACTTCTAATAGAGATCAATTTGTAGTCAAGGGAGGTTTGAACCTTTTTGAAAAGTTTCACAAATTCATGAAATGCTTTATCCTTTTGCGATAAAAAAAAGTACCCAAGTGAATCTTGAAAAATCATCAATAATTACATCTGCATACCTCATACTATCAAGACTAGTAGTCCTCATTGGCTCAAATTGATCATGTTAGCCCTAAGGGCAAATCATGTAGTTTTGATTAGTTTTGATTAATGACAAACATTGATAAGGACTAATTCATATGCTATATGTGTGATAGGACTTTTGGATTGAGAAGCAAAGAGTTCTCATTGCCTTGAAGCCACAATGCAAGAACAACTGAAATATGTCAAAGTGATTGAGGATTGAAAAGTTTGTTCAAGATGATTAAAGGCTTTGAAGACATGAAGTGTAGGTTACATGTGTTTAATAGGTAAACTTTGTAAACCCTACACTCTTAAGTCTTGGAATCTATGAGTTGCAATTGAGAGCACAAAACTTGATTTGAATAGTTTCAATGGTTTTGAACTTACCTGAATTATCAAGTTTTCATCAACGATTTTTACACTTAAAAGGTCTTTAATGACTTATCTTTTAGGCTAGAATGTTTTCCAACTTGTTTGAATTGATTTGAATATGTTTTGAAAAAGTTTTGAAAATTAGGATGAAAGTTCAGATGCAGAATTAAAATTCGATCGTCCGATTTTTCCCTGCACTGTGAATAGTAACTACTATTTTTCCAGAGAAATTCTGACGCAAGTTCGGACACAGATGGTCATGTTCGGTTATCCGAATATGAATAGTAACAATGAACAGTACACTGTTTTTTGTGAATAGTACTTTCAGAAAAAATTCGGATGCAGGTTCGGACGCGGATGATCAAGTTAGGAACGTCCGAACTCCTCAGAAACTAGCCGTTACTAGCTATTTTATGGCCGTTTGAACTAATTTTCAAAATCTATAAAAGCCATAAACTCCAATTTTTGAAAGAACTTTTGAACTTTAAAAATCTTTCAAGCTCTAACTTGTTTTACATCAAAATTATTTGAAAAGCTCTCAAATTGCCTTGTGCTCAAAGGTTAAAATTCAAGATTCCAAAGGCAAGAAGTGAAGTGGTGCTAGCTATTGTATTCATCCACCAAGAAGTATTGGTAACATCCAAACTCTATCTTTACATTATAGTTGTGATTGATACAAGGTTGTCAAGAGACTTAAAACCCTTGTGGAGGGTGAATCATAGACTATATTAATCAAGGTTGTGGTGTAAAACCCCATGTGTGGGTGAGCCTTGGATTAGATTGGTCTAGGTTGTCTAGTGACATAAAACTCTTTGTGATAAGGGTGAACCTTGTTTATTAGATTGAATAGAGGTTGTTGTGGTAAAACCCATTGAAGGGTGAGCCTCTTGTGTAATTGCTTGGATGGAGCATTTAGTGAATTAGTTAAAATCCTTGAGTGTGGACTCAAGGTAGTGGATGTAGATCTTGGAGAGATCGAACCACTATAAATCGTGTGTTCATTTCCTTATAGCTTAACTTGTTTACATACTTGTGTTATTATTATTTGCTCTTAGTTGTTGATTCATTGGTTGTGGTCTTATTGTTTGATCATCTTGTCACAACCATCAAATCACATATAAACTTGAAATTTGTGAATTTAAAGAAGAGATTTTATTAAGGCAAAGGATTTACAAAAAGGGAAAAGATTTTTGATAATTAGCCAAAGACCTAATTCACCCAGCCTCTTAGGTCTTTCAGATCCATATGAACAAGTTCAAGAGATTTTGAAGTTGAAACCATTTTCTTTGGTTTGAAAGATATTTTTGTTTGTTTTCCATATTGGCATGTCAAAAGGATGATTTTTCTCAAAACTCATTTTAGGCAATCCTCTGACAAAATCTTGTGAGGAAAGTTTGTTCAACTAATCCATGCTCACATGACCTAATCTTCTATGCCAAAGATATCCATCATTATCACGAATGGCAAGACATTTAACATCATTGGCAACAAGTTCATCAAGTTATAACACATGCATTTCCAACTCTATTTGCAATAAAAATAGTTTTTTCACTTACACTATCAAGAATAGTATAAGTATCACATTTAAACTCAACTTTGCATCCATTGTCACACAATTTGCTAATACTATCAAGTTGTACTTCAAATCATCAATGAGCAAAACTTGTTTAATGAGAGGGGAAGATCCTTTACCAATATGACCTACTCCAAGAATTCTTCCTTTCTTCTTGTCACCACCAAAGGTGACAAATATATCATTTGTGGCTTGAAGTTCACTAATAAGTGAATCATACCCCGTCATATGTCTTGAGCATCTACTATCAAGAAATCACTTAGTGGCACTTGATCTTGGGGGAATACGTACCTACATCAAATGAGAGGAAGTGACTTTTGGTACTCACATTTTCTTGGGTCCAAGTGGTTTAGTAATAGTTCCCTTAGCTCTCCAAATGGTTTTAACACCACTTTCCACCTTTCTTTTCACATAACATCTAGTGGCCTTGTCACCATTTCTACTGCAGTAAGTGCAACATGTATGAGGCATAGAGGTAGATGTTGCTTTGACAAAGTAATTTTTCTATTTTGAGACATTGTCACATGATTGTATCCAAAACCATTTTTCACAAATGAAGATCTTTGAGATCCAAGTAGTTTGTCAAGATTGTGTCTACCATTTGTAAACTTTTCAACACATAAGGTGAGATCATCAACTTTCCTTTTCAAAGAATCATAATCAACAATCATTTTCTTAAGAGAAGAAATTTTAGCACAAAGAGATTTGTTCTCAAGAGACATGTTTTGAAAGGAAATATTTATAACTTCTTTTTCAATGTTCAAGCAATCGATGGATTCAATAAGTTTTTTTATTTCACAAAATAACTTTGAGTTTTCATTCAATAATTCATCTATTTTGAATCTCATCTCCTTGTTTCTTTTTTAAACCTTTTCAATTCACTATACATATCAACAAGCAATTCACTAGGGTCATCAACATCATCATCACAATATGTAGAGGTTGAAGGAATGATTGTACGTCATTATTTATAGCCATGAAATGCACATTTGCTCTTTCTTCATTGTGATCTCCACTTTCTTCATTGGCATGTTGATCCCAAGTGCCAACTAATCCCTTTCCTTTCTTGAGAGATTTCTTCTTTTTGAGTTTAGCATATTTGTCATTCTCCAATGCTTTAGGGCAATTTTCTACAAGGTGTTCTGTACTCTTGCATTCATAGCATTAAAGCTTGAATAATGAAGATGATTGTCCTCATTTCTTGGAAGGCCTTTTTCCCTTCTTGAGAAATCCATTTTTACAGAATTTCTTGAACTTTCTCACAACCATTGCCGTCTCATCATCATCTCCATATTTATCTTCATCACTAGACGATTCCTCTTGATCACTAGGATTGTCAGAGGCTTTAAGTACTACCCCTTTTCTCCCTTTCTCTTCATCTTTAAGATCATTTAGTCTCTTGACCTTCATCTCATGTGTAAGTAATGATCCAATAAGCTCTTCAATAGGAAGAATCTTCAAGTCTTTTGATTCTTCAATCACAAGAGTCTTGGTTGCCAAGACTTGGTAGAGCATCCAAAATCTTCCTATTTTGTTCTCCAAGTGAAAATATTTTCCCATATGACTTCAAACCATTGGAGATATGGGTAAATCTAGTGAACATGTCACTAATTATCTCTCCTTGCTTCATAGTGAATACCTCATAATCTCTTGCTAGTATTGTAAGCTTTGACTCCTTTACTTAATTAGTTCCTTCATGCGCCACTTGAAGAAGTTTTGACATGTCATGAGTGGTGTCAGATCCACTCACTCGGTTGTATTCATTTACATCTAATGCATAACTCAAGATGTTCATTGCTTGGTAGGTCAAAGTCTTTTTTCTTGAATCACTTTCGTCATATTCATCCAATGTCTTTGGTTCCCTCGTGATTCCATCAGCTTCCGTCCTCATTGGTATGTATGGACCTTTCTCAATAATATTTCACAAATCAAAATTAATAGAACGAATATATATCTTAATTCTAGATTTTCAGAAAGTATAATTTGTTCCATCAAACAAAGGAAGTCTATTTGTGAAAGACCCTTCCAAATAAGGAAAGTTTGAAACATTAGCCATAGGATCTTAGCTTCTAGGTTGTAAAAACTCACAAACAAGCCCTTGCTCTGATACCAATTGAAAGACCTAAGAGGTGAGTGAATTAGGTCTTTGGCTAATTTTCGAAAACTTTTTCCTTTTTGGGAATATAGCTTGGAAGAGGTTTGAAATCAAATCACAATCACTACAAGAAAAATGTAATTTTGAAACTGAAAAATTGGTTTCAAAACAAGGATTTGAAACCACAGACAATCGGTTTCAAAAATGGTGGTCGTGGCCCTATATTGAAAGCAAAAAATTTTGGTTTCAATTTTGAAACCAATTAGAAACTTATTTGAAACCGAATACAATCGGTTTCAAAATTGATCCAAGAGCCAACCATTTTAATCAAATACAACAACCGGTTTTGAAACCACATTGGAACCGATTTTAAAAAATAAAGGATAAATTTTAAAAATTACATGGTTGATCCAGCTTGATTCAACTAGCCAATTCGAGCTAGCCAGATCTGGTGCGTGTTTGCAGGCACCCGAAGCACGGCTGTGAGCCCAAGCATGCGCGCGTGTGCACATTTCAATAATTTGGGCAAAAATCGCCCCCTGCATGACTCAAACCTTGGTTGCTGGTGTGGGTGCCTTTGCTCCTCCACCAGGCTAAGCTTCCTGTTATGATATTCTTCTGCAATTATTTTATTTGTACTATATATATATATATATATATATATATATATATATATATATATATAATATTTTTAAATCAATAATATGTATTATATTTGTTTAATATGTTATAAACTCATGTTATTAACTTATTAAGCGTGTTTAAAAATTAATAAAAAATTCATAATTTGTGTTTATATAGGCAAAACATATTAGCATATATATAATTACTATTTTAGATACTTGTATACTTATACGAATGTTAGGTATAAATCATTTAGATGATATTTGATTATACTTGTATAATAATTAAAAATAAGTATATATAGATTAACATATATTTTAAACATAAATAATACATAACAAATACATTATACAACTGTTTACTCGATTATAGATAATTGTATATATGCATAATCAAAATATATACATATACTAATTGTAAAAACAATTGGTCACAATAATTCATTTAAATTCATCAAAGGTGTAGGATGTCAAATTATAACCTTAATTACAATCTACAAATCTTAAAATTGAATATTGGGTTTGAAACCGATTAGAAACCAATTTAAAATTGACAATCATATTAGAAACTGATTTGAAACCGCAATAGGGTTTTGCAACCGATTAGAAACTGATTTGGCACCAATCTAGGGTATAGGGTTTAGAAACCAATTTTGTTCGAAACTGATTAGAAATAGCTTTGAAACTGAATTTTGAAATCGATTTTAATCGGTTTCTAATTAGAAACATCTTTGAAACCGATCATAAAATTTATCAAAAAAAAATTGGTTTAGAAACCAATTTGTAACCGATTTCTTTTTTAATAAAAATAAAAATTAATTTAGAAACCGATTTAAACCGATTAAAAATCATTTTGAAAACAAATTTTGAAACGATTTTAATCAGTTTCTAATTAGAAACAGCTTTGAAACCGATCATAAAATTTATCAAAAAACTTTTTAAAAAATTGGTTTCAAAAACAATTTGAAACTAATTTCTTATTCAATAAAAAATAAAAATTAATTTTCAGATTTGATTTTGTTTGAAACCGATTAGAAACCACTTTGATATTGAATTTTGAAATTGATTTGAAACCAATCATAAAATGTATCAAAAATAAAAAAATTTGGTTTTGAAACTAATTTATTATTCAGTAAAAAAATAAAAAATTTTAATTTAGAAGCCGATTAGAAACCTCTTTGAAACTAAATTTTTACACCGACTTTAATCGGAATTAGAAATTGATTTGAAACCAATCATAAAATTTATCACAAAATAAAAAATATTTGAAACCTATTGAAACTGTTTTCGAAGTGGTTTCAAATTAGTTTCTGAGTAGAAACCGGTTTTTACAGTTTCAAATTTCAGTTTCAAAACTACTGTTTTCTTGTAGTGAATATGGTATACAAGTTAACACAATGAATTTCCAAATAAAGAGAGAGAGAGGAGAAAATATGATAAGCAATTTATAGTGGTTTGATCACACAAGATCTACGTTCACTAGCTTGAGCCCTAACTCAATGATTTCAAACAAATTCAATTATAACAAAAGTTATACAAGATACAAGAGAGGCTCACCCATAAAAGTTTTACTCCACAACCTCTTTTCACTTGCAACAACTCATGGTTTACCCTTTCAGAAGGGTTTTATATCCTTAAGATAACCTTGAACAAATCAAATAGATGAAGTAAGAGAAAAGAATATTACCAACAACTTGACAGATGAGGACAAATCTAGTACCACTTCACCTTTTTGTCCATGGAGTCTTGTAAATCAACTTTTTAGTACAAGACAAAAGAGAGTTTTTTGATATAGAATGATTGGGAAGAAATTACTCAAAAATCTAAAGTTTATGGCTTTTATATATGCCTTGAGTATCCACTATCAAGAAACCACTTTGTAGCACTTGATCTTGAGGGAATGTGTGCCTACAACAAATGAGAGGAAGTGAATTTTGGTACCCACATTTTCTTGGGTCCAAGGGGTTAGTGATAGTTCCTTAGCTCTCCAAATAGTCTTAACACCACTCTCAACTATTTTTTTTACAAAACACCTAGTGACCTTGTGGCCATTTCTACCACAATAAGTAAAATATGAATTAGGAATATAGGTAGATGTAGCTTTGACAAAGTAATTTTTATATTTTGAAGTATTGTTGATATGATTATATCCAAGACCATTTTTAACAAAAGGGGAACTTTGATATCCAAGAAGTTTGCCAAGATTATCTCCACCATTTGTAAATTTTTCTACATATAGAGTGAGATCATCAACTTTCTTTTTCAACATATCATAATCCACAATCATTTTATCTAAAAAAGATATTTTGGCACAAAGAGATTTGTTCTCAATAAATATATTCTGTAAAGAAAAATTTAAAACTTCTTTCTCAATATTTAAACAATCAATGGATTCAAGAAGTTTTTTGTTATCCCAAAATAATTTCAACAAAATTTCAATTTTAAATCTCATCTTTTTGTTTCCTTGTGAAACCTTCTTCAATTCACTATACATGTCTACAAGCAATTCATAAGGATAATCAATGTCTTCATCACAATGTGTGGAAGTTGAAGGAATAGATTGAACCTCATCATTCATAGCCATGAAGCACACATTTGCTCTTTCATCATTGTCATCTCCACTATCTTCATTGGCTTGTTGATCCCTAGTGCCTACTAATCCTTTGCGTTTCTTCATAGACTTCTTCTTCTTCAATTTAGCATCTCTTTCTTTCTTCATTGCTTTTGGCAATCGGCTATAAGGTGTTTAGTACTCTTGCACTCATAGCATTGAGGTTTGAATAATGAAGATGATTGTTCTCCTTTGTTAGAGGGCCTCTTTCCTTTCTTGAGAAATCACTTTTCATAGAATTTCTTGAACTTTTTCACCACCATGACCATTTCATCATCTTCTCCATCTTCTTCTTCATCACTAGATAAGTCTTCTTGTTCACATTGATTCTCGCAGGCTTTGAGATGTTAATGTTCTCTTCTTACTTCATATTGAATAATTCATAATCCCTCAGTAGCAAAGCAAGCTTTGACTCCTTCACTTGATTTGTGCCTTCAAGAGTAACTTGAAGAAGTCTCCACATGCCATGAGCGGTTTCACATCCGCTTACTCGGTTATATTCATCTGTATCCAAATCGTAACTCAAGGTGTTCACAGCTTGATAATTCAACATCATTTTTCTTGAGTCACTTTCATCATATTCGTCCATAGGCTTGTGTTTCCTTGTTACTCCGTCGGCTCACATCCTCATGGGTATATAGGGACCTTACTAAATGATATTACACAAATCAAAGTTAATAGAACAAATGTATACGTTAATTCTAGATTTCCGAAACGTATAATTTGTTCCATCAAATAAGGGAGGTCTATTTGTGGAAGATCCTTCCTTATAAGATAAGTTAGAAACATTAGCCATAGGATATTTTATCTTCTAGGTGGTAAAACCTTTGCAAAAGAAGTTCAAACTCTGATACCAATTGAAAGACCTAAGAGGAAGAAGGGGGGAATTGGTCTTTGGCTAATTTTTGAAAACTTTACCCTTTTCACAAAATTAAGTTGAAAGATGATTGGAATCAAATACTTCACAAAATATGCCAGTAAGGGCAATAAGATTCAAATTTTAAGAAACTAGAAAGCAAGAGACAACACAAGTAATTTATAGTGGTTCGATCACTCATGATCTGCATCATCCACTACCTTGAGCACCCACTCAAGGATTTCAACCAATCTCAACTATAATTTCAAGTTGATTAATTTCTACAATAGAGGTTCACCCTTCAAGGTTTTACACCACAACCTTTTCTCAAATATAAATAATCAAGGCTCACCCTAATACAACAAGGGTTTTATATCAACAAGATAACCTTGAAAACAGCAAGAAGATGATGTTTGAGATAAGAAAGTTACCAAAAACTTGGTAGATGATGAAAAAATAGCACGCTTTCACCTTTTTATCTATGGAATCTTGACTTATTCTTTCTTGCATAAGACAAAAGAACTTTTTGACAGAGAGCAATTGGGAAGAGTAAAGAATCTTTTAGGCTAAAAAAACTTGCAGAAAATCTAAATTTTATACCTTTTTATAAGGTTTAAAATTCAGTTACAACATTCAGATAATGGTTAGTAATGACTAGTAACAGTAAAATTCAGATGACTAAATTTGGACAGGATCGTCTGAACATTCGTCCAAATTTTTCTGTCTTGAGACTGCCAGTATAAATTTAGTTGACCAAATTTGGACACAAGCAACCGAATGGTCATCTGAATTTCTCTGAAAATTTAACAGTCATGTGATAAAATTCAGACGTCCGAATTCAAGTCCGAATTGATCAAACTCAATCAAAATGAAATATATCATTTATATCATTTGAAATCATTTTGGACAATGATATATATCATTTAAAAAGCTTTTAGTCCAAATGCTATTATTGAGAACTTGGTAAAAACATTTGTAAGATAGATTATCTCTGATTTAAAACCAAGTCTGAAGCTCTCTTGAAAAACTTTTAGATTCCAGACAAAAGAGTGCAAGGTTTACAATGATATACTTATGAAGCATAATAAACCTACAATAGGGTCTTCAAAGACTTAAACAATCTTAAATCAACTCTAACCATTTGTATAAACATGAGTTGTTCATGAGCTTTTAGCTTTAAGGCAATGAGACTTGCTTTCTTCTCAATCCAAAAATCCTATCACACAACATATAACCATATTAGTCCTTATCAAGATTAATCAATATGATTTTCATAGGACATTGCACTTATCAACGTTCACTAATTAAAACAACACTATTTGCCCTTAGGGCTTACACTCCTTCAATAAATTTTCAATTTTGAACTTCATCTTCATCGTTCTTTTTGAAACTATCCTCAATTCACTATACATGTCTACAATCCATTCACTAGGATCATCAATGTCTTCATCCCATTGTGTGGAAGTTGATGGAATAGAGTGCACCTCATCATCCATAGCCATGAAGCACACATTTGGTTTTTCATCATTGTCATCTCCACTATCTTTATTTCCTTGTTGATCCCAAGTGCCTACTAATCCTTTGCCTTTCTTAATAGACTTATTCTTCTTGAGTTTAGCATCTCTTTCTTTCTCCATTGATTTAGGGCAATCAACTATAAAATGTTCGGTACTCTTGCATTCATAGCATTGAGGTTTGAACAATGAAGATGATTGTCCTCCTCTCTTGGAGGGCCTCTTTCATTTCTTGAGAAATCCCTTTTTGTAGAATTTCTTGAACTTCTTAACAACCATGGCCATTTCATCATCTTCTCGATCTTCATCTTCATCACTAGATGATTCCTCTTGTTCACTTTGATTCTTAAAGGCTTTAAGTACTACTCCTTTTCTCCCTTTCTCCCCATCTTCAAGATCATTTAATCTTTTTACCTTCATCTCATGAGTAAGAAATGATCCAATGAGTTCCTCAACCGGAAGAACCTTTAATTTTTTATTCTTCAATTGCAAGAGTTTTTGGTTGTCAAGACTTGGTTCCCTTGCTACTCCATTGGCTCACATCCTCATTGGTATATAAGGACCTTTCTCAATGATATTCTATAAATCAAAGTTAATAGAACAAATGTATATCTTAATTCTAGATTTCGAAAATGTAGAATTAGTTCCATCAAATAAGCGAGGTCTATTTGTGGAAGATCCTTCCAAATAATGTAATTTTGAAACAATAGCCATATGATCTTATCTTCTAGGTGGTAAAACCTTTGCAAAAGAAGTCCAAGCTCTTATAATTTTCGAAAACTTTATCCTTTCTGACAAAATTAACTTGGAAGGTGATTGGAATCAAATACTTCACAAAATATGCAAGTAAACACAATAAGATTCAAATTCAAAGAAAGTAGAGAGAAAGAGACAACACAAGTGATTTATAGTGGTTCGATCACACAAGATCAACATCCACTATCTTGAGCACCCAGTCAAGGATTTCAACCAAACTCAACTATAATCACAAGTTGATAAATTTCTTCAATAGAGGCTCACCTTTCAAGTGTTTTACACCACAACCTCATCTCAAATACAAATAATCAAGGCTCACTCTTACACAAGGGTTTTATATCAACAAGATAACCTTGAAAGCAAAAATTAAATTAAGTATGAGATAGGAAAGTTACCAACAACTACGTAGATAATGAAAAATTAGCACACCTTCATCTTTTTTGTATAAGGAATCTTGAATTTGAACTTTTTAGCACAAGACAAAAGAGAACTTTTTGATAGATAATGATTGGGAAGAGTAAGGAATCTTTAATGCACAAGAACTACTAAAAAATTTGAAGTTTGTGTCTTTTATAAGGTTTAAAATCGGTTGTAACGTTCGAATAACAACTAGTAATAGTAAAATTCGGTCGACTGAATTTGGACTATTGCGTCCGAATTGTCGTTCGAATTTCTTTGGAATTTCCACTGTAGCACAAATTCAGTCGATCGAATTTGGAACCCTCTTCCGAATTTCTCTGGAAATTCAATATTCATGAGGTAAAATTTGGACGTCCAAGTTGAAGTCCAAAATTTTCAAACATAGTTTAGAATGTCTTGAAATCAACCACAATAAGTTTGAAAATATTTTGGACTATGAGATATATCTTTTAAAAGTCTTTAGTTCAAAGGCCATTATTGAGAACTTGATAAAAACATTTATAAGATAGATCATTTGAGATTTTAAAAACCATGTTTGAAGCTCTCTTGAAAAACTTTTAGATTCCAAAGACAAAAGAGTGTAAGGTTTACAAAGATATACCTATAATGCATAGTAAACCTATACTAAGGACTTCAAAGCCTTCAACAATGTTGAATCAACTCTAACTACTTTGATAAACTTGAGTTGTTCATGTGCTTTTAGCTTTAAGGCAATGAGACTTGCTTTCTTCTCAATCCAAAAATCCTATCACACAATATTCAAACACATTAGTCCAAAAATCCTATCACATCAACAAGAGATATCTAAAGCCTTTCACTACTAAGGCTGCCTATGAAATTTGGATAGGACATAAGCCAAACTTGATCTATTTTCATATTTTTGGAAGTAAGTGTTACATTCTCAATGACAAGGAACCTTTGGGCAAGTTTGATGCAAGAAGTGATGAAGGAGTATTTCTTGGATACTCCAGCAACAATAGTGCCTATCGTGTGTTCAACAAGAAAAGTGGAGTGGTAATGGAGATTGTCAATGTTGTTGCTGAAGATGCTACTGAAACAAAGGATGATGAGGTTGTCACAGCAGATGAGGAGAAAACTACTCTTGTCAACCCTCTAGAGTCTGTCAATATAGAGATCAACAAAAAGTCAGAAGAGTTGACATACACTACAACAGATTGAGAAATGACAGAAGAGGTAGTTAAACACAGGAATCCATCTTTAAGAATTTAAAATAATCATCCTACAGATTTGATCACTGGAGGCTTGGATGACTCAAAGCAAACCAGAAGATAGTCAAAAAACAATTATAAGGAGTGGTGATGCTTAATTGTTACACTTCAACACTAGAGCCAAAGAATGTCAAATAAGCCTTGAAAGATGAATTCTTGGATAGTTGCTATGCAAGATGAACTTGAACAATTCGAACACAATTGTGTCAATATTATTGGCACAAAGTGAGTAGTCCGCAACAAAACTAATGAACATAGAAATACAACAAGAAGTAAAGCAAGACTTATTGCAAAGGGATACACACAAGTTGAAGGAGTGGACTTTGACAAAAAATTTGCACCTGTAGCACGACTGGAATCTATCAACTATTATTAGTAGTCAAATGTGGAAAGAGATTCAGACTTATGGATGTCAAAAGTGAATTCTTGAATAGGATTTTGTAAGAAGAAGTATATGTTGAAAAACCAAAATTTTTTGTTGATCCAGATCATCCAAATCATGTGTACAAGATGAAGAAAGCACTTTTTGGACTTAAACAAGTACCAAGGGCATTGTACCCTTGGTACAAGAGATGGATAAATTTTCTATTGACAATAGGCTACAACAAAGAGGGAGCTGATAAGACTGTGCTTAACAAATGGCTGAACACACATGTTATGGTGGCACAAATTTATGTTGAGGATATTGTGTTTGGCTCGACCTCAACACAGCTCACAGAGAAGTTTGTTGGACTCAAGCAAACAAAATTCGAGATGAGTATGGTAGGTAAACTTACTTTCTTTCTTGGCTTCTAGGTTAAGCAATTAAAGGATGCAATCTTTATCTCACAAATCAAGTATGCATTTAACTTTGTTAAGAAGTTCAACATGAAATATTCAAAGCCTGTCAAAATGCCCATTGGTGCTAATCAGAAGTTGACCAAGGATGACAAAGGCCAATTAGTTGATCAACACATGTATAGGAGCATTATTGGAGACTTGTTATACTTGACAGCAAGCAGACAAAACATATCTTATAGTGTTGGAGTTCGTGTAATGTATCAATCAACACGAAAAGTGTCACATTTGAAGGTTGTAAAAAACATTTTGAAGTAAGTCAATCATACAAAAGAGTATGGTACCTACTTCAGCAAGACTCAAACACTCCTCTTATTGGCTACAGTGATGCTGATTTTGCTAGTAAATATGATAATAGGAAGAGTACTTCTGGAGGATGTTTTTATCTTGGTAATAATCTTCTGTCATCATACACCAAAAAGCAAAATTCTATTTCTCTATCAACAACAGAAGTAGAATATATTGTAGCTTGTAGCTATTGTGCATGAAGCAAATGCTAAATGACTATGGATTGACTCAAAATGAGCTAGTGATATATTGTGACAATACAACTGCTATAGATATCTCAAAAAATTCAATTCAACATAGCAGAACAAAGCGCATTGACATACGTCATGACTTTATCTAGGAGCTTGTTGAATGAAATGGTGTTGTCATTGAGTATGTTGCAACACAAAAATAGTTGGCAAATATATTGACAAAATCTCTTGATGCTTTAAGATTTGACGAATTATGAAGTGCACTGGGATTATGAACTTTATAAAAGGAGTATCATGTATTTTGTTGTAAATATTTATTTTAATTTTCTGCATCTATAACTTTTTAAAAAATTTTGAAAAATTACAAATATAGGCGGGAGTTTAACAACTCATCAGAGAAATTAAAAAATGACTTTTGTGAACTGTTAAGGGTGGTTGTCTAGCTTAGAGGTTTAGACTTAATCACCAGATATCAGTTTTTCTCTCTTGCCTACTCATCATCTTTATCAGTTTCACAACACCCTTCTTACGAAACACGATAACTTGCTTGCTTGTGAAAGCTCAAAACATTATGAGGCCTGTGACACCACAAAGACGGAGAGGAAGAGCTGACGCCTCAACAGAATCATCATCATATCAAAGTCTAACTGATGCACCTAGAGTTTCAACAATTGGGGCACAAACGTCTGGTAATATTCTTCCCCCTACTGAGCAGAATGTTGAAGAGGATCCCAATTTGCAGATTGAATGATATGAAAGAGGCATTGTTGTCTTTCATATCTCTTTTTATCTCAATTATAGAGAATCTATCATGCCTATGCCTGAAATTCATGAGGAACCACCTGGAAATGCTGTGTTTGTACCTGATTATTTTAGAACTATTGAACATAGTTCTATTCCAGACTTTAAGAATGCTATGACTGCTAATTTTCCCACTGTTCAATCTGATGTGAGGTCTATCCAAGTTGATTCTATGAACCTAGGGCTTTTAATCAGGATAATGACATGCCTATTGAATCTACGCACATTGGGGATTTGAATGAGGTAATTGAATTGAGTGTTAATCCTTCTGTTATATCTGGTGAACATGATGTCTATTATGATGCTTCTAGTTCTCCTATTGAACATAGAATAGACAATGAACCTCCTATTGAGTTTAGAGTATTTTTTGATAATATGTTAGTAATTGAGGTTGTTCATGTTAATATTGATATTGGACAAATTGAGTCAACTAATCAAGAACAATCTAAAAAACAAAGAGAGCAAAAATCTAGTCTTCTTGCTAAGCTTGATCCCGATGAAGTGGTTGAGGTTGACAGTGAGGCAACATACACAAAAAAGTCTGTTGATGTTAAAGTAACAACAACCAAGATGACAAAAAAGCAAAAGGGTAAAAGAAAGGCAAGAGAACCCATTAGGTAGGGGTTAAGAAGCAGAGTAAAAACGGGAGAAAGTAGAGAGTGGGATCCAGGCCAATGATGCTTCTGATGTTCCATTTTTCAATTATGAACATAGACTGTAAAACAGAAATGTAGCTGTGAGATTTGTGTTGGCAGAAAGATTGATTAATGAAGCCAGGTTTGAGTAACTTGGATTAGTTATTCTGCGGAAAAGAGTCAAGATGTATAATTTAGCCGCTTTTGTTTAATCACAACCTCAACATGCTGCATGTATTCTATGCCAACCTTGGTAAGGGTGTGGATGATCCAAGAAGTTCATTTTATCTTATAGTCTATGTAAAAGGTGTTGTAGTTTCTTTCTCTCCTATACTGTTGGCTGGTTACTCAGAGCAAATCATCATCCAGAAATTGAAGGCAATTGAATAGATGGTGACTTTGATATGAAAGTAGTTTGTAGAGAATTTATAGGAGATATAGTTTAGCAATGACGTGAAGAGAACCAGTTGAAGTCCTTCTCTCTGATAGTGAAATATTTTGTCTTGTACAAGCTACCCTAAACAAACTGGATGCCATCTTCCAATATCTCAGTTGTGTTAAGGGACGGAGCAATGCTATTGTACTTGATTGGCACAGAAAAATAGTTTAACATTGGTTATGTCATGTGCAAATCTATTGTTAAACTTTCCAGAATCAGTACTGTAAGTACAACAAGCCTTTCTTTTCCCTGTCTTCTTACTAATTATCTTTCTTCTTGTCAAGGTATTCAAGCTTTCAGTAAGGATATTATTGTCAATGACATCAAGACATTCAAGCTGCCCTTGATGCCAGACTCTCCAAGTATAATAAGTGTCAGAAGGAGGTCTACAAGAGTTACTGCCAGTTCTTCACGTGTCATATTCCATTCCATACCTGCCAATGATGATGATGAAGCTCTTCAAGAACAAGTGGCAAAATGTATCAACAAATGTCAAACTTTGACAACCCTAGTTTTTGACCTTCAACAACATCTTTTGACATTCTTCACCTCTCAACTTCATCTCCACGAATCTCTTGATTATCTTTTGAGGCAGAGGTGAATGTTTGGCCTTGTTTCTTGCAAAAAAGAGGGAGAAACAGATGCAAGAAGAGGAAGTAAAGGGAAGAAGGTTGTTATGAAGCTTGGAGGAGAAGTCTGTCAAAGGGGGAGCTTGCAAAAAGGCAATTTTGTTTGATGTGCAGACAAATTACTCAATTTTTAGGATTTCTGTTGAATTTTTTGTTGGAAGATTTTACTTTGCCTAATAGCCCTATTACTCTGGCTACATTTGGATGACTGTAACTGTCATATTTCTCCACTATATTTTTTTTTTGAATTCTTGCATTATTATTCCTATTGAACTATTGTTGGAATATATGCAATATTATGCTCTAGCTCAACTTAGTGCTCAATAGTTGCTAAATGTGTGATGTCAAACTGCTTCTACTGACTTTTCATGACACACATATTTATGCAAAATGTTATAGAGATTTTGCAACAAGCAATGCCAAAGAGGGAGATTGTAACGACATGGAGCAAACAATTATGGAAATTATGGAAAGTTTGTTGGCACAAGGATTTGATGAGATATCATTTTCCAAGAGGACCTTTATGGCAACAAGAAGTAGCACTGTCAAAATGGGCTCCAGCTCGCGGGCTGGCCTAGGGATTTACACAAGTGGACAGGCTTGGGCTCAGTAAGTCCAAGCCCGTTTTAGCGGGGGCTTTTTTACCCACGGAGCCCGCAGTTTTTAAATTTTTTTAATATCACTTCAAAACGGCGTTGTTTTCTTCATCTCTTTAACTCTTTTATGGCTGATGCTTTCGGCTTTCAGCATCTTGTGGCTGTCGCCCTAAACACTAAATTCCTAATCACTCTGAAGAATAAGAAGACTTGAAGCAATTTTCAAAGACTTGAAGAAGAATAGCAATTCCTAAAGACTCTGATTTCTGAAGCAATTTCTGAAGACTTGAAGAAGAACAACAATTTCTGAAGACTTGAAGTGGGTTTTGATTTGGCCATTCTGTGAGATATCTTATTCTCCTTTTTATTACCTTATTTTATGTTTACCTCTCAAAATGAATTGTCTTTTCCACAAGCTAAATGTGGTGTTTATTTAACTTTCATTGCTTTTTCACATAATTTTTAGCTGGTTAAATGATTTTTACTACGTATAATTATAAAGCATAAGAATTAAGATATAGATCAATGAATAATGAATACTCTACTCCTTTTTCCATCTCTGGTTTATGGATCTCTGTCTGTATCTTACACATGCATTGTGTTTTTTTCTCCATCAGTTGATTTATTATCTAGTTGACATCTTAGAGGATTTTGTCAGGGCAAATTTTTGTTGTTTTCTTTTAGTGGCACATTGTTATTTACTTGGGAAACTTTGTTTTCATATATTTTATGACATATATGTCTATATATATTGATCTTGGCTCTGAAGCATTTGAGTCAAACTCTTATTGGAGTATATGCATCCACTGATTAATCTTCCACTATCAATATACTCCTTTCTGGCCTAACTTTCCAACCTATCCATGTCTCAGGAGAGTTTATTTTTTTATACTAAATTGGATAATGAATTTGCAGTGCTTCATATCATCTATTCTCAAGGACTGATTTGCTATATGAACTTCATGAATCAAGCATTGGTTTCCATCAGTTTCTTGCTTTCATATATTATATCATGGATGCATTTCTATGAAATTATGATCTCCACCAATTACCTTATAACTGAACCAAAGAATAAGGGAAAATTATTGTGATCCTTGACACGAAGCTCCAAAATTAGTCACTCACAGAGCAAAGAAACTTTCTTTCAAGACATATTAACTTGTCTTTCTCATCTGAGGCATAACCAAATAGTAAGTAACAAATTCTATTGCGGAGCAATTTGTAGTATCCTGACTTTATGTATTTTTTTCCTAAGTAGACTTTTCCTCTATATAAGAACTGGGAAATATGCCATTCCATTCACATCAACTTTTAGATTCCTCCAAGAGCATTCCATGACAAGATGGCTACACGTGTGAAAGGAATCAAATTGGTATAAAAATAAATCTTTTTTGGACGAGAGACTATGCCTCATTCAGGAAAATCATGATGATTTTAATGGTGTGAATGGAATTGTTGTTGGTTAAGACTGCTTGATTGGTTCCTTGCAATATTTCATAATCTCTAGTGGTTGAGAGCGATACCTACTATAATCTAGCAAAAGACCAACTTCATGGCAATTAGGTACCATGGTTTCTTTTTCAACTTGTATGCAGCAGCAAGCCCACTTGCAAGCCAAAAGAAACAAGAAAATGTTAGTTGTCTAAGAGAGAGACTGAAGGGTGCTTTTCTCTTTAAAATGTGGCAAATTTGCTGACTGCATAAATTGTTTAATTCTCCAAATAGATATAGCATTCATCTTTAATCCATTATATTCCAATTCCTATATCTTATCCAAGCTATTATTCTTTGAATCTTATAAATACAAGTTTATCTTAAATTTAAGTTTAATTTTGTGCAAAATTTATTTACATGATGCAGTATGGAAAGACAAAATATAATTGATCTTCGAGGCAATGAAGATGATAGTCCGTTGCCAAATCAAAATTCTAATATTGTATAGAGTGAGTTTCAGTCAAATACCAAACCTGCAAAGAAGGCAAAGACTACTACTTCAGTTGTGTGGTCATGCTTCAAAGACTTGGTGTTGGGAAAGATGGAAAGCCAAGAGAAAAATGTGTTTCGTAGCATAAAAGAGTATGTAGCAGGAGGGTCTATGTAAGGGACTTCTAGCATTAGTCATCATAACAAGTTCTGTCATAATTAAAAGCTTAGTTTCAAGATGTGGGGAATATGCTTATAGACAACTCTGGAAAAGTAAGAAATAGAAATATTTCTCAAAATGTTCTACGCGAAAAAATTACGAGAGCAATTCTAAGGCATGACCTTCCTTTTTCATTTGTTGAATATGAAGGGATTAGAGATATTCTTAAATATTGCAATCCTGATATGAAAAACATTTCTAGAAATACTGTTCCATCTAATGTATGGAAGCTTTATATGGAAAAATAGTTTAAAACAAATACTAGCTGATGTTCCTAGTCGAATATGTCTCACATATGATGTTTGGAGAACTTGCACATCTGAAAGTTATATTTGTTTGATTGCTCACTTTGTTGATGTCTAATGGAAATTGAATAGTTTCATACTCTCTTCTGATATGAAAAACATTTCTAGAAATACTGTTGCATCTGATGTATGGAAGCTTTATATGGAAAAAATAGTTTAAAACAAATACTAGCTGATGTTCCTAGTCGAATATGTCTCACATATGATGTTTGGAGAACTTGCACATCTGAAAGTTATATTTTTTTGATTGCTCACTTTGTTGATATCGAATGAAAATTGAATAGTTTTTCATACTCTCTTTTTCAAATTTACCTCCTCCCCATTTAGGAGTTGAATTGACAAGTCAAGTTTTTGATTTGTTAAGAGACTGGGGAATAGAGAGAAAAATATTTTCAATAACCTTAGACAATGCATCTTCTAATGACAACATGAAAGATATTTTGCGGGAGTAGCTTTGTTTGCAAGATAGTTTGTTATGTAATGGGGAATTTTTTTGTATTTGTTGCTCAGCACATATTTTGAATCTGATTGTGCAAGAAGGTTTGAAAGTGCCTAATGATGCATTGCATAAGACTAGAGAGTGTGTGAAGTATGTTAAGAGGTCGGAAGGGAGAATGAAGGCTTTTGAAGAATGTGTTAGACAAGTGGGCATTCAAATGGGGATTCATTTGAGATTGGATATATCTACTAGGTGAAATTCTACTTATATGATGCTTGAAAGTTCTTTGAAATATTGACATGCATTTTCTAATCTTTCTTTAAGTGATAGAAATTGTAAGTACTGTCCATCATTGGAAGAATGGACAAGGGGTCAAAAGATGTTTGAATTTCTCCATCCCCTTTTTTGAGATTAGTAAGTTGATATCTAGTTCATCTTACCCGATCTCTAACTTGTACTTTATGCAAGTTTGGAAAATTGAGTGCTTATTGGTGAATAATGTGAATAATGAAGATGTTATCATAAAGAACATGGTTACAAGGATGAAATCTAAATTTGACAAATATTGGAAGGAGTATAGTGTCATTCTTGCGTTAGGAGCTATTCTTGATCCTCGCATAAAATTTCAATTGTTGAAAATGTGTTATAACAAGCTGATCCAAGTACTACTTGTGAGAAGATTAATATTGTGAAGAAAAAGATGAAGATGTTGTTTGAACAATATTCAAAAAAATAAGCAAAGGCATCAAGTTCTTTTTCACATGAGCTTGTGTCTTCTATTCAACCATGTGAAAGTAGATTGGGAATAGATGTAGATTATTTGGATAATCTGTTATCTTCGACAGATGTAAGTTTCTTTAATATTCTTGTTTAGTTTAAATATTTGAATATCTTCAAATTTAAATATTCTCTATTAATGTTTTTTATTTTATATGCTTCGTTGATTAGGATTTTAAGATGTTTGATAGTCAAGTTGTTACCAAAATTGGAAAATCTCAATTGGAGACATACTTGGATGAGACAAAGCTGGAAGTCATTTCCAAAATATGAATGTCTTACAAAATGGAAAGACAACAGGTATAGAT
Organism: Rauvolfia tetraphylla; assembly: GCA_030512225.1. NCBI lineage: Eukaryota > Viridiplantae > Streptophyta > Magnoliopsida > Gentianales > Apocynaceae > Rauvolfia > Rauvolfia tetraphylla. The sequence continues at coordinate 328,966 of JAJQKT010000053.1, forward strand.
TTCTAAATTAGCTTTCATGGCTTCTGACATTTTGAGCATTCCAGTTACTACAATGGCTTCAGAATCTCATTTAGTATTGGTGCTCGAATCTTAATAAGTATAGAAGCTGCCTTCTTCCTCAAAATGTACAAGCATTATTATGTGCACGTAATTGGTTTTATGGTTTTATTCCTGAGGGTAAGTCATAAACGTTAAGATTGATAAATATAAATTTCTTTACTTTAAATCTAATATGAAATTATCACAAATTAACTTTTTTAATTAATTTATATTTTACTTTTACAGATGAAGATGATGAGATGACATTAAAAGAATCAACTACATCTAAAGTGGATTCAAATGTTCCGGAAGATGAAGATGAAGATGATTAGAAAATAGTAAAAATATATATTGGCATTCGTGATTGAGCTTTAAGTGAACATTTCAAACCAAAGTTGCTCTGAATGAGTTTATCTCTCCTATTTTCTTATCTTAAACATTCTCAACAAGTATTAAAATTTTAGTTTTACTGGTGGTGGCTTACTTAATTGTTGCATCAGCTGCAGCAGCGGTAGAGATACTATACTTGGCTTATAATGGTGATCAAGAAGTCACCTACAGTGGAGCTTATGGTACTTATGGAAGATTTTGCAGCGGATTGAAGCTAGCTCTCACTCTTCATGTTATGCCTCTCTGTTATTTCCTTCTCTTAGTTGTGATTTCAACTTATAGGCTCTTTATTAGATATGCTTCTTCTTTGTTCCTTCTAAAGAGACCAAGGAAGAACATAATTGAACTTGATATCATAACTTCACTACTTCCATCATTATTAGCTTTATCATTAATCCAATGTAGATCAATCGTGTATTACATCTTTGCTTTATTTCTCTTGTAATGTAGATTGCTTATGTCAACCAGATATGGTCATTTCAAGTGATAAAGTGCACTAAATGCAAAGCTTAGGTGAGGTTCCTCTCCCTAAATGAGAATCCTTCTTAGAAAAGGGATGGTAAATGAAAGAAAAGTAGTGCCTAATGATTTCTATATTTATGAATGGTTCACTAAAAGAAAAGCAAGCATTTACTGCCATTGCTCTTCAAGCAAGCTCTGTAGAGTTTGCATTCATCGTGTACAAAACAAAAGAACCAAGTTTGATTGAAGTAGAGTTGAATAACAACCTAACAAGTAGTTAAAAAAAGCTACATTGGCTTGCGGGCTGGCCATGACCGGCCATAGACTAGGGGTTCTCCAGCCTGTGGGAAACGAACCAGCCCGTGACAACTTGGCCCGGCCCGTTTAACTCCACTAACTAGAAGTCTATTTAAGAATTTATCATTATTTGAACAAAACTCTATTACAACAAGTAGAAGATATTTGGTATCTCTTAAACACCATAGGATTCGGAGGATCTCTTGAAAATCTATCTACACCAAATATCAAGGAGATTAGTATCTTACTATCTAGGGATTTATTGCTATATTCTTGGAATATCAATCTTGGAGAAGAAGAAGCTCAAGACTCTCTAGTGATTATAAAATAACTTCTAAGGCAAATCAGAACATGGCTGGAAAAACCCATAAGCTCACAAGGATTTCTTGCATTATTCTCTCGGATCCCAAGCTTTATTTAGAGAGAGAATTGTTCTTTGAACTCATGTTATAGAAGCTATATCTTAAGAGAGTTCAATAGCACCCTTTATTTTCCTACTTTGTTTATCATGTATTAAAGTGTGTTGTTTTCTGTTCAAGTTTTGGAAATTGAAGTTCAATAGATGCTAGAGTGCACTTGACAAGATTTTGCTCAAACCATCTCACGGAGAAGAAAGGTGTTGTGACTGATTGAGATCAGTTGAAAACAGTAAGTGTACGGAACGAGAGTGTATTCCTGTACTTTTAAAATATAAAGTTTAGTGAATTGTTTTCTTGGGTATGGCCCCACAGACGTAGGTTGTTGAGCTGAATTACATTACCAATTTCTTTGTGTCAAATTTTATTTTCCTTTGTGCTTGTTGTGTTAAACTGTGCATAATTGACTTCCACGCACGGAACGAGAAAAAGTTGCATAAGCATAACCATACATTAATAATAGTAAGATATTCAACCTTCAGGGCATCGTGAATATAATGATGAAGGGAAAATCATTGCCCCAATTCTATTTTAAGTTATTTGTTTAATGGTATCCTCAAGACCTATTACATCAAGAGGTAGTATCTATACCTAAATATTAATTCGAATTGACACGAATCTCAATGACCAAGAATTCAAAATTGAGGTTGTACCTAACTATAGAATACATGGAATGTCGTAGAAAGATTTATTATTCATTTCAATTGAGAGCCACAAAAGAAAAACTTTATCCTATACATGTTAAAAGATAAAACTAGAAAATAAGGACTTTGAAAAATATTGTTTTATTCAAAAGAATATAATTACAAAATAAAGTAATTTAATATAGATGAGAATTACAATTCTCTAATTTGTGTAAAACCATCGTAAATACTCATAAAAATATAGACCAGTTGAAAACAAGATTTTTTAAAAAAAACCAAAATTGGAACTCAATATTGACAAAAAATAAAATGTTAAAAAATAGAAAGAAAAACAATTTAAATATTTCAAAAGTCTATAGAAAACAACCAATATTGTTCCCATTCAACAAAAATCTATTAGCGATCAAGATTAGCACTGTCAAATGGGATGGTCTGCTCCGGCTGGACCCTTCACCGTCTGGGAAACCTCCAACCCATATCCGTCAGCAGGTAAAGGGGTCAGCCCATGGGTCTAGGTTTTTTTCCCTATGTATTTTTGTTTCATTTTCTCTCTCTATCATTTATGAGCATATAAATCCATGATTGGGATAGAAAAGATCTTTGGCCAATCACTAATATTTTTGAAATAAAAAATGATCATTAATTATATACATCATTTATAATATGAATAAATTTACATAAGGAAGATAAAATGAAATTGAATTAATCAACCTTAATTGTGGGCATGATTAGAATGTGTAATTGAGGCAAATTTGGTACAAGGATTGTAATATATTCCTTTTTTTACAATGTTACTAACACATAGGAAAAAAATGCAGGCTAGCCCGCATTAGCTCACGAGGTAAATGGAGCATGCCAAATTGGTATGTATTTAAACGGGTTTGGAAAACTAAACTCAAGTCCATCTATATTACAGGCCAAATGGTTGGCCCGCAGCCTACGGCCCATTTTGACACCAATAATCAAGATAACAAAAGTTGATTATAAACCAACCATAGTAGGGGTTATATTCTAAACCCATATAGAAAAGCATGTAGAGCATGTAGAGCATGTATTCCTAATTTTCAACTAAAGGAATTGAATTTACTTCATGGAACTTCAACAACTTTTATTTACCTTGAGGAACTCTGTAGATTTGTGCTTTAGTAAATGGTTCTGATAACGTGTTATAAATTTGAGTGTCGGTAACACATAGTTTACTATGAATTAAAGCAAAGGTGATGTTTGAAAAAACAACAACAAAAACTAAAGAATAGAAGAGAAGTGAGATATAGGGAAAAGTAAAACTTAATAATCAAGATTGAAATTTCTTATTACTGATATCATATTGCTTTTATATATAGGCTCACAATACAAATCTTTAAGGAAGCACAAACTCAATTATGAAAAGAAAATTAAAATAAATCAGGAGTAGTATTTTAGAAGTTTAGATCTATGTAAGAAATTGACTAGTATGGATCCACGTATTATGAATTATTTAGTAGTAGTAGTAGTAGTAATAATAATAATAATAATAATAATAAGATATTTTAAATAATATTAATACTCAAGTAATAATTATTATAATTATAATAATATGAGATATTAAAATAATACACAAATAAAATTAAAAAGAAATAACATAAAATAACATTCAAATAATAGTAATAACAAAAACACTAGAGATTAAATTTGGAGCAAAAAAGTAAGAGAGTGTCTAAAAATATGGAAGAATATTTTGAAGAAAATGAAGAAAGTGGTTGAACATGATCCTATGTCTAAAGGCATTTAATTGGTTAAAAATATGAAAGTTACCATGATAATAGGCGGCTAACTACTTCTTACCCACAACAACCATTATGAACTATTACCTCCAAAGTTGTGATCCAAATGGTTAGAGCTCTATCAGCTATCTTGAACATCGAGTGTTCGAATCTCTTTGAGGACGTAGAACACTTCCAGTAATAGGAGTACGATAGGATTGCCAGCCCATAATGCTGATTCGATTGGGCAGACCTCTTGTCACTTGAGTTTTAGTGGTGCTACCCTGACGTGATAGTCTCTTAGTTCTTCAAATTGTTTGATATGCTCACGAGATGAACACGCAAGCCTAAACATTGAATAGTGAAGGGCTACTAGTCAGCCATCTGCAAGCCTACCACTTTTCATAGCAAAAAAAAAAAACTACTATGATCTATTAAATAGAGATTATTTACTAATTTTTAGGCAAGGTAGGAGAGATGGAGTACATTGCAAGTGGATATAATTAGGAGAAGGAAATTTAGAAGTAGGGACCCACCTCAAACATATCAAGAATCATTTTATAATTGAATTCTTTCATTTGAAATATTTTGTTCAACCATTTTTACAAATTTCCATTCTACTTTTACATTCTTTAATAAAATTTTTGAAGTGTTATTCTAAATTCGTAGTATTCTCTTATCCTTTAAACTTTAAATGTTTTTCTTCTCGTTTAAATTTATTAGAAATCTTCCTTAATATCCTACGAACACAAATTCTAACCCTTCATCATTCCTCTGGGTTCAAGTCTCTTGTAAAAGTATTTTTAAGTGATTTGCTAAAATTCTAGTTGTATCAACTATCAGCTTGACAACCGACTCATTTTTCAACTTGATGTTCGATTGAAAATTACCTTCTTGTCATAATATCCTATTTGTAGCACATTTCTTAACATAATTGATATGTAAATATTATAAAAATAAAATATATCTATTTCTGTGAAGGATGATTATTTTTGAAACTCGATGTGTTAAGAAGTTTTTAAATAAGAGAAAATGGTCAATTTCATCCCAAAAGTTAGAAGTCTATCATCTTTAAGTGCCACATGCTTTTTCTAGCTATTATAGTCTCCAATCTATTTTTTTTTTTTTTTGTGACTTAATAAGTTCATCCACCACCTGCCCCCACACTATCCAGCCATAAATTGACGTGCTCCATTCTTGTGGCTTAATTTTGAGGGTAAAATACTCATGCAAAACACGTGGCCTAGAAATGGCAGAAAGAAAACTAAACCCCAACTTATTTTCCCATCATTTGTATCCAAAAAAACTAAAAGTAAGAGGGGTAGAACCAAGTGTTGAATTATTGCAAGTTACTATGGAAGGCCAAGCTTTTTCGAGGAGACAAACCTATAGGTCCCAACAATGTTCAAGACGGAGTGAATTGGACTTTTTAAAAAATATTGACCTATTTAAAGTAAAATTAAAATACTAAAGTTAAAGTGCTACTAGCTAGTTGATGAAACAAGAGACGAAATCAATTTGAGTATCAAGCTAATTTTTCTTAGTTTGAGCTAACTTACTATACCATTAGCTCGAGCGTCTTAGGAAAATTTTGCTAGACTTGATGTGCAACTTTTCATTGTTTTGGAGACTACATAGAACCAAATAGCCAAGCTGATCATTGCAATACAAAAATAGCTTCTTATCAAGCTAATTAACATTTTGAAAAAGACATTTTATGTGATATTGCCTGAATAACAGTTTCAGTATATCTTTCCATTGTGTGGAGAGTATGCATTGAACTTAATCAATTTTTTAGAAGATATGTTTGCAGATTGAAAGTTAAATAACAGTAAATTAAGCAACCGATCAAAGCCAAGAGAAGCAAAAATAAAATGAGACACAAGGATTTTTATAGCGGTTCGGCAACATTCCTACATCCACTCCTTGAGAATCCCATCTCAAGTATTTTTACTAACCCAATCTCTTTAAGGTAGAGATCAAACCATACAACCCTAAGTATCTTACATCCAAAAAACTCTCAAGTTATACCCACTAGTTTTTACACATAGATCTAGCAACTGTCATGTTTTACATATATCTAGCAACTATCTCTAGATTTTCAATAGATCTAACAACAATTTTCCAACCAACAACTTCCTCAGCCTTGGTGGCACAAGTTTACAAGAGGCACTTGTGAACAATGAAGAGATGGAGATGAAAAGATTGAAGCTTTCACTTGCTTCCACTATCAGCTCATACTTTGCACTTTTTCTCTTTTCTGTATGGAAGTGTTTCTCTCTCAGATTTTAGCTTTTCTGCTTTCATCTTGAAGAACTCTCAACTTCTTTGAGAAACACATACACATCTCTTAAGGACTTAAGGTACAAAGGGGTTATATTTATATCAGATACAACATCCTATGAAAAGATGAAAGATAATTTGTCAATAGTGCTTTAGTCAAGTCTTGTTCAAAAGTTAAAAAGTTCTTCTTTCAGAAAAATCAACTTTTTGTAAAGCATATGTGAACATGTGAATTTCAGTTGTCCTAGCTCAATTTTTCACAGAAAGTCAACTCATACCTTTTGTCTCAAAAATTGGTTCAAACACATTTTTTCTATTTTAGTGTAAGTCAAAAAAGTTGAAGCTTGACTACTTTTGAAAAAGTGATTTTAGCTAGCTGTAAAGGCGAGCTGACATGTCATCAGGTGAACATTGATAAGTCATTATCATGTTGACTAGCCTTAAGATTATGTATTTTGGTAAAAGTAGCTTGACACAAATGAATCTAACTCAATAGTTTTGAAAGTAGCTTGATATGAAGACCAAAGCCAAAACATTTTGCCTTTTTCTTGAAAGATTTCCAGATGCATTTTTTTGAATAAAAACTTTTGAAGCATATTTTTATGATTGAAGACTTTGGTTTTGACTAAAGTACATATTGGGATATATTTTCTCACATCAATTCTTAACAACAATCTAAAAATTTATACCAATCAATGTAGATTGTTTGATTCTTGAACTTATATGGCTTGGTCATGATCATTCAAGGCATATTCTGAAATCATCTCAACAAATACTCATTATATTACTAAAAACCTGTTTTGTTAGTCATCAAAATTAGAAGGTTGTATCCTTGAGTCAACATTCTCCCCCTTTTTGATGAATGACAAAACTTGATAAGTTAAGTAGAAATCAAATGAAGTCAAAATGGTAAAGCAGTAAGTAGCTTGATCATGCTTGCTTTGAACAAGAAAAATATTTTTCGATTTTTGAAAATATATATGAATAATTAAAAAATATTTTTGGTTAGGATGGAAAAATGTTTTCTTCCCTCTGAATTCATGTATACTTTTTTGTTGTAAATAGCTTTGATCTCTTGGTCACTAGTTTGGATGTGTCTGAGCAGATACGAAGAAGTTAGCTTGATAAAGAGAATAGCTTGACAATTGAAAGGTTAGCACGATAATAGAAAGAGAAATCATATCAAGCTAAAGTATCCAGAATGGGAAATTGTATGATAAGGCTCAAAATGAGCAGAAAATATCCAAAATAAAACTGCAATGCTATTCCCCTTTTTGTCATGCGTCAAAGAGGGATCAAAAGATAACAAACTAGAAAATAGTCAGCTCAAATCCAAAACAAAATGTTAGATAAACAGTAAATGGAAATGTTCAAGGGCATTTAGCCAAGCTAATAAAAAGTAATATAATGGAAATTGCAGTCTGTGAGTGATTCTTCTAGCGATCAGCACCAGGAAGCTACGCCCGCTTACAGTTTTCCTTCTTCTTGTTGAGGGTCTTGCAGATGGAGCTATAGATGGAATGGCTTGAGCAAGTGCAAAACTAGAGTATCAAATAGTTTAGATGGAATAGCTCGAATAGGTGTAAAGCAAATAGCAGTTGAAAGACAAAGAGGCTATAGAAACAATGTTACCAGAGATTGGACTAGGAATGATAGGGGTTAGATTGATGTCAATAGGTTTAGGGATACCTCTGCCAACTTGAACAGAGTAGCAAGAGGAATAGGAAGTAAGGCTCAGGAGCCTGTGAAGGTTACTTTTTCTCTTGTGAAGCATTAGGTTGTTTCCCCACATCTGGTTCCTTCTGACTTGGCATTTTCTCCTTGGGTTAAGCTTGAGTTTTTACTTCCCTCAAGACTAGGTTGAAGGTTTCTTCATATCCAAATAGAAACATTTTGAGACCATACTTTGAAGCTGCAACGAACCTTTGTCAATACTCCTCGTAGTTTCCTAAGTCACTTTTGAAGGTCTCCTCCATTCCTGAATCTTTGGCCCTTAGTCTACTGAAGTGATCAATAGAGCTGGAGAATGACATGGCAGCCTTGGTCATATTATCAGTAATTTTCTCAATTTCTCCATATCAATATTAGCTTCATCTTGCTTTTCAGACTCAGTTTCCTCAAGGTCTATCACTGGTTCTTTTCCATCCCTCTTTTCAGTTTGAGTATGCTCGGTTGCAATTTCATCAACATTCTCCTCAGTTTTCTAGATCTTTTCAGCGTCCAACTTGTCAACTTGAGTATGCTCGGTTGCAATTTCATCAACATTCTCCAATTCTGCCATACTCGATTTTGCAGTTTTCAAGGCAATTCTTGTTTGACTCCCTCCAGCAGGTTGTGGAGCTACTTCCTCAGTAGCTTGAATATTGGATTGAGCTATTTCCTGACCTCCAGGTTCATCACCCTCACCTTCACCATCATCACTTTAACTTTCTTCTTCAGAGCTCTCACTCGTTTGTTTCTTTTCTTCTTCCCCTTCTGACTCCTCATTACTCTCTTTTTCTTCAGTGCTCTCTTTCTCCACAGAGTTCTTTTCTTCCTTCTCACTTTCTTCTTTAGTTTTTTCCTATTACTACTTTCCTCTTTCTCCTCCTTCTCTGATTCCTCAAAACTTTCTTCCTTTCCCATTTTTCTTTCCTCTGCCACTTCTTTCTCAGACTCTTTTTGTATTTTTGTTTTGCTCACAAATTACAACAATGCAATCCTCAATCTCCAAATTCATATTCAAATATTCAAATAGCATAGTTAAAAATCATACGACAAGGCAACCCCCTAGTTTATGTCATAAATTTTACAACATTTATCGTCAAGAAGCATAAATTGAAATCATGTCATTTTTTAATGCGTCACATTAAACAAAGTTCATTGGTAGTGACATTATCAAAGCTACCAGTTTTTGGGGAAATGAAGTTTGTAATGAATTTTTGAATCAATCTACTGTATGAGCGTAATTCAGCAGACCTAACGTTCCCTTTAGAAAAGTTTGGATTTCTAATTACCTCTTGCTTGAAGTCTATTTCAAAGTAGTCTTTCACCTTGCTGGTATCTCCTTTCTTGAAGACACTGGCTTCAGAGTTGGGAATGATGTAAGCCTTGGATAGAGTATCCAAGGTAATGTGGTGCTTCTTCTTCTTCAGTGTCACCTCAAGCACGTCTGCCTCGACTTCCTTGACTATACTATAGAACACCTTCACTAGATTTGGGTACACCACTGTGTTGATCTTCATAAAGTTCATCCATCCTTGAGCTTCGAACCACCTTTTGTATGGCATCCTAGCCTCACCAAAATGATCCCAATCAATGGTTCTAAAGGGAATTATAGGGTTTGATATGAGAGTTACCCTTTCTTCTTTGGGCTCTTCTCAGATTTTGTTGACATTGCCTCCTTCCCTTTCTCCATTTTTCTTCATTTTAATGATTTTGACCCAGAAGACTTTTTGGTTGAAGAGGGCTTTACATTCTTTCTCTTTGGTGCCATTTCAAAAATTAGAAATTTGTGGAAATAGGAAGATGCTCTTTGAGAACTAGAACACTTTTAGTCTGTATAAAGGCTTTGAAGGGAAGAACTAAGGAGGTGTTAGATTGTGAGAGAACTTGAAAAGATAAAATCTCAAATCGTTTAGATGAAATTGCTGAGACTGAGACAGTTAAATAAGAAGAAGATGAATTGAGAAAGTAATAGTCAAATCCTAGGAGGTGGAGTGAAGTAATGATGAATGTGTTAATGAGGATTGTGGGAGAGATTTTTACCTAGCCGTTACTTTTTGACGGGTCTAATCAACCAGTCAAAAAATTAAACTGCAATTTAATCCTTAATATTAAGTTTTCTCAGCTTTTTTTTGCCCGAGATTATCTTTAACAAAAATGGTAAAATTACTTTATTTGACTTATATAAGACCTAAGAGGGGGGGTGAATTAGGTCTTTGGCTAATTATCAAAATATTTTTCTATTTTGTAAATCCTTTACCTTAATAAAAGCTTTTCTTCAAATTCAACAAACTCTAAGTTTATATGTGATTCAATGGTTGAGACAAGATGATCAAACAATAAAATCACAACCAATCAATCAACAATTATGTAGGCAAGTAAAGCAATAAGAAAATGAGCATACGATTTATAGTGGTTTGATCTCTTCAAGATCTACATCCACTACCTTGAGTCCACACTCAAGGATTTCAACCAATCCACTATATGCTCAATTTCAACAATTACATAAGAGGCTCACCACACAATGGTTTTACACTCACAACCTCTTTTAGTAATTATACAAACAAGGTTCACCCTTCCACAAGGGTTTTATAGCCAAAGACAACCTAAAGACTAATCTAATCAAAGGCTCACCCACACAATGGGTTTTACACCACAATCTTGATTAATCTAGTCTATGGCTCACCCTAACACAAAAGGGCTGTATGTCTAAAGATAACCTTGCAATGAGCTAGTAGAAAAACAGAATTAAATGAGGAATAAATGAGTTTGAATATTACCAACGCTTCATGGTAGATAACAATTGTTAGCACCACTTCACCTTTGCCTTTGGAATCTTGAATGTACACCTTTGAGCACAAGGCAATTTGAGAGCTTTTCAATTTGATTTGATGTAAAATAAGTTAGAGCATGTAAGATTTGATAAGTTCAAAGTTATACTAAAAAATATGGAGTTTATGGCTTTTATAGAATTTGAAAATTAGTTCAAACGGCTATAAAACGACTAGTAACGGCTAGTTTCAGGAAAATTCGGACGACCGAATTCTGCATCCAAAATTTTCGGACTACCGAATTCTTCCTGCTGCATCCGAATCTTCTTCCAAATTTCTCTTGAAAAACAGTGACCATGCTGAAGGCCAAAATTCGGACGACCGAATTTTTTGGCTGCGTCTGAATCTTCTTCCGAATTTCTCTGGAAGAATAGTAGCAAACTTTTGTTACAAAATTCGGACGACCGAATTTTCATTCGAATTTTTTTTAAACTTTGTCAAAACATATTCAAATCAATTCAAACAAGTTGGAAAACATTCTAGCCTTAAAGATAAGTCATTAAAGACCTTTTATGTACCAAAACCATTTATGAAAACTTGATAATTTAGGTAACTTCAAAACCATTGAAACCATTTAAATCAAGTTTTGTGCTCTCAATTGCAACTCATAGATTCCAAGGCTTAAGAGTGTAGGGTTTACAAAGTTTACCTATTAACCACATTTAACCTACACTTCATGTCTTCAAAGCCTTTATTAATTTTGAACAAACTCTTCAATCTTTAATCACTTTGGCATATTTGAGTTGTTCTTGCATTGCTAGCTCCAAGGCAATGAGACTTCATACTTCTTAATCCAACAATCCTATCACACAAATGACATGCACATTAGTCCTCATCAATATTTGTCATTAATCAAAACTACATGATTTGCCCTTAGGGCTAACAACTTAGAACAAAAAAAATGCTATCTTAAGCAAGAGATAAAGATGAGTAGTCACATCAATCAAAAGATAATTTGAGCCAATCAACCTTATAGATATTCTAGGAGGACTCAAGTACACATGTTTGACTATGACTTGATGTTTATAGTTGTTCACACAATTCGTGAGTATGTACGAATTTAGGAGAAATTTTGAGAAGTTCTTTTTCAAGATAAAAGATTATAGAGTCAAAAAGTTTTGTGCATGTAATATATATACATGTTTGAATGCATGCAAAAAGAGAAAAATCATCATATTTATCCTTTGAGTTTTAGTAACCGACTTTTATGCAAAATTTGCAAACGGGTTTCTCACTTAAAGGTTTTTTTAAAATATTTGCAAGCTGCTTATCAGTGGGCACAAAAATTAACTCGATAGTACCAAACTCAACATGCTCTCTAATGAAGTGATGCCTAATCTCAATGTGTTTTGTTCTAGAGTGTTGCACATGATTTTTGGTAAGATTAATGGAATTCTTGTTGTCACAGAAAATTAGAATGTTTTTGTACCTCAGACCAAAATCCACAAGCTAATGCTTTATCCGTAAGATTTGAGCTACACAACTTCCAGCTTAGATGTATTCTGCTTCAGCAGTTTACAAGCTAATTGATGTTTGCTTCTTGTTGTGCCATGAGCCCAACATATGACCAAGGAATTGACAAGTTCCAGATGTGCTTTTTCTATCAACTCTGTTTCTTGCAAAATCAGCATCACTATACCTAACCAAGTCAAATGAAGTGTCTTTTGGGATACCATAAGCTAAAATCTTGAGTTCCTACAAGGTATCTTAAAATTCTCTTAACAGCAACCAAGTGTGATTCCTTACGATTAGCTTGAACTAGCATAGAGACATACACTAAAATGAATATCAGGCCTACTTGCTGTGAGATAGAGTAATGATCCGATCATACCTATGTATAGGTTGTTGTTCACATTCTTACCTTTCTCGTCCTTATCTAGCTTGATTATGGTACTCGTTGAAGTCTTACTTGGCTTTGCATTTTCCATTTGAAATTTCTTCTATAGCTCCTTTGTGTAGTTTGCTTGATTGATTTCTATCCCTTCTTTTATTTGCAATCCAAGGAAGAAATTCAACTCTCCCATCATACTCATTTCAAATTCTCCCTGCATCAAGCTAGTAAATTCTTTGCACAAATTTTCATCAGTAACTCCAAAAATTATGTCATCAACATACACTTGAACAATGAGAAGTTCTTTGGATTCACACTTAGTAAACAAGGTTTTATCCACCTTTCCTCTTGAAAAACCATTTTCTAATAGGAACTTGCTAAGTCTTTCATACCAAGCTCGTGGAGCTTGTTTTAGACCATGCAAGGCCTTAATTAGCTTGAAAACATGATTGGGGTTTTCAAAGCTTTCAAAACTAGGTGGATGCCCAACATAAACTTCATCTTTCAGAAATCCATTTAGAGATTCACTTTTAACATCCATTTGATAAAGCAAGAATTTTTTGAAACATTCAAATGCATACAACATCCTAATAGCTTCTAATCTAGCAATAGGAGCGAAAGTTTCATCAAAATCAATACCTTCCTCTTGGTTCTATCCTTGAGCAACTAACCTTGCTTTATTTCTAATTATATTCTCATTTTCATCAAGCTTATTTTTAAACATCCATTTTGTGCCTATGACTTACTCATTTTTTGGCCTCTGGACCAGTTTCCAGACATTATTCCTTGCAAATTGATTCAATTCTTCTTGCATGGCTAGCATCCAGCTTTCATCCACTTGTGCTTCCACATACTTTTTGGGCTCAATCTGTAAGATGAAGGCAACATTTTCAACCATTTTTCTAAGTTGGCTTCTTGTGATGATTTTCTAAGAAGGTTCTGCCAAAAGATTTTCTTTAGGATGATACTTACGAAATCTCCATTCTTTGGGATGGTTCTCAAAATTAGCTCTTCATCATGATTAGCTCTAGAATCATTAGCTTGAATCATTTCCTATTCAACATCTTTTTGTTTACCACTTTCTCCTTGAGGTTCATTATTGATTTCTTCATTCTTTCATTTTGATCATTTCCACTATCATCACCAAGTAGTTCATGTTTTTTCATTGGATATAGTCAGGCTAGTTTCACTTAAGGTAACATGAATTGATTCTTCCATAACAAGTGTCCTTCTATTGAAGACTCTATAGGATTAGCTTTGATTTGAATATCCAAGATCCCTTCATCAGCCTCTGCATCAAATTTTCCCAAGCTGTCCTTGTCATTTAAGATGAACCACTTGTATCCAAAAGCTTTGTAGTACCCAATGTTGGGTTTTCCTCCCTTCCATAGCTCATATGGTGTCTTCTTCAGTGTTGATCTTATCAGTGCACTGTTCAAAATGTAACAGGTTGTATTCATAGCCTCAGCCCAAAAGTATTTAGGTAACTTGCTTTCACTTAGCATGGTTCTAGCCATCTCCTGAAGTGTCCTGTTTTTCCTTTTCACCACACCATTTGTTGTGATGTTCTTGGCATTGAGAAGCTGTGATTGATGCCTTTTTCATAGTAAAATTCCTTGAATAGCTTGTTCTCAAATTCTTTGCCATGATCACTTCTAACTATAGTCACACAATATCCCTTCAGATTTTGAATTTTCTTGCATAGATTAACAAATGGGTTAAATGCCTCATCCTTCTTATCTAAGTAGAGGGTCCAAGTAAATCTAGAGTAATCATCAACAATGACAAACACATAAGATTTACCACCTAAGCTAGATGGAGTAACAAAACTAAATAAATCAAAGTGAAGCAGTTCAATATGTCTAGTGCTAGAGATAATCCCTTCGGATTTGAATGATGATCTAGTTTGTTTTCCAAGCTGACAGGCATCACACAAGGTATCTTTTTCGAATCTAAGCTTACGAAGACCATCAAGAAGCTATTTCTTTGAAAGTTTTGAGATCAAATACATGCTAGCATGACCTAACTTTCTATGACACAACCAACTATCGTCAATTAATGAAGCTAGACAGATACCATTCAAGCTATCCAGACAGTTTGTGTCAAGGATACAAACTTTTTCAACTCTTTTACCAGTGAATACTACTACACTATCATCATGCATTCTCACAACTTTACAACAAGAAGGTTCAAAGATTACTTTCATGCTCTTGTCACATAATTGACTTACACTGAACAAGTTATACTTCAAGCTATTCACTAAAGAGACATCTTCAATGTAAGGATTGGTTCCAACTTTACCAATTCCTATGATTTTACCTTTGTAGTTATCACCAAAATTGACAGTTCCTACTTTCTTTAGTTCCAGTTAGGTGAATTTCTTTCCATCACCCATCATGTGCCTTCAGCATCCGCTGTCTATGTACCATCTATTTTTTTATTAGCTTGTTCTTGAGGCACACCTGTAATATAGATTATTTCTTTTTAGGTGCCCAAACTGACTTGGGTCCTTTCTGGTAAGTAGTTGCATTAGATTGAGAGTTTTTAGTCACCCAGATTGTTCTAGCTCAAGACTTTTTCTTCTTGCACCAATTAGCTTTGTGTTCACCAAGACCACAAGCAAAACTTGAAAGTTAGATACATATTTTCCCTGAGAAGATGATGGATCATATCCTAATCCAAATGTTTCAAATGAATATCTTTGACTTCCAAGGTGCAAATCAAGATTCTATTTTCTTTTTGTAAAATTTGCCAAATCTTGTGTCAATTAGTCAACTTTCTTTTGTGAAGAGTCATTTTCCGTCAAAAGTTCAGTATTCAAATCATTTGAAATCACAAGCTCTTTTCTCATGATTTTCAGCTCATAAAATGCTTCATCTAATTCCTTAGAAGTTTGACCAAGAAGCAAACCAAAAATATTTTCAAAAGAATCAAAAGAACTAGCTTGAGTAATTTCAGATAAGTTAGATTCAAAAAATTATGTCTATGGCACCTTTTTTTCAAATTTCAATGACTTGAAATCTTTCTTGAGTTGTACATATTTCTTTCTAAGATTTTTGTACTCATTGTAAATTTCATTGTAAGCATCTTCAAGTTCCTCATAAGCTATAGAGCATCACATAAGCTAGAACAGCACATTGAAAATTGAAATGTGAAGATACATAGACTATACTAGATACATAGACTAGGCATGACACATAATAGTTACGAAGTACATAAGCTATACTAAGTACATAAACTAGAAAGCAATGAAATAAGAGTAGGTTAAGGAGTGCTTAGTCTTGAATTCTTTTCATGGTCTTCAATCCATATTTGTTGGTGGTGATGGCTATATTTCCTTTGCGTTCAATGAGTAGAGGACCTCGGAGTAATTTGTAGCTAGTTCAATGTGTAGCTAGTTCCTTCTCGGTGTAATTTGAAGAAAGCAAGTAGATGAAGTAAGAGAGAAGGATATTAACAACAACTTGGTAGATGATGACAAATCTAGCACCACTTCATTTTTTGTCTATGTAATCTTGAAAAGCAACTTCTAAGCACAAGAAAAAAAAAAGATTTTTGATATAGAATGATTGGAAAGAGTAAATATTCTTAAAGGCTCAAAAACTACTCAAAAATAAAAAGTTATGGCTTTTATAGGGTTTGAAAATCAGTTTCAATATTCAAATAATGACTAGCAATAGCTAGTAATAGTAAAGTTTGGTTGACCGAACATGGACTCCTGCATCCGAATAATCATCCAAACTTCTCTATTTATAGGCTACTAGGATAAATTTGGTCAACCGAATTTGGACATAAGCATCCGAATGGTCGTCCAAATTTCTCTGAAAATTCAACAGCCAAGATTTTCAATTCAAACGTCTGAACTAATGTCCAAACTATTCAGACTTTGTAAAAATGCTTGAAAATCAAGAACAACAAGTTTGAAATCACCATAATGAGTTAGACGTGTCATATAAAGAGCTAGTTATGCCAGTTGGGCCCATGACTAGAGCTAGGGCCAAGGGGCTTCAGGAGGCCTTATTTGCGTATGTAGGCCAAGACATAGAGAGGATGGAGCTAGCCAAGCCTATTAGAGGAGAGCTAGTTCGGTCATAGCACAAATTGATCCACTTGTCTCAAATCCCTGGAACCAGATGATCTTGAAGACTATGGATGTGGGCTAAGTAGTATTGCTTAAGCCCAAGAAGAACTAGACTTTGGGGTGCCACTTTTAGACTTGGGCCACATGTTTTAATTATTTTGGACTTGTTATTTATGTTGGGATTGCATGTATTATTAGCTCAATTCTTTAATATTTACCCTAGCTATACATTAGCTTCTTTTAGGACAAATTAGGGTAGATTTTGTTGAGTTTTCTAGAGTGTGCTGCCAATCACCAATTGAGAGGTTATCATTCCTCTTGTTCTTGTTACTCAAAGAACCTCCTTTCACTTATCAATTGAAATCCAATTGTGGCGTGTGAGATTTCTTCTTCCTTAATTAAATTCTGATCATCGGGATTGCTTAGTACAAGTTTCTAAGAGGTTTCGTAGGGATTTAATCTTGTGTTTCCTCACAATCTTTCGTACGAAAATTTAGTCTTCTTATTTTCTCTAAAGTTGAAGCCAACCAAACATCAAAACTCCCAAATTGCCTTAGTTGCCGATGCTTCCAACTAACTAACAAGGAATTTCGGACAGTTCTTTCATCTTTTTCTGTGGTGTGCGCGTTATTTTGGGCTATAAGATAGATATTTTTAAGAGCTTTTAAACCATAAGCTGTTATCAAGAACTTGGCAAAACATGTATAATGAAAACATTTTAAAATTGAAAATCAAGTTTTGTACTCTCTTGTAAGTTCTTTAGATTCCAAAGACAACAAGTGTAGGGTATACAAGAATATACCTATTAAGCAAATGTAAACCTGCACTAAAGTCTTCAAAGCCTTCAATCCTTAGGACATGATCATATACTTTAGTTCTTTGATCACATTTGAGTTGTCCTTACCACCTTATCTTCAAGGCAATGAGGCTTCTTAGCTTCCACAATCCATGAATCCTATCACACAACAATTACTCAAGTTAGCTTATGTCATTGTTTGTTATAATCAAAACTATAAGATTTGCCCTTAGGGCTTACAATCTCTCCCTTTTTGGTGATAAAAAACTTTGATGCAAAATGTGATGGATTTAAACAATATAGTACAATGAAGCATTAATGTCATAGGTGAATGATGAATAATTTGGCACAATGACATAGAATGACTCATAAGTGAGCCTACGGCCCAACCAACCTCCATAATCCTGCTTTCTTCCATAAAGATAAAAGATATAGCTTGAAAGCATTTAGAATAACTTCTAAGAGAGGTTTTAGAGGTTAGAAATAATTTTCAAAACTCCTCCTTAGATTGTGCTTATTGAAAGACCTAAGAAGGGAGGGGATGAATTAGGTCTTTAGTGAATTTTTGAAAACTTTGCCCTTTTTAACAAAATTAACTTGGAGGATGATTGGAATCAAATACTTCACAAAGTAAGCAAGTACACTATAAGATTCAAATTTAAAGAATGCAGAGAGCAAGAGACAACACAAGTGATTTATAATGGTTCGATATAATGGTTTGATCACACAAGATTTACATACACTACCTTGAGCACCCACTCAAAGATTTCAATCAATCTCAACTATAATTTCAAGTTGATCAATTTCCAATAGAGGCTCACCCTTTAAAAGTTTTACACAACAACCTCTTCTCAAATGCAAATAATCAAGGTTCAACCTAATGCAAGGGTTTTATATTAACACGATAACCTTGAAAACAATAAGTAGATGAAGTTTGAGATAAGAAAGTTACCAACAACTTGGTAGATGATGACAAATTAGCACACATTCACCTTTTGTCTAAGCAATCTTGATTTTGAACTTTTGAGCACAAGACAAAAGAGCACCTTTTTTATAGAGAATGATTGAGAGAAGTTAAGAATCTTTAAAGCTCAAAAACTACTTCAAAATCTGAAGTCCATGCATTTTAGAAGGTTTGAAAATCGGTTGCAACGTCAAATAACGGTTGGTTACGGCTAGTAATAGTAATAGTAATTTGGACTCCTTTGTCTAAAATTGTCGTCCGAATTTCCACTGTAGCATAAATTTGGTGAATCGAATTTGGACACCCTCGTCCAAATTGGCCGTCTGAATTTCTCTAAAATTTTTACTGAAGCACAAGTTTGGTCGACTGAATTTGGACT
The DNA here is from genome assembly GCA_030512225.1 of Rauvolfia tetraphylla. Classification (NCBI taxonomy): domain Eukaryota; kingdom Viridiplantae; phylum Streptophyta; class Magnoliopsida; order Gentianales; family Apocynaceae; genus Rauvolfia; species Rauvolfia tetraphylla. The sequence continues at coordinate 347,825 of JAJQKT010000053.1, forward strand.
CCTTCGTCGGGATTTCTCTGGAAATTTAGCTTTCATGAGGATTTTTCAAACTTAGTTTAGAATGACTTGAAATCAACCTTAGTAAGTTTGAAAATATTTTTGGACTGTGAGATAGATCGTTTAAAAGTTTTTTAGTCCAAGGCCATTATTGAGAACTTAGTAAAAATATTTGTAAGATAGATCACTTGAGATTTAAAAATAGTAGTCCATATCAAAGTAATCAACAATATTTTCTCAGGACTATGCAATGATCATTGTTTGTCATAACTCAAAACAACATGATTTGCCCTTAGGGCTAACACTATTTTTCAACAAATTTGGACTTGAGGTGTTATAAATCTAAGTTTTGAAAAATCAAGTCTGAATTGCACAAATATTCAAGATAATGATTTGATTTTCTATGAATAAGCCTTCCCAATGTTGTTCAACCATTTTAGGGAAGATCAAGATAGTTTTAAGCAAAAATAGTAAATCATTATTTTTGACAGGAGAGTTCAGGCGTCTGAACTTCAAGTCCGAACTTTTGGTAAAAGCTTCAAAAGGTAAAATTTTCAACATAGTTGCTTAAAACCAATCACTCTATCATCAAGGCAAGGTGGTCAATTATAACAATCGTACATAATCATCTCCACTTAAAATCATATAGACTCAAGATTAACTTAAAGCCATATAAGCCAACATATAAACCAACTACAACAACTCAAAACCATCATTCTCATAACATCAATGCCAATTAACACAATAGATTCATCATATTCATCAATTTCAAAGTACATTTTGCAATCACTTCTTCTCTCCCTTTTGTCATCAAGCAAATGTGGGGTGATGAAAGTGAAGCAAAGACATATACAAAAGAAACACAAGCTCTCAACATTTGTCCATCATCATTGAGCTTTAAAGCATCACATAAGCAAGAAAGGCACATGGAAAGATGAAGCATGAGAATACATAGACTATACTAGATACATGGACTAGGCATGACACATAGTACATAAACTATACTAAGTACATAAGTAAAGTAAGATAGAGTTAAGGAGTGCTTAGTCTTGAATTGTTTTCAGTCCATATTAGTTGGCTGTTATTGTCATATTCCCTTTTAGCTCAATGTGTAGAGCCCCTCCAGTAGCTTGCTCCTTGCCGGTGTAATTCGGTCTTTGAGTTGTGGCCAACCAAGATGATCTCCTTGATCCCTTCTTTTTAGCCATGTGTTTGACTCTTCCTTGGCTAAAGGTCATGGTGGATGGTGAGGTGATCTCGGCCTTTTCAAACAAGCTTTCCTCTTGAATTCCATCTTCTTGCGGCTCTTCTTGATCTCTTTCATCTTGTTGTGAGTGTTCAACCCTTTCTTCGTTCTTCTCACTGTCTCTTGCCACAAACTCAAAGTCACATCCATGATCATTATTATCGTTGCCATCACCATCATCATCATTGTCATCATCATTATCCTTTTATTCTTTCTTTTCTTCCTCATCTTCTTCATCATCCTTTTCATCTCTTGCTTGATGTTTCGAGGATCCTTCACCACTCTTGGTATTCTTTAATAGTAGCTCCTCTATGTTCTTCACTCTTGTGTCCAATCCACCTAATTTTCCAAGAACCAAGGGGGCAAATGATTTAAAGAATTTATAAATCTTCTCCATTTCTTTGATGTGATTGTTCAAGACTTCTTGAAACACCTTGGAAACTATGGTATCTCCTCTAGCAACTCCTTTCTCACTTGGCATCTCTCAAACATTTTGATGAGATTGAGGAGTGGTCCCTTCTTCAAATAATCTCCTTTTTGAGTGAAGTTGTTCCCCTTCACTTGATGCATCAGGTATTTTCTTTGTTTTTCTTTCCCTTGCCAAAGCCTTTTCATCATCATCATCTTCTTCTTCTACAATCTCCTCTTCCTCTTCATTATCTTCACTATCCTCCATCTTTTCATTCCTTTGAGCACTTTCTCTCCTTGTCCTTCAAACACCTCATCAAGAGATAATTGCATCCTTTTGAGGGACTCATTGGTTGAGGAATGATGAATTGTTGTTATGAGGATTGATGAATTGTTGATTTATGATTTTAAGTTGATATAAAGTTGAGCATTGATTGATCATGATGATTATGAATGTTTTCTATGGTTGATTACCTTGACTTGATGTTTGAGTGATTGAGTTTAAACACATATTGCAAAACTCACTATTTGAAAACTTTTATCAAAAGTTCAGACTTGAAGTTCGAATGCAGGCCAAAAGTTCAGAAGCCCAACCTATCCATAAGAACTAGAGTTTTATTTTTATGTTTTTACGATTATCTCTTATATAAATAATTTTACGTTTTCAGTATTGCAATATAGTATTTTGATCTTCATTGTGAATAAGTTTATATATAAATATTTTGTTATGTCCAAATGGCTCTTGTTCCATATCAAAATTCAAAAGTGCCACTGAGGATACAAGCCTCATTGGTAGTAGAACTGTGCACACTATTTTGAAACATGAGAAATATTTTTCTCACTTGAAAATGGGAGAAACAAATGACAACACTGTTGTAAGCCCTAAGGGAAAATCTTATAGTTTTGATTATGACAAACATTGATATAGGGTAACTTGAGTAATTGTTGTGTGATAGGATTCTTGGATTGTAGAAGCAAAGTGATCTCATTGCCTTGAAGCTAATATGTACTAAAGTAGTTGAATAATATGGTGCTTGTCCTATGAGATGGAAGGCTTTGAAGTCACTAGTGTAGGTTTACATTTTCTTAATAGATATCTTCTTGTAAACCCTACACTTGTTGTCCTTAGAATCTAAAGAGTTCATAAGAGAGCACAAAACTTGGTTTTTAAATTTTAAAAGGTTTTGATCATTCATTATTTACCAAGTATTTGATAACGGCTTGTAGTTCAAAAGTTTTTAAAAGACCTATCTTTTAGTCTAAAATGATTTCAAACTTTGTAGTTGATTTTCAAATATTTTGACAAAGTTTGAATAGTTCGAACGTCCTAAATAAAACCTTGGCTGTTGAATTTCCAAAAAATTTCAGACGATCATTCAAACACATATGTCCAAGTTCGGTCGTCCGAACTTAGCCTAGCAGCCTGGTTACCAGAAAAAAGTTCGAACAATCATTTGGACACAATAGTCCATGTTCGGTCGACCGAATTTTACTATTACTAGCCATTATTTGAACGTTGAAATTGAATTTCAAACCCTATAAAATCCATAAAATTCAGATTTTTGGGAAGTTTTGAGCACTTTAAGAATCTTCATACTTCCAAATCATTTGTACATCAAAAAGCTCTCTTGTGTCTTGTGCTTCGAAGTAACTTTTTACAATTCCATAGACAAAAAGGTGAAGTTGTGCTAGCTTTGTCTTCATCTACCATATTGTTGGTAATATCTTATTCTCTTACTTTAACTACTTGCTTTATTTAAGGTTTTCTTAAGGATATAAAACCCTTTTGAGAGGGTAAACCATGATTGTTGTATTGAAAATATTGTGGAGTAAAACCCTTGTTGGGTGAGCCTATATTGTATCTTACTTAACTAGTTTTGTACTTGAATTGGTTGAAATCCTTGAGTGATGACTCAAGGGAGTGGATGTATATCTTAAGAAGACCGAACCACTATAAATCGGTTGTGTGATCTTTACTCTTCTTCTCTTACTTAGTTATTTATTGTGTTGACTTGAATGTCTTCTTGAGAACTTGAATTCAAAATCTCTTCCAAACTAAATTTGTAAAAAGAAAAAATATTTGAAAATTAGTCAAATACCTAAATTCACCCCCGTAGATCTTTTAAATGTTAATGGTAGTACATAGTTAATTGAAGGCTCTGAAAAAGTTAATATATTATTACCCAGAGAAACAATTATTATTATACATAAAGCACTATTTTGCCTCAAAATCCCAAAGAAATTTGCTATGTTTTAAATATATTTTCCATAATGGATATCATGTTGAGACAATAGAGTAAAATAATTTTGAGTATATGTATATTACTTATATTATCTTGGGTAAAAAATCTATATTGACAAAAATCAATTTCGTTAAAGAGCATCATTTAGTAAACTAGAAATTTACTAATCCTACTATATTTATGATTTGGCATGACTGTTTAGGTCACTCGAGAGCCATCACCATACGCAACATAATTGAAAATACAGATGGTCAGCCTTTGAAAAATTAGAGGGTTTTGACATCAAATAAATTTTTATGCGTTGCATGTTCTCAAGGGAAGTTGATGCAACATTGGTGCTTATTAAACCAACTAGTTATAAAAAATTCTCCTCTTTACAATTAGCTTTTGATTTTGGTTGTGAGCCAAATATATCTTATTTGAGAATTTGTGGATATGTTGTATATGTTCCAATAGCACCAAATCTGACAACTAAAATGGGTCCTCAAAGAAGATTATGATATAGGTTGCGTATAACTCTCTCTCAATTATAAGGTATTTTGAAATTTTAACGGGAGATGTATTTATGACTAGATTTATGAATTGTCATTTTGATGAGACTCTCTTTCCTAAATTGGGAGGGGGAGGGAGTGGGGGGGGGGGAGAAAATGCACCACAAAAGAAAGTGTTTTTTTGGACAACATCATTAAATCATCTTGATCCACACACAAACATGAGTGAACCAGAAGTTCAGAAAATAATTCATTTGCAAAGAATAGCAAATCAAATGTCTGATGTATTTGCCGACTCTACAAAGGCTGAAATACCTAAGAGGGGGGGTGAATTAGGTATTTGGCTAATTTTCGCAAACTTAAACCTTTTATGCGTTTATACCAAGAACAAGTTAAATGAGCTAATTTGAGATAATTGATAGCAAGGCAGTAATGAAAGCAATAGCAAAGAACTCAAACAATTTATAGTGGTTCGATCCTCAAGATCTACATCCACTACCTTAAGCTCACACTTAAGGATTTCAACAAATCTACTAATTGCTCAGGTTTACAAATTACAAGAGAGGTTCACCAAACTATGGTTTTACACTCACAACCTCTTCTAGTAATGTTTACAATACAAGGTTCACCAAAAACAATGGTTTTATATCTTAAACAACCTTGAATCACACTTTCAAGGATCACCCTTATCTAAAGGATTTTATGTTATCAAGATAACCTTGCTAGAGCTAGTAGAACTACATAATATGATAAATAAATGAAAGTGTGTAGAAGTTACCACTTGATGGTAGATATTACACAAATTTGCGCCTTCACACTTTGATATCTTTGGATTAATCAATTGAATGCACAAGACATAAGAGAGCTTAAGAAATGTTTGCTAAATGCTTTTGAATGCTTGAAGTTTTCAAGAATTCAAGAGTTACAAAAATTTGCACGTTTATAGCTTTTATAGAATTTGAAAATCTGTTAAAACATTCATAAAACGGCTAGAAACGGCTAGTTTCAGAAAATTCGGACGACTGAATTTTTTGGCTGCGTCCGAATCTTCGTCCGAATTTCTCTGGATGAATAGTAACCATGCTGAGAAAAAAATTCGGACAACCGAATTTTTTGCTGCGTCCGAAAACTTCGTTCGGATTTTTTTGGAAGAACAGTAACCATGCTGAAGACCAAAAATTCGGACGACCGAATTTTTTGGCTGCGTCCGAATCTTCTTCCGAATTTCTCTGGAAGAATGGTAGCAAACTTTTGCTACACAATTCAGACGACCGAATTTTTTGAAAGCATTTTCAAACTTTGTAAAATCATTTGAGATATAACTTCAATGAGTTTGAAAAACATTTGATATGTATAGAAAACTTATTTAACCATATATAAGCTTGAAAAACAAGAACATGTGAAGTTTACTAACATATTTCATAAACAGATTCATTCAAAACCTTTTATGATCATAAGATTCTTTTTATGCTCTCTTATGCATTCAATGATAACCAAGACATACAAGTGTAGAGTTTACATAGAAATTTACCTACAAGTTAAATGCACTCTACACTTCAAGTCTTCAATGCTTTTTGATCATCTTTAGAGCAACATTCTTCAAATTCCAAATACTTTGCTTAACTGAAGTTGTTCTTGAACTTTTGCTTCAAGGCAATGAGACTTCATACTTCTTTGTTTACAAATCCTATCACACAATATTCAAACATATTAGTCTTCATCAATATTTGTCATTTATCAAAACTACATGATTTGCCCTTAGGGCTAACAATCTCCCCCTTTTTGATGATGACAAACTTTGATGCAAAATGTGATAGATTTAAACAATGTAGTACAAAGAAGTATTGATGTCAATGATAGAAGATAACCAATTTAGCACATTGACATTCAAATGGCTCAATATGAGCCTATGACCCAACCAACCTCCATTTGCCTCCTTCCTTCCAACAACTAGGATAGAAGATATAGCATTTAATCATTAAGACAACTTCTAAGAGAGGTATTAAAGGCAAGAAAAGATTAATATTGCTCCCCCTTAGATTGTGCTCATTTTTCAACTAGTTTGGACTTGAGATGCTATGCATCCGAATTTTGACATATCAAATCCGAATTGAAAAATAAGTGAAATGAAAGCTTCAATTTTTGAAAATAAGCTTTCCTAAGGTTGTTCAAACATAGTGGAAGAGATTAAAATAAGTTTGAATCAATTTGAACAACAATAGAACACATTTTGGCAACAAAATATGCATGCATCCGAATTTCAGAACATGCATCCGAATTTTTTGATCTTGCATCCGAATTTTTAAATCTTAAGTCCAAACTGTAATAAATTCAATATAATGAATGCCTAAGGTTGTTCAAACATAATAGAAGAGATTAAAACAGATTTAGATTAATTTGAACAACAATAGAATACTTTTTGGCAACAAGTTATAGCTCATGCATTTAAATGTTTTCATAGAGTAACAATTCAAGAGCAAGTTATTCATTTACAGAAAACACACAGAAAACATCTATAGGATTGAGACATAAGACTCAGAAAACATGCATACAGAAAATTCATATACAAAAAATTCATTATCTCATCCCATACAGTAGCTTTTCACACATTTTGTCATCCTCATATACAGAAAATTCATTATCTCATCCCATACAGCAGTTTTTCACACATTTTGTCATCCTCATTTCTTCTCCCCCTTTTGTCATCAGTCAAAGATGGGGTCAATGAAAATGAGATTAACAATTTAACATATAAAGGAAGCTCTCATCGCTGAGATTTCATCATTGAGCTTCACTATTACATAAGATGCAAGAAAAATACTGAAGAAGATTATAACATTAGATGCATAACTAAAAATTTAAATAACTTAAAGCAGTAAATAGAATGGAAGAGATGCTTAGTCTTGTGATGTTGATGAAGAGGCTCTGCTAATCCCTTTCTTGATGGCCAAGTGCTTCACTCTTCCTTGGCTGAATGAAATGTGTGATGGTGAGACAATTTCAGCTTGAGCTACTTGGCTTCCTGCCTCTTGTGGTTCTTCATGTACATGTTCTTCTTCTTCTTCTTGTTCTGCCACTGTCTCATCATTTCCTCCTTGATCATCCCCATCATCACTGTCATCATCTTTGTCCTTCTTATCTTCCTCTTTATCATCATCTTCCTCATTTCTATCTTGAGGCCTAGAGGGTCCTTCACCACTTTGAGTATTTCTCATTAGGATTTCCTCAATGTGTTTCACTCTACTCTCTAGTCCATCTAATTTTCCTAGAACCATTGGAGCAAATGATTCAAAGAACTTATACATCTTCTCCATTTCCTTGACTTGATTGTTCAAGGCTTCTTGGAATGCTTTGGCTATTATGGTGTCACCTCTAGTTATTCCTTCACCACTTGACTCAACTTCAGTTTCTTCTTCAACTACTCTTCTTTTTGTTGGTGGTTGCTCCCCCTCACTTGAGGTATCATGCTTCCTCTTTGTTTTCATTTCTCTTGCAAGGGTCTCTTCCTCATCTTCCTCATCTTCATCCTCCTCTACTTCCTCTTCTACACTTTCTGTCTTTTCTTCTTTTCCTAACCTTTTTGGAAAGGATTCTCTTTTTGTTTTCCATACCCCATCATCATCAAGAATAAGCTGCATTCTCTTAAGGGATTCATCAGTGTATATTTCTTCACTTTTAAAGGCTTGCCCTCTTCCTGGGAGTTTAATCTTAAAATGCTTAAAGATCTTTGTCAATAGCCTTCCAAAAGGGAATGTCTTGGTTACTATTTTTCTAGCAGTAATCATGTGTCTTAAGGCTATATATCCAAAGTTCAATCTTCTCTGTTCATGCAGTGCCAACATTAATACCATATGCATATTTCCTACTGATGATTTATGTCCAAAGTTAGGAACAATCATAATAGTTACCCTATGATGCAATACTCTACCTCTAGCATCCAAATTCTTGATTTCCCTTTCTTTTATTGATCTAAACTCTCTTCCATTGGTAAAAGCTTGTTCAAATCTATCATATGTAAAGAGTTCACGATCATAGCAATGCATTGAGGGTGCATAATATCTAGCCCCATTATCACCTACCTCACAAATTCTGTTAATCAGGGCTTCACTAAATTCAATATCAACTTGGGATACTCTAGTTGAATACCATTGTATCCTATTATCCCCAACAGTCTCAATTCTTTCTTCCTTTAGGTTTACATAGAATTCATATATCAAAGTAGGATAAAAATCTTCATTAATAAATAGCAAACTACTCCAGCCAACATCATTGAAATAAGATAGAACCATATCCATGCTTGATAGTTTATCAGCATCCACCTTATATCCAGGAATAATCTTTCTGCTATTCTTATTCCATTCATTAAATTCATGAGTGGCTTTTATGGAGACAAACCTGTCAACCCCAGATAAGGTTTGAGGAATTCGAATTCTTCTGGGTTGGTTGAGGATTGGATCTTCATTTCCTTCTTTAGCCTTTCCCTTGCCTTTCTCAACGTTAGGCCTCTTTGTTCTCACCATTGATATGTTTCTGTTTAGAGGTTCTGAATTTTTGGTAAGAATTTAGGGTTAGGAGTTCAAAAATGAAGGCAAATCGGAATGAGAATGTGTGGATTTGAAGGGATTTTGATTCGGACGTGAATGGGTATGAGAGGTTTTGAAAGGATATAAAATTCGGAAGTTGTAATGTTTGGAAGAAACCGTTCGATTTTCATTTAAAGGATGCATCCGTAAAATTCGGACGACCGAATTTCAGGTCTGCGTCCGAATTTTCGGTCGAAAGTTTCTGTCTCTTCAGTTCAGAAAATTCGGTCGACCGAATTTTCTGTCCTGCGTCCGAATTTTTGATCAAAATATCTCTGTGACCGAATTTTCTGTCCTGCGTCCGAATTTTTGATCAAAATATCTCTGTTTTCATCACATCATTAATACACACATCAGTCATTGAATTTTGAAATTCCTAAGAGTCTTCTTAGGTGATTAAACCTCTCCTCAGTCAAAGGCTTTGTAAATATGTCAGCAATTTGATCATTTGTATTTACATGTTCTAAGCATATATCTTTCTTAATCACATGATCACGAATGAAATGATGTTTTATCTCTATATGCTTGGTGCTAGAGTGTTGAATGGGATTAATGCTCAAATTGATAGCACTGGTATTATCACATAGTATAGGCACACACTTAAAGTTAAGACCATAATCAAGTAATGTATGTTGCATCCATAATAATTGTGCACAACAACTTCCTGCAGACTATGTATTCGAAACCTGCCGTGGATAAAGATACACAAGCCTGCTTTTTACTAAACCAAGATACTAGACAACTACCAAGAAATTGACAATGACCACTTGTACTTTTACGCTCAACTTTGCATCCAGCATAGTCAGCATCAGAGTATCCAATAAGTTCAAAAGATGAAGTTTTAGAAAACCAAAAACCATAGTCATGTGTATCAATCAAATAACGAAATATTCATTTGACAGAAATTAGATGAGATTCTTTAGGACGTGATTGGAATCTAGCACACAAGCATACAACAAACATAATATCTGGTCTACTAGGTGTGAGATAGAGTAAACTTCCTATCATACCTCTATATAATTTCTCATCAATACTTTTACCTTTCTCATCTTTGTCAAGTTTAGTTGATGAAATCATTGGAGTACTTATTCCTTTTGCTTGATCCATTCCAAACCTTTTCAATAGCTCCTTAGTATATTTTGCTTGATTGATGAAGACTCCATCCTTGGTTTGCTTAATTTGTAGTCCAAGGAAGAAACTTAGTTCTCCCATCATGCTCATCTCAAATTCATTTTGCATAGTTTTAGCAAACTCTTCACAAAGAGAAGTATTAGTAGAACCAAAAATGATATCATCAACATAAATTTGTACAAGCAAAATATCATTTTTAGAAGATGTTTTAATAAAAAGAGTTGTGTCTACTTTTCCTTTAGTAAAACCTTTTGAGAGAAGAAAACCACTTAATCTTTCATACCAAGATCTTGGAGCTTGTTTCAGTCCATATAGAGCTTTAGTTAATTTGAAAACATGATTGGGAAATTTTTCATGAATAAATCCAGGAGGTTGTTCTACATAAACTTCTTCAATAAAACCATTTAGAAAATCACTTTTGACATCCATTTGAAATAGTTTAAAGTCTTTAAAACAAGCAAATGCCAAGAGTATTCTGATAGACTCTAATCTGGCCACTGGAGCAAAAGTTTCGTCATAATCAATACCTTCTTCTTGATTGAAGCCTTGAGCAACAAGTCTAGCTTTATTTCTAACTACTTCTCCTAGTTCATTTAACTTATTTCTAAATATCCATTTTGTACCAATAACAAAATGATCATGAGGTCTAGGAACAAGAGTCCAAACTTTATTTCTCTCAAACTGATTTAACTCTTCTTCCATAGCAATAATCCAGAAATTATCACACAATGCATCATCAATATTTTTAGGTTCAATATGAGATAAAAGTGCAAAATTATCAATAAAGTATCGTCTTGTTTTAACTCCTTGAGAGACATCACCAATGATTTGCTCCTTAGGATAACTTCTTGCATATGTGAGATCCTTTGGAAGCTCTTGATTATTGCTTGATTGATCATCATGTTCTTGCTCCATTATTTCTTCTTCTTTAGCATGATCTTCCAATGTAGGTACTTGGTGTTGAGTTTGATTTTCAACCATTGAAGAACCTGTATCATCTTCATTTCTTCTTTGAAGATAAATATTAGATTCATCAAAAAGTTACATGAATAGTTTCTTCAACACATAATGTCCCTTTTATTATAGACTCTATAAACCTTTTTATTAGATGAATAGCCTAGAAATATACCTTCATCGATTTCTGTCAAACTTACCAAGATTGTCACTAGTATTTAAAATAAAGCATTTACAACCAAATACTTTAAAATAGACAATTGATGGAGTTTTATCAAATAGAAGTTCAAAAGGTGTTTTTTCTTACAAAAAGTTCTTAGTAAAACTCTATTCATTACATAGCATGTCTGTATTTACGACTTCACTCAAAAGTATTTAGGTAAAGAGTTTTCACAAAGCATTGATCTAGCCATTTCTTGTAATGTTCTGTTTTTTCCTCTCAACAACTCCATTTTGTTGAGGTGTTTTAGTCTGCTGAAAAAATTATGAGTGATACCATACTCATCACGGAATTTTGTAAAAATCTTGATTGCAAAACTCTCTTCCATTATCACTTCTAATAGATATTAGATTGCAATTAAGAGAAATTTGAACCTTCTTAAAAAGTTTTGAAAATTCATAAAATGTTTCATCTTTTTGTGATAAAAATATTACCCATGTAAATCTGGAAAAATCATCAACAATCACATAAGCATATCTTTTACCACCAAGACTAGTAGTCCTCATAGGTCCAAATAAGTCCATGTGAACTAGTTCAAGAGGCTTTGAAGTAGAAACCATTTTCTTTGGTTTGAAAGATGTTTTTGATTGTTTTCCATATTGACAAGCATCACAAATCCGAGTTTCGTCAAAATGCATTTTTGGTAATCCTCTAACTAGATCTTGAGTAGAAAGTTTGTTCAATAAATCCATGCTCACATGTCCTAATCTTCTATGCCATAAAAATCCATCATTGTCATGAATTGCAAGACATTTAATGTCATTAGTGATAAGCTCATCAAGATATAACACATATACATTACTTACTCTTTTAGCTACAAAGATAGTTTTATTGCTTGCATTATCAAGAATAGTACAAGTATCACATTTAAACTCTACTTTGCAACCATTATCACATAATTGACTAATGCTAAGTAAATTATATTTTAAACCATCAATAAGTAAAACTTGTTTGATAAGAGGGAATGAACCTTTACCAATGTTACCTATTCCAAGTATTTTCCCTTTCTTCTTATCTCCAAAAGTGACAAAGCCTTCACTTGCAGCTTGAAGCTCACTAACAAGCGATGCATTTCCAGTCATGTGCCTTGAACAGCCACTATCAAGAAACCATTTTGTGGCACTTGATCTTGAGGCAAATTGTACCTATACCAAATTGGAAAGAGTGATTTTTGGTACCCATATCTTCTTGGGTCCAAGAGGGTTAGTGATAGTTTCTTTAACTTTCCATATAGTCTTTACTCCATTTTCTATCTTTCTTTTTATAAAGCACTTAGACACTTTGTGTCCATGCTTACCACAATATGTACAGCAAGTATGAGACCTATAATGAGAAGATTCTTTAACAAATGTCTCTTTTGGTTTTGAATGAAGGCAATCATGTGTAAAACCTAGACCATACTTTACAAATGAGGATCTTTGATACCCAAGTAATTTATTTAAATTGTTTCTTCCATTTGTAAATTTCTCAATGCATAAAGTAAGATCATTTACTTTCCTTTTTAAAACCTCATGATCTTTTAGCATTGATTCAAGAGAAATAATTTTTGAACACAAATTTTTGTTTTCAAAAGATACATGTTGTATGGTAGTGTTCAAAACTTCCTTTTCAATGGTAAGAGAATTTATGGTCTCAAGAAGTCTATCATTTTCAAGACATAATTTTGAATTTTCATTTGAAAGATCACAAATTTTGGATTTTATTTCTTTATTTCTTCTTGAAGCCTTTTTCAGTTCTTCATACAATTTTAGAATTAAATCACTAGAATCAATATCATCATCACACAAATTTGAAATAGAGGGAGAAGATTGTACCTCATCATCAATGGCCATAAAGCATATGTTGGCCTTTCCTTCACTTTTATCCCCCACTTTCTTGTTGATCCCATGTTCCAGCTAATCCTTTTCCTTTCTTGACAGATTTCTTTTTGTTTTTGCTTTCTCTTTCTTTTTCCAAAGCTTTAGGACAGTCAGCAACAAGATGCTCTGTGCTTTTACATTCAAAACATTGAGGTTTGTAGGATGAGGATTGTCCACTCTTCTTGACTAGTTTTCTTCCTTTCTTGAGAAACTCCTTTTTGTAGAATCGTTTAAACTTCCTTACTGCCATTGCAATCTCTTCTTCTCCACTGTTTCCTCCTTCTTCTTCACTTGAAGACTGTTCTTGTTCACTCAAGTGATTTGAAGACTTGAGTACAACTCCTTTTCTTCCCTTTTCTTTATCCTCCTTGTCATTTAGCCGTTTCATCTTCATTTCATGAGTCAGTAGAGATCCAATGAGCTCTTCAAGTGGAAGAGTCTTCAAATCCTTGGATTCCTCAATGGCAAGTGTTTTAGGCTGCCAGGATTTTGGTAGAGAATCTAAAATCTTTCTGTTTTGCTCTCCCATAGTATAGCTTTTACCATAAGCTTTTAAGCCATTGAAAATGTTAGTAAATCTTGTAAACATATCACTAATATTTTCACCTTGTTTCATGGTAAACAGTTCATAATCTCTAACTAGCATGGCAAGTTTAGATTCTTTAACTTGATTAGTACCTTCATGTGTAATTTGAAGTAATCTCCACATGTCATGAGCAGAATCACATCCACTAACTCTATTGTATTCAGTAACATCTAAAGCACAACTTAATATATTCATGGCTTGATAATTTAAAGTCATTTTCTTAGAATCATGCTCATCAAATTCATCAGTGGACTTGGGTACTGAGGTTATTCCATCAGCACTCATTTTCATTGGGACATAAGGACCTTTCTCAATTATGTTCCACAAATCAAAATTAATAGAACAAATATAAATTTTAACTCTAGATTTCCAGAAAGTGTAATTTGTTCCATTAAACAAAGGTGGTCTATTTGTGGAAGATCCTTCTAGGTAAGGTAGGTTTGACATATTAGCCATAGGATCTTTGTCTTCTAGGTTGTTAAACCACACACAGAAGTTCTAGCTCTGATACCAATTGAAATACCTAAGAGGGGGGTGAATTAGGTATTTGGCTAATTTTCGCAAACTTAAACCTTTTATGCTTTTATACCAAGAACAAGTTAAATGAGCTAATTTGAGATAATTGATAGCAAGACAGTAATGAAAGCAATAGCAAAGAACTCAAATAATTTATAGTGGTTCGATCCTCAAGATCTACATCCACTACCTTAAGCTCACACTTAAGGATTTCAACAAATCTACTAATTGCTCAGGTTTACTAATTACAAGAGAGGTTCACCAAACTATGGTTTTACACTCACAACCTCTTCTAGTAATGTTTACAATACAAGGTTCACCAAAAACAATGGTTTTATATCTTAAACAACCTTGAATCACACTTTCAAGGATCACCCTTATCTAAAGGATTTTATGTTATCAAGATAACCTTGCTAGAGCTAGTAGAACTACATAATATGATAAATAAATGAAAGTGTGTAGAAGTTACCACTTGATGGTAGATATTACACAAATTTGCGCCTTCACACTTTGATATCTTTGGATTAATCAATTGAATGCACAAGACATAAGAGAGCTTAAGAAATGTTTGCTAAATGCTTTTGAATGTTTGGAGTTTTCAAGATTTCAAGAGTTACAAAAATTTGCACGTTTATAGCTTTTATAGAATTTGAAAATCTGCTAGAAACGGCTAGTTTCAGAAAATTCGGACGACCGAATTTTTTGGCTGCGTCCGAATCTTCGTCCGAATTTCTCTGGATGAATAGTAACCATGCTGAGAAAAAAAAATTCGGACGACTGAATTTTTTGCTGCGTCCGAAAACTTCGTCCGAATTTTTTTGGAAGAACAGTGACCATGTGAAGACCAAAAATTCGGACGACCGAATTTTTTGGCTGCGTCCGAATCTTCTTCCGAATTTCTCTGGAAGAATGGTAGCAAACTTTTGCTACACAATTCAGACGACCGAATTTTTTGAAAGCATTTCAAACTTTGTAAAATCATTTGAGATATAACTTCAATGAGTTTGAAAAATATTTGATATGTATAGAAAACTTATTTAACCATATATAAGCTTGAAAAACAAGAACATGTGAAGTTTACTAACATATTTCATAAACAGATTCATTCAAAGTCTTTTATGATCATAAGATTCTTTTTATGCTCTCTTATGCATTCAATGATAACCAAGACATACAAGTGTAGAGTTTACATAGAAATTTACCTATAAGTTAAATGCACTATACACTTCAAATCTTCAATGCCTTTTGATCATCTTTAGAGCAACATTCTTCAAATTCCAAATACTTTGCTTAATTGAAGTTGTTCTTGAACTTTTGCTTCAAGGCAATGGGACTTCATACTTCTTTGTTTACAAATCCTATCACACAATATTCAAACATATTAGTCTTCATCAATATTTGTCATTTATCAAAACTACATGATTTGCCCTTAGGGCTAACAAAGGCAATTAAATCACATATCCTAGTTATAGATGCTCCTATTCGGATTGAAGCACCAAAAGAGCCAATCCCACGCCTATAGCTGTTGAATCTAAAGCACGTCAAAAACATGGTCGACCTCTTGGTTCTAAAGACAAATCCTCAAAAGAAAGAAAAGATGATTAATTGATCAAGAAGATCATGTGGAAGAAATTGAACAAAAAGACCAAGAGAAAACTAATGACAATATCCAAACTTCTACAAATTATGAGAATAATATGGAAATTTATATAAATTATCCCACTCCTAACAGAAGGTGGAATTGGATGGAAACAATTTTAGATGATTCTTTTGCCTAGAATATAGCTCTTGATGTTTTAGGGGATAGTGAGGATCTTGTACCGACATCAGTTGAAGAATGTAGACATAAAAATCATAGTCCAAAATGGAAAATGCAATTTAATCAAAATTGAATTCACCTGCTAAACATGAGGTTTTTGGACATGTAGTCCAAACACAAAAGGTGTAAATCCAATCAATTACAAATGGGTATTTGTGCGAAAATAAAATCACAATAATGAAGTTACAAGATATAAGGCACAACTTGTGGAACAAGAGTTTTGGTAAAAATTAGGTGTTGATTATAATGAAGCATATTCACCTGTAATTGATGCTATGACTTTTCAATACCTTGTAAGCTTGGTAGTAAATGAAAAGACAAACATGCGTCTAACAGATGTAGTTATTGCTTATTTATACGTGAAATTTGATAATGATATTTATATGAAAATTTCAAAAGAATTTAATTTGCTTGCAACATGTAACTCATGTTCTCGTGGATATTATTCTATTAAATTGCAAAAATTAGTCTGGACGCATGTGGTACAATCATCTTAGTGAATGCTTATTGAAAGTAAAATATAAGAATGATCCAATATGTCCATGCATATATATCAAGAAATCAGGATCGAGTTTTGTAATACTTGCTACATATGTTGATGATATTGACCTTATTGGGACTCTATGAAGAACTTCAAGAAGTCACGGATTATTTGAAACATGAATTTGAGATTAAAGATTTAGGAAGAGTCAAGGATTGTCTTAATTTACCAATTGAGCATCTGGAAGATCGAATTTTTATTTACTAATCAACATATACAACAAAGGTTTTTAAAATATTTTATATGGATAAGACACATCCATTAAGTATTCCAATGATTGTTCAATAGTTAAATGTGGATAAAGATCCATTTAGAACTAGAGGGTATAATGAAGAACTACTTGGAGTACCATACCTTAATGTAAATGGTGCACTAATATACCTCGCTAATAACACTCATTCTGATATAATATTTTTTGTGAACTTATTAGTCATATTTAGTTCTTCTTCTACATAATGACATTGGACACATTTTTAAGCGTGTTCTTACATATCTCTAAAGGACTATAGATCTCAAATTATTTTACTGAAATAAAACCAACTTGAAATTAATTGGTTATGCAAATGTTGGTTATTTATCTTATTCTCATAAAGCACGTTTTCAAACTAGCTATGTATTTACCTGTGGTGATACTTGCCATATCATGGCGATCTTCAAAACAAACTACTGTGGCAACTTCATCTAATCATGCTAAAATTATAGCCATTCATGAAATAAGTCAGTGAATGTATGTGGTTAAGATCTAGGATCCATTATATCCAAAAAAATTGTGGTTTATCCTCTGAAAGAGGAATTCTAACTCCTCCGTATGAGGACAATGCAGTTTGTATAGATCAATTAAAGGGACAACTAATTAAAGGAGATATGACAAACTATATCTCGCCGAAATTTTTCTTTACTCATGAATCCAGAAGAGAAGTGATATTAATGTGCAACAAATTCTATTATGTGATAATTTGACAAATTTATTTACTAAAAATTTATCGATGGTAATATTTGAGAAATTAGTAAATAAAATTGGAATGTGTCTATTAATAAATTTAAAAGGATTATCTCACTAGAGGAAGTAATATTAGAAAAGAATGATGTACTTTTTTTCCTTTACTAGTATTTTTCTCACTAATTTTTTATCTAATAAGGTTTTAATGACACATATTCTTTATGTAATGGACATCTAAGGGGAAGTATGATGAAATATTATGAATGCCTATTATTCCTAGAAATATTTCATCTAAGTTATAGAATATGAAAAGTTAGAAGTTCAACTAAAGTTGTAACATCTTTTTTTATAGACCACTATCTCCGTTATCTCTATTGTCTAAAAAAATATGGAAGATTATGGAAGTTAAGTTATATAAGTTATATAAGTTATAAAATGAGAAGAAATAAAATAACTCACTAATGACTTATGATCGGAATTGTAACTCCAAACTTTATAAATATGACTATATGAACAGCTTGTAAAAGTATATATAGTGAAAAACTTTCAATAAAATTCTATTATATTTCTTGAGTTCTCTCTTCTTGTCTTTTACTATAATTCAAATTCAAAATCTTTTTATTATTATTTTATAGTAAATTTTGTATCTATTACTTTTAAATTTTACAACAATGTGGGACGTAAAAGATGATTTTGAGGCCAAAGACCATTTTTTGTTTCAAATAATTAAACTGGAATGGGATTCTTCAAAAAAAAAAAAAAAGAAAAGAGAAAAGAAAATAAGACTGGAATAGGAGGTTGCTCAATGTCCTGGGAGAAGCGAGCGATAAACCTCGTCGCATAATCTATCAATTCCCCGATCCTATTTCAGTTCGTGCCAGCCCATTTCAACCGGCCGTTGCCTCCCTCTACCTCCGTTATCGGCGGCTCCCTTAATAGTTGGAGCATGGGCAGAGCAGTTCTAAAATTTTCTGGATCCAATTCACTCGCTTACTCATCATCTGGAAAGCCGTTTTCTCATTTATATAAAGTCTTCTCCAGATTCATGACCACTGATAATCATCTAGATGGTTTGGAAAGTTGGGGACTTGATTTTCCGGGAACTGAATCTCTTCAGTCTGACAAATCGCCGGCAAAGACTTTTTCACCTCAAGATTTTTCCTTTTTGAGGGACTCATTGTTGGAGAGAGATGATCAGAGTAGTCCCAAATTTGAAGAGTTTAACGCTGGTAAGTGCTCCAATGAAGCTTTCTTGATAGTGAATTCTGTAAAGACGATTAACGATGGGATGGGAGACAAAACTCAGAAATTTCTTAGGCAATTTAGGGAGAAACTTAATGAGAATTTAGTTGTTAATGTGTTAAAGAATGTGCAGAATCCTGAACTTGGTGTGAAGTTTTTCACATGGGCAGGTAGGCAAATTGGCTATGGTCACACTTTGCCTGTTTATGATGCTCTGTTAGATTTATTGGCTTGTAATAAGAATGACAGAATACAGGAAAATTTTCTTCAAGAGATCAAGGATGATGACAGGGAGGTGCTTGGGAGATTGCTTAATGTATTCATTAGAAAATGTTGCCGAAATGGTTTATGGAATTTAGCTTTGGAAGAGCTGGGAAGGCTTAAGGATTTTGGTTTCAGGCCATCAAGGGTAACTTATAATGCTTTGGTTCAGGTATTTCTTGAAGTGGATAAGTTGGACACAGCAGCTTTGGTTCAGAGGGAGATGTCAGATTCCGGATTTAAGATGGACATGCAAACATTGGGTTTTTTTGTGCGCTCCTTGTGTAAAGAGGGTAAATGGAGAGAAGCTCTTGATTTAATTGAAAAGGAGGAGTTTGTGCCAGATACCGTGATATATACTAACATGATAGCAGGGTTGTGTGAGGCTTCGCTTTTTGAAGAAGCTATGGAGTTTTTAAATAGAATGCGGTGCAATTCATGTATTCCTAATGTTGTAACATACGAGACTGTGCTTTGTGCTTGTTTGAATAAGAGAAAGCTAGGTAGGTGCAAGGGAATTCTTAATATGATGATTGCAGAAGGTTGTTTTCCTCATCCAAAATTATTTAATTCTCTTGTTCATGCTTATTGCAGGTCGGGGGACTATTCCTATGCCTATAAGTTGCTCAAAAGAATGGTCTATTGTGGTTACCTGCCTGGTTATGTGGTTTACAATATACTGATTGGTGGTATCTGTGGCAATGAGTCCCCAAGTTCGGATGTGCTACAAATTGCTGAAAAAACTTATGATGAAATGCTTGATCAGGGCGTAATACTAAACAAAGTGAATATTAGTAATTTTGCTCGGTGCCTTTGTGGGCTCGGAAAATTTGAGAAAGCTTCTCATGTGATTCGTGAAATGATGAGCAAGGGCTTTATACCTGATGTTAGTACATACTCCAAAGTTATTGGTTACCTTAGCAATGCCTCCAAACTAGATAAGGCATTTTTATTGTTTCAGGAGATGAAAAGAAATGGCATTGTTCCTGATGTATACACTTATACAATTCTCATTGACAATTTTTGTAAAGCTGGCCTTATCCAACAAGCTCAGAGCTGGTTTAGTGACATGTTAAGGGATGGTTGTACTCCTAATGTGGTGACGTATACTGCCCTTATTCATGCCTACCTGAAAGCAAGGAAGATATCTGATGCAAATAAACTATTTGAGCTGATGTTATCCGAAGGATGCATCCCTAATGTTGTCACATTCACTTCTTTGATTGATGGTCATTGCAAAGCTGGCAATGTGGATATGGCTTGCCAAATCTATGCAAGACTGTTGGGTAATAAGAACATCCCTGATGTGGATACGTACTTTAGGGTTGATGATGAGAGTTATAAGAAACTGAATGTTGTTACATATGGAGCTTTGGTGGATGGTTTATGCAAAAAACACAAGGTAAAGGAGGCTCGCGATCTTTTGGAGGTAATGGCAATTGAAGGCTGTGAACCAAATCATATTGTATATGATTCTCTGATTGATGGGTTCTGCAAGGATGGGAAGCTAGATGAGGCACAGGAGATACACACTAGGATGCTTGAGCGTGGGTTTAATCCCAGTCTTTATACTTACAGTTCTTTTCTGGATAGGTTATTTAAGGATAAACGCCTTGATCTTGCAATTAAAGTGTTATCTAAAATGCTTGAAGATTCTTGCCCACCGAATGTCATTATATACACACAGATGATTGATGGCCTTTGTAAAGTTGGGAAGATAGATGAGGCATATAAACTTATGTTAATGATGGAAGAGAAGGATTGCCTTCCGAATGTTGTGACTTACACTGCCATGATAGATGGCTTTGGTAAAGTTGGCCGGTTGGAAATGTGCAATGAGCTTTTCCAGAAGATGACAACAAAAGGTTGTGCCCCAAATAATATCACATATGCAGTGCTAATTAAGCATTATACTGCTGCTGGGCTATTGGATGAAGCTTGTTTGCTTCTGGACGATATGAGGAAGACACACTGGCCTATTCAAATGAAAAGCTATTGTAAGGTCATTGAAGGGTTCAACAAAAAATTTATAATGAGCCTGGGCCTATTGGACGAAATTAGCGATAGTGATTCACTTCCAATTGTTAGCATTTACAGACTCCTTATTGATAGCTTCCGCAAAGCTGGGAAATTGGAGAAGTCTTTTGAGCTGCTTAAAGAGGCGTCAACTTCATCAATGTCTACATTTACCTTAACAAATCTTTATTCTTCTCTGATTGAGGGCTTCTCCTGTTCGCATAAGCTTGACAAGGCTTTTGAGTTATATGTGGACATGGTAAACAAAGGTTTTGTTCCTGAGCTCGGTGCCTTTGTTAGTCTCATTAAGGGTCTTATCAGGGCTAATAGATGGGAAAACGCACTTCAACTTTCAGAGAGCGTATGTCACATGGTAAGAGTCTCCTCAGTCCTACTTTAAGTGTTGCTCCTTTTATGCATGCGTTATGTTCCAAATTTTATGTCATTTTCATGTCTTGTTTTTTCAAAGACACTTATCAGTCAATTTGAACACCAAACATACAGTAGGTGAAGAGGAAAAATGTTATACTGTTAAAGGAAACCAGGAACTTGACATTGAAGTGGTTTTGTTTCTTTATCTCAACATAAATAATCCTTATTATATCACCTGTGGCTTTCTTTCTATCAAAAAGTAGTCATTAAGAATGTTACTGCTAGGTTTGTGGGTTGAATCAAACACTGGATATCACTTCTAGTTTATACCTTTTACAATTTTGTATTAACATTTAATCAGCATATGACCTCTAGTTCAAGAATGCCTCAATTGTTTGGTTAGCAATTTTTTAATCTGTGTTAAATCATATATATGAAGCTGAAACTGAACTTAATTACTTATTAGGAAATTGTGCTTGACTTCATATATTAGATTCTTTAAGCACTTCTATTTGTAAAAGATATCAAATAAAGTAAGCAATCATGGCTTGACAACAAAACAGTTTTGCTGAGCTTGCTCAGGAAGATATTAGCTTAAGTAAGCTTATGTATAGATGTAGATCATTTGGTTACTTTATCGCAGTACTTCATCATGTTTTTCTTTGTTCACTAGCAAAATACATAATGAAGCACAGTGACAGCATCTTTTTTTGCTTTTGTGCTGGTTAAAAAAATATTGCCACCGAATAAAAAGAGAAGATGCTGAAATTGAAGTTGGAGATTTTTAAAGAAGGAAACTGGGAGTTTCACCTAAGAATTTGTTAGGGTTATGCACATTATAACATACGATCACATGCTAGGCATATATTGACAAATATGATACATCTAAATGAACATTTCATAGATGTTATTATTCACATATTTTGCTATGTCAATAATATTATTTTATAATGTGCCTAGCATGTGATCATATGTTATTATCGACTTATTATATGATCATATATCTATATGTCAATAATAAGATACAATTCAAGTTCATAGAATGAATAGTCAAATTCATTAGTAGGATAATGTTTGAAAATGAAAAATTGTCAACAAACAGTAGACAAGTCTCTAATTCAACATTACAACTAATTAGAAATGATCATCCTTAGTTTCATACTAGCACACAACTAAGGATCATTCTTACTATTTAAAAAAACATTAATTGTCAATTTCCTAAGCCAACTTTCTAAATCTTGATCATCATTTTTAGCTGCACCACTACAATTTACTAAAGACTTCAAAATTTACTGAATTAGACTTTCAAAATCTTGACCATCATTTATTTGCTAAATTAGGCTTTGAAATTCTTAAATTTTACAATTCAACCCCTTTATTTCATATTTAGTTCAAATTGTGTGGTTCAACAGTAGAGTGACCGGATCAATGGTTCATTGGTTGAACTAGCTGGCTCAAAACTGTTCTTTAATTTTGTACCGGTTTTTAAAAAAAATGGTCCAAACTATTGAACTGAACCATTTTGAGGACCAGTTCATGGTCCAACCCCATTCCAAAAACATTGAATTTATCAATAAATATCAAATGTTATTGATGAATGACAAATTTTACATTGCACCTCAAATTACACTTTTGCCTTTCAGTGTATCCTAAGAAATCGAAAAGGAGAAAGAAGGGGTCAATACATGAAAAAGCTTCAAGGGATGCCCAATTACTGAACTGTTCTTGTTGTGCATTATAACCGTTAACTTGTGTAAGTCAAATCAAATGTTCATGACATTATTTATGTGCAATATTTTATTTTGCTTGTTCCTAATGGGGGACATTTTTGTACAAAGGCGACTCACTAGACAAATAGAATTAAATATGATATGGTACAAAGGTGACTTGTTAGACATTATTTCTAACACATGAAAGGTATTTCTCCTAGCAAGCATTTAAGTAGTTGAAGTAACTAATTCAAAGTAACAGTCTCAAGTATTGATGCATAAGAAGCTTTGCAAATTGCTTTAGCGCCCTTAGATGCCTTTGAGATACCTACTCTCTAGCTAGTTCTATCAAAACTGATGCTTATGTGCAAAGATAGAGTTATTTTTAAGTCAGAACTCTCTCTCTCTCTCTCATAATAGGTAATTTCTGAAGCTCTAAATGTTTGTAAACTCAAACATTGGGTAATATTTTCGATCTATTTGTTTTTTTTTAATATTCACGGTCTTAATTAATTTTAGAAGTTTTGATATGATTTGCTTCTGAATAAAATAATCTGAAAGTTGCCAATATTAAAACACATAAAGATCTATCTGCCTTCAATTATATTCTTAACATTGTCATAATTTCCCTTAATGATGTTTGAGCTTTTATTAACCTTGTCCATTGTTTCTGGGCAGGCTATCGATTGGCTACCTAGTGAGAGTATATCAAAAGGAAACTAGAAGGATAGGAATTCTCTTAGTAATGATTTCCTCTTTATAAGTCCTGAGGATATTAATTTCCCTATGTCTTTAGAGATCACTAGTGAGGTCAAAGTGATATGCAACATCATGCAAATAGGTGTCAAAACAGTTGCAGCATCATATGATAAGCTACAACAGAACGCAGCATAGCGAAGCAGGACTTCGTTGATGCAAAGAAGACATTCTTTGGCTAGCATCTGAGAGCTTTGTTCTGGGATCACATATATTCCTGCATGGTTGTTTTTGGCTTGGTGGCATTAGAAATATGGTTCACATTCTCAATTTTTTCGGGATCAGCAAGGCTGTCGTCTGCAAAAAAACAGCAAGGTTACTTTTGTTTTATATCTTGTTTAATCTCTGATTTTACTGTACTGCTGAATGAACCTTGCTGTAATTAATTGGTGTTTTCAAAGGTTATCACTTTTCTGATTTTAGCTTTTGTCTGATTTAGCCCAATGAGGATGGCCAACTCCCTGCCTCCTAGCATATGGGAGGTATTCTCTAGTATACCTTTTCTTCCCTGAAATTCTTTCCGTGGGCACAAAAGCATGGACATTCTAAAGAGGGTTACATTATGGAGTTGGGCATCCATAGGATATCAACACTCTACGTAGACACCTAGACTTGTCTGGCACTCCTTTGACTCTATGAATAAATAATTAACAAAAGAAATTCAAAAGTTTAAAATGGTATTACTCTTAACACCTTTTATTATGCGCCTAAGACTTGTAATATATCCCTTATATAACTAAAAGAGAAGACACACAGCTCCAATACAGTGCAGTAAAATGTGATGAAAAAGTATGTAAGTTCATTTTTTTTACAAGACAAAATACTAGTAATGGAAAAGACTTAATCATGAATTAGGAGAAATTATACTTCTTTATTATATAAATTTCATTTTTTCAACTGTAAAAAAAATGTCAAAATATGATTTTTCATAAATAATAGATGCAAAATCCTATCTTACAAAAAAAATAGTGTTGAAAAGTCACCGTGCTTATATTCTCTGAACTTTTGCTAGAGTCCTAAAAGACATTACTTACCACATTCATGATTTCTATTAGACCTGAAGATTTAGAACTAAATATCATTCAACGTGTATAGAACATGCTATGCCTCATCTTTGAGAAAGTGTCTGCTGTCTGTGTTGCTTTGCATCTGTGTTTGTTGTCTGAGATTCTGATGTTTCCTCCTTAGGTCTTGATACAAACAGTAAGACATTATTTCCTTCAGAAGAAAACTATGGGTTTGTGTTTATAAGTTTGGATATTCGTAATTTAGGTATTAGGCTTGTTGCGTACAACCTATTGGTGCTGATAGTGAGCTTTCGGATCCTATATTAACCTTAACTTTTTGTCCACCCTCTACACCCTCTACACCAACTTCTTTCAGGACAAGATTGGATAGTTACAACTTGATCTTATCTTTGCCTTAGTATCCTAAGAGGTAGTTGTTGCTTAGTAAATCCTAAGTGGTTAAGTTTGTATCGCTTGAAAATGAGCATCTGTTCAGAAGAACTAATTTCGGGGTTTGACTTCAGAATGATCCCAAGGTTGTTTTTTTGGGGGGTTGGGTAGGTGTCGTGGGGGGTGGGGGGTGAAAAGGAAAGTGGAGATCTTATTTACATCCTTTATCAATTTAAGATGGTCACTCATCGACAGAGGCTTCGATTGTTATGATTAATATAATTTTTTTCCCAGAAAAACACGTATGAGTCATGTGCATTTTGTTTGTCTTGCATCTTCAAGCTAAATTCAGGTGATAGATCAAGTTCTGAGCAGCACTCTTTTTAAGAGATGGTGATGAGTGGTCCACAAGACTCTACTTGATATCAGCATCAAGCAACTTCATGGATTTAGTGCAAGAATTTGAAATTATCCATGTGTATGTTCATTTTGCTAAATTGATCTCTTTTATGTCAAGGCTCTTGAAGAAATAATTAGACCTCAGGAAAGAGACAATACATTCGGAAGCATTGGCACAGATAAAACTTTTTAATTACCCTACATAGCAATTGCTTACTCTAAATATCCCAATCCGCAGGGCATCACAAGTGTTTTCTGCTATGGAGTAAGGGTGGAATATTGCTCAAAATCAACCTGCTGTTGATGAAAAGCTTTTTGATTTCTACATTGTTAATTAGGTCCTCAGCAATTATATTATACATGACATTTTGTCCATTTGACCTCTCACTATACAAATTGCGTGATTTGTCTGTGACATTGCTACTGTTTCTTTTGAGCTGCCGCATCCCAGCTATTTCTGTCTTTCTATCTTCCTTCGTTGCCCATCTCAACCCTAAAACTTCCAGTTCTTCTTAAAGAAGTGGAGGAAGAAAAACATGTGGCATGGGGAGCTGGAGGGTTCACTCATAGGCATCATTTAATTGACAGGTAGATGAATTAATGTATAGGATATGGAATCCTGATAAAATAAGTTCACAATATGTAATTCTATGAAGGTTGCATTACAATGTTATGTTTGGACAGTTGAAAAGAATGTTGAGGGAAAGTTTAAGAACTATGATTTCATTTTCTTGACCTGTAAAATAAAAGATTACTATTAAAAAAGGTGCTAAAATTTCTAATTTTTTGCATTATTATACAATGTAAAATATATTATTTTTTCTTCAAAAGGCTATAGTCAATATCATATGAACAGATCATAGTTCAATTTTTTCTAAATTTATTGCCTTATACTTTTGTTTTCATAATGTACTTTGTGACACCCTAACTCTTCTTTGGTCGGATGAGATCGAGTTGAGTGTTCAGTGCTCTATCAAGCCGTGGACAGAGCATGGTGAAATCACTTCTATTATTATTTTTTTTGAGTGGGGAAGGGAGAGGGCGGGGGTCTAACTCGGATTAATATTTCCAAAAAGAACACCCTTAACTCTAGGCTGATCCTCCGATTGTGCTGGAATCACGCTTTACAATCATCTATAAGTGTGGATGCATAGCTTATGCAGGAAGCTTTGTCGTCCTAGGGGCAAAAGCATAGTTTTGACAGTCCTTGGAGTGCAAGGATTGTGGTCAGGGCGAGATTGAGTTGAGTGTTCATTGCTCTATTTGAGCTGTCAACAGGGATCACTTTTTTTTTTTTTTTAAGTGGGGAAGGGAGAGGGCGGGGCTTTAACTCGGATTAATATTTCCAAAAGGAACACCCTTACCACTAGGCTGATCCTCCGATTGTGGTGGAATCACGCTTTACAATCATCTATATGTATATAAGTGTGGATGCATAGCTTATGCACGAAGCTGTTGTCCTACGGCCAAAAGCATAGTTTGGGCACTCCTTGGAGTGCAAGGATGTGGTCAGGGCGAGCCCAGGGCTGCAACCTGTTGCACATGTTTGCATGTTGGCTGCTAAATGTCTACTCTACCCTTGAGGATGACCAAGTTGTTCGTCTTTTAGCTTGCAGTCCGGATGGTGCAGGCGACTTACTGGATGCTGTGTCCTACGAGTTCAAGTCCTGTTCTCCCAAATTATTTTCCTCTTTTTTTGCTCCTCATGTTATCTGGCTCTAGACTAGATTGCCAAGGATGCCTGTGCGTATGTGCTGTCCCCTTATGCCCCTTCCCTTTTATTGAGATTTCTTCTGCTTCTTCTCTTCATAGCTGCTTAGGGTTGCCTTCTCTTTCTTCTCACCCCTTTTCTTTTGTCCGTCTCGCCTCTTCGTCCTATTTTGGTGCCATTGCTTCCTCTCCATTATGAACTCAGTCCCCCGCTTCTTCCTCGCCATTTGCTGCCAGTTCCTTTCTTCTCCTTTTCTCTCTATTCTCTTCTTCGGGTCCAGTCCTTTTTCATGCATCTGGATTTTTTCCTTTTTTTTAATCCTAGAAATTGAATCTCTCAAGGATCTAAGCTTAATTTTTGAGTTGCTTGTTTTAATTTCTTTTACCAGGCTACGGTGACACTAAAGAAGACTTCTCTGCATCAGCCATGATTTCCTTTTATAGTTACATAAATTTCTTTTAGGATCATATAGATTTAGCTATTTTGCCATATGGTGAGCCAGGTTTCTTACATCCATTTTAGTTTGCAGAAGTTGAAGGAAGAATACCTCCACACCTACTATAGTAGTTAATTTGTTGAAAAGTTGTGGATATGGAGTGGTTGAGAAGTTTCTCAAGAAACCTCTCTCTCTTTCCTAGGTCGCCTACTTTCGCTTCTTTCTTTTCATTCAAGAAACCTCTCTCTTCTCCCTAGGTCGCCTTCTTTCTCTTCTTTATTTTCGTTCCCAAACTGTGAGTAGCATTTGCCTCAGCTCCTTCTTCATTAGCTGGTTGTCAATTTCAATCCTCTTTTCCTTGCTTCTTTTGTTTCTTAACTTTTTCTTTCATGTCTTTCCCAGTTTGTTTCAGTGGAGGTAGTCAAAGCCTTTGATGCATAACTGGAAGAAGAAGCTATTAAGTTCATTGGAGGTAATTAGATGCATTCGAAAATACTAATATTCTTTCTTTGGAGAAAGCAGGTTTTGATTTTCTTTAAATATTTATATTGAGAAATTTCTCATAACTTCAATTCCCCCCCTCTTGTACTCTATTTTGTTCAGGAAAGTCTTTTCCTTTCTACAGAATTTTGTACATACACATTGAAATCCATTGATTGCCTAATTCTATGAATTTGAAAAGAACTTCATTGAGTGGAACAATTTGCTGCTTAGAAACATGTGCCTTCATGTGATTTCTTATGTTTTCTTTAGTAATTCTTGACTATTTTATTGTTACATAAAATCCTTTTACTCAATTGTTCCGTCTTTGGATTACATATTCAAGGATATACTTGAAGTTCAGAGCTTTGTTAGTTATCAATGTTGGTTGATATTTATTCTACCCTAATATCAGAGGTTGAGACCAAGGTTAGCTTTACGTGGATAATGAATATATCATGATGAAAAAGGGAAGACTATGTGAACTGCTCGCGGAAAAGAAGAAGAAAATAAGTATAGACTTCATATTGGAATGACAGGTGTTTTAATTCAATGCATCATTGAAGCTTTTCACTCATACTCATGAAAAAAAGAGAAAAATGCAGTGGGTTGAGCATAGAATGTTTTAGAAATGTTTATGCCTACGCAATTGAGCTGGTGTGGCGTTCTCTCTGTAGTTTGCTTAAACTATGTTCTTGAAATTCATAAATTAAACTTCTTTTCTTTCTTTTCTAGGAATAATTCCATGGTTGATGTGGTGTGTTATGTGCTGGAAAGTTTTTTTGAGGCTGCTGCTTTTATCCATTATGGGTTCTAAGCGTGTTGATGTAGTATGTTAGCTATCTCTATTTCGTTCATTGTTTCTGAAAACATATTTCGTTGCAGGTGTCAGGACCTTCATTTTCTTTTTTGTTTATTTTAGAGTTTTCTTTTTAATTTTTATTGATATTGTTATTGAATTCTGAAAAATGACAGCTATAGGCAGTGGATAAGCCACCAGTCTAAGATGCCGTTAGAGTTTGGATGCCTGAGGCGCATAGGGGAACACACAGGAGAATTTGACTGAACAAGAGTGCTCTCCTTAAATGGTAGCTTGGTCTATAGTAGTCTGGTTGAGGCATATCTGAGGTATCACATAATTCTCGCCTATTTTTTTGAAGATCAAATCACATACTTTTTGTTAATCTTGGTGGGTCATTTGGATTTTTTGATTCCTCTTTAGATTGAAAAGAATGGGTTTAGGGAGGAAACTGTTCACTTGTTCATTTGGAACATTGCCAATATGCCATTTGGATGTGCAATTGGTTTATTTTTCTGCATCTGCATGCTTGTTGCAAAAACAACAGTTTCTTCCCTGTAATCTTCTATGGCCCCAATTCACTTGCCCCAGCATGTGTAAGTTGAACCTCCTTTTTTCTGGGACAGTTAGTTGTAGAGCAGGAGGCACTTTATGGTTCAAAACCTAGCCCTATGAAGAAGTAGAGTGGCAAAAAGGTCCTACATTGTCAAACAGGAAGTTCTATACGGGATAACGTTGTGAGATGATGCAGTTGGCTAAAAGAAATTGACTTAAAATGTTTAATACTACCGAACTAAGCATATAACTTCTATGGTAAAAAAAGCTTATTGTTGAATTATTATTTTGGGAAGAGGGAAAAGCATCACATAGCTTTCAAGATATATGCTACTGCATGGCAAACAAATTGGTGTTATTTATCTTTTGAGCTTTTGTTCTTACAATCTATTGCATAACATTATCCTTGAAGTTGATCCTGGTGGAAATTTATGACTTCATGGATGTTTGAGAACGTGTGAAATAGAATTAGTGGTAAATTAAGCATATTTATATCGATGAAAAACTTAACTTTAGTAATCTAGACTATACTAACAAAAAAATCTGGTGGTGCAGTGAGACAAGATTAAAAGTGCAAGGATTTCTAGTATGTCATCATCAACAAAAATATTGGGATTCTAGACTGATGAGATCTAAAGTGCACCAAAAGAGACCTTCAAGGTTGAAGTGAAGAAATCTTGAAGATATCGCAAGTAGAAGGCTTTGAGGGAAGCTAAGAAGGTGTTCTTGCTTGGGAAAGCCTTGGAAGAGGTTCAAATGGACTTTTCTTGCATGCAGATTGAAGTACAAAGCCTTCCAAGAGAAACGGAGCGAAGGGAATCAAAACTGGGGCTTGGTTCATGGAATTCTTAAGGTGGAGCCTTTGATGTATGTGATCAGGGTTCTAGTCTCTTTGTTATTTTAGTGTTCTAATTGCTACTTCATAATAGATCAATTCTTACTGTCCTTCTTGGGTTCTAGTGGCTTAGTTCCTCTAGGATTTTTGTGGCTCTTCAATTGGTGTTCTTTTGTGTGCAAATTGGATGGGTCTTGGGTTGCTTCCTTTGATTCCTTCCTTCAATTTCATACCCCCATATCCGATTCTTATCACAGACTAAATGAGTTCAGGAGGCTATTTCAAATTTTTATTCAATCGTGTAGACTGTGTTCTTGCATATTTTCTCTTTGTTCTCTGTATTGATTTCTTCTATTTCAACTTCAAAGGATTAACTCTTATTTCTTATTGCTGAAGCAAATTTTTCACAGCTGAAATAAGTTTTTTAGAACACTAATAAGTTTTTCCCACTTGCAAATTGTTTCTTCATGAATCGTGTTTGTGATTCTGTGTTCGTTTTATCAAGCATTGGGGTAAGCCACTGCATTGCTTTCTTTTGTTTTCTTCTTTGATTCTATTTGAACCTTATATTCTGAGTAATTGTCATTGTTGGTTTTTGAATTCACTTCATTAGTTTGATAGTATATTTGAGAGTAGTATCTAATTTGTGGATGACTTATAATTGCTGGTCTAATGGCCTTTTAAGTTATGACCTTGATCTTATATCAGATGACTGATGAATTTCTGTGTCTATAATTTACACATTCTGTTTCAGTTCATAAAATGAGGGGACAGCAATGCTGGGAGGCACTGGCTTCAAAAACTACTGCATGTGAAAATGAGAGGCGTGGAATTCACTTGTGACGGGTGTGTGGTTTGTATAAGTAGTTTTGAGCTTTAGATGCATTTTGAGAAAACTAGTATTCATGTTTTCTATTTTCACCTGATGTTTTTATAGATTCGCCTGTTTCCCACGCTTGAAGAAGATACAATTGTGCGACAAGAGAAAGAACTACAGAGTCAAAGGTAGAGGGTATGGGCTCCAAGAGAGATAGGTGTCAAGATAATACTCAAGTGTTTTATGTACTAACCTCTTTCTATTCTAAATTTCAGGTCCACAAGAAACTTCAGAGGTATTTAATTGCAGAGCAGGAGGAACTTCATGGTTCAAAACCAGGCCCTATGAAGAGGCATAGTGGCAGAAAGGTCCTAATGTCAAAAAGAAGGTTCTATACCTGTAATGGGCTGAAATGCTGCAATTGACTAAAAGAAATCATTTTAAGATGTCTAATACTGCTGAACTTACCATATGACATTTATGGTTGAATTGCCTTTAGTGAGTCATTCTTATTTCATGTGCATGTTATGGAAACTTACTGAACTTGGTGATGCCCAGAGTGAATAACCATGATGCAAAATGTGAGTTTCCTTTCTTAAATCTCTATGATAGGTTGAATAGCATTTAGCGGGTCATTCTTATTCTGTGTGCATGTTATGGTAGCAAATGTATTTGAGCTGAGATATCTATTTCAATTATGCAGGGTTCTAAACCAATAAACAGCACAAAAACCTAAGGATTCTCTGATGTATTTTACCTTGATTCAGTTCACCAGAAAAACATTGAGGAACACTTGTAATATTTCTACTGTCAACGTGTTTACATGTGAAACTTGCTGATATGTCCACATAAAATTCTTCCTATATACGTTGCTGTAGCTTTAGATTCGAAGAACTCTATTCCTTATTATATTGTTTTCTTTTTTAAACAAAATTTCAGTTTAACCAAGGTTAGGCATTACTTTTAAATTCCAGAATTGAAGAAGAGTTTTCTTGTATGTTTTTTTTTCTTGTATTTTCAGTTGTAGTAACCAAGGTTAGCCATTCCTTTTTTTTTTTTGTTTAACTGGAATTCACTACATACAACTGCATAAGTGGTAAAAAAAAAAAAAAACTTGGACGTTGGATTTATTACAAACAACTGTATAAGCAAGTTGTGGTAAATTCTTTTAGAATGCATATGTAAGTTAAAATTGAAATGGTGTCCCAAAATTCATATTATGGAATTTACTTCTTCAATTTTCTTGTTAAGGTAACTGGTCGGGGAAAAAAATTTAAATTATACTTTTTGTCCAAATGAGAAAGGAGCCGACTTCTTTCTTTTTCTTTTTTCTTTTTATTTTTTGGGTTAGGGAAGAGAAAGGAGCTTATGAGGGAAGACAGTGAACAATCTAATGCTCTAACCAAAATAATAATAATAATACCGATCAGCATCTTGAAAGTTGCACTTGCTGGAGGAACAATTGCAATATATTCTTGGCATCATTAGGAGGAGATTTCATACGGGTAGATGAAGCGCTAGGGCTGTCAATCGGGATCAATGAGCTGGGCTTTGTCAAGCCTGAGCTCGGCCCGATTGATAGCGGGCCGAAAAAACATGAGTCCGGGCTCGTGCTGAGCTCGGGCTTGCCCTAACTCAATTTTTAAATTTTTTATATAATAAATAATATTTTTTAATAATATAATAATAATATTATTATATAAAAATATACATACATATAAAAAAAATATATAAATATATATATTTTCGAACCGGGCTAAAATCGGACTGAGCTTACCTCAGCCCGAGCTCGGCCCGAAAATTATTCGGGTTGAATTTTTCTGCTTGAGCCAGGGCTCATGTCGGGCTGAACGGGCAGGGTTCGGGCCAGCCCGGCCCAATTGACAGTCTTATGAAGCGCATTCTTTTTTGTTTTATAGAGCAGGGAGAGGAATGTGGGAGTTTTAAAGATTGCTCAACCTTGCTACATTCCTCGACTCCTATCGTAGTGCACATGCAGAAGAATATGACAAACAATTTTAATCAGAAATTAAACTTCTTAGAAATTAAAACTTGAAGAGAATCCTAACTGGAAGTTCTTTGGGAAAAGCCTATAAACCTATAAGAAAGTATATCTATAAATTTAAAAGACGAACTCTTAATATTAAAATGCATGGTGCAAGCAGTTGCAGTGTTGATAGTGAATGTAGTTGCAGTGTTTCAGCTCAATGCTGTGATTGATTATGCAATGTGGGTGGATTGCAATACTTAATCATGCAGGGGAATGCAGTAGGAATGTAGTGAAAGTTCAGATCATGCATGCAGTGGAATGCATTGTAACTTCAGAGCATGCAATAACATTGCCAGTGTTCTCAGTTGACATGGCAGACAGTTGTGCCACCTGGATACATGAAGTTGCCAGCTAGAATGAGCTGGAGTCGGTACTGACATGCAATAAGGAGAGAGGAAAATTTAATTTGTCCATTGCTGACATGGAGAAGGAGGAAGAGAATTTTGTTTTTTCTTGCTAGTTGTTAGTTGTTATTTATGCAGTTTTGGCTGCTGACTTCTGTATGTATAAATAACACATTCGTGTACATTTTGTGATAATGAGATTACATAATTCTTCTCCATTTGATTGTTTTTTCTCTTTCTAGAATTTCTCTCTCTGGTTGATCTTGTTCTCAGTTTTTGGTTATTGAATTCAGTCTGCAAATGATAGTGCAGACTTGTTCTTTGTGTTGTCAGTTGAAATCATTCTGCAAATGATATTGCAGAACAAAATTTAACATGGTATCAGAGCCAGTCCATTGCATTCTCTGATAACTTCAATTGCCTCTTGAGTGTTCTTCTAGTTTTCTGGAAATTGGAAGTTTTTTTTTTGAATTGGTAATGGCAGAACTGATTCCTACAAATCCTCTACATCTGAATCCAAACGATAGCTCAATTTAGCCTTTGGTGCAACCAATTCTTACTGAGATAAACTATCATTCTTGGAGTCGTGCAATGAAGATGGTGTTAATCTCAAGGAATAAAATAGGTTTTGTTGATGGAACAATTGAAGCTCCACAATGAGGTACAAGACATTATACTCTTTGGCAGCAGGTAAACACCATTGTCTTATTTTGGATGATTAACTCTATGGATTCCACAATTGCACAGAGTGTAATGTGGCTTGATACTGCTAAAGAAGTGTGTGATGATTTGTGTGATCGTTATTCCAGTGGTGATTCTTATCATTTGTCTGATTTAATTGAGGAGATTCATTTAATAAAGCAAGGAAATAAATATGTAAATGAGTATTATACACAACTAAAAATTTTGTGGGATGAGCTACGGGTGCCGAGGCCTTTGCCTAAATGTGCATGTAATCCTAGTTGTACATGTGGAGCAGTCAGGCAAATGAGAGAATATTATGATGAGGATTGTGTCATTCAATTTTTGAAAGGCTTAAATGAACAATTCAATAGTGTAAAATCTCAAGTGTTGATGATGTCTCCTCTACCTTTGGTCAATCAAGTGTTTTCCATGGCAATCAAGCATGAGAGGCAATTGAACTATGCTTCTAATCAAAGTTCAGACTTGCAAGTAATGATGGCTAAACCAGTGAATGATGTAGATATGAATAACATGCACAGTGTGTCTACTAGAGAAATGCATTCTGGTTTACAATCAGGGAGAAATGCAGTGAATGCTATAGCAGGTAACCAGAGAAGAGGTTTTGGTCAAAGAAGTATGATCTGTACATTCTGTGGAAAGAATGGTAACACAGTGGATAAATGTTATAAGAAACATGGTTATCCACCAAATTTCAAGTTTAGAAACAGAGATGGTGGATATACTAGTGGTACAAAACCAGGTGGAGGTTTTCACTCGGTTATGAGAGGAAATATGGTTATAAATCTTACTAATAATTCATCAGTTCAAGAATTTTTAGGTTCTCAAAGTACTGCAGCAAGGACATGAATCACTCAAGAGCAGTATTTCAATTTAATGAAGATGCTTCAAGCCACACAAATCCAGAGTTCATGATCTGCTGTACCTCAATCCACCCCAGTGCATCAAGCAACTACTTTAGCAGCAAAATTTGATACTTCCTCAGATTACACAGGTACACATCTTTCTGAAACCACAAAGCAGTGGATATTGGATTCAGGAGCAACTGATCATATTGTGTGCTCTTTAAACTTGTTCACTTCCTTCACTCCAGTTAGTAACCTTTTTGTTCAGCTCCCAAATAATAGTTCTGTGCTTGTTACACATAAAGGCCATATTATTCTTTCTGAACAACTTCAATTGCGTGAAGTTCTTTACATACCTTCTTTCAGTTATAATCTTGTCTCAGTTGATAAGCTCATTCAGCATAATCATTGCAATGTGATTTTTCATTCTGCTGGATGTTTGATACAGGACAGTGTAACCCTGAGGAGGATTGGATTAGCTAACTGCTATCATGGCCTTTATCATCTTGATTTTCCTTCAGTCAATAGTGTTCCTGCATTTAATCTTTTGTTATCTTCAAATTCTTCTGCTGATATTCCTTCTTGTACTAAACCAATTTCTAATTCTATTGCTACTGTCAATTGGCATCTTAGATTAGGACATCCTTCTGATTAAAGATTGCAGTTACTTAAAGGCATTTGGCCAGCTATCTGTATTCATGTTGATTGCAAGTGTACTATCTGTCCTTTAGCAAAACAGAAAAACCTTCCATTTCCTTTGAAACAATCCAGTACTTCCAGATGTTTTGAACTCATTCATATGGATATATGGGGACCTTATAAGCATTCAACTATTCATAATAAGAAGTATTTCTTGAGTATTGTAGATTATTTCAGTAGATATACTTGGATATTCTTGATGAAAGAAAAAATAGAAGTTAGGAAACTTGTTCAAGATTTTTGTTGCTTTGTTGAAAATCAATTTTCAAAGACTATTCAGAAAATTAGAACTGACAATGGTTCTGAGTTTCAGATATCCTCTTTCTATCAATCCAAAGGCATCATACATGAAATTTTATGTGTTGAAACTCCTCAGTAAAATGGCATAGTAGAGCGAAAACATCAACACATTCTTAATGTATGAAGAGCTTTGAAACTACAATCTAATATTCCTATTTTTTATTGGGAATATTGTGTCCAACATGCAGTCTATTTGATAAACAGACTTCTACTTCTATTCTGCATAATCAAACTCCCTATACTGTTCTTCATGGAAGGGAGCCTTTTTTTACTAATCTGAGAGTTTTTGGATGCCTTGCTTTTGCATCTACTTTAGAACAAGGGAGATCAAAATTTGATGCTGTGATGTTGGGAATTTCACAAACTAGTAAAGGGTACATTCTGTTGGATTGGATTTCCAGAGCTATATTTGTATCTAAAAATGTTGTATGCTATGAAGAGATGTTTCCTTTCCATCTTACTTCTACTTCTTCCAGTCCATATATTCCTTTCAATACATCATTTCGAAATGCTCAACCAGTTTTTCCTACACAAGACATCTACTTTAGAACAAGGGAGATCAAAATTTGATCCCAGAGCTAAAAAAGCTGTGATGTTGGGAATTTCACAAACTAGTAAAGGGTACATTCTGTTGGATTGGATTTTCAGAGCTATATTTGTATCTAGAAATGTTGTCTGCTATAAAGAGATGTTTCCTTTCGATCTTACTTCTACTTCTTCCAGTCCATATATTCCTTTCAATATATCATTTTGAAATGCTCAACCAGTTTTTCCTACACAAGATATCTCTTCAGTATATTTTCCCTCAAATAATGAATCCAGTCCAACTACTTTTGTTTCAGATATACATGTTTCTGTTTCATTTCCAGTTAATGATCCTCCTTTATTAGTTGTTACACCACTCAGAAAATCTTCTAGACCAAAATCAACACCTACTTATCTCTCTGATTACATCTGTAACAATATACAAACTACTCCTCACACTTTAACTAGAGTAATATCATATGATCTTTTATCTCCTGTATGCAAAACTTTTGCTTTGAATGTTTCATAAAATGTTGAACCAAGTTGTTATGAAGAGGCAGCCCGGATTCCTGCTTTGCAAGAAGCTATGAAGAAAGAAATAAAGGCTCTTGAAAGTGCTAAGACTTGGACTCTGGTGCCTCTGCCACCTGGAAAACAGCCCATAGGCTGTAAATGGGTATACAAAGTGAAATATAATTCAGATGGTACAAAGCAATTGGGAGTAGATTATATAGATACCTTTTCACTAGTAGCCAAAATGACTGCTATTAGAACAATTCTTGCTGTTGCAGTGGCTAAGGGATAGTATCTGCATCAATGTGATGTGAACAATGCTTTTCTACATGGTGATTTGGAAGAAGAGGTTTACATGGTACCTCCACCAGGCTTTCAGAATCAGTCATTAGTCTGTAAGCTGAATAAATCTCTTTATGGACTTAGGCAAGCTAGTAGGCAATGGAATGCCAAACTGACTGCAGCATTAATTAGCCTTGATTTTCAGCAGTCCAAGAGTGATTATTCATTGTTTGCTAAGGCTGTTGATAATACTTTCATTGCTGTGCTTGTTTATGTGGATGATGTAGTTTTTGCCAGCAATAGTTTGACAGCAACTGAAGAGGTCAAAGTATTTTTACATGATCAGTTCAAGATCAAAGATTTGGGGGACTTGAAGTATTTTTTAGGACTAGAAGTGGCCAGAAACAAAACAGGTTTGAACCTGTCACAAAGAAAATATACCCTTGATTTGCTTACTACTTTTGGATTCTTGGGATGTAAACCATCTGATACTCCTATGGAGACCAATGCAAAATTTGAACATTTTGATTCACCTACACTGCCTCATTCAACTAGTTACAGAAGTTTGATTGGAAAGCTATTGTACTTGACTATTACTAGACTAGATATAAGTTTTGCTGTTCAGTAACTTAGTCAGTCTCTTGATAAGCCTACAGAATATCATGTTAAAGCAGCTCATCGGATTCTTAGGTATCTTAAGAAAGCTCCAGGTCAAGGCCTATTTTTCCCTGCTCAGTTAGATTTGAAGCTTACAGCCTTTGCAGATTCAGATTGGACAGGGTGTTCTGAAGTAAGGAGATCAGTAACAGGTTATTGTGTTTTCTTGGGAGGTTCTTTGATTTCTTGGAAATCTAAGAAACAAAATACTGTTTCTAGAAGTTCTGCTGAAGCAGAATATAGAGCTTTAGCTCATGCTGTTTGTGAATTGCAGTGGCTGTCATTTGTTCTACAAGAGCTTCATTTGCCTCTTTCAATAGCAGTCCCTCTTTATTGTGATAATCAAGTAGCCCTTCATCTGGTAGAAAATCCAGTTTTTCATGAGAGGACAAAGCACAATGAAATTGATTGTCACTTTGTTCGTGAGAAATATCAAGTTGGACTAGTGAAACCTTTGCCTATTTCTTCCAATTTATAAGTTGCAGATATTTTTACTAAAGCATTGCCTGCACCCCAATTTTCTTTTTTGATGTAGCATCTTGGTATTCAAAATATTTTCTCCAGTCCAACTTGAGGGGGGCTATTAAAATGCATGATGCATGCAACTGCAGTGTTGATGGTGAATGCAGTTGCAGTGTTGCAGCTCAATGCTGTGATTGATTATGCAATGTGGGTGGATTGCAATACTTGATCATGCAGGGGAATGCAGTAGGAATGTAGTGAAAGTTCAGATCATGCGTGCATCAATCCCAGCATGATCAGGTATTGCAATACTTGAAATTGATTGTCACTTTGTTCGTGAGAAATATCAAGTTGGACTAGTGAAACCTTTGCCTATTTCGTCCAATTTATATGTTGCAAATATTTTTACTAAAGCATTGCCTGCACCCCAGTTTTCTTTTTTGATGCAGCAACGTGGTATTCAAAATATTTTCTCCAGTCCAACTTGAGGGGGGCTATTAAAATGCATGATGCATGCAGTTGCAGTGTTGATGGTGAATGCAGTAGTAGTGTTGCAGCTCAATGCTATGATTGATTATGCAATGTGTGTGGATTGCAATACTTGATCATGCAGGGGAATGCAGTAGGAATGTAGTGAAAATTCAGATCATGCGTACAGTGGAACACATTGTAACTTCAGAGCATGCAGTAACATTGCCAGTGTTCTCAGTTAACATGGCAGACAGTTGTGCTACCTGGATACATGAAGTTGCTAGCTGGAATGAGCTGGAGTCGGTGCTAACATGCAACAAGGAGAAAGGGAAATTTAATTTGTCCATTGCTGACATGGAGAAGGAGGAAGAGAATTTTGTTTTTTCTTGCTTGTTGTTAGTTGTTATTTATGCAGCTTTGGCTGCTGACTTCTGTATGTATAAATAACACATTCGTGTACATTTTGTGATAATGAGATTACAGAATTCTTCCCCATTTGATTGTTTTTTCTCTTTCTAGAATTTCCTCTCTGGTTGATCTTGTTCTCAGTTTTTGGTTATTGAATTCAGTCTGCAAATGATAGTGTAGACTTGTTCTTTGTGTTGTCAGTTGAAATCATTCTGCAAATGATATTGCAGAACAAAATTTAACACTTAAAGCGCAAAGTAAATCAACATCAATTTCTGACGAATCGTATAGTTTAGTTGTACAATTTAATTTACCAAAAAAGGTTATTAAACGAATTGTAATTAAAATTGAAACAGTCCTACATTGATGCGTCAATTGGACAAATATGCCCATATTTTTTAGAAGTCTCAAAAGCTTTCCTAAATTTTTCTTCAACTAGGAGATTCTTAGGTGGATTGGGTCCACAACCTCACGTGGGGATTGGATTCACCATGTGAAGCTACCTGTTCTATTTTACCTGCTAACTGGTTGACCCCTTCTTTTTGTCTCTCCCTTTTTTCTTTCATTTCTTTGAATTGATGTAGAGACAAGACTGGAATTCTAATCTTCATAAAGAAGTTGATTTTTGATTTTGTTGTGGACTGAAGAATAGAAATTGTTGCAGTGAGATGATGGCGTGATTAAAGCAATTCCCACTCTACTTTATAGTGCGTATTTGGTGTCATTATTGGGAGTGGTTGAATTGTGAGGCTTTAGGACAACGAGAATTGGCCGTGGCTACGGCAAGCGATGAGCTACTAGGGAAGGATATATCTTGGACTGATTATTGGTGACGATCCTTTCCTTGTGTTATGTCCAAGCTTAATGAACTGAATTAACAGGAGATCTCAACTCAACAATGAAGTTAACGGAGCTAAGAACTCAAACAAAAATAGAATACAGATGGAAACGGGCCTGAATGTGATATAAAAATGAAGAAAAAAGAGGTTTACAGAGATGGGATTTAACCCAAGGAACAGAGCTAAAGCTTAGCAAAATTCTAATGACATAAGCTCCAAAAGATGCCCTAATCCAACTACATATAGCTTAGTTAATCACCGCCTCAAACACATGCCATAGGTGTGAAGTCTTAAAGATGAAAATGACTTGAATCACCAGTTGGTAGAATGACCAGAGAATGGCCGTGAAGGAGAAGGTCTCGACCAACTATGTGAACAGTTGCATGGTTGGTTGATCCAAACCACACACTGCTTAATCCAGACGACAACATTTTACTGACATTTTAAACCAAACAACGAGAACTCCAAATAAGCCCCCAACTACCTTAATTAACTTTTGAATTCATTTCCTTCTAGATATAACATTTCCCCATCCTTGGAAATAGTCTTGTCCTCAAGGCTAAAATTGAAATTTTGGAAATTGCTTCTTGATAAAATCTGCATCCTCCTAGGTAGCTTTTTCACCAAGTAGATTAGTCCATCTTATTAACCACTGAACCACCATTGCATTGCACCTTTTTCATCAAGTAGATTTGTCATTCCCTTTATTTCTAACTAGTCAGATATGAAAGTAGATGGGAATATGGGCTTAAGTCAATCGCGCATATGAGGCATGGGAATAAATAGTCATGGTTTCATGTTAGGAAGGATTATAGCGGGAGTTATGCAGCCAATAGGCCTTGTACCAGTACGTGGTTAAGGATCTCGATATTTACAAGGGGTTATTGCGCTCATTGGAGCCCTAGGATCTTCAAAGATCTGGTTCTACTATTTAGTGGCTTACTTTGCTTGACTTAGGATGGGTTGTGGCAATTACCTACAACTCAGCATTCTATGTATATCCTATATGCAGTCCAGTAAGTACCTACCACTGGCCTCTCAATCGGACAATATAGATGCATTGATATTAATAGGACATCCAGTGGATCCTCAACATTTTGTAGCAATTTGTACTGTACTTCAATTGATTTATAATTTTATATCTCCTATTATTGTTAAATTAACACTTACATTATTTCTATGCAATTCCGTTTCGAGAACAATTTTTCCATGCCAAAGCTGCCCCTCTCGGATTCATTATTGGTGCAACTTTGTGGTGAGATAGGAGGATCCACTAGAGCAGAGGATTGTATCTCAATTATGCAGCTTATTTTTATTATTTCCTTCAAAAACATTGTACTCAGGAGTTTCTTGTAAAAATAATTTACGATATTTTTATAATTGAAACTATTATTGTTATGATCCTATTATTCTTATTTTATCATTTCGTAATAATTATAGCATTTGAAACTGTCAAGACATGAAAATAAGTGGGATAAATAACTAATGTGAACAACACATATAAAAATTCTCCAAAATAAAGGACATGACAATCATTCGATAGTATGACAAATAACATGTAGGACAAAACTAGACTCGTTACAATTGGATCAAAATCCTCTTCCAAGACGAGGGATCTCATGGACTTCTAGAATAAATTCACTCAGCTACTCAATAATGAAGCATGAGGGGTCATCCTCTAGTTGCAATAACAATTGGATTGTGTCTCCCTCTACCATAAATAGGAATATAGCCTAAAACTAAGTGTATCGACAAATAAAAGGGAATTCTGTGGAAAGCATTAAGAACTATATGTACCACAACATCAGTAGGTGAAGCAGGGCTAGGTTGAGTGATATGAAGCAGTAGATGCTCGGGGTTCTGGATCCAAGTATGTGTATGTCATAGGTGCCGCTCCATATAGTTGGGATCATACACAGACAGGGGTGCCACTACAGTGCCAAGTTGATACGTGGCAAGGATGTGTAAATCTTACTGGACCTAGTAATTGTCTAGGTTGATATCTTGGATATGTACTTCTTGTTGTTAATGAGTCAAAGTCCTCCGACAAAAAATTGGCTAATTTGGGATCTAGCCCCATGAAATATTTTGAAAATAAAAAGAAGTATGTTGTTCTACTATAATGGCCCGAACCAAAAGACCTGATGATCAAAGGTGGATTTGGGGATGGGAGGTGACTCCCGCTCCCCAACATTACCATAATTAAAATATTTTGACCCTTCAAAATTAATTTTGCCCCTCTTCTTCCCCCAAATTTTTTAGTTTACACATTATTGTAAGGCTTAGAGAAACTAAATAAACTTTTAGAGTTAGTGATTTTTTTATAAATTTATTTTTCTTTTTAATTTTTATTCATTTGCATTAGTTGGGTTGTGTCTTCTTTATTTTTATTTTGGACTATATGTTGGACTTCCTTAACTTGGCACTTGGCCGACCACTTATG
Organism: Rauvolfia tetraphylla; assembly: GCA_030512225.1. Lineage (NCBI taxonomy): Eukaryota > Viridiplantae > Streptophyta > Magnoliopsida > Gentianales > Apocynaceae > Rauvolfia > Rauvolfia tetraphylla. Next base: position 390,684 of record JAJQKT010000053.1, read on the forward strand.
GTCTTTGTTTTATTTGCATTCTCTATTCCAAATTGGGCTCGTTTTATTAGAAAAAAACATATTTGATTGGTTCTTAATGAAAAAATAAAATAGCATGAATGAATTTAAAATTGAAAGACCTAAGAGGGGGTGAATTAGGTTTTTGGTTAATTATCAAAATCTTTTTCCCTTTTTGCAAATCTTTTGCCTTAATAAAAGCTCTTCTTTAAATTCACAAACTTCAAGTTATATGTGATTTGATGGTTAATACAAGATTATCAAACTATAAGATCACAACCAATCAATCAACAACTAAGCACAAATAATAATAACACAAGTATGTAAACAAGTAAAGCAATAAGAAAATGAACATAAGATTTATAGTGGTTCGATCTCTCCAAGATCTACATCCATTACCTTGAGTCCACACATTTCAACCAATCCACTATATGCTCAATTTAGGCAATTACACAAGAGGCTCACCCCACAAGGGTTTTACACTCACAACCTTTTTAGTAATTATACAAACAAGGCTCACCCTTCCACAAGGATTTTATATCTAAAGACAACCTAAAGACCAATCTAATCCAAGGCTCACCCACACACGGGTTTTATACTACAACCTTGATTAATCTAGTCTATGGCTCATCCTTACCAAAAGAATTTTGTGTCACAAGATAACCTTGTATTGAGCAAGTATAAAACAAAGTAAAATGAAGAATGGAGTTTGGATGTTACCAACACTTCTTGGTGGATAAATACAATTGGTATGGCTTTTATAGATGTGAAAATTCAAATACAACAGCTATAAAACGGCTAGTAACGGCTAGTTTCAGAGAAGTTCGGACGTTCGAACTTTCTGCTATGCGTCCGATTGGTTTGCATCCGAACTTCAAGTCCAAACATTTGGTAGCAAGTTTGAAGAGGTGATTTTGCATTCTCAAATGAACTATTTAAGTACTCAAATATGTATAGCCACAATAACACTCAATTTAGCTTTGCAAAATCACAAAACTCATGTATTTAATTGTTTTCATGATGTAACTTAAAGTCATAGGTCAAGTCAAGAACCATGATGAAAAATTTCACAATCTCAACTCAACCATTTTCAAAATCTCAGAAAACAATCATTTTCAACTTAAATTTCAAATGCAACCACATAATACATAGTTTCCAAATGCATCCACACAAATGCAGTTTTCCAAATCCAAATGCAGTCACAGCTAGTAATCATTCACACAACATATAGCACATTAACATATAGCACATTTTGTCATCACTCAAAGATGGGGTTAATGAAAATAAGACAACATGTATCACATATAAGTAGTATATTGATCAACTCTCATTTAGCAATTTAGCAATATATTGATCAACTCTCATAAACAGTATATCTCTAGTCAAATAATTATCATCCTAACAGCAATAACCATTATGTAGCATCTCAACAATAATAAATCAAATTCTTCTCCCCTTTTTTTTAGCAGCAATTTAACTTGGGGTGAGAGTACTTGGACAACAAAAGTGAAACAAAAGAAACTCTTATCACAAAGATTTCACATATTGAGCTTCAAAACATTATAATGACTAGAAAGGCACAAGTAAATTTCAATGTTAGAGCATAACATGTGCATTACGGCATAAATTAAAATAAGCAACAAAATAGAGTTTAGGGATAGAAAGACTTAGTCTTTGATGTGTTTCATGGTCTTCACTTCCAAATTTATTTGCTATGATTGCAATGTCTCCCTTGATCTATATATGATGGGGTCCTTCATTTGTTGACTCCTTGCTCATGTAGTTCTGCTTTGGAAAGTTTCCAAACGAGAGGATCTTTGGATCTTCTTTCTTTGAACCACATTTTCCTCCTCCCTTGGCTGAAGAAAATTGGTGATGGATTTGTGATTTGACTTTGTTAAACTTCCTTCACCTCCTTCTTCTTGCTTGTTCTCTTAAGCTTTACCTCTTTGTTCTTCATTCTCATGCTCTTCTTCTTCTTGGGGTGCTTCACTGCCTTTTCCTTCATCTTTTGTATTCTTCTTTAGCAACAAATTGATAACCATTTCAATTTTTACTGTCATTACTACCATCCTTATTGCTGCCATCTCCACCCATATTATCTTCTTCATCTTCTTCATTTTCCTCTTTACTGTCCTCTTTCTCATTTTCTTTCTTTTCTTCTTCTTTGGCTTTATAGGAACTTGCACCATTTAAAATCACTTGAGAAATCTTTCTCAAGTCTTCTTTCATATTCTTGACTCTAACTTCTAAACCATCAAATTCGCCAAGAATCATCAGAGCAAAAGACTTGAAGAATTTGTCCATCTTCTTCATTTCCTCTACATGGGTGTTCAATATCTCTTGAAACACCTTGGCAACTATGGTATTACCTCTAGTGAGATTATCATCTTCAACTTCTTTTCCTTCAATAGAGAGTACCTCTTCAAATAGTCTTCTTTTATGGAAGGTTGCTCCCCCTCACTAGATGACTCATGCTTCCTCTTGGAATTGCTTTCCGGGGTTTAAATTTTTTTTTATTCTCTTTGGATTCTTCTTCTTCTTCACATGACTTTCTTTATCCTTTTGTGCATTATCACTAGCATCTCTTCTATCACCCCTTAGAGGAGTTTCTCTTCTAGCCCTTCATACATTATCATCATCAAGTATCCAAAGCATTCTTTTTAGTGAGTTGTTGGTGTAGACTTCTTCACTCTTTATTAGTAAACTACTAGAAGGTAATTGCACTTGGAAATACTTGAATTCCTTTCAATAACCTTCCATACGGCAATGCCTTATGCTCGGTTCTTCTAGCTGCCATTATATTCTTTAGCACTATATATATATTATTAGCCCTAAGGGCAAATCATGTAATTATGATTAGTTTTGAATAATGACAAATATTGATGAGGACTAATGTGTTTGTATGATTGAGTGATAGGATTGATGACTTGAGAAACATGAAGTCTTATTGCCTTGAAGCTAAAATGCAAGAAAAACTCAATATCCCAAATGTGATTGAAGATTTGAAGAGTATGTTCAAAATGATTTAAGGCATTGAAGACTTAGAGTGTAGAATTATTAAAATAGGTACATTCTTATGTAAACTCTACACTTGTATGTCTTGGTTTCATTTGAATGTATGAGAGATTACAAAACTTATTTTGAAATGGTTTTCAATAAACTTTGAGATAACAAGTATGTTTTTTGAAATCTCAAATGAACTTGAAAAGATCTTGTATGATCAAAGTATTTTTGTAACGGTTTTTGTGTTTAAAAGTGCCAAAATGATGATGTGTCCATTCTTGCAAATGGTTTTCAATAATAACAACAATGATTTTCAGATGATTTGATTGAATTTGAAAAGTTTGGATGCAAGTTTGGACGTCCAAACTCAGGAAATGGTTACTATGTTTCCAGAGAAGTTCGGACGCAAGTTCGGACGCATGGAGTAAAGTTCGGACGTCCAAACATTCTCTAATAGCATGGTCATTGTTTTTCCAGAGAAGTTCGGACGCAAGTTCAGACGCATGAGGAAAAGTTCGGACGTCCGAACTTTTCCAGACAGCTTGGTACAGTAAAATTCGGACGCAAGTTCGGACGCATAACAGAAAGTTTGGACGTCCGAACTTTACTATTACTAGCCGTTACCAGCCGTTTTATAGCTGTTGCATTTGATTTTTCACATCTATAAAAGGTATAAACTTCAGAATTTTTGTAACTCTTGAATCTTTATGAACTCCAAGTATTCCAAAAGCTTTTAGCAAACTTCAAAGCTCTCTTATCTTGTGCATTCAATTGATTATTCAAAAGGCATCAAAGTGTGAAGGTACAACATTGTGTAAACATCTACCAACAAGTGGTAACATCTACACACTCTTCTTTATCTATCAATTTGTGTTGTTCTATTTGCTCTAGCAAGGTTATCTTGATAACATAAAATCCTTTAGATAAGGGTGATCCTTGAAGTTGTGATTCAATGTTGTTTGAGATATAAAACCATTGAGTTTGGTGAGCCTTGCATTGTAAAAGTTACTAGAAGAGGTTGTGAGTGTAAAACCATAGTGTGGTGAGCCTCTCTTGTAATCTGTAAACCTGAGCTAATATTAGAGTGTTTGAAATCCTTAAGTGTGAGCGTAAGGTAGTGGACATAGATCTTGAGGATCGAACCACTATAAATTGCTTGAGTTCTTTGCTATTGCTTTCTTCATTGCTTTACTTTAAACTGTCTCTATTTTGCCTATATAATTTGTTCTGGGTCTAAAAGCATAAAAGGTTTAATTTTGCGATAATTAGCCAAATACCTAATTCACCCCCTCTTAGGTATTTCAATTGGTATCAGAGCTAGAACTTCTTTGTGTGGTATTGCAACCTAGAAGACAAAGATCCTATGGCTAATATGTCAAACCTACCTTACCAAGAAGAATCCTCAACAAATAGACCACCTTTGTTTGATGGAACAAATTACACTTTCTAGAAATCTAGAGTTAAAATTTATATTTGTTCTATCAATTTTGATTTGTGAAATATAATAGAGAAAGGTCCTTATGTCCTAATGAAAATGAGAGCTGATGGAATAACCTCATAACCCAAGTCCACTGATGAATTTGATGAGCATGATTCTAAGAAAATGACTTTAAATTATCAGGCCATGAATATATTAAGTTGTGCTTTAGATGTTACTGAATACAATAGAGTTAGTGGATGTGATTCTGCCCATGACATGTGGAGATTACTCCAAATTACACATGAAGGTACTAATCAAGTTAAAGAATCTAAACTTGCCATGCTTGTTAGAGATTATGAACTGTTTACCATGAAACAAGGTGAAAATGTTAGTGATATGTTTACAAGATTTACTAACATTTTTAATGGCTTGAAAGCTTATGGTAAAAGTTATACAATGGGAGAGCAAAACAGAAAGATTTTAGATGCTCTACCAAAATCTTGGCAGCCTAAGACACTTGCTATTGAGGAATCCAAGGACTTGAAGACTCTTCCACTCGAAGAGCTCATTGGATCTCTACTGACTCGTGAAATGAAGATGAAACGGCTAAATGATAAGGAGGATGAAGAAAAAGGAAGAAAAGGAGTGGTACTCAAGTCCTCAAATCACTTGAGTGAACAAGAACAGTCTTCAAGTGTAGAAGAAGGAGGAAACAGTGGAGAAGAAGAGATTGCAATGGCAGTGAGGAAGTTCAAAAGATTCTACTAAAAGGAATTCCTCAAGAAAGGAAGAAAACCAGTCAAAAAGGGTGAGCATCTTGTTGCTGACTGTCCTAAAGTGTTGGAAAGGGAAAGAGACAGCAAAAACAGAAAGAAATCTATCAAGGATTAGCTGGAACGTGGGATCAACAAGAGAGTGAGAATGACAGTGAAGAAAAGGCCAACATATGCTCTATGGCCATTGATGATGAGGTACAATCTTCACCTTTCATTTCAAATGTATGTGATGATGATATTTATTCCAGTGATTTGATTGTAGAACTATATGAAGAACTGAAAAAGGCTTCAAAAAGAAATAAAGAAATGAAATTCAAAATCAATGATTTATCAAATGAAAATTCAAAATTACGTGTTGAAAATGGTAAACTTCTTGAAACCATTAGTTGTCTTACCATTGAAAAAGAAGTTTTGAATACAACCATACAAAGCATATCTTTTGAAAACAAAAAGCTTTGTACAAGAATTATTTCTCTTGAATTAATGATAAAAGATCATGAGCTTTTAAAAAGAAAGGTAAATGATCTAACTTTATGCATTGAGAAATTTACAAATGGAAGAGAAAATTTAAATAAATTACTAGGTTATCAAAGATCTTCATTTGTAAAATACGGTCTTGGTTTTACACATGATTGTTTTGCTCCAAAACAAAAAATGTCTTTTGTTAAAGAATTTTCTCATTCTAGGTCACATATTTGTTGCACATATTGTGATAAGCATGGACACAAGGTTTCTAGATGTTTTATAAAAAGAAAGATAGAAAATGGTGTTAAGACCATTTGGAAAATCAAAGGAACTTTTACTAACCCCCTTGGACCCAAAAGGATATGGGTACCAAAAATCACTCTTTCTAATTTGGTGTAAGTACAATTTGCCTCAAGATCAAGTGCCACAAAATGGTTCCTTGATAGTGGCTGCTCAAGGCATATGACTGGAAATGCATCACTTGTTAGTGAGCTTCAAACTACAAGTGAAGGTTTTTGTCACATTTGGAGATAAGAAGAAAGGGAAAATACTTGGAATAGGTAACATTGGCAAAGGTTCTTTCCCTCTTATCAAGAAAGTTTTACTTATTGAAGGTTTAAAGTATAATTTACTTAGTATTAGTCAATTATGTGACAATGGATGCAAAGTAGAGTTTAAATGTGATACTTGTACTATTCTTGACAGTGCAAGTAACAAAACTATTTTTGTTGCTAAAAGAGTTGGTAATGTATATGTGCTGTATCTTGATGAGCTTATTACTAATGATATTAAATGTCTTGCTATTCATGAAAATGATGGATTTTTATGGCATAGAAGATTAGGACATGTAAGCATGGATTTATTGAACAAACTTTCTACACAAGAGCTAGTTAGAGGATTACCAAAATTGCACTTTGACAAAACTCATCTTTGTGATGCTTGTCAATATGGAAAACAATCAAAAACATCTTTTAAACCAAAGAAAATGGTTTCTACCTCAAAACCTCTTGAACTAGTTCACATGGATTTATTTGGACCTATGAGGACTACTAGTCTTGGTGGTAAAAGCTATGCTTATGTGATTGTTGATGATTTTTCAAGATTTACATGGATAATTTTCTTAGCACAAAAAGATGAAACGTTTTATGAATTTTCAAAACTTTTCAAAAAGGTTCAAACTTCTCTTGATTGCGAACTAATTTCTATTAGAAGTGATAATGGAAGAGAATTCTGTATCAAGATTTTACAAAATTTTGTGATGAGTATGAAATTACTCACAATTTTTCAGCTGCCAAAACACCTCAACAAAATGGTGTTGTTGAGAGGAAAAACAGAACCTTGCAAGAAATGGCTAGATCAATGCTTTGTGAAAATTCACTACCTAAATATTTTTGGGCTGAAGCTGTAAATACAGCTTGTTATGTCATGAATAGAGTTTTGCTAAGACCTTTTATAAGAAAAACACCTTTTGAACTTTTATTTGATAAAACTCCATCAATTGTCTACTTTAAAGTTTTTGGTTGTAAGTGCTTCATCTTAAACACTAGTAACTATCTTGGTAAGTTTGATAGAAAATCAGATGAAGGAATATTTCTTGGTTATTCATCAAATAAAAAGGCATATAGGGTCTATAATAAAAGGACATTGTGTGTTGAAGAATCTATTCATGTAACCTTTGATGAATCCAGCATTTATCTTCAAAGAAGAATGAAGATGATGCAGGCTCCTCAATGGTTGAAAATCAAACTCAACACCAAGTACCCACAATGGAAGATCATGCCAAAGAAGAAGAAATAATGGAGCAAGAACAAGATGGTCAATCAAGCAGTAATCAAGAACTTCCAAAGGATATCACATATGCAAGAGGTCATCCTAAATAGCAAATCATTGGTGATGTCTCCCAAGGAGTTAAAACAAGGCGGTACTTTATTGATAATTTTGCCCTTTTATCTCATATTGAACCAAAAAATATTGATGATGCATTGTGTGATAATTTTTGGATTATTGCTATGGAAGAAGAGTTAAATCAATTTGAGAGAAATAATGTTTGGACTCTTGTTCCTAGACCTCATAATCATTCAGTTATTGGTACAAAGTGGGTTTGTAGAAATAAGTTAAATGAACTAGGAGAAGTTGTTAGAAATAAAGCTAGACTTGTTGCTCAAGCCTTTAATCAAAAAGAAGGCATTGACTATGATGAGACTTTTGCTCCAGTGGCCAGATTAGAGTCTATAAGAATGCTTTTGGCTTTTGCTTGTTTTAAAGGTTTTAAACTATTTCAAATGGATGTCAAAAGTGCTTTTCTAAATGGTGTTATTGAAGAAGATGTTTATGTAGAACAACCTCTGGTTTTATTCATGAAAAATTTCCAAATCATGTTTACAAATTAACCAAAGCTTTATATGGATTGAAACATGCCCCAAGAGCTTGGTATGAAAGATTGAGTGGTTTTCTTCTTTCAAAAGGCTTTACAAAAGGAAAAGTTGACACAACTCTTTACATAAAAACATCATCTAAAAATGATATTTTAATTGTGGAAATTTATGTTGATGATATTATATTTGGTGCTACTAATACATCTCTCTGTGAAGATTTTGCCAAATCAATGCAAAATGAATTTGAGATGAGCATGATGGGAGAACTAAACTTTTTCCTTGGGCTGCAAATTAAACAAACCAAGGATGGAGTCTTCATCAATCAAACTAAGTATACCAATGAGCTACTGAACAGATTTGGAATGGATCAAGCAAAAGGAATAGGTACACCAATGAGTTCATCAACTAAACTTGACAAAGATGAAAAAGGTAAAAATATTGATGAAAAATTATATAGAGGTATGATTGGAAGTTTACTCTATCTCACAGCTAGTAGACCAGATATTATGTTTGCTGTATGCTTGTGTGCTAGATTCCAATCATGTCCTAAAGAATCTCATCTAATTTCTGTCAAACGTATTTTTCGGTATTTGATTGATACACATGACTATGGCCTTTGGTTTTTAAAAACTTCATCTTTTGAACTTATTGGATACTCTGATGCTGATTATGCTGGATGCAAAATTGAACGTAAAAGTACAAGTGGTCATTGTCAATTTCTTGGTAGTTGTCTTGTATCTTGGTTTCGTAAAAAGCAAGCTTGTGTGTCTTTATCCACTGCAGAAGCTGAATACATAGCTTCAGGTAGTTGTTGTGCACAATTGTTATGGATACAACACACCTTACTTGATTATGGTCTTAAATTTGATTGTGTACCTATATTGTGTGATAATACTAGTGCTATCAATCTAAGCATAAATCCCATTCAACATTCTAGGACTAAGCATATAGAAATAAAACATCATTTCATTCGTGATCATGTTGCTAAAAAGGATATATGTTTAGAATATATAAATACAAATGATCAAATTGCTGATATATTCACAAAGCCTTTGCCTGAGGAAAGGTTTAGTTATTTAAGAAGGCCTTTAGGAATTGCAAAATTTAATTACTAATATGTTTGTTTAAGTGTGACAAAAGCAGGAAAAATTTGGATGCATTGAGTGAAAATGGAAATCCAAACTTTGACAGAATTTTCTGGACAAAAAATTTCGGACGCATGTTCGGACGCTTGACAGAAAGTTCGAACGTCCGAACTTTCTGAAACTGGAGAAACAGAGAAGTTCGGACGCATGTTCGGACGCATACCAAAAAAGTTTGGTTGTCCGAACTTTGCAGTTACAACGGTTTTTAAGAAACCGACTAGCCGTTATTCACAAAATTTAAACATAAATACCTCTGTGATTTCACCATTTTCACATCCTAACCCTAGATACTTCTCAAAACTCACTGCTTTTCTGTTTGAAAATCAAAATGGCGAGAACAAAAGGAGCCAATGTTGAAAAAGGAAAAGGGAAGGCAAAGGCCAGTGAAGGAGGACGAACTCAACATGAACCAAGAAGAATTAGGGTTCCTCAATCATCCTCTGGTGCAGACAAGTTCATCCCAATTAAAGCTGCATCAGAATTTGAAGATTGGAACAAGAAATCAAGGAAAATCATCCCTGGAAACAGAGTTGATTTTGAAAAGCTCACAAATATGGGTAATGTCCTATCTTTATTTAGTGATATTGGGTGGAGTAATCTGTTGAATGTTGATGAAGAATATTATCCTTCTCTTGTGTATGAATTCTATGCAAATCTGAAAGAAGAAAGAATAGAATATGAAGGAGAAAATGTTAATCAGTGGTATTCTTCTAGAATATCTGAAATAGATTTTGAATTCAATGATACATTGTTGAATAGAATCTGTGATGTAAGTGATGTTGGTGCTAAATATTATTCTATGGGGCAACATTGCTATGAACGAGAACTGTTTACAAATGCTAGATTTGAAGAAGCTTTCGCAAATGGTAGAAAGTTTAGGACCATTAAGGAAAGGGAAGTTAAGGTTTTAGATGCAAGTGCAAGAGTTATACATCATATGATTACAACCATGATAATCCCTAATTTTAGACACAAAACATTTGTGAGAAATATTCATATGGTGATTATGCTAGCTTTACATGAGCATAGAAGATTGAACTTTGGATATATGGCATTGAAGCACATGTTTGGAGCTAGAAAGACTTAAAACAAGGCTCTACCATATGGAAGACTTTTGACTAGAATCTTCAAGCATTTTCAAGTTAGAATTCCTGCTAGAGGGCAGAATTTTAAAAGAGGCCAAATTTATACAAATGATTCTCTCAAAAGGATGCAATTGACTCTAGATGATGAGGGAGTATGGAGAACTAAAAGAGAGACCCCTGCAAGGAGAGTTGAAGTAGAGGAAAGTGAGAAAACTGAAGAAGAAGAAGAAGATGAGGCAGAAACATGGGAAAGGGAAATGAAGACCAAGAAAAGACATGATTCAACAAGTGAGGGGGAGCAGCCTCCCTCCAAAAGAAGACTCTTTGAAGAAGAGCCAACTTCACAATCACATCCTACTGCTAGAGAAGGAATCAGTGCTGAAATTCAAGAAGCACTAAATAACCACATGAAAGAAATGGAGAAAATGTATAAATTTTTTGAAACATTTGCTCCTATGGTGCTTGAAAAGCTGGATAGTTTGGAGAATAGAGTCAAGCACATTGAGGAAATATTGACAAGAAATCCTCAAAGTAATGAAGGGCCTCCTAGAACACAAGAGAAAAAGGATGATGAGTATGATGAAGATAGCAAGAAAGGTGAAGAAGACAGTGACAGTGATGATGAAGAAGGAAGTGACAGTAATAATGAAGATGATGATGGTGATCAAGGGAATGACAATGAGCAAGTCATGGAATCTCAAAGAGGAGATCAAGGATTGCAGCAAACTGGAGTCAGTCAAGAGGGAAGTCAAATTGCAAGAACTAAAATAGTGACTCCATTTGATCCAGCATTTGGCCATGGAAGAGTCAAACATGTTGCTGTCAAGAAGAAACCAAGAAAGGACTCTCCATCAACATCCAAAGACTAAGCATACATTCACTCTTCTCTTCATTTATTTTTTTTTTTGCTGTTTATGAACATTTACTAGTTGTTTTCTATTCCATTTCTATTTTTTCACTTTAACTTTCTGCACTTTATCATTTTTATTGCCATGTAATAGTTTCTTTTTATGAAGCTCAATGATGAAACCTTAGAGTTGAGAGCTTCCTTTGGTAATTGTAAGTCTCATTTTCATTTACCCCATCTTTGATTGATGACAAAAGGGGGAGAAGAATGATGGAAATGATGGCTGCAATGAATGTGCTGAAATCTGCATGATGTGCATGATGTGTGTTATGCATAATGGCTGTTTTGTGCTAAATTTTAAATATGCTGGATTGGTGTATGCTAATATGAGTATGTGATACACTAAAGTTTTTTTATGGCATATTTAACTGTATTGGTGTATTTAAACTTTAAATTGGAAGATTATAATATGTGAAGATAGAATTTTAAAGTTTGGACTTGAAGTTTGGATGCAAACCAAAAGTTCGGAATAGAATTTTAAAGTTTGGATTTGAAGTTTGGATGCAAACCAAAAGTTCGGATGCATCCAAACTGTTTTGCCAAAACTGATTTTTCTGTTGTTCAAATTGATTCAAATCTATTTTAATCTCTTTCTATCATATTTGAACAACCTTAGGAAAACTTATTTTCAAAAATCAAAGTCTTCATCTCACATATTTTCCAGTTTGGACTTGAAACTTAAAAATTCAGATGCATGTTCAGAAATTCAGATGCATCCATATTTGGTTGCCAAAAAGTGTTCTTTTGTTGTTCAAATTGATTCAAATCTGTTTTAATCTCTTTTACTATGTTTGAACAACCTTTGGAAAGCTTATTTTCAAAAATTGAAGTTTTCATTTTACTTATTTTAAAGTTTGGACTTGAAATGTCAGAATTTGGATGCCTAGCATCTCAAGTCCAAAGTTGTTGAAAAATGAGCTCAATCTAAGGGGGAGCATTGTTAAACTTTTACAACCTTTAAAACCTCTCTTAGAAGTTTTCTAAATACTTAAATGCTATATCTTCTATATGTTGTTGGAAGGAATGAGGTTAATGGAGGTTGGTTGAGCCTTTTAGATGTCAATGTGCTAAACTGGTTATTATCAATCCTTGACATCAATGCTTCTTTTTACTACATTGTCTAAATCCATCACATTTTGCATCAAAGTTTGTCATCATTAAAAAGGGGTAGATTGTTAGCCCTAAGGGCAAATCATGTAATTATGGTTAGTTTTGAATAATGACAAATATTGATGAGGACTAATGTGTTTGTATGATTGAGTGATAGGATTGATGACTTGAGAAGCATGAAGTCTTATTGCCTTGAAGCTAAAATGCAAGAACAACTCAATATCCCAAATGTGATTGAAGATTTGAAGAGTATGTTCAAAATGATTTAAGGCATTGAAGACTTAGAGTGTAGAATTATTAAAATAGGTACATTCTTATGCAAACTCTACACTTGTATGTCTTGGTTTCATTTGAATGCATGAGAGAGCACAAAACTTATTTTGAAATGGTTTTCAATAAACTTTGAGATAACAAGTATGATTTTTGAGATAACAAGTATCTTGTATGATCAAAGTATTTTTGTAATGGTTTTTGTGTTTAAAAGTGCCAAAATGATGTGTCAATTCTTGCAAATGGTTTTCAATAATAACAACAATGATTTTCAGATGATTTGATTGAATTTGAAAAGTTTGGATGCAAGTTTGGACGTCCAAACTCTGGAAATGGTTACTGTGTTTCCAGAGAAGTTCGGACGCAAGTTCGGATGCATGGAGTAAAGTTCGGACGTCCAAACATTCTCTAATAGCATGGTCATTGTTTTTCCAGAGAAGTCCGGACGCAAGTTCGGACGCATGAGGAAAAGTTCGGATGTCCGAACTTTTCCAGACAGCTTGGCACAGTAAAATTCAGACGCAAGTTCGGACGCATAACAGAAAGTTTGGATGTCCGAACTCTGCTGTTACTAGCCGTTACCAGCCATTTTATAGCTGTTGCATTTAATTTTTCACATCTATAAAAGGTATAAACTTCAGAATTTTTGTAACTCTTGAATCTTTATGAACTCCAAGTATTCCAAAAGCTTTTAGCAAACTTCAAAGCTCTCTTATCTTGTGCATTCAATTGATTATTCAAAAGGCATCAAAGTGTGAAGGTACAACATTGTGTAAACATCTACCAACAAGTGGTAACATCTACACACTCTTCTTTATCTATCAATTTGTGTTGTTCTATTTGCTCTAGCAAGGTTATCTTGATAACATAAAATCCTTTAGATAAGGGTGATTCTTGAAGTTGTGATTCAAGGTTGTTTGAGATATAAAACCATTGAGTTTGGTGAGCCTTGCATTGTAAAAGTTACTAGAAGAGGTTGTGAGTGTAAAACCATAGTGTGGTGAGCCTCTCTTGTAATCTGTAAACCTGAGCTAATATTAGAGTGTTTGAAATCCTTAAGTGTGAGCTTAAGGTAGTGGACGTAGATCTTGAGGTTCGAACCACTATAAATTGCTTGAGTTCTTTTCTATTGCTTTCTTCATTGCTTTACTTTAAATTGTCTCTATTTTGCCTATATAATTTGTTCTGGGTCTAAAAGCATAAAAGATTTAATTTTACGATAATTAGCCAAATACCTAATTCACCCCCCCTCTTAGGTATTTCATATATATCCAAAATTAATTTTTCTTTTCTTATGCATGGCTAGCATAATTACAGTATACATATTATCAACATAAAATTGTGCCCAAAGCATGCTATAATCAAGGTAGTAAGCATGTGATGCAAAATTCTTTCATTAGCATCAAAAGCTTTTATCTGTCTCTCCTTTCTAGTCCTGAGGCTTCTACCATTTATAACGACATTCTCAATTCTTTCATATAACTCACTTATAAAACAATGTCCTCAGAAGAATAATGCCTAAACCCAACATCCTCAACATCACAAATTCTATTGAGCAATGCATTATCAATCTAAAAAATCAACTTGTGATATTCTTGAAGAATACCACTGAATAGCTTTATTACCAATTTGCTCAACTTTTTTTTTATATTTGCATAAACGTCATAAACTAAGGAAGGTAATAGCATTCATCAAACACAAGCAAACCAGTTCAGCTCACATCATTTAAAAATGAGAGTATATTACCCGTTTCGGATAGTTTGATGACATCCACCTTGTAGTTGGGATTTTTTCTTATGGTTCCTTTTTGTTCAATCATCAAGTTCAGTAGCAGCCTTCCAAGTGACAAATCTATCCAGCCATGACATGTTTTGAGGAACATGAATCTTCCTTGGTTCATTGATCACTGGTCCTCCTTCTCTTTCTTCAGTTTTTCCATTTCTTTTTCTCATGCTAGGCTTCTTTGTCCTCACTTGGAGCTACAACACTTGAATACACTCATTAGTTATTGAATTTTGAAATCTCTAAACTTCTTCTAAGATTGGTCAAACCTTTCTTCGATCAATGGCTTAGTAAGAATATCATTACTTTGTTCATTAGTGCAAACATGCTTTAAACAAATATTACCCTTAGTAGAATGATCTCTAATGAGATGAAGTTTGATCTCTATATGCTTTGTCCTAGTTTGTTGAATAATATGATTGTCAATTTTGTTGCATTAGTGTTATCACATAACATAGCCACACATTTGAAATAGACTATAATCACTTGGAGTATCAATAAGGTAATAGAGAATGTATTTAACAACAATCAAATGAGACTCTTTAGGACAAGATGGAATCTAGCAGACAAGTACATGACAAATATAATATTGGCTCTACTTGCTGTCAAATAGAGTTGACTACTCCTATGAAACTTTTTATTCTTGTCAAGCATAATTGATAAACTTATGAAAGTATTTATACCTTAACTTGATTCATGAAAGTGCCATTCTTGGTTTGCTTGATTTGTAGGCCAAGAAAGAAATTGATTTTTCCTATCATGCTCATTTCAAACTTTGCATTGACTTGGCAAACACATCACAAAGTGAAATATTAGAAGAACAAAAAATTTTATCATATATTTGGACAAGTTATAGATCATTGTTACAAGAGGTTTTAATGAAAAGATTTATGTCAAGTTTTCTTAAAAAAATAACTTTTGAAAGAGAAAAACTACTGAATATTTCATACCAAGCTTTAGTAACTTGTTTCAATCCATATAAGGCTTTTGAGAGTTTGAAAACATAATTAGGAAATTTTTTCATGAGTGAAATCAGAAGGTTGTTTTACATAAAATTTCCTCATTAATAAAGTCATTTGAGAAAGCTCTTTTGACACCATTTGAAAGAGTTTGAAACCTTTAAAACATGCAAATGCCAAAAGCATTCTAATTGATTTAAATATACTAACCGGAGCTAAAGTCTCATTATAATCAATGCCGTCTTCTTGATTGAATCCTGGGGCGACAAGCCTAGCCTTGTTTCTAACAACTTCTCCGGATTCAATAAGTTTATTTCTAAAAACTATTTAGTTCCAATAATGGAATGATCATGAGATTTAGGAATATCCTAAATTTTGTATGTTTCAAATTTATTTAATTCCTCTTGCATATCAATAATCCAAAAATCATCACACAATGCATCATCAATACTTTTATGTTCATATGCGATAAAAGAATAAAGTTATTGATAAAGTACCACCTTATTTTTACTCCTTGAGAGATATCACCAATGATTTGCTCCTTAGGGTGGCCTCTTGGATATCTTAAGTTCTTTGAGAGCTTTTGGTCACCACTAGGTTGGTTATCTTGTTCTTGCTTAATCATCTCCTTCTCATTGGTATGATCCTCCAAAGTTGATGCTTGAAAATGGGTTTGATTGTTATTCATTGATGTACCTGCATCATCTTCATCTCTTCTTTCCAAGTAAATGTAAGATTCATCAAAACAAACATGAATGATTTCCTCATCATGTAAGGTCCTTTTTTTTATATAAATTCTATATGCCTTTTCGTTAGAAGAATAGCTAAGAGATATACCAATATCCGGTTTTCTATCAAATTTAAGTAAGTTATCACAAGAATTTAAGATTAAACATTTATAACCAAACATCTATAAAAGAGAATTCAAAAGATTTTTTCTTCAAAATGATCTTAAAAGAATTCTATTTATCATAGACCTAGCCAATTTTTGAAAAGTTCAAAATTTTCTTTCAATAACACCATTTTGTTGTGGGGTTTTTGCAGTTGAAACAATTATATGAAATTCAATTTTTATCACAAATTTTGTAAAGACTTGTTTGTAAAATTCTCTCATTGTCACTTCTAATGGAAATCAATTTGCACTCAAGGGAGATTTGAACCTTTTTTTTAATAGTTTTTCAAACTTATGAAAGCAAAGAATAATGCTAAAGTGAATATTGAGAAATCCTCAACTACTACTAAGGCATACTTCAAGTCATCAATACTATAGTTCCTCATAAGTCCAAATCAATCCATATGAACATGCTCAAGATGTTTTGAAGTCTAAATGCATTTTCATGTGGTTGAAAGATTCTTTGTTTGTTTTCCATATTGACAAGTATCTCAAAGACAATTTTTTCAAAACATATTTTTAGCAATCCTCAAACTAAATCTTGAGAGGAAAGTTAGCTCAACAAATCCATGCTCACGTGACCTAATCTTCTATGCAAAAAAAAAAAAAATCCATCATTATCATAAGCTACAAGACATTCAAGCTTATCAAGATAAAACACATAATGAAACATTTTGCGAGTAATTGATCAAAATCACAAAATGTCATATTTTCATATAAGTTCGGGCGACCGAACTTATGGTCTACATCCAAACTTCAAGTCCAAACATTTTGTGAAGTTTCATAAAGATGTTTTTGGCCAAGCAAATGCATAGATATTCAATCATAGCTATTTTAATCATTTTATCATGACATATAATCAATTTCAAGAACATATCGACCATGAATTCAATCTCATATCATCAATGTTACCTAATCAACTTCATAAAAGCAATTGACAAGTTATGGTTGGCAAATTTTTCAAAGCTAAACAAAAGGGATTCTCAACTGAAACTTTGCATGTTGGCATTTAACTTCTTATTCATTGTCACATAATTGACTAATGCTAAGCAAGTTATAGTTCAAATCAACACTAAGCAACATTTGTTTAAAAAAGAAGAGAGGAACCTTTACCAACATTGGATACTCCAAGAATTCTTCCTTTCTTCTTGTCTCAAAAATAAATCTTTCATTGGTTGTTTTGACCTTGCTTATGAATGAGGTGTTTTATGTTATTCTTTAAGCCAGCATCATCAATATACTACTTAGTTTTGCTTGAGTTTGAATTGAAGAGTACCTGCAATAAAGGAGAGGAAGTATCCTTCGGTACCCATACTTTCTTGGGTCCGTGTGGGTTAGTAATAATTTCCTTAACTCTCCAAATGGTTTTTATACCATTCTCTACTTTTCTTTTAACATAACATTTCGTAGCTTTATGTCCATGTTTTCCACAATAAGTACAACAAGTATGATGCATGGAAGTAGGAGTAGCTCTAACAAAGAAGTTGTTATGTTTAGGCACATTATTGACATAATTGTAACCAAGACCATTTTTTACAAGAGAAGATCTTTGAGATCCAAGTAGTTTGTCAAGATTGTCTCTTCCATTTCTAAATTTTTTAACACATAATGTAAGATCATCAGCTTTCTTTTTCAAAATTTCATGATCACTAAGTATTTTTTCAAGAGAAGAAACTTTTGTACAAAGAGATTTATTTTCAAGAGATATGTTTTGTAAAGAAACATTTAAAACTTCTTTTTCAATATTTAAACAATCAATAGATTCAAGAAGTTTTTTGTTCTCACAAAATAATTTTGAATTTTTATTCAATAACTCATTAATTTTGAGTTTCATTTCCTTATTCTTTTTCGAAGCCTTTTTTAATTCTCCATACATCTCAACAAGTAATTCACTAGGATCATCAATATCATCATAATAATAAGTAGAGGTAGATGGAGTAGGTTGTACCTCATCTTCCATTACCATGAAGCACAAATTTGCTCTTTCTTCTTCAAGAGTGACTTGAAGTAACTTCCACATTTCATGAGCAGAATCACATTCCATCACTCTATTGTATTCATTGATGACCAATGCACAACAAAGAATGTTCATTGCTTGGTAGTTTAATGTCATCTTTCTTGAATCGCTCTCATCATACTCCTCCATGGGCTTTGGTTCCCTTGTAAATCCATCGGCTTTCAATCTCAATGGTACATAAGGTCCTTTCTCAATAATATTCCACAATTCATAGTTAATAGAACAAATGTATATCTCAATCCTAGACTTCCAAAAAGTATAATTAGAACCATCAAACAATGGAGGTCTATTAGTGGAGGAACCTTCCTTATAAGGCAAATTTGATAAACTAGCCATATGATCTTTACTTCTAGGTTGTTAGACCTTAAAAAGAAAACCTGGCTCTGATACCAATTAAAAGACCTAAGAGGGGGGTGAATTAGATCTTTGGCTAATTATCAAAATCTTTTTCCCTTTTTGCAAATCCTTTGCCTTAATAAAAAATCTTCTTTAAATTCACAAACTTCAAGTTATAAGTGATTTGATGGTTAATACAAGATTATCAAACTAAAAGATCACAACCAATAAATCAACAACTAAGCACAAATAATAATAACACAAGTATATAAACAAGTAAAGCAATAAGAAAATGAACACACGATTTATAGTGGTTCGATCTCTCCAAGATCTACATCCACTACCTTGAGTCCACACTCAAGGATTTCAACCAATCCACTATGTGCTCAATTTAGGCAATTACACAAGAGGCTCACCCACAAGGGTTTTACACTCACAACCTCCTTTTCAATCCTACAAACAAGGCTCACCCTTCCACAAGGATTTTATATCTAAAGACAACCTAAAGACCAATCTAATCCACGGGTTTTACACTACAACCTTGATTAATCTAGTCTGTGGCTCATCCTTACCAAAAGGATTTTACGTCACAAGATAACCTTGTATTGAGCAAGTAGAAAACAAAGTAGAATGAAGAATGGAGTTTGGATGTTACCAATACTTCTTGGTGGATAAATACAATTGCTAGAACCATTTCACCTTTGCCTTTGGAATCTTGAATTTACACCTTTGAGTACAAGGCAATTTGAGAGCTTTTCAAATAATTTTGATGTAAAACAAGTTAGAGTATCAAAGATTTCTTAAGTTCAATGTTCTACTAAAAAATCTAGAGTTTATGGCTTTTATAGATGTGAAAATTCAAATGCAACAGCTATAAAACTGCTAGTAATGGCTAGTTTCAGAGAAGTTCGGACGTCTAAACTTTCTGCTATGCGTCCAAACTTTACTATGCCAAGCTGTCTGGAAGACTCCGAACTTTTCCTCATGCATCCGAACTTGCGTCCGAACTTTAATGTGTCAAGCTGTCTGGAAAAGTTCGGACGTCCGAACTATTCCTCATGCGTTCGAACTCCGAACTTTTCCTCATGCGTTCGAACTTCTCTGGAAGCACAGTAACAATTTCCAAAGTTTGGACGACCAAACTTGCATCCAAACTTATCAAATTTTGCCAAATCTTTTGAAAATCATTGTTAATAACATTGAAAACGTTTTGCATGAATGGACACATCATTTAAGCACATTTAAACACAAAAATCGTTACCAAAACATTTTGATCATACAAAATCTTCTTAAGATCATTTAAGATTTCAAAAACATATTTGTTATCACAAAGTTTATTTAAAATCATTTCAAAAACAAGTTTTGTGCTCTCAATTGCAACTCATAGATTTCAAGGCTTAAGAGTGTAGGGTTTACAAATTTTACCTATTAACCACATGTAACCTACACTTCATGTCTTCAAAGACTTCATTCATCTTGAAAAAACTCTTCAATCTTTAATCACTTTGGCATATTTGAGTTGTTCTTGCATTGCTAGCTCCAAGGCAATGAGACTTGCTTCCTTCTCAATCCATCAATCCTATCACTCAACATACAAACACATTAGTCCTCATCAATATTTGTCATTATTCAAAACTAACATGATTTGCCCTTTATGTCTAACAAAAAATTTTTATTTGATTTAAATGATATATACCTGAGTTTCATTGTTAATAGTTGAATTAACTTAATTACCATTTGCTTGTTGAGGTCTTTATTTACTATATATGATCTATATATGTTTGATTTTCTAGTCATGTTAGCTATTCCTGAGTACCTTAGGGATTGAGATTGTGATTATTTGAGATAATTGATCACGTATGATTAAAATAGTATATACAAGAACAATAATTTTTTCATCTAATTTACCCACTCTTAGATGCCTATATTTAATATTTTTAAATTAGAACCTTTTGAAACCTGATGTGTATTAGAATCCTACTGTACAAAAAATGTCAACAATTTCATAATTATGTCAACTCTTAGTAGCTATGAGAAAAAGTAGATAAGTTGACTCAACTTAAGCATGCCATAACAGTATCTAATGCATCAATTGAGTGTGCACTTTATGCAATAAAAATTATCACGAATAGATTGAGAAACAAAATGGGAGATGATTTTCTTTCGGGTGACTTAGTTACTTACATTGAGAAAGATACTGGTGAAAATATAAATAATGATTCAATTATAGATGATTTGACATGTAGAAAAGAATGAATAGAACAGTTTAAAATACCTAGTTTTCATAGAACGTAAGTTCTTAATATATTCCTTTATTTTGTATTCTTGAATGTTATTTTGAGAAATTAAACAAAGTTTCTTTCATTTCACGTACTCGAGTATGCTTCTTTTGTTTTACTAATATTGCTTATTAATACTTCTTAATTGTGTAACTTTTGTTGGAAATTCACATAGAATTATTATTTCAATCTTGGAATACATATAAATATTTGGCTCTTTCTCCCCCAACACCAAATTGCTGGATGATGATGATCACAAGGTTGAGTGTTTATGGGTCGCGCTTACCTCTCAGTGGATATTCCTCGTGTGGGGGACTTCTAAGGAACTATTTAGGACAAAGAATTCTGAATTTTTCTGGCTATATTTACGATTTCCCAAAGGAGATCCTTATTTATTTTGCATTCGTAGTATGCATGTTTGGGATTCAAATGTTAAAGGAATTTGTTAATCATCTTAAGAGGATTCAACCTGGTTAACTACCTTGGAAATTGATTGAAAGGGGACAACAGGAAGGTTATGAACTAGTAGGGAAGCTCTTCCCCCATGAAAACAAAATGTAAACCATATCATAGAGAGTGATTATCATCTCATCAAACGAGATATTTGTAGCTCAGTGAACAAGTCTACCGCTATGTAGCCTTATAGTTGCTTCTTATTCAATGGTACCTTCAAGTGCAAAAGTAGTATAATTCTCACCCTTATATTATCTCTCACTTTCCTTTCTTCTAAACCTTCAAATACCTCTCACTTTCCTTTCTTTAAACCTTTGAATAACTTTCAAGCATAAGCCGATATGCTAATCATTCTTCTTCTATTTTCATTTTTGAAGTTAATTGTAATAATAAAAATCAGTTACATTGCCTCCACAAGAGACCTATCTACAAGGATTTTGCTTTTATTGCCTCCATCAAAACGCTATCAACGCTCGCCCTCATATAAATTGGTAATGTCTTTATACAAACTTGAAACTTTACAAAGTTAAAGATAGGGGAAGATGTTAATGCTCAAGAGTGTAGATCTACAACAATAAAATATTTTAGAATCATTTTCTTCTTCTTGGGATGATTGCCAATAAAGATCTACCATTTTCCTCAAGGAATCCGAAAGACCTAAGAGGGGGGTGAATTAGGTCTTTGGCTAATTATCGAAATCTTTTTCTTATTTGCAAATCCTTTGCCTTAATAAAAGCTCTTCTTTAAATTCACAAACTTCAAGTTTGTATGTGTTTTGATCATCAAACAATAAGACCACAACCAATCAATCAACAACTATGAACAAATAATAATAATGCAAGCATGTAAACAAGTAAAGCTATAAAGAAATAAACACATGATTTATAGTGGTTCGATCTCTCCAAGATCTACATCCACTACCTTGAGTTCCTACTCAAGGATTTCAACCAATCCACTATATGCTCAATTTCAACAATTACATAAGGGGCTTACCACACAATGGTTTTACACTCACAGCCTCTTTTAGTAATTATACAAACAAGGCTCACCCTTCCACAAGGATTTTTTATCTAAAGACAACCTCAAGACCAATCTAATCCAAGGCTCACCCTTACACAGGTTTTACACTACAATCTTGATTAATCTAGTCTATGGCTCACCCTTACCAAAAGGATTTTATGTCACAAGATAACCTTGTATTGACCAAGTAGAAAACATAGTAAAATGAAGAATGAATGAGATTGAATGTTACCAACACTTCTTGGTGGATGAATACAATTGCTAGCACCACTTCACCTTTGCCTTTGGAATCTTGAATGTACACTTTGAGCACAAGGCAATTTGAGAGCTTTTCAAATAATTTTGATGTAAAACAAGTTAGAGATTGTAGGGTTTCTTAAGTTCAAAGTTCTACTAAAAAATCTGGAGTTTATGGCTTTTATAAAATTTGAAAATTAGTTTTAACGGCTATAAAATGGCTAGTTAACGGCTATTTTTAGGAAATTCGGACGACCGAATTCTGCCTGCTGCGTCCGAATTTCTCTGGAAAAACAGTGACCATGCTGAAGGCCAAAATTCGGACGATCGAATTTTTCTTCATGCGTCTGAATCTTCTTTCGAATTTCTCTGGAAGAATAGTAGCAAACTTTTGCTACAAAATTCAGACAACCGAATTTTCATCTTGCGTCCGAACTTGCATCCGAATTTTTCAAACTTTGTCAAAATATTTTCAAATCAATTCAAACAAGTTGAAAAACATTCTAGCCTCAAAGATAAATCATTAAAGATCTTTTATGTGCAAAAACCATTTATGAAAACTTGATAATTTAGGTAAGTTCAAAACCATTGAAACCATTTAAATCAAGTTTTGTGCTCTCAATTTCAATTCATAGATTCCAAGGCTTAAGAGTGTAGGGTTTACAAAGTTTACCTATTAACCACATGTAACCTACACTTCATGTCTTCAAAGACTTCATTCATCTTGAACAAACTCTTCAATCTTTAATCACTTTGGCATATTTGAGTTGTTCTTGCATTGCTAGCTCCAAGGCAACGAGACTTGCTTCCTTCTCATTCCAAAAATCCTATCACACAACATACAAGCATTTTAGTCCTTATCAATGTTTGTCATTAATCGAAACTAATCAAACCTACATGATTTGCCCTTAGGGCTAACAGAATCTTTTCTTGATGGTAGAGAAAAATGTATAAAAATTTACATAAAAGTTCTATATGGAATAGCTCAAAATGAATACTAAAATGAAAGATAAGAGCCAGCAAATGAGTAAAAAAAGAAATAAAAATTAGCTAACTTAGCTAATTTATTTTTATTTTTAAATTTTTTTACTAATGTCATGGCAAAGTTTGAGTGTCCACAACTAGCTACTGTATATCCACACAAGCCAACTCTCATGTTCCTTTGCATAAATTTGAAAGAGTATAAATTTGACTTTTAGACATCCAAAAGTCAAGAATGATGCTTTTGAAATCTAAAGCTCCACATTTATTCAAACAACCAACATCTGAAATAATTTTCAAAAAGTACATTTAACACTTTAGAACATTTCAAAATTAATACAAAAAATTTTATTATCGAATCTAGAGTGCAAGAATGGTTTTGTTAAAATACTCTTTCGAATCACAGGTCAAGGTTGAAAATTAATGCCCTAAAGAAGAAGATGGCTAAATTATAAGTTATAACTATAAAAATTATGATTTTGGACTTGTTGCTTTGAATCTTCAACAGTCTTCGTTTTGAATAAGGTTGGGTCCTCTTTAACCTTACCAAAATGTTGTGCAGTATGCTGAAAATTGAATTTCTTGTAAACAAATCTTTTAATTTAAAGATCCTATATCAACATGTTGAAATAAAGATGTGTTAGGACTCATCAAATTTTGTTAGAAGCAAAACTACACATTGCAAGTGACAAGGATTACTTTCCTATTTCTAATGAGGCACCGAATTACTTTAATATCATATTATCATAGAAGTTTCAAAAGCTTTTCATTTCTTAAAATGCAAGCAATTGTGAAACGATGTAAAGTCCACATTACACATACTAATGTTAGTCCCAAGGGCACTTCCAAGTTTTGACAATGACAAACATTAAGAGTACTAAGTATAGTTTGTCTTAAATATGATAGGATTTTTTAATTGAAAGTGTTTAGCTCCTCTAGTATGATGCATTTTGAAGAATGGACATATGCTTATTTGAAGATTCCTCAAGTTATTATTCTACCTCACGGATTCTTAAAGAGTTAGTGAATAGGGTTCTTAGGTCGTTAAGGTATAATTCTTATAAACCCTGGTTCTCTAATCATTTGTTTGAATTCTTCTTTGAAGCATGAAAATAATTTTTACAATGGGAATGATCAAGTTCAAAACTTTTGCTGCTTTTCAAGTTTGATCCTATGTTTTCAAAAGGTTTTGATTTCATAAAAATGAGTTCTTTTTCAATGTTTAGAGGTTAGTGATATTATCATACTTGGTGTTAGAGCACTGGGACTGATAAGTTTAATGCTAGGTCAACCTAAGTTGGAGGTTTGGTTGACCTAAATTTAAAGCTCGGTCGATCTAGGCCTCATGTTCTAGCTCCAAACTTTGAATATCTTATTTCCTCACCGGGATTTCTACTTTAAAGATTTGGTCAATTTAGGTTTAAGGGTCGATTGAGTTTCTTCCAGAAATTGACAAAATAAATTCGGTCTAGAGGTCAGTCGACCATACTACATCTTAGTTGATCGAGACTTCAAAATTTTGTATAAAAATTAGCTATTTCTGAAAGTTGTAAACTCCATATGTAAGTTCTTTGAAAATCACGAGCTTAAACATTAATGAGAACACAAAACTAGTAATTTATGTTGCCGCACTATCAACTAACAGTATCGAACCTATAATATTCGATTGAATAGAATTAGAACTTGATTGATTGGCGTATTAGAAAAACTGCAGTCTAAAATTTCTACTTAATCCCTACAAAGTGATGACAAAAAGAACATTATGCAATGATTAAATTCTCTTAATTGGGTAAGCACAACCAACTTAACCCAACTTAACTTCTCCACACACCAGGGGGGAAAAAGGGTGAAAAGTGCTAAGGCCAGTCCATGCATCCATCAGCAAACGAAACGTTCCTGTATTAATTTTTACTAGTATTGATATACATCTCTTTTCCTAGGAAATAACATTAAAGCAAACAGATGAAGAATTTTTACATTTTTAACTTCCACTTTTATAAACTGTTCCACATGCATAAACATATTCACCAATCGCCCAGATGGTAAAAAATATTTCTTAAACGGCTCATAGAAGTCATTTATCCGGATCCATTACCTAAAAATATACATGCACCAACAAGCGCTACCAGAAGAAAAGATGCTGCTTTGCCTCTTAATTCCTACCATCATTATTGCCACCAAATTGTGTAGAATTTCCATTCCAGTAGGCATTTCTTTCACTAAAGTGACTGTCATCTTCGTCGTGTTTCAGTGTATGAATGTTGCTGCTGGAACGATGTGAGCTTTGCTGCATACTTCGCCTATTGCTACTTCCACTGGTTGGAGCTGCACTTGGATTTGATGAATATGTTCCGGGGCCCCTAAGATTGTTTTGAGGCCATATATTGGGACCTAAAACATCAAAAGCAAAGAAATAAGAAAGATGAGATACAAGATACACAAACAGAGCTTAAGAACAGTAATCAATATCAAAATGCAAATTCTGATTCTGTTAGAGGGAGGTCCAAAAGAGGACACAGGTAAATTGCTTCAGGGTTGGTGAAGGCCCTCTCTTTGTGCTCTCTTTTATTTTCTTTTCTCTTTTCTTCCTTTCTTTTGTTGTTCTCTTGTTGAAGGGGGGAGAAAGAAGAGGAAGAGGGCTCTCAATCTCCAGGGAGAAAGAAGGTTAACACTGAAGGAAACGACCAAATACTGAGGTTTAGAATATTTATCAGCTAACCACCAAAGAAATTGTAGTTTCCTATAAAACCATTACAAGAATCACTACCCTTCACTGGATTCGTATCTGATTGTTCTGACATGCTCCTCTATGGAAAAGAAATATGAAACTTCCTTTTGCAGTACCGATTCTTCTATATGGGTAATCAACATCAAAGAGGGAACAACAGAAAGAACACACTAATTTGCCCCTCAATTGTAACTAATTTGAGTTCTCTATACTATTTATCTGGCATTCTAAATACAGTTGTTTCTTTGAGATAAAACAACAAGAGAACTCACTATATTGCCTCCTGCTGTTTTGAGATTCCTGTGCAGTTTCCGACAAGTTGGAGCTTCCAGCCATGTAGGAGAAAGGATTCATATATGATAAAACTCTCCTCATGTACGTCCAATACCCTTCATTGCTTCTGAATGAAGAACCATCTTGATTAAAACCACCAGCACCTGATTCTCCTTCAGGATGAGAGTTAGCTTGATGATGCAGAACCACTATCAATGTTTGTCTATTGGACAAACCCAACTCCAGTAACGTTTGGCCTAAATCTGGCAAGTATAACAAAATAGAAGATCAATAAAGACCTATAAATGTTGATATATAAGCTTATTGAAAGGTAAGTTAAAGCATTTCCAACTTTATCCAATGGAAGACTGTTTATCCATTCGAGTTTAAATAATTTCTTCTCCAGCTATATTGATGCAGGGAATATTCTATGAACTCAAATAAAATTTGCAACACCTCCATTAGTTATTTTAGAAGCTGCTCACTATTGACATACTAATGTATTTGGATTGGAAATACATAATTTTTGCTTTGGAACCACTTTCTCTCACAAACAATTCTCTTTTACATACCCAAGATGCAAATAATTCTCAAATAGAAACCTAATCATATGTCACAAAAAATTAAATAAATAAATTAGAAACCTAATCGAAATACACCCTAAAATTACAATAAAAAGGCAATCAGCCTCAAAATCCAGGCCTACCCCCGTGTCTGTTAGATTTTTCTACTATTGTGGAAGATTTTAAAAAACAACTCCTATGAGCACCTAAAACTTATGGAAGAAAGAGAACTGATGCACAAATTTGGCACTGTGATGATATAGGAATCGTGCAAAGTTAATGAAAAATAAAATAATTAACATAAATCGTTAAATGTTCTTACAGACTTCCTCATCAAACTGTTGAGAGAGAGAGTGTGTAAAATAAAAGCAAAGCAAGTTGTAAACTGACCATACCTTTTTCACTAAAAACCCTCCGAGGATAAGGAATTGCCAAGTCATAGGAACCAAAGCTGCTTGTTTGGTTTTCATCCACATAGTCTTTTACCATCCTCAAAGTGTCCATCACAGAGAACTTAACTTGCAAACCAGAACCATCAGGCAACCTAACATTTAAGTGAACATCATTTGATTTACTGGCAGAGACTACATCAGCTTTCTCAACTGCATTTTCATGTCTGTTGACTTCTAAACTTTCTTTTGCTTCAATTACAACCTCGTGAGAAACCACCCCCTTCATCCTTTCTTGTAAACCCTGATTTGCTTCATTCACAATCACCTGAGAAACCTCCTGAGCTGTGGAAATATGATCAACAAGACCAGAGTTCTCCCTACAAATGTGAGACTCATCTCCAGTGCTGTTTGGATCAGCAGGACCAAGCAATGGTATAGTAGAATCAGTAAAAGATGTATCCTCATGGACCACTCCATTAAACTCATTAACCATTCCTGACCCAGGAGATGCCTGATCTCTGCTTTCAGATTGTATCTCCTGTTCAGGTTAATATAAACTAACAAAATTACTGATAAATTACCACAATCAGCACCAACTAAAGGACCCAAGTTTTACCTCTACTGCAGATTCTGGGCAACTGTTTTCCTGTGCAATCTCATAATTTATCAACCGTCTACTGTCCGCTGAATTATTCTCTGTGCCAGTCTGAGATAACATAACATTTGTCCCCGACGAACTTCCTTCATCAGCTAAAGCATCATCAGATGTCCCAGAAGGCGGTTGTCTTTTAGAAGCTAGTGCAGAGGTCAAAAAAGTTGCTGTTGTCTCCTGCAGGAGATGTTCATTTCAGGGGAAAGAAGCAAAACAAAATCCAGAAGTAGAATATACACTGGATTATTACCTCATCTAAAAGCTCAATGATGCCAAAGCATTATTGGCTATGTAGTTCTTTTTTTTAAGTGCTAGGTGTGTATTACTTGATTATGCTTGCTGAGTTTTCCAGGCAATAGTCCTTTTGTCGTTATAGGGCAACATCTGCATTGTTGCCTTCCTATACTCTTCGTTTGAGTAATAGAGGGGCAGCAGAAAGTTCTTGGATATTCTTTAATTCCTACACCTTTTACCCCAACACCTTTTCTTAACTGTGAAATAACCTTCTATTAAATTGTTTCTTGAGTGGTTCCTACACCACTCAAGCCATAAAAAGGGATGGGATTCTTACATCTATCCATGCTAACCATATATACAAAAGCTAAAGAAGCAAATTAAGATCACGAGTTATCCTAAGAAATCTATAGGCAACTAAATTGCACTATACTGCTGGTTTTATAATTGCGTTTAAGACAAAAATATGCAATCCGAGATAACCATTGAACAGCCATAAGAAAGCCTCAACCCATATTTCTATATCTACTCCCTTCTCATATAATGAGTTGCCACAATTTTATTTTGGGTTCTCCAGGAAGTTTTCCATTTTCCTAAATAAACATGTTTTCTATCTAAACGGCCATGGCTAACCTCCTTAAGAGACATGAGACCCCCCTAACTTATGGTCCTACCATTTATCTCCTCCATAAATTTATATATAGCAAGTGCTCCCCTGAATTCCTATGCTGGGTCAAATGTAGACATTCAATTTGAGATGGAGAGAGTAATATTTTCCATTATGAAGCTTTTCCTCAGTTTCACTTTTCCTTAAATGTTGAGAATAAGGAAAGTAGATAGACATATGCTTTCTGTACCTGATTTACATTCATTTCATATGCAACTCCTCAGTTAAGATGCTGAGAGAACTAAATCAAGACACAACGATCATATAGTCTCAAACATCAAAGGCACATAGAAGAACAAGATAAGTGTTAAGTAGAAATGGAAATGACTCCCATCTAACAACCACTCATGGTATCTTCAGTACCAATTCCAGCTGCAAATAGAACTCCATTGCAAGTCTTCAATTGAGCGATTACAAAAGAAGAGGGGCAAAATGGATGCCTCTGAACTCTTTTAAGTAAAAGCAGCAGTGAATACCTGAATATGAAGACTCAACCACGCTTTTTCAATACTGGACACAAGGACATCAGCACTGACTAAGCCCTCTGTTCATTTGTTGAAATTACCAGAGAAAAACAACATAAGTATATCCAAGTTTGCAATACCATATACCAAACATGTCACAAGAATCTGTGAAGGAATTTCATACCAAGTTGCCAAAGTTGAATGCCATTGTATCCAATAGCTGTTATGCATGGCGCAGGCTTCCGTGGAACTGTAAAGATTGATGCAACGGAGGGGCCTGAGTTCTAAATAGTGCTTCACATTAACTACTTTAGGAGATAATTAGCCAACCATCAATAGACAAACACACATTTCAAAAGATTCACACTTTAAAGAAATAAGGAAGGGGAAGAAATATTGATGCAGGACATAATCCTTGGTTATTTAGGTTTATTATGTCTTCTTATAATTTAGAATCCTAGCATCATTTAGTTTCCATATTAGCTACTTTCTTAGAAGACAAGAATCCTTAATTGGTTAAGAGTTTTCATATCTTTCACATTGATAGAGACATCCTTTAGCTTTATGTTCTCCCTTAAGAACCTAGGGTTTGCTAAATTAGCCCCTAAACTAGGGTTTCCTATTGGTATTTCCTCCAAAAAAAAAAAAAAAAAGGAACAAAACTTCAATATAAATCAAAGGCCCTACCCTTCTTAACTATTAAGTAGTCCAATGATTAGTCCAAGTACAATTGAATGTGAACCACTGTTACTGGTACAGAGATCTGTAATATTTTTCATATTTTCCTTTCAACTTTCTAAATTCTTGGAAAAGCAGTAGAAAAGTTATCAGAATATTTTGTTCTAAAAAGTTTTAAAAAGCAAAAGCTATTTTGGAGAATCATCTTCCATGGTGCAGTTCAAAAAGTTATATTCAGGAATATCAGATCTAGAAAGATGCAAACAAGAATATAAGCAAACATGTTTTTACTAGGAAAAGGTGAAACCAGTTCTATTGTTTCTTAAACATGAGTAGATCCACTGGAAACCACATGTTCGTCTTTCTTACTCCCCCATGATTTCTTCTTGAGGGAAATTACGAAGTCAGAGAATCAAACAACGAAACTTACATCAGCAAACTTCACTTTATACGACCAAGAATTTCACAACCTAGGTTCAACCTTTCTGTTTTTTCTTTTTTTGGCTAAGCAACCTAGGTTCAACTTGGTGAAAGATATTTGATTTGATACGATACAGAAAGACAAACTTTTACTAGAAC
The DNA here is from genome assembly GCA_030512225.1 of Rauvolfia tetraphylla. Taxonomy (NCBI): domain Eukaryota; kingdom Viridiplantae; phylum Streptophyta; class Magnoliopsida; order Gentianales; family Apocynaceae; genus Rauvolfia; species Rauvolfia tetraphylla. Next base: position 421,426 of record JAJQKT010000053.1, read on the forward strand.
TGATAATTCCCACAGCTATGTGACTAATCGATCTGAAGTCTTCTATGAGCAAGGGAAAGCTTAGGGCCCTAAAACCTACTTTTTAAACTGGTCCCCAAAGACAAATATGCATGGGAAGTCTTTTAATAACTAAAACCATTATTAACAACTTGAACTAGTAGTAGTAAGGAGACAATTGAATTCAACTTACCAAGATCAACACAATATCAAGATCTCTTATTGTGACTAAGATATTTTTTAAGTCGGTCACTGTTTATGTTTAACTTCTTTGTGTTAACTACGGGTGTACTTGGATTGAGTTTTTGTTTGAGTTGAGCTGTATTGGGGATTGTAAAAGTGAATTGTTCATGAGAGGAGAAGTGGGGTCCAAAGTGAACAAAGTAAAAAATCAATCCAAGTACACCCTTCATCTACAGGTGTAACATTATCATCTTTTGTTGGATAGGAAACTCCTTAAAACCAACAATCAAATAATGCTTTAGATGTTCTGAAAGTAGTCAGTAATTCTTCTTGGTGTTTAAATCATCCAAAATTTGAATTCTCTTAGCACCTGATGAACTAAGAAAATGTCTGATTTTTCTTTTATTCCCTTAGACATTCATATAGAAGGATGTTCACAAGCTAAAGACAAACAAATAACAAGTGCAAATTGCATGTATATACATATCGCTGAAAAGTTTGCAGCATCTATGCTTCCTTCTGAGATCTGTAGCAAAATACAAAACTTCAACACTGAATCTGCCACCTGAATGCATAATAGTTCATAAAAAAAAAAAAAAACTATGTAAATAGCATCATTAAGGAATAAGAATAAATACCAATAGGTGGATAAGACAATATTGAATGATTTTCTTATCTGAAGCCACAAGATAAACATACACTTGAATCCATCCATGTTGATGCTTCTAGATTGTTTGATTCTAGATTATCACCTAAAACAAAAGGACGGCAAAGAAGTCAAGCTTGTATTAAATGCTTTATTCAGGAAAATGGAAAATCTTCTTTCTTTTCAAATCACATTTTATTCCCACGTTTTCTGTAACTGAGAACTCCAAATCACACAAACACGTGCGCACACCCAGAGCAAAAGGAAAAAAGGAAGGAAGAAGCAAGTCTCCTGCAGAGATACTGAATAGTATTGACACTCATACTCAAAATAAGAAAGCCATTTTCAGTACCACAATTTGTGTTCCATATGTAGGGTTCATTAGGCTTGCCTCCATCATGTTTTAGCCAAACTGTCCCTAGATCCCCATAGATCAGAAACCTTTACTCACCCTTTTAATTAAGACATCTAAATTATGTTGAATTATAACTTCTAAGGACCAAAACACTAGGCAGGGAGAATAAAAAAGCAACAATTGGGCTTGGAACCTGCTTCTGTAAACCACAAGGAATTGTAAAACGAATATCAGAATCTATATATGTCTGAGAACAAGAGTAACTTCCAATAACAGACAAATAGAGCTATCCCCTCAAACAGATTGACGAAAAACAAAATTATGGCAGTCCTCCAAATTGAACTAAATTTGTATGGCAGAATAAATTGTTACCTATTTCATTTTTATAAACATAAAGAAAGAACTTTCAAATTTTGTTTTCCATTGGCAGACGGTTTGCACTCCATCTTTCTGCACTTGTCAATGATCTCAAGCTTAAAATGCTTGACAGTTGTGATTAGACTGAAAAGCCAATATGAGGATATATGTATTTCTCAGACAGTTCAATGAAAAGCATCTAACTTCAGTATTATTAACAAAAGCTTAAAAATTTTCTTTTTCTTTTTGGACAAACAAAATCTAATGGAAACTTTGCCTTCTAATGTCCAAGTAATAGCCTTCCCATCTCAAGGGATTTATGTTTCATTGGCACGTAAGAACATTTTATCAAGTCATATGCACCATAAAACACAACGAAAATATCCAAAAAAGAAAACAAGCATGTGGTGAAAGGATTAAAATGCTGTAAAGCCACATAATATCTTCATCTTTCCCTTGTGGACATATTGGTGCAGTATGTCATAAAACATGACGTAGTGGATGCACGACTCTGGACACCCTTTGGCCATTAAGCAAACATAGAAATAAAAACTACCTGAGAGATACACTACAAATAGTTTCTTCTGCTGTTTGGCTTTTGTAATTGCTTCAGTAATGGAACCTTTGAATGCAAGAGATAGAAGACTATGCCCCATCTGTACAATATGTACAAGGTCAAAAGACATAGACAATAAGGAGCAGGAACAAGTTTTGCATCCATTTATTCAAATGAATGCATTAATTATGTTTGGCCACATGGAGTTAGAGAAAATGACGAATAAAATCCTTAAACAAAGAACTCATAGATCTAAAACTGAAGTGCTAGGAATACAGAGGATTGCACTGATGATTTGTAATCTGTTACTCAAAAAGACATCAATATTCAATCCTTTATCTTGTCTATATTACTGTGTCATACTCTCATTATAGTTGTCTGTCCTAATAGTGACACTTTAAACTGAACGATATTGTCATACATGCTTAGATAAAGATGAAATTTGAATTTTGCTGGTCAGTCCAATGCTGAAGTTAAAAGAGAAACAGCTTCACCACTCAAGGAAAAGAAAATTTGTAACTCAAACATGAAATGCCATGAAATAAATCATGAAGTTAGTTGAAGATAAGGAATCCAGATTTTCCAACGCTAAATCATATACAAGTTGAATCAGTCATATGCTCAATTCAGTTGCCTTAAAATATCCTAGTCTTTTGTCAAACACAAGTACAAAAATATATATCAGAAAGACTAGATAGATGCGTTTGACGAATTTTCAAGAGAAAATGGAAAGTAAGTAATTGGATTGGCTGTTCTTCGGTCCGATTAAGTGATCAAAAGGCCTACTTCAATATCTTCTATTACCAAATTTTAACATCCACTCCCTCCTTAGAAGGAGCAAACCTGATCAGTCTTCGCTTTGATTGCAAAAGAGATGATGATCCCTATCTTCCCACTAACTTGTACATATAATTAAGAGGACAACTAATTCATCCTGACCTTTTAAGCCATCAGAAAATTTCTTACCTATCATTTTCGGAATTCTTAGTTTTGAAGTCAAATACGATGAAACTAATTAAGATATTGCAGAAACGTTGCCTCTAACAGGACAAGAGTGTTAAATATCCCTCAAAATACTCATGGAATTCCATTTCTAATTCAGAAATTATCAATATATGTAACTGTCACCGTTTCTGATATGGTTTCAGCAGAACTAGACTTTAAACGAGAATTGAATTTCGCTTTTAGTGAGTCATATATTGGAAAACAAGTGTAGTTTAAAGCTTCTCCGTTGTTACATTAAACTAGCGAGTCAACAATTTGCTCTTTTAATGAAACCCAATGACTTAAAACCGCTAAGGGAAAACAACCTTAGTTCACAGCTTCTCTGATACTAAGATTAAATTACGATAAACCCTACACTAAGAGATCTTAAAAACAAGGAAAGTTGAGCCGATCCATCTCTGATTTCCAATCCAATGATTGCGGGAAGAAATTTATGCGAATTACAAAAGAAAAAAAAAACAAAGAGAAATTCGTACCTTGTAGCCGGAGGATTTGTAGGAATTAAGATACTTCGCAGAAGACAAGACGGAAGAATTGTATCAAATATGGGATGTTTACTAAGTATGAAATCTATTCTGTAGGTTGCAGTTATTGCTATGTTCCTCGTGGCCTCGTCTCTTGCTATACGCTTTCCGAGGGTGTAGAATAATATATGGGGTTTTATTTTTTAATGGAAGAATAAGGTTAATTTCATTCTAGTCCTTGCAAAATATAAAGGGATCAACAGAGTCCCTATAATTGTCACCATCCATTGCCATCCAAGAATTAGCCATCAAAAGCAATTTAACTCAAATTACTTAAATTAGGACATTTTTCCAATAAGTTTAAAATGTCAAGGGGTAATAGCAAATTTTATTCCCCCTCTCTTTCCTTTCCCTTCATTGCCACTCCCAAATTGCAAGCGACCTTACACTACCAAATACTATCTCCCTCCTTCTCTTGCCAATACTCTCTTTCTCTTCTTTTCTTCCTCCACAGCCAATCCACTCCACTCTCAACTTCCACTCCTTTCTCTTTTTGTCATGCCTTCTTTTCCCCCTCCTTCCCTCGCCCCTCTTTAGGAACCACAAATCTCTTTCGTAAGTAGTACCACTACATTCAATCCTTTCCTCTCTCCTTCTCATCCTTTGCGAAGAACAAGTTGTGACTATTTAAATTATTGCATAAGAGAGCTTTATACCTAATTAAATCAATGCATTACTCCCAAAACTAATACCTACATAATGTATGGACAAATCACCTGCAAATATAAGATAAAGAAGGAGGGAAAGGGAAGAAAAAGAAGAAAATCTAGATGTTTTAGGAAAGGAAGGAAGAAAGTCAGAGGGAGATGTTATATTTAAGTAGGCAAATAAGTGTAATAGTGTCATTTTGTTCCTAGACAGTGTCACTCGGTTGAGAAAGTGCGTAGACAGATTGGAGGGACACATGTGAGGCAAAGATTTAAATGGAAGTTTATGACTGTTTTGAGTTTTGGAAGTAAACTGGAAGCTTTGTTATGTTGCCATAGATATGAGTTGAAGTCATCAATTGCCAAATCGAGAGGTTTGGATGATGTCCACTTTCAACAACCCTAGCATATAAATTGTTCTTTTCCTTGGTTTGCTTGATTTGAAGACTAAAAATGAAATTGAGATCTCCCATAATGCTCATCTCAATTTCACTTTGCATCATAGCAAACTTCTCACATAGAGAGATGTTAGTAGCACTTAAGATAATAGCATCAATATAAATTTGCACAAGTAAAAGAACATTGTTACAAGAGGTTTTGATAAAAAGTGTTGTGTCAACCATCCATCTTGAAAATACTTTTGAAAGTATAAAACAGCTAAGTCTTTCATACCAAGCACAAGGAGCTTACTTCAAACCATATAAAGCTTTTGAAAGTTTATAAACATGATTTGGAAACTTTTCATGAGCAAAATGGGGAGGTTGCTCCATATAAACTTCTTCTTCAATAAAGCCACTAACAAAAGCACTTTTTGACATCCATTTAAAATATTTTAAAACCTTCAAAGCAAGAAAATGCTAAAAGCAACCTTATGGACTCAAGTTTAGCTATTAGAGCAAAAGTTCCATCATAATCAATGCCCTCTTCTTGATTGAATCTTTGGGTAACGAGTCTAGATTTGTTTCTAACAACTTCTCCCAATTCATTCAATTCGTAGCTACAAGCCCTAAGGGAAAATCATGTTTTTTTGATTAGTGACAAACATATATAAGTGTAATGTCCTATGAAAATCATATTGATTAACCTTGATAAGAACTAATATGCTTGTGTATTGTGTGATAGGATTTTTGGATTGAGAAGAAAGCAAGTCTAATTACCTTGAAGCCAAAAGCTCATGACCAACTCAAGTTTATCAAAATGGTTAGAGTTGATTCAAGATTGTTGAAGGCTTTGAAGACCCTAGTGTAGGCTTACTATGCTTCAAACTTGGTTTTAAATCACAAATGATCTATCTTACAAATGTTTTTACCAAGTTCTCAATAATGGCTTTTAGACTAAAAGCTCTTAAGATGATCTATCTCATAGTCCAAAATGATTTCAAACTTGTTGTGCTTAATTTCTACTCTTTTTGATTGAGTTTGATCAATTCGGACTCAAATTCTGACATCCAAATTAGATCACATGACTCCTGAATTTCTAGAGAAATTCGAACGACCATTCAGACGCTTGTGTCCAAATTCGGTCCATTCATACATTCATATGAATTTTTCTATCTTTAGACTGCCAATGCAAGACCGAATTTGCATTGGCGGTCTCAAAATAGAAAAATTCAGAAGAATCTTCGGATGTTCCTGTCCAAATTCGGTCGACCAAATTTTACTGTTATTAGTCGTTATTTGAACATTGTAACTGAATTTTAGACCTTATAAAAGGCATAAACTTCATATTTTTTTTGTAAGTTTTTGAGCTAAAAAGATTCTCTACTCTTCTAAATTGCTCTCTATCAAAAAGTTATCTTTTGTCTTGTGCTATAAATTTCAAAGTCAAGATTCTATAGACAAAAGGGTGAAAGTGTGTTGAATTATCATCATCTACCAAAAGTGTTGTTAACATTCTTATCTCAAACTTCATCTTCTTGTTGGTTTTCAAGGTTATCTTGTTGATACAAAACCCTTGTGTTAGGGTGAACCTTGATTCATTTAAACTTGAATCCTATTGTATTTGCTTGTATATTTTGTGAAGTGTTTAATTCCAACCATCTTCCAAATCAACTTTGTCAAAAAGGAGAAAGTTTTCTAAAATTAGCCAAAGACCTAATTCACCCCCTCTTAGGTCTTTCATTTGGTATTAGAGCTTTGACTTCTTTTGCAAAGGTTTTACCACCTAAAAGATAAGATCCTATGGCTAATATTTCAAACTTATCTTATTTGGAAGGATCTACACAAATAGGCCTCCTTTATTTGATGGAGCAAATTATACTTTTTGGGATTCTATAATTAATATATATATTTGTTCTATTAACTTTGATTTGTGGAATATCATTGCGAAAGTGCCTTATATACCAATGAGGATGCGAGCCAATGGTGTAACAAGGGAACCCAAGCCTATGGACGAATACAATGAAAATGACTCAAGAAAAATGACCTTGAATTATGAGGCTATGAACATCTTGAGTTGTGCTTTAGATGTCAATGAATACAACCGAGTTAGCGGATGTGATACCGCTCATGACATGTGGAGACTTCTTCAAGTTATTCATGAAGGCACAAATCAAGTGAATGAGTCAAAGCTTGCTATGTTAGTAAGAGACTATGAATTATTCACTATGAAGCAAGGAGAGAGCATTAGTGATATGTTCACAAGATTCACAAACATCTCAAATGGATTGAAGTCCTATGGGAAGAATTATTCACTTGGTGAACAAAATAGAAAGATCTTGGATGCTCTACCTAAATCTTGGCAACCAAAGATTCTTGTAATTGAAGAATCAAAAGACTTGAAGTTTCTTCCTCTTGAAGAACTCACTGGATCATTACTCACTCATGATATGAAGGTAAAGAGATTAAATGATCTTGAAGATAAGGAGAAAGGGAGAAAGGGAGAAAAAGAGAAGTACTTAAAGCCTCCGAGAATCAAAGTGAACAAGAAGACTCGTCTAGTGATGAAGATGAAGATGGAGAAGATGATGAAATGGCCATGGTAGTTAAGAAGTTCAAAAAATTCTACAAGAAGGGATTTCTCAAGAAAGGAAAGAGGCCATCCAAGAAAGGAGAACAATCATCTTCATTATTCAAACCTCAATGCTATGAGTGCAAAAGCACCGAACATCGTATAGCTTATTGCCCTAAAGCAATGGAGAAAGAAAGAGATGCTAAATTCAAGAAGAAGAAATCTATCAAGAAAGGCAAAGGAATCGTGGGCACTTGGGATCAACAAGCAAATGAAGATAGTGGAGATTATAATGATGAAAGAGCAAATGTGTGTTTCATGGCTATGGATGATGAGGTACAATCTAATCCTTCAACCTCTACACATTATGATGATGATATTGACGATCCTAGTGAATTGCTTGTAGATATGTATAGTGAATTAAAGAAGGTTCCAAAAAGAAACAAACAAATGAGATTCAAAATTGAAAACTATTGAAGGAGAACTCAAAATTGTTTTGTGATAACATAAAACTTCTTGAATCCATTGATTGTTTGAATATTGAGAAAGAAGTTTTAAATGTTACTTTACAAAATATGTCTATTGAGAACCAATCTCTTTGTGCCAAAATATCTTCTTTAGAAAAAATGATTGTGGATTATGATGTGTTAAAAAGGAAAGTTGATGATATCACTCTATGTGTAGAAAAATTTACAAATGGTAGAGATAATCTTGACAAACTTCTTGGATTTTAAAGATCCCCTTTTGTTAAAAATGGTCTTGGATACAATCATGTCAACAATGCTTCAAAAGACAAAAATAATTTTGTCAAGCCTACATCTTTGTCTATGCCTCATTCATGTTGCACATATTGTGGTAGAAATGGTCACAAGGTGACTACGTGTTTATAAAGAGAAAGGTTGAGAGTGGTGTTAAGACTATTTGGAGATCTAAGGTGCTATCACTAACCCCTTTGGACCCAAGAAGATGTGAGTATCAAAAGTCACTTCCTCTTATTTGATATAGGTACATATTCCCTCAAGATCAAGCGCCACAAAGTGGTTTCTTGATAATGGATACTCAAGGCATATGACGGGGAATACCTCTCTCTTTAGTGAACTGAAAGCTACAAGTGATGGATTTGTCACATTTGGTGATAAGAATAAAGGAAGAATTCTTGGTGTAGGTAACATTGGTAAAGGATCTTCTCCTCTAATCAAACAAGTCTTACTCATTGATGACTTGAAATATAATTTGCTTAGCATTAGTCAATTATGTGATAATAGTTGCAAAGTTGAGTTTAAATGTGATACATGTACCATTCTTGATAGTGTGAGTGAAAAAATCATTTTTGTTGCAAATAGAGTTGGGAATGTATGCGTACTATATCTTGATGAACTTGTTGCTAATAATATTAAACGTCTATCCGTTCTTGATAATGATGGTTTTCTTTGGCATAGAAGATTAGGTCATGTGAGCATGGATTTGTTGAACAAGCTTTCCTCTCAAGATTTGGTGAGAGGATTGTCAAAAATGCGTTTTGAGAAAAAATCACCTTTGTGATGCATGCCAATATGGAAAACAAATAAAAACATCTTTCCAACCCAAGAAAATGGTTTCAACATCAAAACCCCTTGAACTTGTTCATATGGATCTATTTGGACCAATGAGGACCACTAGTCTTGGTGGTAAGAAATATGCATATGTAATTGTTGATGATTTTTTAAGATTCAATTGGTACTCTTCCTATCTCAAAAGGATGAAGCATTTCATGAAGTTGAAAAACTTTTCAAAAAGGTTCAAACCTACCTTGATTGCAAATTGATTTTCATTAGAAGTGACAACGGGATAGGATTTTACAACCAAGATTTCGCCAAACTTTATGACAAAAATGGTATTGTTCACAACTTTTCGGCTACCAAAACATCTCAACAAAATAGGGTAGTTGAAAGGAAAAATCGTACTTTACAAGAAATGGCTAGGTCTATGCTTTGTGAGAATTATTTGCCAAAATACTTTTGGGCCGAAGCCGTAAACACTGCATGTTATGTTATGAATAGAGTCTTTTTGAAACAATTTTTGAGAAAAATGCATTTTGAACTTCTATTTAATAGAATACCATCTATTGCTTATTTCAAAATGTTTGGTTGTAAGTGCTTCATATTGAATATGTGTGACAACTTGAGAAACTTTTGATAGAAAATCTGATGAAGGCATATTTCTCGGTTATTCCTCAAACAAGAAAACTTATAGAGTTTATAATAAAATAACCTTATGTGTTGAGAAAACCATACATATGATTTTTGATGAATCTAACATCTGCTTGGATAGAAAAGATGATGATGACATAGGTACATTCATGAAAGAAAAACAAGCTCCTCTTCAAGCTCCAACCTTGGAAGATCATGCCAATGAAGAAGAAATGATTGAACAAGAACAAGACTGAAATACCTAAGAGGGGGGTGAATTAGGTATTTGGCTAATTATTGCAAAAACAAACCTTTTATACGTTTAGACCAAGAACATATTATATGAGAAAAATTGAGACAATTTATAGCAAAGCAATGGAAGAAAGCAATAGCAAAGAACTCAAACAATTTATAGTGGTTCGATCCTCAAGATCTACGTCCACTACCTTAAGCTCACACTTAAAGATTTCAAACAATCTACTAATTGCTCAGGTTCACAAATTACAAGAGAGGCTCACCACACTATGGTTTTACACTCACAAACTCTTCTAGTAACTTTTACAATACAAGGCTCACCAAACACAATGGTTTTATATTTCAAACAACCTTGAATCACAACTTCAAGGATCACCCTTATCTAAAGGGTTTTATGTTATCAAGATAACCTTGTTAGAGCTAGTAGAACAATACAATTTGATAAATACAGAGTGTGTAGATGTTACCACTTGTTGGTAGATATTACACAAAGTTGCACCTTCACACTTTGACGTCTTTGGATTGATCAATTGAATGCACAAGACATAAGAGAGCTTAAGAAATGTTTGCTAAAGGCTTTAGAATGCTTAGAGTTTTCAAGAGTTCAAAACTTGCAAAAGATTACACGTTTATAGCTTTTATAGAATTTGAAAATCAGTTATAACGACTATAAAACGGCTAGTTAACGACTATTTTCAGGAAATTCGGACGACCGAATTTTTCCTGTAGCGTCCGAATCTTCTTCCGAATTTCTTTGGAAAAACAGTGACCATGCTGAAGGCCAAAATTCGGACGACTGAATTTTTCTTCATGCGTCCGAATCTTCTTTCGAATTTCTCTAGAAGAATAGTAGCAAACTTTTGCTACAAAATTCGAACGGCTAAATTTTTTGGAAGCTTATTCAAACTTTGTAAGATCATTTGATATTTAACTTCAATAAGTTTGAAAAACATTTGATATGTATAGAAAACTTATTTAGACATATATAAGTTTGAAAACCAAAAAATCAAATTCCTTTGATCATATAAAGTTTACTTAAAAACTTTTAGGACACAAGGATTCATCAAAAAGTTCATTCAAATCCTTTTAAGATCATAAAACTCATTTTATGCTCTCTTATGCATTCAATGATAACCAAGACATACAAGTGTAGAGTTTACATAGAGATTTACCTACTAAGTATATACACTGTACACTTCAAGTCTTCAATGCCTTTAGATCATCTAAGAACAACCTTCTTCAAACTTCAATCACTTTGCTTTACTGAAGTTGTTCTTGCACTTTGGCTTCAAAACAATGAGACTTCATACTTCTTAGTTCACAAAACCTATCACACAACATACAAGCATATTAGTCCTCATCAATATTTGTCATTAATCAAAACTACATGATTTTCCCTTTAGGGCTAACAAAGAAAATCAACCTAGTGGTGATCAAGAGCTACCTAAGGATCTAAGATATGCAAAAGGTCAACCTAAGGAGCAAATCATTAGTGATGTGTCTCAAGGTATTAGAACAAGAAGGTACTTCATTGATAATTTTGCACTTTTATCTCACTTTGAGCCTAACAATATTGATGATGCATTATGTGATGATTTTTGGATTGTTGCCATGCAAGAGGAATTAAACCAATTTGAAAGAAATAAATTTTGGATTCTTGTGCCTAGACCCCATGATCATCCAGTGATTGTTATAAAATGGGTTTTAAGAAATAAACTTAATGAATCTGGAGAAGTTGTTAGAAACAAAGCTAGACTTGTTGCCCAAGAATTCAATCAAGAAGAGGGCATTGATTATGATGAAAATTTTACTCTGGTAGCTAGACTTGAGTCTATAAGAATGCTCTTGGCATTTGCTTGCTTCAATGGTTTTAAATTATTTCAAATGGATGTTAAAAGTGCTTTTCTAAATGGTTTCACTGAAGAAGAGGTTTATGTAAAACAACCTCCTGGTTTTGTTCATGAAAAGTTTCCCAACCATGTCTTCAAACTTTCCAAAGCTTTGTATGGTCTAAAACAAGCTCCTAGAGCTTGGTATGAAAGATTGAGTAGTTTTCTTCTTTTAAAAGGATTTTCAAGAGGAAATCTTGACATATCTCTTTTCATAAAAACCTCTTGTAACAATGATCTTTTGCTTGTACAAATATATGTTGATGACATCATTTTTGGAGCTACTAATGTTTCATTTTGTGAGGAATTTTTCAAGTTAATGCAAAGTGAGTTCGAAATGAATATGATGGGAGATCTTAATTTCTTTCTTGGGCTACAAATGAAGCAAACCAAGGATGGCAACTTTATAAATCAATCCAAGTACACCAAGGAGCTCTTGAAAAGGTTTGGTATGGACCAAGAAAAAAGTATAAGCACTCAATTGAGTTCATTAACTAAACTCGATAGAGATGAGAAAGGTAAAAGCATTGATGAAAAGGTATATAGAGGAATGATTGGTAGTTCACTTTATCTTACTGCAAATAGACCAGATATTATGTTTGTTGTATGCTTAATTTCAATCCTGTCCTAAAGAATCTCATTTAGTTGTCGTGAAATGCATTCTTAGATATTTAATCGATACACATGATTATGGTCTTTGGTTTTCAAAATTCTTTTCTTTTGACCTTGTTGCTTATTCGGATGCCAACTATGCCGGATGCAAATTCGAGCATAAATTGACCTTTTCTTTTGAGTGGTTATTGTCAATTTCTTGGTAGTTACCTTGTGTCATGTTATAGTAAGAAACAAGCATGTGTGTCATTGTCTACTGCTGAGGCCGAATATATGGCCGCCGGTAGTTTTGTGCTCAGGTGCTATGGATGAAGCATACTCTTCATGATTATGGTTTAGATTTCAAATGTGTGCCTATTCTATGTGATAATACTAGTTTCATAAATTTAAGCATAAATATCATTCAACATTCTAGAACTAAGCATATAGAGATCAGACATCATTTCATTAGAGATCATGTAGCTAAAGGTGATATTTGTTTAGACCATGTGAATACCAATGATCAAATTGTGGATATATTTACCAAGCCTTTGGCCGAGGAAAGGTTTTGCTATCTTAGAAGAAGCTTGGGTATTGCAAAATTCAATAACTAATGTGTGTGTTGAAGTGTGACAAAAACAGGGAAAATTCAGATGCAAGTTCGGACACATGACCCAAAAGTTGGTCGTTCGAATTTGCTAAATGAAGAGACAGAGAAATTCGAATGCAAACCTAAAAATTTGGTCGATTGAATTTTAAAATTACAGTAGTTATTAAATTGTTCAACTGCTCAAATCTCTCATTTTAAACCATCTAAATTCTCTCTCTTTTCAAAACCCACACAACCCTCTCGTCCAAACACAAAATTGTCCAAAATATCACCATTTTTCTTTGAAAATCTCTTGATTTTTGTGTTCTTCATCCTTCTTTATCTCTAAAAATCATTCCTTCTTTGCAAAAAAAAAAAAATACCTCATGGTTTGATCAAAAAAGGATAATGTGGAAAAAGGAAAAGGAAAAGCCAAAAGGGGAGATGAAGCGCTCATCATCAACGAGCCAAGAAGGGTTTGCATTCCACAAGAAAATCTTGGAGTGGAATGACTCTCTCCACAAGACCAGCCTTGGAATTCGAAGATTGGAGAAAAAGGAGTTGAAAGATCATCCCAGTGAAATTGGTTGGGGTAGTCTATTTGGAGTCAAGGAATTCTATGAATTCTATGCTGATTTGAAAGAGGAAATGATTGAGCATGTTGGGAGTAGTATGATTCAATGGTATTCATTTGGAGTATCCCAAATTGATTTTGAAATTAATGATGCTTTGATGAATCGTATATGTGGAGTTGATGATAGTGGTGCTAGATATTATTTCTCGGGGCAGCATTGTTATGTTCATGAGTTATTTACAAATGAAAGATTTGAAGAAGCATTTACGAATGGTGTAAGATTTAGATCATTAAGGGAAAGGGAGATTAAGGCATTCAATGCTAGAGGCCATACTTTGCATCACATGATTCCAAATTATGGACAAAATCATTGGTTGGGAATATGCATATGGTGGTTATGCTTGCCTTGCATGAGCATAGAAGGTTAAACTTTGGATTTATGGCATTGAAGCATATGTTTAGAGCAAGGAAAATGACAAATAAAGGCTTTCCCTATGGAAGATTGTTAACAAGGGTATTTAAGCATTTCAATGTTCAACTTCGCTGAAGGGGAAGCTCTATGAAAAGTGGAGAAATCTACACAAATGATACCCTCAAAAGAATGCAATTGGCACTTGATGAGGATGGTGTTTGGAGAACTAGAAGAGAAACCCCTCAAAGGGAAGAAAGGGTAGAAACAAGTGAAGATGAAGAGGAGAATGAAGAAGTGGAAGAAGAAGAAGAGGATGAAGAGGAGACTTTGGCAAGGGAATAGAGTAAGAAAAGAAATGATCCATCAAGTAAAGGGGAGTAACCTCACACTAAAAGAAGACTTTTTGAAGAAGAGGCCAACCCTCAAACATAAGAAGGCCTTGGAAGCATGCCTAATGAAGAAGAAGGGACTAGAGGTGATACAATAGTGACAAAAGCGTTCCAAGAGGCCTTGAACAACCATGTTAAAGAAATGGAGAAAATGTATAAATTCTTTGAATCTTTCCCCCCCATGGTTTTAGGCAAATTGGATGGCTTGGATGCTAGAGTAAGAAGCATTGAAGAGCTCTTGAGGAAAAGTAACCAAAGTGATGAAGGATCATCTATGCCTCAAGATATAGATGACAAGGATAATGAAGGAGATGATAAGGGCAAGAAAAATAAAGAGGTTGACGATGACGACGACGACGATGATAGTGATAGAAGTGATGATCAAGGAGGAAATTTTGAATTTGTGGCAAGAGAAAGTGAAAGAGATGAGGGTGCTCAAGAAGAGCCACAAGAAGGAAGCCTCATAGAGAAAGTCAAGATCACTACACCATCCACCACATCCTTTGGCCAAGGGTAAAAAAATTAGCCAAGAAGATGGGCACAAGGAGATCCTCTCGGTTGGCTACCACTCCAAAGCCAAACTGCACCAGCAAGGAGAAAGCAAGTGAGGGGCCACTTCATATCAAGTTCAAAGGAGACATGGCCGTCACCACCAACAAATATGGAGTGAAGACGATGAAAAAATTCAAGACTAAGCACTCTCTATCCTTCTCTCTTATTTTACTTATGTATTTAGCTAGCTCATGTATTTTCAAGCTTTGACCTTCAATGTGCCTTTCTAGCTCTTGTGATCTTTTGAAGCTCAATGATTTCATATTTGCTTCACTTACCTCACCCCACATTTGATTGATGACAAAAGGGGAAAAGAAGTGTTTATGCAAAATGTATATGCAAAATTATAATTTGAGATGATCATGATAAATGTGGCATATTGGCTTAGCTTATTGATTTGCATTGAATGTTTAAGATTATGAGTGTGTTTCATAGTTGATCCCCATACTTTGATGATTGTGTGATTAGTTGAAATACTTATATTTCCAAATATATCTTTTAACAACTTTGCCTAAAGTTTGGACTTAAAATTTGGACGTAGGACTAAAATTTAGATGCAAGTCTTGAAATTCGGATGGATCCATATTTTGTTGTCAAAAACTGCTCTTTTATTGTTCAAATTGATTCAAATATGTCTTAATCTATTCTACTATGTTTGAACAACCTTGGGGAAGCTTAATTTCAGATTAAACAGTCATAATGTTGGATATATTGCAGTTTGGACTCATAGTCCTCAATTCACATGCTTTCTGAAAAATGAGCACAGTCTAAGGGAGAGCTTTGAAAACTATTTTTAATCGCTAAAACATCTCTTAGACGTATTTTTATGATTGCCTATATGCTATATCTTCTATTTTGATGGAAGGATGGAGTTTGGTTGGGTCATAGGCTCATTTTGAGCCATGTTTATGTCATTTTGCTATAATATGTGAAAAGTTGATTTTCCTCAATTGGTATCATCTTCAACTAGCATATGACATAAATTCTTCTCTATGCTTAAATTGCCTAAATCCATCACATTTTGCATCAAAGTTTGTCATCATCAAAAAGGGAAAGATTGTAATCCCTAAGTGCAAATAATGTTGTTTTGATAAGTGACAAACATTGATAAGTGTAATGTCCTATGGAATCATATTGATTAATCTTGATAAGAACTAATATGCTTGTGTGTTGCGTGATAGGATTTTAGAATTGAGAAGAAAGCAAGTCTCATTGCCTTGAAGCCAAAAGCTCATGAACAACTCAAGTTTATCAAAATGGTTAGAGTTGATTCAAGATTGTTGAAGGCTTTGAAGACCCTAGTTTAGGTTTACTATGCTTCATTGGTATATCTTTGTAAACCTTGCACTCTTTTGTCTTTGGAATCTAAAAGTTTTCCAAGAGAGCTTCAAACTTGGTTTTAAATCACAAATGATCTATCATACAAATATGTTTACCAAGTTCTCAATAACGGTTTTGGACTAAAAGCTCTTAAAATGATATATCTCATAGTCCAAAATGATTTCAAACTTGTTGTGCTTAATTTATACTCTTTTGACTGAGTTTGATCAATTCGGACTCAAATTCTGACGTCTGAATTTGATCACATGACTACTGAATTTTCAGAGAAATTAGAATGACCATTTGGACGCTTGTGTCCAAATTTGATCAACCTAATTTACACTGGTAATCTCAAAATAGAAAAAGTCGAATGAATGTTCGGACGATCTTGTTCAAATTCGGTCGACCAAATTTTACTATTGCTAGCCGTTACTAGTCGTTATTTGAACGTTGTAACTGAATTTCAGACCTTATAAAAGGTATAAACTTCATATTTTTTTGTAAGTTTTTGAGCTAAAAAAATTCTCTACTCTTCTAAATTGCTCTCTATCAAAAAGTTATCTTTTCTCTTGTGCTATAAAGTTTAAAGTCTAGATTCCATAGACAAAAAGATGAAAGTGTGCTGAATTGTCATAATCTACCTCAAGTGTTTGTAACATTCTTATCTCAAACTTCATCTTCTTGTTGGTTTCTAAGGTTATCTTGTTGATATAAAACCCTTGTGTTAGGGTGAACTTTGATTGCTTGTATTTGAAAAGAGGTTGTGGTGTAAAATCCCTGAAGGGTGAGCCTCTCTTGTAAGAATTGATAAACTTGAAATTGTAGTTAAGCTTGGTTGAAATCCTTGAGTGAATGCTCAAAGTAGTGGATGTGGATCTTGTGTGATCAAACCACTATAAATCACTTGTGTTATCTCTTGCTCTTGATTTCATTTAAACTTGAATCTTATTGTATTTGCTTGCGTATTTTTTGAAGTGTTTAATTCCAATCATCTTCCAAATCAACTTTGTCAAAATGAAAAAAGTTTCCTAAAATTAGCCGAAGACCTAATTCAGCCCCTCTTAGGTCTTTCAGTACCAATAATGCGGTGATCAAGGGGCCTAATGACAAGGTTCCAAACTTTATTTCTTTCAAATTGATTTAATTTCTCTTGTATAGTAACAATCCAAAAATCATCACACAATGCATCATCAATATTTTAGACTCAATATGAGATAAAAAAGGAAAAGTTATCAACAAATTATCATCTTGTTTGAAGTCCTTGGGAGACATCCCCAATGATTTATTCATTTGGGTGTCCTTTAACATATCTTAGATCCTTTGGAAGCTCTTGGTCACCACTAGGTTCACTTTCTTGTTCTTGTTCTATCATCTCCTCTTCATGAGCAGGCTTTCCATAGTTGTCGCATGAAGATGCGCTTGGACATCTTTCATTGAAGTACCTACTTCAACTTCATCACTTATTTCATGATAAATATTAGATTCATCAAATCTCATATGGATGGTTTTCCTCAACAGACAAAGTTCTTTTGTTATAGACTCTATATAGGCCTTTTTGTTTGAAGAATAGCCAAGGAAATCCCTTCATCCAATTTTCTAACAAAATTTTCAAGATTATAACTAGTATTACTATTCAAGATAAAGTACTTACAACCAAACACTTTAAGTAAGCCATACAAAGAGTTCTACCAAAGAGAATTTCGAATAGAGTTTCTCAAAAATGGTTTTAAAAGATCTTGGTTCATCACATATCAAGCCGTATTTATGGCTTCGGTGCAAAAATATTTTGGTAAAAAATTTTCACAAAATATAGACTGAGCTATTTATTGTAAAGTATGGTTTTTCTTTTGGGGTTATAATTGCCGAAAAGTTATGAGAAATACTATTTTCATCACAAAGCATCGTAAAATCTTGATTGTAAAATTCTGTCTCATTGTCACTTCTAATAAAAATTACTGAAAATAGAAGTAGTTTTAAAAAAAGAAGTTTTTGTAATTAGACACATTGTTCACATAATTGTAACCAAGAGCATTTTTGACAAGAGGGATCTTTAGGCTTCAAGAAGTTTATCAAGGTTGTCCCTTTTTTTTGTAAATCTTTCCACACAAGAAGTTAGGTCATCAACTTTCTTTTTCAAAACTTCATGATCAACAAGCATCTTTTCAAGAGATGAAATCTGTTAGCCCTAAGGGCAAATCATGTAGTTTTGATTAATGACAAATATTGATGAGGACTAATATACTTGTATGTTGTGTGATAGGTTTTGTGAACTAAGAAGTATGAAGTCTCATTGTTTTAAATCCAAAGTGCAAGAACAACTTCATTAAAGCAAAGTGATTGAAGTTTGAAGAAGGTTGTTCTTAGATGATCTAAAGGCATTGAAGACTTGAAGTGGAGAGTGTATATACTTAGTAGGTAAATCTCTATGTAAACTCTATACTTGTATGTCTTGGTTATCATTGAATGCATAAGAGAGCATAAAATGAGTCTTATGATCTTAAAAGGCTTTGAATGAACTTTTTGATGAATGTGGTGTTGTGTCCTAAAAATTTTTAAGTAAACTTTAAATGATCAAAGGAATTTGATTTTTGGTTTTCAAACTTATATATGTCTAAATAAGTTTTCTATACATATCAAATGTTTTTCAAACTTATTGAAGTTAAATCTCAAATGATTTTACAAAGTTTGAATATGCTTCCAAAAAAATTGATCGTCCGAATTTTGTAGCAAAAGTTTGCTACTGTTCTTCCAGAGAAATTCGGAAGAAGATTCGGACGCATGAAGAAAAATTGGTCGTCCGAATTTTGGCCTTCAGTATGGTCACTATTTTTCTAGAGAAATTCGGACGAAGATTCGGACGCAGCAGGCTGAATTTGATCGTTCGAATTTCCTGAAAATAGCCGTTAACTAGCCTTTTTATAGTCGGTAAAACTGATTTTCAAATTCTATAAAAGCTATAAACGTGTAATCTTTTGTAAGTTTTGAACTCTTGAAAACTCTAAGGATTCAAAAGCCTTTAGCAAACATTTCTTAAGCTCTCTTATGTCTCTTGCATTCAATTGATCAATCCAAAGACATCAAAGTGTGAAGGTGCAACTTTGTATAATATCTACCAAGAAGTGGTAACATCTACACACCCTCCTTTATTTATCAAATTGTGTTGTTCTACTAGCTCTAGAAAGGTTATCTTGATAACAGAAAACCCTTTAGATAAGGGTGGTCCTTGAAGTTGTGATTCAAGGTTGTTTGAGATATAAAACCATTGTGTTTGGTGAGCCTTGTATTGTAAAAGTTACTAGAAGAGGTTGTGAGTGTAAAATCATAGTGTGGTGAGCCTCTCTTGTAATTTGTGAACCTGATCAAATAGTAGATTGTTTGAAATCCTTAAGTGTGAGCTTAAGGTAGTGGAGGTAGATCTTGATGATCGAACCACTATAAATTGTTGAGTTCCTTGCTATTGCTTTCTTCCATTGCTGTGCTATAAATTGTCTCTATTTTACGCATATAATCTGTTCTTGGTCTAAACGCATAAAAGGTTTGTTTTGCAAGAAATTAGCCAAATACCTAATTCATCCCCCCTCTTAGGTATTTCAATTGGTATCAGAGCTAGAACTTTTTTGTGTGGTTTTACAACCTAGAAGACAAAGATCCTATGGCTAATATGTCAAACCTACCTTACCTAGAAGGATCCTCCACAAATAGACCATCTTTGTTTGATGGAACAAATTATACTTTCTGAAAATCTAGAGTTAAAATTTATATTTGTTCTATCAATTTTGATTTGTGAAACATAATTGAGAAAGGTCCTTATGTCCCAATGAAAATGAATGCAGATGGAATAACCTCAGAACCCAAGTCCACTGATGAATTTGATGAGCATGATTCTAAGAAAATGACTTTAAATTATCAGGCCATGAATATATTAAGTTGTGCTTTAGATGTCACTGAATACAATAGAGTTAGTGGATGTGATTCTGCTCATGACATGTGGAGATTACTCCAAATTACACATGAAGGTACTAATCAAGTTAAAGAATCCAAACTTGCTATGCTTGTTAGAGATTATGAACTGTTTACCATGAAACAAGGTGAAAATGTTAGTGATATGTTTACAATATTTACTAACATTTTTAATGACTTGAAAGCTTATGGTAAAAGCTATACTATGGGAGAGCAAAACAGGAAGATTTTAGATGCTTTACCAAAATCTTGGCAGCCTAAGACACTTGCTATTGAAGAGTCCAAGGATTTGAAAATTCTTCCACTTGAAGAGCTCATTGGATCTCTACTGACCCATGAAATGAAGATGAAACGGCTAAATGACAAGGAGGATGAAGAAAAGGGAAGAAAAGGAGTGGTACTCAAGTCCTCAAATCACTTGAGTGAACAAGAACAGTCTTCAGGTGAAGAAGAAGGAGGAAACAGTGGAGAAGAAGAGATTGCAATGGCAGTGAGGAAGTTCAAAAGATTCTACAAAAAGGAGTTCCTCAAGAAAGGAAGAAAACCAGTCAAGAGGAGTGGACAATCCTCATCATACAAGCCTCAATGCTTTGAATGCAAGAGCACAGAGCATCTTGTTGTTGACTGTCCTAAAGTGTTGGAAAGGGAAAGAGACAACAAAAATAGAAAGAAATCTGTCAATAAAGGAAAAGGATTAGCTGGAACGTGGTATCAACAAGAAAGCGAGGATGACAGTGAAGGAAAGGCCAACATATGCTTTATGGCTATTGATGATGAGGTACAATCTTCACCTTCCATTTCAAATGTATGTGATGATGATATTGATTCCAGTGATTTGATTGTAGAACTATATGAAGGCTTCAAAAAGAAATAAAGAAATGAAATTCAAAATCAATGATTTATCCAATGAGAATTCAAAATTATATGTTGAAAATGGTAAACTTCTTGAAACCATTAGTTGTCTTACCATTGAAAAAGAATTTTTGAATACAACCATACAAAACATATCTTTTGAAAACAAAAAGCTTTGTACAAGAATTATTTCTCTTGAATTAATGATAAAGGATCATCAGTTTTTAAAAAGGAAAGTTAATGATCTAACTTTATGCATTGAGAGATTTACAAATGGAAGAGAAAATTTAAATAAATTATTTAGTTATCAAAGATCTTCATTTGTAAAACATGGTCTTGGTTTTACACATGATTGTTTTGCTCCAAAACAGAAAAAGTCTTTTGTTAAAGAATTTTCTCATTCTAGGTCACATATTTGTTGCACATATTGTGGCAAACATGGACACAAGGTTTCTAGATGTTTTATAAAAAGAAAGATAGAAAATGGTGTTAAGACCATTTGGAAAGTCAAAGGAACTATTACAAACCCCCTTGGACCCAAGTAGATATGGGTACCAAAAATCACTCTTTCTAATTCGGTGTAGGTATAATTTGCCTCAAGATCAAATGCCACAAAATGGTTTCTTGACAGTGGCTGCTCAAGGCACATGACTGGAAATGCATCACTTGTTAGTGAGCTTCAAACTACAAGTGAAGGTTTTGCAGTCATGTTTGGAGATAAGAAGAAAGGGAAAATACTTGGAATAGGTAACATTGGTAAAGGTTCTTTCCCTCTTATCAAGCAAGTTTTACTTATTGAAGGCTTAAAGTATAATTTACTTAGTATTAGTCAATTATGTGACAATGGATGCAAAGTAGAGTTTAAATGTGATACTTGTACTATTCTTGACAGTGCAAGTAAAAAACTATTTTTGTTGCTAAAAGATTTGGTAATGTATATGTACTGTATCTTGATGAGCTTATTACTAATGATATTAAATGTCTTTCCATTCATGACAATGATGGATTTTTATGGCATAGAAGATTAGGACATGTAAGCATGGATTTATTGAACAAACTTTCTACACAAGAGCTAGTTAGAGGATTACCAAAATTGCATTTTGATAAAACCCGTCTTTGTGATGCTTTTCAATATGGAAAACAATCAAAAACATCTTTTAAACCAAAGAAAATGGTTTCTACCTCAAAACCTCTTGAACTAGTTCACATGGATTTATTTAGACCTATGAGGACTACTAGTCTTGGTGGTAAAAGATATGCTTATGTGATTGTTGATGATTTTTCAAGATTTACATGGGTAATCTTCTTAACACAAAAAGATGAAACGTTTTATGAATTTTCAAAACTTTTCAAAAAGGTTCAAACTTCTCTTGATTGCAAACTGATTTCTATTAGAAGTGATAATGGAAGAGAATTCTGTATCCAAGATTTTACAAAATTTTGTGATGAGTATGGTATTACTCACAATTTATCAGCTGCCAAAACACCTCAACAAAATGGTGTTGTTGAGAGGAAAAACAGAACTTTACAAGAAATGGCTAGATCAATG
The DNA here is from genome assembly GCA_030512225.1 of Rauvolfia tetraphylla. Taxonomy (NCBI): domain Eukaryota; kingdom Viridiplantae; phylum Streptophyta; class Magnoliopsida; order Gentianales; family Apocynaceae; genus Rauvolfia; species Rauvolfia tetraphylla. Next base: position 443,745 of record JAJQKT010000053.1, read on the forward strand.
CTTTGTGAAAACTCATTACCAAAATATTTTTGGGTTGAAGCTGTAAATACAGCTTGTTATGTCATGAATAGAGTTTTATTAAGACCTTTTATAAGAAAAATACCTTTTGAACTTCTATTTGATAAAACTCCATCAATTGTCTACTTTAAAGTTTTTTGTTATAAGTGCTTCATTTTAAACACTAGTAACTATCTTGGTAAGTTTGATAGAAAATCAGATGAAGGAATATTTCTTGGTTATTCATCAAATAAAAAGGCATATAGAGTCTATAATAAAAGGACATTGTGTGTTGAAGAAACTATTCATGTAACCTTTGATGAATCTAACATTTATCTTCAAAGAAAAAATGAAGATGATGCAGGCTCCTCAATGGTTGAAAATCAAACTCAACACCAAGTACCCACAATGGAAGATCATGCCAAAAAAGAAGAAATAATGGAGCAAGAACAAGATGGTCAATCAAGCAATGATCAAGAACTTCCAAAAGATCTCACATATGCAAGAGGTCATCCTAAGGAGCAAATCATTGGTGATGTCTCCCAAGGAGTTAAAACAAGGCGGTACTTTATTGATAATTTTGCCCTTTTATCTCATATTGAACCGAAAATATTGATGATGCATTGTGTGATAATTTTTGGATTATTGCTATGGAAGAAGAGTTAAATCAATTTGAGAGAAATAAAGTTTCGACTCTTGTTCCTAGACCTCATGATCATTCTGTTATTGGTACAAAGTGGGTTTTTAGAAATAAGTTAAATGAACTAGGAGAAGTTGTTAGAAATAAAGCTAGACTTGTTGCTCAAGGTTTCAACCAAGAAGAAGGCATTGATTATGATGAGACTTTTGCTCCAGTGGCCAGATTAGAATCTATAAGAATACTTTTGGCATTTGCTTGTTTTAAAGGTTTTAAACTATTTGAAATACCTAAGAGGGGGGGTGAATTAGGTATTTGGCTAATTTACGCAAACTTAAACCTTTTATGTGTTTAGACCAAGAACAAGTTATATAGTCTAATTTGAGATAATTGATAGCAAGGTAATGAAGAAAGCAATAGCTAAGAACTCAAACAATTTATAGTGGTTCGATCCTCAATCTACCTCCACTACCTTAAGTTTACACTTAAGGATTTCAACAATTCTACTAATTACTCAGGTTTACAAATTACAAGAGAGGCTAACCACACTATGGTTTTACACTCACAACCTCTTCTAGTAACTCTTACAATACAAGGCTCACCAAATACAATGGTTTTATATCTTAAACAACCTTGAATCACACTTTCAAGGATCACCCTTATCTAAAGGATTTTATGTTATCAAGATAACCTTGCTAGAGCTAGTAGAACAACATAATATGATAAATAAATGAGAATGTGTAGATGTTACCACTTGATGGTACACAAATTTGCTCCTTCACACTTTGATATCTTTGGATTGATCAATTGAATGCACAAGACATAAGAGAGCTTAAGAAATGTTTGCCAAATGCTATTGAATGATTAGAGTTTTCAAGATTTCAAGAGTTACAAAAGATTACACGTTTATGGCTTTTATAGAATTTGAAAATCAGTTAAAACGGTCATAAAACAGCTAGTTTCAGAAAATTCAGACGACCAAATTTTTTGGTTCCGTCCGAATCTTCGTCTAAATTTCTCTGGAAAAACAGTGACCATGTTGAAGGCCAAAATTCGGACGACCGAATTTTTTGGCTGCGTCCGAATCTTCTTCCGAATTTCTCTGGAAGAATAGTAGCAAACTTTTGCTACAAAATTCGGACGACCGAATTTTTTGAAAGCAGTTTCAAACTTTGTAAAATCATTTGAGGTATAACTTCAATGTGTTTGAGAAACATTCGATATGTATAGAAAACTTACTTAGCCATATGTAAGTTTGAAAACACAAATTAAATTTCTTTGATCATATAAAGTTTACTTAAACATCACATTCACTAAAAACCTTATTCAAATCCTTTTAAGATTATAAGATTCATTTTATGCTCTCTTATGCATTCAATGATGACCAAGACATGCAAGTGTAGAGTTTACATAGAAACTTACTTACTAAGTATACACACTCTACACTTCAAGTCTTCAATGCCTTTAGATCTTCTAAGAACAACATTCTTCAAGCTTCAATCACTTTGCTTAACTGAAGTTGTTCTTGAACTCTTGCTTCAAAGCAATGAGACTTCATACTTCTTATTTTACAGAACCTATCACACAATATACAAGCATATTAGTCCTCATCAATATTTGTCATTAATCAAAATTAATCAATCTTATATGATTTGCCCTTAGGGCTAACACTATTTCAAATGGATGTCAAAAGTGCTTTTCTAAATGGTTTCATTGAAGAAGTGGTTTATGTAGAACAACCTCCTGGTTTTACTCATGAAAAATTCCAAATTATGTGTTCAAGTTAACCAAAGCTCTATATGGATTGAAACAAGCCCCAAGAGCTTGGTATGAAAGATTGAGTGGTTTTGTTCTTTCAAAAGGATTTACAAAAGGAAAAGTGGACACAACTATTTTTATAAAAACATCTTCTAAAAATGATATCTTACTTGTGCAAATTTATGTTGATGATATTATATTTGGTGCTACTAATACATCTCTTTGTGAAGATTTTGCCAAATCAATGCAAAATGAATTTGAGATGAGCATGATGGGAGAACTAAATTTCTTCCTTGGCTCCAAATTAAACAAATCAAGGATGGAGTCTTCATCAATCAAGCAAAGTATACCAAGGAGCTACTGAAAAGATTTGGAATGGATCAAGCAAAATGAATAGGTACTCCAATGAGTTCATCAACTAAACTTGACAACGATGAGAAAGGTAAAAATATTGATGAGAAATTATATAGAGGTATGATTGGAAGTTTACTCTATCTCACAGCTATTAGACCAGATATTATGTTTGTTGTATGCTTGTGTGCTAGATTCCAATCATGTCCTAAAGAATCTCATCTAATTTCTGTCAAATGTATTTTTCGCTATTTGACTGATACACATGACTATGGTCTTTGGTTTTTAAAAACTTCATCTTTTGAACTTATTGGATACTCTGATGCTGATTATGCTGGATGTAAAGTTGAACGTAAAAGTACAAGTGGTCATTGTCAATTTCTTGGTAGTTGTCTTGTATCTTGGTTTAGTAAAAAGCAAGCTTGTGTGTCTTTATCCACTGCAGAAGCTGAATACATAGCTGCAGAAAGTTGTTGTGCACAATTGTTATGGATGCAGCATACCTTACTTGATTATGGTCTTAAATTCAATTGTGTGCCTATACTATGTGATAATACTAGTGCTATCAATTTGAGCATAAATTCCATTTGACATTCTAGGACTAAACATATAGAGATAAAACATCATTTCATTCGTGATCATTTGATTAAGAAAGATATATGCTTAGAATATATAAATACAAATGATCAAATTGCTGACATATTTACAAAGCCTTTGGCTGAGGAAAGGTTCAATCACCTAAGAAGACTCTTAGGAATTTTAAAATTCAATGACTAATGTGTGTGTTGAAGTTTTGATGAAAACAAGAAATTTTCGGATCTAGAATTTGGATGCACTACAGAAAATTCGCTCGACTGAATTTTCTGAACTGAAGAAATAGAAACTTTCGACCGAAAATTCAGACGCAGACCTGAGAATTCGGTCGTCTGAATTTTACGGATGCGACTATTTAAATGAAAATCAAACAGTTTTCTAAACACTTCAACTTCCAAATTTCACATTCTTTTAAAAAGCTCTCATACCCATTCACATCCGAATCAAAATCCCTTTAAAACCACACATTCTCATCCTGATTTGCCTTCATTTTTGAACTTCTAACCCTAAATTCATACAAAAAATTAGTACTTCTCAACAGAAAATATCAATGGAGAGAACAAAGAAGCCAAATGTTGAGAAAGGGAAAGGAAAGGCTAAGGAAGGAGATGGAGACTCAATCAACCAACCAAGAAGAATTCGAATCCCTCAAACATTATCTGGAGTTGACAGGTTTGTCTCGATCAAGGCTACTCATGAATTTGATGAATAGAATAAAAATAGCAGAAAGATTATCCCTGGATATAAGGTGAATGTTGATAAACTCTCTAGCATGGATATTGTTCTATCTTGTTTCAATAATGTTGGTTAGAGTAGTTTGTTGTTCATTGATGAAGAATTTTATCCTACATTGATATATGAATTCTATGCAAACCTAAAGGTGGAAATAATTGAGATTGCAGGGGATAATGTGATACAATGGTATTTATATAGAGTATCCCAAGTTGACATTGAATTTAGTGAAGCATTGATAAACAAAATTTGTGGAGTAGGTAACAATGGAGCTAGATATTATTCACCTTCCATGCATTGCTATGATCGTGAACTCTTTACATATGTTAGAATTGAAGAGGCATTTACCAATGGAAGAGAGTTTAGATCTATAAAAGAGAGGGAAATCAAGAACTTGGATACTAGAGGTAGAGTGTTGCATCATATGGTGACTACTATGATTGTTCCTAACTTTGGACATAAGTCATCAGTTGAAAATATGCATATGGCAATCATGTTAGCCTTGGATGAGCATAGGAGATTGAACTTTGGTTATATAGCCTTGAAACACATGATTACTGCCAGAAAAATAGTAACCAAGGCATTCCCATTCGGAAGGTTGTTGACAAGAATCTTTAAGCATTTTAAGATTAAACTTCCGGGAAGAGGGCAAGCTTTTAAGAGTGGGGAGATTTACACCAATGAAACTCTTAAGAGAATGCAGTTTGTTCTTGATGAGGATAATGTATGGAGGACAAAAAGAGAAACCCCTCCAAAAAGAATAGGAAGAGAAGAAAAGATAGAAAGTGAAGAAGAGGATGAAGAAGAAACCCTTGCTAGAGAAATGAAGACAAAAAGGAAGCATGACACCTCAAGTGAGGGGGAGCAACCTCCAACAAAAAGGAGATTGTTTGAAGAAGAAACTGGAATTGGTTCAAGTGGTAAAGGAGTAACTAGAGGTGACACCATAGTGGCCAAAGCATTCTAAGAAGCCTTGAACAATCATGTCAAGGAAATGGAGAAGATGTATAAGTTCTTTGAATCATTTGCTCCAATGGTTCTTGGAAAGTTAGAAGGACTGGAGAGTAGAGTAAAGCACATTGAAGAAATTCTTATGAGAAATGCTCAAAGTGGTGAAGGACCCTCTAAGCCTCAAGATAGAAATGAGGAAGAAGGAGATAAGGAAGAAAAGAAAGGAGATGATAATGACAGTAATGATGAAGATGATGATCAAGGTGGAAATGAAGAGACTGTGGCAGAAGAAGAAGAGGAAGAACATGAACATGAAGAGCCACAAGTAGCAGGCAGCCAAGTAGCTCAAGCTGAAATAGTCTCTCCATCAACAATCTCTTTCAGTCATGGAAGAGTGAAGCACTTGGCCATCAAGAAATGAGTGAACCGAGCCTCTCCGTCAACATTAGCATCACAAGACTAAGCTTTCTTTCCTTCTATTCTATTTATTGCTTTTAAGTTGCTTATCTGTACTGAATTTTTATCTGTTATGTATTTACTGTTGTTATGTGTTATGGATTCTGAACTTGTTAAGTAATTTGCTGCATTTTATGTAATAATGAAGCTCAATGATGAAATGTCAGTGATGAGAGCTTCCTTTATGTGTTAAATTATTAATCCCATTTTTTTTAGTGATGACAAAAGGGGGAGAAGAAATGTTGATGACAAAATGTGTGAAAACAAAATGTGTGAAAATGTTGAATTGTGCTATATGTTGAATTCTGCGTGTGATGAAACTATGTATTATATGGATGTTTTCTGAGTTAATTTGTTCTTGACTTGTTACTTTATGAAAACAATTGAATGCATGAGTTATGTTTGTTGTCAAAAATTTTGGATTTAAAATTCGGATGCATGTTTCAGAAATTCGGATGCATACATATTTTGTTTTCCAAAATGCACTTTTTTGTTGTTTAAATTGATTCAAACATGTTTTAAACTCTTTTACTATGTTTGAATAATCTTATGAAAGTACATTTTCAAAAATTGAAGCTTTCATTTTAATTATCTTTAAGTTTGGACTTGGCATGTCAGAATTCGGATGCATAGTATCTCAAGTCTAAATTTGTTGAAAATTGAGCACAATCTAAGGGGGAGCATTATTAAACATTTACAACCTTTAAAACCTCTCTTAGAATCTTTTCTAAATGCTTAAATGCTATATCTTCTATCCTAGTAGTTGGAAGGAAGGAGGTAAATGGAAGTTGGTTGGGTCATAGGCTCATATTGAGCATTTTGTATGTCAATGTGCTAAATTGGTTATTTTCTATCATTGACATTAATACTTCTATGTACTACATTGTTTTAATCTATCACATTTTGCATCAAAGTTTGTCATCATCAAAAAGGGGGAGATTGTTAGCCCCTAAGGGCAAATCATGTAGTTTTGATTAATGACAAATATTGATAAGGACTAATGCGCTTGTATGTTGTGTGATAGGTTTTGTGAACTAAGAAGTATGAAGTCTCATTGTTTTGAAGCCAAAGTGCAAGAACAACTTCAGTAAAGCAAAGTGATTGAAGTTTGAAAAAGGTTGTTCTTAGATGATCTAAAGGCATTGAAGACTTGAATGAAGTGTAGAGTGTATATACTTAGTAGGTAAATCTCTATGTAAACTCTACACTTGTATGTCTTGGTTATCATTGAATGCATAAGAGAGCATAAAATGAGTCTTATGATCTTAAAAGGCTTTGAATGAACTTTTTGATGAATGTGGTGTTGTGTCCTAAAAATTTTTAAGTAAACTTTATATGATCAAAGGAATTTGATTTTTGGTTTTCAAACTTATATATGCCTAAATAAGTTTTCTATACATATCAAATGTTTTTCAAACTTATTGAAGTTAAATCTCAAATGATTTTACAAAGTTTGAATATGCTTCCAAAAAAATTGGTCGTCCGAATTTTGTAGCAAAAGTTTGCTACTGTTCTTCCAGAGAAATTCAGAAGAAGATTCAGACGCATGTAGAAAAATTCAGTCGTCCGAATTTTGGCCTTCAGTATGGTCGCTGTTTTTTCAGAGAAATTCAGACGAAGATTCGGACGCAGCAGGCAGAATTTGGTCGTCTGAATTTCCTGAAAATAGCCGTTAACTAGCATTTTTATAGCCGGTAAAATTGATTTTCAAATTCTATAAAGTTATAAACGTGTAATCTTTTGTAAGTTTTGAACTCTTGAAAACTCTAAGCATTCAAAAGCCTTTAGCAAACATTTCATAAGCTCTCTTATGTCTTGTGCATTCAATTGATCAATCCAAAGATATCAAAGTGTGAAGGTGCAACTTTGTGTAATATCTACCAACAAGTGGTAACATCTACACACTCTCCTTTATTTATCAAATTGTGTGTTCTACTAGCTCTAGCAAGGTTATCTTGATAACATAAAACCCTTTAGATAAGGGTGATCCTTGAAGTTGTGATTCAAGGTTGTTTGAGATATAAAACCATTGTGTTTGGTGAGCCTTGTATTGTAAAAGTTACTAGAAGATGTTGTGAGTATAAAACCATAGTGTGGTGAACCTCTCTTGTAATTTGTAAACCTGAGCAAATAGTAGATTGTTTGAAATCCTTAAGTGTGAGCTTAAGGTAGTGGACGTAGATCTTGAGGATCGAACCACTATAAATTATTAAGTTCCTTGCTATTGCTTTCTTCCATTGATGTGCTATAAATTGTCTCTATTTTGCTCATATAATCTGTTCTTGGTCTAAACACATAAAAGGTTTGTTTTTGCAAGAAATTATCCAAATACCTAATTCACCCCCCCCTTAGGTATTTCAAAATCTTTTGACAAAGAGAATTTTTTTCAAGGGACAGGTTTTGTAAGGAAACATTTAAAAATTCTTTTTCAATATTCAAGCACTTAATAGAATCAAGAATCTTTTGTTTTGACAAAAACAATTTTGAATTGTCATTCAATAACTCATCAATTTTTAATCTCATTTCTTTGTTCCTTTTTGGAAGTCTTTTTTATTTCTCCATACATATCAACAAGATGATCACCAGGATCATCAACATCACAAGAAATAAAGGTAGGAGGAGTGGGTTGTGCCTCATTTTTCATAGCCATGATGGCACACATTTGCTCTTTTTTCATTCTCTTCTTCACTTTCCTCATTGGCATGTTGATCCTAAGTGCCAACAAGTTCTTTTCCTTTTTGAGAAGATTTATTCTTCTTTTGCTTGGCTTTCTTCTATTTTTCCTTAGCTTGAGGACAATCCGCTACAAGATGCTCGGTGCTATAGCATTCATAGCATTGTGGTCTAAATAATGATGAAGGTTGACCATCTTTCTTGAATGGTCCCTTCTTGAGGAATCCTTTCTTGTAGAACTTGAATTTCTTGACTGCCATAGCCATTTCATCATCATCTATATCCTTTTCTTCATAAATAAAGGATTCTTCTTACTCACTAGAGTTGTCGTTAACTTTTAGGACAACCCCTTTTCTTCCTTTCTCTTCATCTTCTAGGTCATTCAACCTCTTGATTTTCATTTCATAAGGAGTGATCGAATTAGCTTTTATCATAAATACTCATTTTGATTAAACATAGTTTACGTAGTTTACATATTTAATATCTTATATATGTAGTTCACATTTTTACTGACTATATATATCTACATAATTAAGTTTCGAACAAGATATCTAACACTAATATTCGTAACTCAACAACTATGAATAACATATATAAGTATAACACACACACACATATATATATATATATATATATATATATATATATATATATGATTTATATATAGAAATTGACATATATATGCATTAGTAAAAGAAAGAATAATTAATGTATAATTAGACACTTTTTAGAGTATAAGTAAAGATCAATTCAAAAAAGGGCAGTGCTTAACACTGTTGGCCCTAAGGGCAAATATTGAAGTTTTGATTAATGACAAACAATGATGTGGGCTAATTTGGGTAATTCTCGTGTGATAGGATTTTTAGATTGAAGAAGCAAAAGATCTCATTGCTTTGACGTTAAAGAGAAACAAGGACATCCCAGGTGAGGCTAAAAGCATGAAGATTGAAGTGGATGTCACGTATAGAAGGCTTTGAGAATCCAATAGTATAGGATTATAGTCATTCAATGGGTTTAACTTGTAAATCCTACATCTCTTTGCTTTTGGAACCTAGAATTACACTTTGAAGCATAAATCTTATACTTCTAGTTTAAACCTTGTTTTTGAGCCTAAGTGATTTCATATCGTTCAAAGAACAAAGTTTTTTATACCAGCTTTTAAATTAAAAGCTCTTTAAACATTTTATCTTATGATTTGATTTGTTTTTGATTTGATTGAGTTTAATTATTTTTAGAAAATCTAAAAAGATTTAGATTTTGGGTCACCAATTTGAACATCCGAATCTATTCTATTCCTTTGACTTCTCAAAGAAATTTGAATGACCAATTCGAATGCAAGAGCTTAATTCAGTCGACCAAATTCCACTATTTTGTTTCAAAAACTAGTCATTATTAGCCTTTTTTAATGTTAGAATTCAAAATTTAAATAATTTAAAATGATAAAATATCAATTTTTGAGTGATTCTATGAACTTTACAAGGCATGAATGATCCACGACCATGCATATTGATAGACAGAATTGCTATTTATTTGCTGAATAGACAAATTTATCCCCAAGTTTTTGGAATGCTCCAAATTCTACTTGAGCATCCAAATCCGGGTCACCGGAAATTCCCTCTGCCCCTACCGTACTCCAGCTTGGTAGTTTCCACCGCCTGTCCAGGGTCGAAGTCATTCGTGAGATCATGCACCCTTCTTTTCTAGTTATCTTTAAAATATCACATAATCAAGAAATGATCTCACTTGTTTTATGTGCTTCACATGACGAATCAAGGATTCCAAAGCAAAAAGTAAAGTGGTACTAGAATCAGTATATATCTACCATATTGTTGGGTAACTTATTTTCATTTTCTCATCTTTACTTTGGTTATTCAATGTTGTCTTGGGACATAAAACCCTTTCGGTAAGGGTAAACCCTTGATTGCTGTGAATTAAAGAGGTTATTTGTGTAAAACCTTTGGTGTGTGAGCCTCTAGTGTATGAAAAGATCATTCAGTGGATTGGTTGAAATCCTGGAGTACAGACTTAAGGTGTTGGTTCTAGATCATGAAGAAATCAAACAATTATAAATATTTGTGTGTCTCTCTCTATTTATTGCTTGCATTTATTTGTGCCTTCATTATTATACTATGCAGTCATTGCTATTAATTGTGGCCTTATTAATTGTCGATCTTCTCTCAACCACTCTCTTTAAAACAAACAAACACTTGGAGGTTGTGAATTTCAAAATGTTGATTTTATTGAAGAAAAGTTTTTGAAAGTTAGCCAAAAATCAAATTCACCTCCTTCTTAGGTTTTTTAATTGTATCATAGTAGGGCTTATTTTGTGGTTTAACAACCTAGAAATTATGATGCTATGGCTAATACTTCAAACCTCCCTTATTTGGAAGGAACTTCTTCAACCGACCTCCACTTTTTAATGGAACAAATTATACTTTTGGGAAATCTCGTATTAAGATTTACACTTGCTCTCTTAACTTTGATTTGTGGAATATCATTAAGAAAGATTCATATATACCTATGAAGGTGAAGGCCAATGACAGCACAAGAGAACCAAAGAAGATTGAAGAATTTAATGAAAATGATTCAAAGAAGATGACATTGAATTATCAAGCTATGAGCATTCTTAGTTGCACACTAGATGTAAATGAGTACAGTAGAGTGGGTGGATGTGACATCGCTCATGATATGTGGAAGCTACTTCAAGTTACTCACGAAAGAACCAATCAAGTGAAGGAACCCAAGCCAGCCACGCTTGTTAGAGATTATGAGTTATTCATAGTAAAGCAAGGAGAGAACACTAGCTATATGGTTTGAAGATTCACCAACGTCTTAAATGGATTGAAGTTGTCCTAGGGAAAACCTATTCACTTGGAGAACAAAATAGAAAGATTTTAGATGCACTTCCTAAATCATGGCAAACAAAGACATTGGCAATTGAAGAATCAAAAGATTTAAAGACTCTTCCTTTCGCAGAGTGGGACTACAAAAGATGATCTAAGAAGATAGAAAAATTGTTCGCTACATAGATTTTGATTGGAAGTTTCTATATGAAACCATCACTAAAGCTACAATTACTACAAACCTAGAGCAGGAAATGAGAGGGTTTTTGAAGCTTTATGGACTCTGTTCACAAGAAAAATGTTCACTCTTGAAGTATGAAGATTCACCCAGATCCTGAAAATGACGAAAAAGTTATGGAGTTGGATGGAAAGTGAGGCTGAATGTTTTCAAAGGTGTAGCAAATGAAGTAATGCTTGCACCAACATTGCTTGTTACCGTTGTTCATCAAGGACAATCAAGCCAGAATGTTTTACTGGATTTTAAACTCCAAAGTGCACAATAAATGGGATAACATTTTGTAAGAGAAGGGAAAAAGAAAATAAGACAAACATAGTGCCACAAATTTAAATTCAAGGATTAATTATTCTCAATACAAATACAACTAAAATCTAAAGTTGGAGATAGATTAGCAGATGTGAACCTTCTTTGATATTTATAATCTTTAATCCCCAAAATTCCTAGAAAAATTGGTAAATGGTTTTCTATAGTGCACTGGAAGTAGCAAATACATCACTAATATAATAAATTAATGGCTTTACCCTTTCATCCAAATTAGAGGGGGTGTAAAAGGCGAGCATGAAAACTTGAGATACTGGGTAAGCATGCTTACAATAGAGAGTACTAAAAGATAATTCATCATTACTTTTGATAACATTTTTAGTTGGATCATAATTCTTAAATCTATCCATGTTCTTTTGTGAATTTAAGCATTGAAATTGTGCTACTTTGCAAAATTACGCCATAAACTAGCCGTTACTAGCCATTTTATAGCTGTTGAAACTGATTTTTAAACTCTATAAAAGCCATAAACTCCAGAATTTTTGTAAGTTTTGAATTCCTGAGAAATCTTAACATTCTAAATCATTTGCAAACATCAAAGCTCTCTTTTGTCTTGTGCTTTCAATTGATCATTCAAGATTCCAAAGACAACAAAGTGAAGTGGTGCTACATTGTGTAATCATCCATTAACAAGTTGTAACATCTCATTTATTCTTCATTTTAATTCTGTTTTCTACTTGCTCAATATAATGTTATCTTGTAACGTAAAATCCTTTTGGTAAGGGTGAGCCATAGACTAGATTAATTAAGGTTGTAGTGTAAAATCCATGTGTGGATGAACCTTGATTAGATTGGTCTTTTGGTTGTTTTTAGATATAAAATCCTTGTTTAAGGGCGAGCCTTGTTTGTAGAATTGCAATAGAGGTTGTGAGAGTAAAACCATTGTGTGGTGATCCTCTTATGTAATTGTTGAACTTGAGCATATAGTAGATTGTTTGAAATCCTTGAGTGTAGAACTCAAGGTAGTGGAGGTAGATCTTAAGAAGATCGAACCACTATAAATTGCTTGTGTTCATTGCACTTAATTTGTTTATTGCTTTGTTATTGATTTGATCATTCTCTCATTGTGTTAAGTAATCATAATTTGTACCAACTTAGTTTATAAAGGAAATAGTTTTTGAAAATTAGCCAAAGACCTAATTCATCCCCCTCTTAGGTCTTTCAATTGGTATCAGAGCAAGGGCTTCTTTGTGAGGTTTTACAACCTAGAAGTTAAGATCTTATGGCTAATATTTCAAATTTACCTTATTTGGAAGGATCCTCCACAAATAGACCTCCTTTGTTTAATGGAACAAATTATACATTTTGGAAATCTAGAGTTAAGATATATATTTGTTCTATTAACTTTGATTTGTGGAATATTATTGAGAAAGATCCTTATGTGCCAATGAAAATGGGTGCTGATGGAACTAGTCAAGAACCAAAACACATAGATGAATTTGATGAGAATGATTCAATAAAAATGACTTTGAATTATCAAGCTATGAACATTTAAGCTGTGCATTAGATGTACTGAATATAATCGAGTTAGTGGATGTGACATTGCCCATGATATGTGGAGATTACTTCAAGCGACACATGAAGGTACGAATCAAGTAAAGGAGTCAAAGTTTGCTATGTTAGTTAGGGACTATGAGCTATTTACCATGAAGCAAGGTGAGAATATTAGTGATATGTTTACTAGATTTACTAACATTTTTAATGGTCTGAAAGCTTATGGGAAGAACTATACAATTGGAGAGCAAAACAGAAAAATCTTGGATGCTTTACCAAAATCTTGGCAACCGAAGACACTCGCTATTGAGGAATCAAAAGATTTAAAAACTCTTCCACTTGAAGAGGTTATTGGTTCACTGCTTACACATGAAATGAAGGTGAAAAGATTGAATGATATTGAAGATGAAGAAAAGGGAAGAAAAGGAGTTGAACTCAAGACTTCAAATCATTCTAGTGAACAAGAAGAATCATCAAGTGAAGAAGATGGAAATAGTGGAGAAGAAGAGATAGCTATGGCTGTAAGGAAATTCAAAAGATTCTGAAATACCTAAGAGGGGGGGGGGGGTGAATTAGGTATTTAGCTAATTTTCGCAAACTTAAACCTTTTATGCGTTTAGACCAAGAACAAGTTATGTAAGCTAATTATAGATAATTGATAACAAGACAATAATGAAAGCAATAGCAAAGAACTCAAACAATCTACGTCCACTACCTTAAGCTCACACTTAAGGATTTCAACAAATCTACTAATTGCTCAGGTTTACAAATTACAAGAGAGGTTCACCACACTTTGGTTTTACACTCACAACCTCTTCTAGTAATTTCTTACAATACAAGGCTCACCAACCTATGGTTTTATATCTCAAACAACCTTGAATCACAACTTGAAGGATCACCCTTATCTAAAGGGTTTTATGTTATCAAGATAACCTTGCTAGAGCTAGTAGATCAACACAATTGAATAAGTAAAGAAGAGTGTGTAGAAGTTACCACTTGATGGTAGATATTACACAAATTTGCACCTTCACACTTTGATGTCTTTGGATGGATCAATTGAATGCACAAGACATAAGAGAGCTTAAGAAATGTTTGCTAAATGCTTTTGAATGCTTGGAGTTTTCAAGATTTCAAGAGTTACAAAAATTTGCATGTTTATAGCTTTTATAGAATTTGAAAATCTGTTAAAATGTTCATAAAACGGCTAGTAATCTGCTAGTTTGAAAAAATTCGGACTGACCGAATTTCTTGGTCGCGTCCGAATCTTCGTCCGAATTTCTCTGGATGAATAGTAACTCATGCTGAGAACAAAAAATTCGACGACCGAATTTTTTTTGCTACGTCGAATCTTCTTCCGAATTTCTCGGAAGAACAGTGACTATGCTTGAAGGCCAAAAATTCGGACGACCGAATTTTTTTGGCTGCGTCCGAATCTTCTTCCGAATTTCTCTGGAAGAATAGTAGCAAACTTTTTTCTACAAAAATTGGACGACTCGAATTTTTTTGAAAGCATTTTCAAACTTTGTAAAATCATTTGAGATATAACTTCAATGAGTTTGAAAAACATTTGATATATATAGAAAACTTATTTAACTATATTTAAGCTTGAAACACATGAACATATGAAGTTTATAAACATATCTTATAGAAAGATTCATTCAAAGCCTTTTAAGATCATAAGACTATTTTTATGCTCTCTTATGCATTCAATGATAACCAAGACATGCAAGTGTAGAGTTTACATAGAAATTTACCTAAAAGTTAAATGCACTCTACACTTCAAGTCTTCAATGCCTTTTGATCATCTTTAGAACAACATTCTTCAAACTTCAAATACTTGCTTAAATGAAGTTGTTCTTGAACTTTTGCTTCAAAGCAATGAGACTTCATACTTCTCAAATTACAGAACCTATCACACAATAATCAAACATTTTAGTCCTCATCAATATTTGTCATTAATCAAAACTATATAATTTGCCCTTAGGGCTAACAATCTCCCCCTTTTTGATGATGACAAACTTTGATGCAAAATGTGATAGATTAAAACAATGTAGTACATAGAAGTATTAATGTCAATGATAGAAAATAACCAATTTAACACATTGACATACAAAAGGCTCAATATGAGCCTATGACCCAACCAACCTCCATTAACCTCCTTCCTTCCAACAACATATAGAAGATATAGCATTTAAGTATTTAGAAAACTTCTAAGAGAGGTATTAAAGGTCATAAAAGATTAATATTGCTCCCCCTTAGATTGTGCTCATTTTTCAACAAGTTTAGACTTGAGATGCTATGCATCCGAATTTTGACATATCAAGTCCAAATTGTAAAATCAGTGAAGTGACAGCTTCAATTTTTGAAAATAAGCTTTCCTAAGGTTGTTCAAACATATTGGAAGAGATTAAAACAAGTTTGAATCATTTTGAACAACAATAGAGCACATTTTGGCAACAAAATATGCATGCATCCGAATTTTTGAAACATGCATCCGAATTTTGAATCATGCATCCGAATTTTAAGTCCAAATTTTCGAAAACAAGTTGAAAATGTGATTTTGCATTTTCAAATGAACTATAGAAGTACTCAAATATGTATAGCTACTATAGCATTCAGTTTAGCTTTGCAAAATCACAAAATTCATGCATTCAATTGTTTTCTTGAAGTAATTCAAAATCATAGGTCAAGTCAAGAACCAAGTTCAAGATTTCAATCTCAACTTAACCATATTCCAAAATCTAAGAAAACAACTAAAACCTCACATATTATAACACTTTCAATTTAAATTCAAATGCAGAAATGCAGCCAAATATTTTCACATTACTCATTACATATTGCACATCAACATATACACAACACACAACACATTTACAGCAAGCACATAGCACAATTTGTAGTCATTCTTTCTCCCCCTTGATATATGCATGGATTTTCATAAAATTCACACATTTTCTCTTCATGCATGAGGAATTCCACTGCTATTTCACATTTTCACACATTTTGTCATCCTCATTTTTTCTCCCCCTTTTGTCATCAGTCAAAGATGGGGTCAATGAAAATGAGATTAACAATTTAACACATAAAGGAAGCTCTCATCACTGAGATTTCATCATTGAGCTTCACTATTACGGAAGATGCAAGAAAAATATCGAAGAAGATTATAACATTAGATGCATAATTAAAAATTCAAATAACTTAAAGCAAAGAAAATAGAATGGAAGAGATGCTTAGTCTTGTGATGTTGATGAAGAGGCTCTGCTAATCCCTTTCTTGATGGCCAAGTGCTTCACTCTTCCTTGGCTGAATGAAATGTGTGATGGTGAGACAATTTCAGCTTGAGCTACTTGGCGTCCCTGCCTTTGTGGTTCTTCATGTACATGTTCTTCTTCTTCTTCTTGTTCACGCCACCTGTCTCATCATCTCCTCCTTGGTTATCCCCCATCATCACTGCCATTATCTTTGTCTTTCTTATCTTTCTCTTCATCATCTTCCTCATTTCTATCTTGAGGCCTAGAGGGTCCTTCACCACTTTGAGTATTTCTCATTAGGATTTCCTCAATGTGTTTCACTCTACTCTCTAGTCCATCTAATTTTCCTAGAACCATTGGAGCAAATGATTCAAAGAACTTATACATCTTCTCCATTTCCTTGACTTGATTGTTCAAGGCTTCTTGGAATGCTTTGGCTATTATGGTGTCACCTCTAGTTATTCCTTCACCACTTGACTCATCTTTAGTTTCTTCTTCAACTACCCTTCTTTTTGTTGGTGGTTGCTCCCCCTCACTTGAAGTGTCATGCTTTCTTTTTGTCTTCATTTCTCTTGCAAGGGTCTCTTCCTCATCTTCCTCATCTTCCTCATCTTCATCCTCCTCCTTTTCCTCCTCTACACTTTCTCGTCCCTTTCCTTTCTTCTTAATCTTTTTGGAGAGGATCCTCTTTTGTCTTCCATAATCCATCATCATCAAGGATAAGCTGCATTCTCTTAAGATATTCATCGATGTATATTTCTCCACTTTTAAAAGCTTGTCCTCTTCCCTGGAAGTTTAATCTTAAAATGCTTAAAGATCTTGGTTACTGATCTTCCAAAGGGGAATGCCTTGGTTATCTGTTTTTCTAGCAGTAATCATGTGTCTTAAGGCTATATATCCAAAGTTGAATTTCCTCTGTTCATGCAGGGCCAACATTAATACCATATGCATATTCCCTACTGATGATTTATGTCCAAAGTTAGGAACAATCATAGTAGTTACCATGTGATGCAATACCCTACCTCTAGCATCCAAATTCTTGATTTCCTCTCTTTTATAGATCTAAACTCTCTTCCATTTGTAAATGCTTGTTCAAATCTATCATATGTAAAGAGTTGATGATCATAGCAATGCATTGAGGGTGCATAATATTTAGCCCCCACTGTCACTTACCCCACAAATTCTCATTAATCGATCTTCACTTAATTCAATATCAACTTGGGATACTCTAGTTGAATACCATTGTATCCTATCATCCCCCAACAATCTCAGTTCTTTCTTCCTTTAGGTTTGCATAGAATTCATATACCAAGGTGGGATAAAAATCTTCATTAATAAACAACAAACTACTCCATCCAACATCATGGACACAAGACAAAACCATATCCATACTAGATAGTTTATCAACATCCACCTTATATCCAGGGAATAATCTTTCTACTATTCTTATTCCATTCATCAAATTCATGAGTAGATTTGATAGAGATAAACCTCGTCAACTCCGGATTGTGTTTGAGGAATGCGAATCCTTCTTGGTTGATTGAGGATTGGGTCTCCATTTCCTTCCTTAGCCTTTCCTTTTCCTTTCTCAACATTGGGCTTCTTTGTTCTCACCATGATGTTTTCTCTTGAGAAGGGTTTGTTTTCTGTATGAAATTAGGGCTTAGAAGTTTAAAAATGAACGCAAATCGGGATGAGACTGTGTGAATTTGAAGAGATTTTGATTCGGACGTGAATGGGTATGAGAGGTTTTGAAAGGATTTAAAATTCGGAAGTTATAATGTTTGGAAGAAACCGTTCGATTTTCATTTAAATAGATGCATCCGCAAAATTCGGACGACTGAATTTTTAGGTCTGCAGTCCAATTTTCGGTCAAAAGTTTCGTCTCTTTGATTCGTAAAAATTCGATCGATCGAATTTTCTCGTCCTGCGTCCCGAATTTTTGATCAATAAATCTCTGTTTTCATCACAACATTAATACACACATTAGTCATTGAATTTTGAAATTCCTAAGAGTCTTCTTAGGTGATTAAACCTTTCCTCAGCCCAAAGGCTTTGTAAATATGTCGACAATTTGATCATTTGTGTTTACATGTTCTAAGCATATATCTTTCTTAATCACATGATCACGAATGAAATGATGTTTTATCTCTATATGCTTGGTCCTAGAATGTTGAATGGGATTAATGCTCAAATTGATAGCACTAGTATTATCACATAGTATAGGCACACACTTAAATTTAAGACCATAATCAAGTAAAGTATGTTGCATCCATAATAATTGTGCACAACAACTTCCCTGCAGCTATGTATTCAAACTTCAGCTGTGGATAAAGATACACAAGCTTGCTTTTTACTAAACCAAGACACTAGACAACTACCAAGAAATTGACAATGACCACTTGTACTTTTTACGCTCAACTTTGCATCCCAAAGCATAGTCAAACGATCGGAATATCCAATAAGTTCAAAAGATGAAGTTTTAGAAAACCAAAGACCATAGTCATGTGTATCAATCAAATAACGAAATATTCGTTTGATGGAAATTAGATGAGATTCTTTAGGACATGATTGGAATCTAGCACACAAGCAAACAGACAAACATAATATCCGGTCTACTAGCAGTGAGATAGAGTAAACTTCCAATCATACCTCTATACAATTTCTCATCAATACTTTTACCTTTCTCATCTTTGTCAAGTTTAGTTGATGAACTCATAGGAGTACTTATTCCTTTTGCTTGATTCATTCCAAATCTTTTCAATAGCTCCTTAGTATATTTTTCTTGATTGATGAAGACTCCATCCTTGGTTTGCTTAATTTGTAGTCCAAGGAAGAAACTTAGTTCTCCCATCATGCTCATCTCAAATTCATTTTGCATAGTTTTAGCAAACTCTTCACACAGAGAAATATTAGTATAACCAAAAATAATATCATCAACATAGATTTGTACAAGCAAAATATCATTTTTAGAAGATGTTTTAATAAAAAGAGTTGTGTCTACTTTTCCTTTAGTAAAACCTTTTGAGAGAAGAAAACCACATAATCTTTCATACCAAGATCTTGGAGCTTGTTTCAGTCCATATAGAGCTTTGGTTAGTTTATACACATAATTTGGAAATTTTTCATGAATAAAACCAGGAGGTTGTTCTACATACACCTCTTCTTCAATAAAACCATTTAGGAAAGCACTTTTAACATCCATTTGAAAAAGTTTAAAACCTTTAAAGCAAGTAAATGCCAAAAAGTATTCTTATAGATTCTAATCTGGCTACTGGAGCAAAGGTCTCATCATAGTCAATGCCTTCTTCTTGGTTGAAACCTTGAGCAACAAGTCTAGCTTTATTTCTAACTACTTCTCCTAGTTCATTTAACTTATTTCTAAAAACCCATTTGTACCAATAACAGAATGATGATGAGGTCTAGGAACAAGAGACCAAACTTTATTTCTTTCAAATTGATTTAGCTCTTCTTCCATAGCAATAATCCAGAAATTATCACACAATGCATCATCAATATTTTTTGGTTCAATATGAGATAAAAGAGCGAAGTTATCAATAAAGTACCGCCTTGTTTTTACCCCTTGGGAGACATCACCAATGATTTGCTCCTTAGGATGACCTTTTGCATATGTGATATCCTTTGGAAGTTCTTGATCATTTCTTGATTGACCATCTTGTTCTTGCTCCATTATTTCTTCTTCTTTGGCATGATCTTCCATTGTGGGTGCTTGGTGTTGAGTATGATTTTCAACCATTGATGTACCTGTGTCATCTTCATTTCCTCTTTGAAGATAAATGTTAGATTCATCAAAGGTTACATGAATAGTTTCTTCAACACACAATGTTCTTTTTATTATAAACTCTATATGCCTTTTTTATTTGATGAATAACCAAGAAAAAATTCCTTCATCTCGATTTTCTATCAAACTTACCAAGATAGTTGCTAGTGTTTAAAATGAAGCATTTACAACCAAAAACTTTGAAATAGACAATTGATGGAGTTTTGTCAAATAAAAGTTCAAAAAGGTGTTTTTCTTATAAAAGGTCTTAGTAAAACTCTGTTCATGATATAACAAGTCTGTATTAATGACTTTCAGCTCAAAAAATACTTTGGTAATGAGTTTTCACAAAGCATTGATCTAGCCATTTCTTGTAAGGTTCTGTTTTTCTTTCAACAACACCATTTTGTTGAGGTGTTTTGGCAACTGAAAAATTGTGAGTAATACCATATTCATCACAAAATTTTGTAAAGTCTTGATTACAAAATTCTCTTCCATTATCACTTCTAATAGAAATCAGTTTGCAATCAAGAGAGGTTTGAACCTTTTTGAAGAGTTTTGAAAATTCATGAAATGTTTCATCTATTTGTGCTAAAAAGATTACCCATGTAAATCTTGAAAAATCATCAACAATCACATAAGCATAGCTTTTACCACCAAGACTAGTAGTCCTCATAGGTCCAAATAAATCCATATGAATTAGTTCAAGAGGTTTTGTGGTAGAAACCATTTTCTTTGGTTTAAAAGATGTTTTTGATTGTTTTCCATATTGACAAGCATCACAGAGGTGAGTTTTATCAAAAATGCAATTTAGGTAATCCTCTCACCAGCTCTTGTGTAGAAAGTTTGTTTAATAAATCCATGCTTACATGTCCTAATCTTCTATGCCATAAAAATCCATCATTGTCATGAATGGCAAGACATTTAATATCATTTGTAATAAGCTCATCAAGATACAACACATATACATTACCAACTCTTTTAGCAACAAAGATAGTTTTGTTACTTGCATTGTCAAGAATAGTACAAGTATCACATTTAAACTCTACTTTGCATCCATTATCACATAATTGACTAATACTTAGTAAATTATACTTTAAATCTTCAATAAGTAATACTTTCTTGATAAGAGGGAAAGAACCTTTACCAATGTTACCTATTCCAAGTATTTTTCCTTTCTTCTTATCTCCAAATGTGACAAAACCTTCACTTGTAGTTTGAAGTTCACTAACAAGTGATGCATTTCCCGTCATGTGCCTTGAGCATCCACTGTCAAGGAACCATTTTGTGGCACTTGATCTTGAGGCAAATTGTACCTATATCAAATTTGAAAGGGTGATTTTTGGTACCCATATTTTCTTGGGTCCAAGGGGGTTAGTAAAAGTTTCTTTGACCTTCCAAATGGTTTTAACACCACTTTCTACTTTTCTTTTGACAAAACATCTAGAAACCTTGTGTCCATGGTTACCACAATAAGTGCAACAAATAGGTGGTCTAGAATGATAAGATTCTTTAACAAAAGATTTTCTCTGTTTTGGAGCAGAATAATCATGAGTAAAACTGTTAGCCCTAAGGGCAAATCATGTAGTTTTGATTAATGGCAAATATTGATGAGGACTAATATGCATGTCATTTGTGTGATAGGATTGTTGGATTAAGAAGTATGAAGTCTCATTGCCTTGAAGCTACAATGCAAGAACAACTCCAATATATCAAAGTGATTGAAGATTGAAGAGTTTGTTCAAGATGTTAGAAGGCTTTGAAGACATAAAGTGTAGGTTGCATGTGCTTAATAGGTAACCTTTGTAAACCCTACACTCTTAAGCCTTGGAATCTATGAATTGCAATTGAGAGCACAAAACTTGATTTAAATGGTTTCAATGGTTTTGAACTTACCTAAATTATCAAGTTTTCATAAATGGTTTTTGCACATAAAAGATCTTTAATGACTTATTGTAAGCCCTAAGGGCAAATCATGTAATTTTGATTCATGACAAATATTGATGAGAACTAATATGTTTATATTGTGTGATAGGATTTATGAAGAAAGAAGTTTGAAGTCTCATTGCCTTCAAGACACAGAGCAAGAACAACCTCAGTAAGCTATGAGTCTTTTGAGGTTTATTCAAAGATGAACTCAAGGCATTGAAGACTTGAAGTGTAGAGTAGGTATGATGATAGGTAATATCTATGTAAACTCTACACTTGTATGTCTTGGAGTCAATTGAATGCATAAGAGAGCATAAAATTGGTTTCTTAAGTTTAAAAGTTTTTTTTGAATGAATTCTTAGTAAATGAGGTTTTGTGTCCTAAAAGTTTTTAAGTTAACTTTATATGATCAAATGAGTTTGATTTTGGTTTTCAAACTTATGTTTGTCTAAATAAGTTATCTATATATATCAAATGTATTTCAAATACTTGGAAGATTGATTTCAAATGATTTTACAAAGTTTGAACACAATTCCATAAAATTCGGTCGTCCGAATTGGGTAGCAAAAGTTTGCTACTGTTCTTCCAGAGAAATTCGGAAGAAGATTCGGACGCATGAAGAAAAAATTCGGTCGTCCAATTTTGGTCTTCAACATGGTTACTTGTTCTTCCAGAGAAATTCGGAAGAAGATTCGGACGCAGCAGGGAAGAATTCGGTCGTCCGAAAAATTGACGATGCAAATTCGGTCGTCCAATTTCTCGAAAGTAGTCGTTAACTAGCCGCTTTTATGAACGTTTTAATGATTTTCAAATTCTATAAAAGCCATAAACATGCAAATTTTTGTAACTCTTGAAATCTTGAAAACTCCAAGCATTCAAAAGCATTTAGAAAACATTTCTTAAGCTCTCTTATGTCTTGTGCATTCAATTGATCCATCCAAAGACATCAAAGTGTGAAGGTGCAATTTTGTGTAAATTCTACCAACCCAGTGGTAACATCTACACACTCTTCTTTACTTAATCAATTGTATTGTTCTACTAAGCTCTAGCAAGGTTATCTTGATAACATAAAACCCTTTAGATAAGGGTGATCCTTGAAGTTGTGATTCAAGGTTGTTTGAGATATAAAACCATAGGTTGGTGAGCCTTGTTTGTAAAAAATTACAAGTAGAGGTTGTATGTGTAAAACCAAAGTGTGGTGAACCTCTCCTGTAATCTGTGAACTTGAGCACATAGTAGAGTTATTGAAATCCTTAAGTGTATGCTTAAGGTAGTGGAGGTAGATCTTGAGGATCGAACCACTATAAATTGTTTGTGTTTATTTGTTTACATTTCTTATACTGCTTTGTCATAAACTGAGGTTTATTCTCATTCACTTAATCTGCAATAGGTCTGCTCATCTATAAAGTTTGAATTTGAGAAAATTATCCAAATACCTAATTCACCCCCCTCTTAGGTATTTCAATTGGTATCAGAGCAGGATCTTCTTTGTGTGGCTTTACAACCTAGAAGACAAAGATCCTATGGCCAATATGTCAAATCTACCTTATCTAGAAGGATCTTCTACAAACAGGGACCTCTATTGTTTGATGGAACAAATTATACATTTTTGGAAGTCTAGAGTTAAAATATATATTTGTTCTATTAACTTTGATTTATGGAACATAATTGAGAAAGGTCCATATGTCCCAATGAAAATGAGAGCAGATGGAGTAACTTCTGAACCCAAATCTACTGATGAATTTGATGAGCATGATTCAAGGAAAATGACTCTAAATTATCAAGCCATGAATATATTGAGCTGTGCTCTAGATGTTACTGAGTATAATAGAGTTAGTGGGTGTGATTCTGCACATGATATGTGGAGATTACTTCAAATTACACATGAAGGTACTAATCAAGTTAAAGAATCTAAACTTGCTATGCTTGTTAGAGATTATGAATTGTTTACTATGAAACAAGGTGAAAATATTAGTGATATGTTTACTAGGTTTACTAACATTTTCAATGGCTTGAAAGCTTATGGTAAAAGCTATACTATGGGAGAGCAAAACAGAAAGATCTTGGATGCTCTACCAAAATCTTGGCAGCCAAAGACACTAGCTATTGAGGAGTCCAAAGATCTAAAAACTCTTCCTCTTGAAGAACTCATTGGATCGCTACTTACTCATGAAATGAAGATGAAGAGGTTGAATGATAAGGAAGATGAGGAAAAGGGGAGAAAAGGAGTAGTGCTAAATGCCTCAAACAACTTGAGTGAACAAGAACAATCTTCAAGTGAAGAAGAAGGTGGAAACAGTGGAGAAGAAGAAATTGCAATGGCAGTGAAGAAGTTCAAGAGATTCTACAAAAAGGAATTTCTCAAGAAAGGAAGAAAACCAGTCAAGAAGAGTGGACAATCATCATCATATAAACCTCAGTGCTTTGAATGCAAAAGTACTGAGCATCTTATTGCTGACTGTCCCAGAGTGTTGGAAAGGGAAAGAGAAAGCAAAAACAGAAAGAAATCTGCCAAGAAAGGAAAAGGACTAGCTGGAACATGGGATCAACAGGAAAGTGAAGATGAAAGTGAAGGAAAGGCCAACTTATGCTTCATGGCCATTGATGATGAGGTACAATCTTCTACTTCTATTTCAAATTTGTGTGATGATGATATTGATTCTAGTGATTTAATTCTAGAATTGTATGAAGAACTAAAAAAGGCTTCAAGAAGAAATAAAGAAATAAAATCCAAAATTAGTGATCTTTCAAATGAAAATTCAAAATTATGTCTTGAAAATGATAGACTTCTTGAGACCTTAAATTCTCTTACTATTGAAAAGGAAGTTTTGAACACTACCATACAAGATGTGTCTTTTGAAAACAAAAAGCTGTGTTCAAAAATTATTTCTCTTGAATCAATGTTAAAAGATCATGAGGTTTTAAAAAGGAAAGTTAATGATCTTACTTTATGCATTGAGAAATTTACAAATGGAAGAAACAATTTAAATAAATTACTTGGGTATCAAAGATCCTCATTTGTAAAGCATGGTCTAGGTTTTACACATGATTTCCTTCATTCAAAACCAAAAGAGACATTTGTTAAAGAAGCTTCTCATTATAGATCTCATACTTGCTGTACATATTGTGGTAAGCATGGACATAAAGTGTTTAAATGCATTATAAAAAGAAAGATAGAAACTGGAGTAAAGACTATATGGAAAGTTAAAGGAACTGTCACTAACCCTCTTGGACCCAAGAAGATATGGGTACCAAAAATCACTCTTTCTAATTTGGTATAGGTACAATTTGCTTCAAGATCAAATGCCACAAAATGGTTTCTTGATAGTGGCTGTTCAAGACACATGATCGGGAAATGCATCACTTGTTAGTGAGCTTCAAGCTACAAGTGAAGGCTTTGTCACTTTTGGTGACAAGAAGAAAGGGAAAATACTTGGAATAGGTAACATTGGTAAAGGTTCATTCCCTCTTATCAAACAAGTTTTACTTATTGATGGTTTAAAATATAATTTACTTAGCATTAGCCAATTATGTGATAATGGTTGCAAAGTAGAGTTTAAATGTGATACTTGTACTATTCTTGATAATGCAAGCAATAAAACTATCTTTGTAGCTAAAAAGAGTAAGTAATGTATATGTATTATATCTTGATGAACTTATTACTAATGACATTAAATGCCTTGCAATACATGACAATGATGGATTTTTATGGCATAGAAGATTAGGACATGTGAGCATGGATTTATTGAACAAACTTTCTACTCAAGAACTAGTTAGAGGATTACCAAAAATGCATTTTGACAAAACTCGGATTTGTGATGCTTGTCAATATGGAAAACAATCAAAAACATCCTTCAAACCAAAGAAAATGGTGTCTACCTCAAAACCTCTTGAACTAGTTCACATGGACTTGTTTGGACCTATGAGGACTACTAGTCTTGGTGGTAAAAGATATGCTTATGTGATTGTTGATGATTTTTCCATATTTACATGGGTAATATTTTTTATCACAAAAAGATGAAACATTTTATGAATTTTCAAAACTTTTTTAAGAAGGTTCAAATTTCTCTTAATTGCAATCTAATATCTATTAGAAGTGATAATGGAAGAGAGTTTTGCAATCAAGATTTTACAAAATTTTGTGATGAGTATGGTATCACTCATAATTTTTCAGCAACCAAAACACCTCAACAAAATGGAGTTGTTGAGAGGAAAAAACAGAACATTACAAGAAATGGCTAGATCAATGCTTTGTGAAAACTCTTTACCTAAGTACTTTTGGGTCAAGTCGTAAATACAAAGCATGCTATGTAATGAATAGAGTTTTACTAAGACCTTTTATAAGAAAAAACACCTTTTGAACTTCTATTTAATAAAACTCCATCAATTGTTTATTTTAAAGTATTTGGTTGTAAATGCTTTATTTTAAATACTAGTGACAATCTTGGTAAGTTTGACAGGAAATCTGATGAAGGTATATTTCTAGGCTATTCATCTAATAAAAAGGCTTATAGAGTCTATAATAAAAGGACATTGTGTGTTGAAGAATCTATTCATGTAACTTTTGATGAATCTAATATTTATCTTCAAAGAAGAAATGAAGATGATACAGGTTCATCAATGGTTGAAAATCAAACTCAACACCAAGTACCCACATTGGAAGATCATGCTAAAGAAGAAGAAATAATGGAGCAAGAACATGATGGTCAATCAAGCAATAATCAAGAGCTTCCAAAAGGATCTCACATATGCAAGAAGTCATCCTAAGGAGCAAATCATTGGTGATGTCTCTCAAGGAGTTAAAACAAGACGGTACTTTATTGATAATTTTGCACTTTTATCACATATTGAACCTAAAAATATTGATGATGCATTGTGTGATAATTTTCGGATTATTGCTATGGAAGAAGAGTTAAATCGGTTTGAGAGAAATAAAGTTTGGAATCTTGTTCCTAGACCTCATGATCATTCTATTATTGGTACAAAATGGATATTTAGAAATAAGTTAAATGAACTAGGAGAAGTAGTTAGAAATAAAGCTAGACTTGTTGCTCAAGGCTTCAATCAAGAAGAAGGTATTGATTATGATGAAACTTTTGCTCCAAATGAGCTGATTAGAGTCTATCAGAATACTCTTGGCATTTGCTTGTTTTAAAGACTTTAAACTATTTCAAATGGATGTCAAAAGTGCTTTTCTAAATGGTTTTATTGAAGAAGAAGTTTATGTAGAACAACCTCCTGGATTTATTCATGAAAAATTTCCAAATCATGTTTTCAAATTATCTAAAGCTCTATATGGACTGAAACAAGCTCCAAGATCTTGGTATGAAAGATTAAGTGGTTTTCTTCTCTCAAAAGGTTTTACTAAAGGAAAAGTAGACACAACTCTTTTTATTAAAACATCTTCTAAAACTGATATTTTGCTTGTACAAATCTATGTTGATGATATCATTTTTTGGTTCTACTAATACTTCTCTTTGTGAAGAGTTTGCTAAAAACTATGCAAAAATGAATTTGAGATGAGCATGATGGGAGAACTAAGTTTCTTCCTTGGACTACAAATTAAGCAAACCAAAGATGGAGTCTTCATCAACCAAGCAAAATATACTAAGGAGCTATTGAAAAGGTTTGGAATGGACCATGCAAAAGGAATTAGTACTCCAATGAGTTCATCAACTAAACTTGACAAAGATGAAAAAAGGTAAAAGTATTGATGAAAAAATTATATAGAGGTATGATAGGAAGTTTACTCTATCTCACTGCTAGTAGACCAGATATTATGTTTGTCTGTATGCTTGTGTGCTAGATTCCAATCTTGTCCTAAAGAATCTCATCTAATTTCATTAAACGAATTTTTCGTTACTTGATTGATACTCATGATTATGGCCTTTGGTTTTGAAAAAATTCATCTTTTTGAACTTATTGGATATTCGATGCGGATTATGTCGGATGTAAAGTTGAACGTAAAAGCACAAGTGGGCATTGTCAATTTCTTGGTAGTTGTCTTGTATCTTGGTTTAGTAAAAAGCAAGCTCGTGTGTCTTTATCCACTGCGAAAGCTGAATACATAGACTGCAGTAGTTGTTGTGCACAATTGTTATGGATGCAAAGCATACTTTACTTGATTATGGTCTTAAATTCAATTGTGTTCCCATATTATGTGATAATACTAGTGCCATTAACTTGAGCATAAATCCTATTCAACATTCTAGGACTAAGCATATAGAGATAAAACATCATTTTATTCAGTGACCATGTGATTAAGAAAGATATATGCTTAGAATATATAAATACAAATGATCAAATTGTTTGACATATTTACAAAGCCTTTGGCTGAGGAAAGGTTTAATCACCTAAGAAGACTCTTAGGAATTTCAAGATTCAATGACTAATGTGTTTGTTGAAGTCATAATGAATGCAGGAAATTTTTGATTCAAAATTCGGATGCACTGCAGAAGATTCGGTCGACCGAATTTTCTGAGTGTCAAGAAACAGAGACTTTTGATCAAGAATTCGGACGCAGGTCAGAAAATTCGGTCGACCGAATTTTCTGAACTGAAGAAACAGAAACTTTCGCTCGAAAATTCGGACGCAGACCTGAAAAATCGGTCGACCGAATTTTACGGACGAGACTTTTTAAATAAAGCTGAAACAATCTCTTCAACATTACTACTTCCGAATTTCACATTTTTTTTAAAACATCTCACACCCATTCACATCCAAATCAAAATCTCTTCAAAATCCCACACTCTCATCCCGATTTTCCTTCATTTTTACACGTCCAAGCCCTAATTTCTTACAGAAAACAAATCCTTCTCAAGAGAAAACATCATGGTGAGAACAAAGATCCCCAATGTTGAGAAAGGAAAAGGAAAGGCTAAGGAAGGAGATAGAGATCCAATCCTCAATCGACCAAGAAAGATTCGCATTCCTCAAGCACAAGGAGTTGACAGGTTTATCTCTATCAAATCTACTCATGAATTTGAAGAATGGAATAAGAATAATAGAAAAATCATTCCTGGATACAAGGTTGATATTGATAAGCTGTCAAATATGGATATTATCATATCTCATTTCAATGATATTGGTTGGAGTAGTTTGCTCTTCATTGATGAAGAATTTTATCCCACTTTGATATATGAATTCTATGCAAATCTGAAAGAGGATAGAATTGAGATGATAGGGGATAATGTGATACAATGGTATTCATCCAGAGTATCACAAATGGACATTGAATTCAATGAAGGATTGATAAATAGAATATGTGGAGTAGGAGATGAGGGAGCTAGATATTATTCAGCATCCATGCATTGCTATGATCGTGAACTATTCACACATGTTAGATTTGAAGATGCATTTACAAATGGAAGAGAGTTTAGGGCCATAAAGGAAAGGGAAATTAAGAATTTGGATGCTAGAGGTAGAGTTTTACATCACATGGTGACCACAATGATTGTTCCTAATTTTGGACATAAGTCATCGATTTGAAATATGCATATGGTAATCATGTTAGCCCCTGCATGAAAATAGAAGGATGAATTTTGGGTATATAGCATTGAAACATATGATTGCAGCCAGAAAAACAGATTACCAAGGCATTCCCATTTGGAAGGTTATTAACCGTGAATATTCAAGCATTTTAAGATCAAACTTCCCGGAAGAGGGCAAACTTTTAAGAGTGGTGAAATTTATACAAATGAAACTCTTAAGAGAATGCAATTAGTTCATGATGAGGATAATGTATGGAGGACAAAAAGAGAAACTCCTCCAAAAAGGATAGAAAGAGAGAAAGCTATAGAAAGTGAAGAGGAAGAAGAAGAAGAGGATGAAGAGGAAACCCTTGCTAGGGAAATGAAAACAAAAAGAAAACATGACACCTCAAGTGAGGGGAGCAACCCCCAACAAAAAAGGAGATTATTTGAAGAAGAAGCTGGAGTTAAGTCTAGCAGTAAAGGAGTATCTAGAGGGGACACCATTATAGCCAAAACATTCCAAGAAGCCTTGAACAATCATGTCAAGGAAATGGAGAAAATGTATAAATTCTTTGAGTCATTTGCTCCAATGGTTCTTGGAAAACTAGATGGATTGGAAAACAGAGTAAAACACATTGAAGATATCCTTATGAGAAATACTCAAAGTGGTGAAGGAACCTCTAAACCTCAAGATGGAAAGGAGGAGGAAAGAAAAAGAGAAGCGAGAAAAAGAAGATAATCAAGATAGCAGTGATGAAGATGATAATAAGGGTGGAAATGAAGAGACTATATCGAAGAAGAAGAACAAGAACATGCTCTTGAAGATCCACCGGTGGGCTGGGAGCCAAGTAGCTCAAGCTGCAATTGTATCTCCAACAACAATCTCTTTCGAGTCAAGGAAGAGTCAAGCACTTGGCGAGTCAAGAAAGGAGTGAGCCGAGCCTCTCCATCAACCTCATCATCACAAGACTAAGCCTTCTCTTCTAATCTCTTTACTGTATTTTGTTCAGTTTTCTAAGCATTTTGTTGCATTTTCTATTCCGAACTCGTTAAATATTTTCTATTCTCAAGCTCAATGATGAAATCATAGTGATGAGAGCTTCTTTTATATGCTAACTTGAACATCTCATTTTCATTGATCCCTTTAAATTTTTTTTTATGATGACAAAAGAGGGAGAAAAAATATGATGCAATATGAACTCGATCCTTAATGAAATTCGGATGCAAGGTTTTAAGATTGGATGCATTCATATTTATGGTCAAAATTTTTTTCCTGTTTATCCACATTGGTTCAAATCTGTCTTACTCTACTCCATTATGTTTGAACAACAGTATGAAACCTTTATATCATTTCAAACCTTCAATTATATTGAATCATACTGCTTTGGACATGAGTTTAAAAATTCGGATGCATGTGATTCAAAAATTCGGACGCATGTGATTCAAAATTCGGATGCATGATATAAAATTCGGATGCATCCATATTGTGTTACCAAAAAAGTGCTCATTTGTTGTTCAAATTGATTCAAATATGTTTTAATCTCTTCTAATATGTTTGAACAACCTTAGGAAAGCTTATTCACAAAATTTGGAGCTTTCATTTATCCTATTTTAAAGTTTGGACTTACTATGCACAAAATTCGGATGCATGATATCTCTAGTCCAAATGTGTTGAAAAAATGAGTACAATCTAAGGGGGAGCATTGATAAGCTTTTAACAACCTTAAAACCTCTCTTAGAAGTTTTCTAAATACTTAAATGCTATATCTTCTATCCTAATTGTTGGAAGGAATGAGGCAAATGGAGGTTGGTTGGGTCATAGGCTCATATTGAGCCTTTTGCATGTCAATGTGCTAAATTGGTTATTATCCATTATTGACATTAATGCTTCTTTGTACTATATTGTTTAAATCCATCACATTTTGCATCAAAGTTTGTCATCATCAAAAAGGGGGAGATTGTAAGCCCTAAGGGCAAATCATGTAATTTTGATTCATGACAAATATTGATGAGAACTAATATGTTTATATTGTGTGATAGGATTTATGAAGAAAGAAGTTTGAAGTCTCATTGCCTTCAAGACACAGAGCAAGAACAACCTCGATGAAGCTATGAGTCTTTTGAGGTTTATTCAAAGATGAACTCAAGGCATTGAAGACTTGAAGTGTAGAGTAGGTATGATGATAGGTAATATCTATGTAAACTCTACACTTGTATGTCTTGGAGTCAATTGAATGCATAAGAGAGCATAAAATTGGTTTCTTAAGTTTAAAAGTTTTTTTTGAATGAATTCTTAGTAAATGAGGTTTTGTGTCCTAAAAGTTTTTAAGTTAACTTTATATGATCAAATGAGTTTGATTTTGGTTTTCAAACTTATGTTTGTCTAAATAAGTTATCTATATATATCAAATGTATTTCAAATACTTGGAAGATTGATTTCAAATGATTTTACAAAGTTTGAACACAATTCCATAAAATTCGGTCGTCCGAATTGGGTAGCAAAAGTTTGCTATCGTTCTTTCCGGAGAAATTCGGAAGAAGATTCGGACGCATGAAGAAAAAATTCGGTCGTCCGAATTTTGGTCTTCAAAGCATGGTTACTCGTTCTTCCAGAGAAATTCGGAAGAAGATTCGGGACGTAGCAGGGAAGAATTCGGTCGTCCGAAAAATTCGGACGCGAGAATTGGTCGTCCGAATTTCTCGAAAAGTAGTCGTTAACTAGCCGCTTTTATGAACGTTTTAACAGATTTTCAAATTCTATAAAAGCCATAAACATGCAAATTTTTGTAACTCTTGAAATCTTGAAAACTCCAAGCATTCAAAAGCATTTAGAAAACATTTCTTAAGCTCTCTTATGTCTTGTGCATTCAATTGATCCATCCAAAGACATCAAAGTGTGAAGGTGCAATTTTGTGTAAATTCTACCAACCAGTGGTAACATCTACACACTCTTCTTTACTTAATCAATTGTATTGTTCTACTAAGCTCTAGCAAGGTTATCTTAATAACATAAAACCCTTTAGATAAGGGTGATCCTTGAAGTTGTGATTCAAGGTTGTTTGAGATATAAAACCATAGGTTGGTGAGCCTTGTTTGTAAAAATTACAAGTAGAGGTTGTATGTGTAAAACCAAAGTGTGGTGAACCTCTCCTGTAATCTGTGAACTTGAGCACATAGTAGAGTTATTGAAATCCTTAAGTGTATGCTTAAGGTAGTGGAGGTAGATCTTGAGGATCGAACCACTATAAATTGTTTGTGTTTATTTGTTTACATTTCTTATACTGCTTTGTCATAAACTGAGGTTTATTCTAATTCACTTAATCTGCAATAGGTCTGCTCATCTATAAAGTTTGAATTTGAGAAAATTATCCAAATACCTAATTCACCCCCCCTCTTAGGTATTTCACTTATCTTTAAGGCTAGAATGTTTTCCAACTTGTTTGAATTGATTTGAACATGTTTTGACAAAGTTTGAAAAATTCGGATGCAAGATTCGGACGCAGCCAAAAAATTCGGTCGTCCGAATTTTGGCCTTCAGCATGGTCACTGTTCTTCCAGAGAAATTCGGAAGAAGATTCGGACGCAGCAGAAAAAATTCGGTCGTCCGAAAAATTCGGACGCAGAATTCGGTCATCCGAATTTTCTGAAACTAGCCGTTACTAGCCGTTTTATGAACGTTTGAACTGATTTTTGAATTCTATAAAAGCCATAAACTCCAAATTTTTTAGCAGAACTTTGAACTTAAGAAATCCTACAAGCTCTAACTTGTTTTACATCAAAATTACTTGAAAAGCTCTCAAATTGCCTTGTGCTCAAAGAATGAAATTCAAGATTCCAAAGGCAACAAAGTGTGAAGGTGAAACATTGTGTAATCATCTACCAACAAAGTGGTAACATCTTACACACTCTCTTTTCTTATCTCAATTGTGTTTTATACTAGCTATTTGCAAGGTTATCTTGTGACATAAAACCCTTTTGTGGAAGGGTGAGCCATAGACTAGATTAATCAAGGTTGTAGTGTAAAACCCGTGTGAGGGTGAGCCTTGGATTAGATTAGTCTTGAGGTTGTCTTTAGATATAAAATCCTTGTGGAAGGGTTAACCTTGTTTGTATAATTACTAGAAGAGGTTGTGAGAGTAAAACCATAGTGTGGTTAGCCTCTTATGTAATTGTTGAACTTGAGCATATAGTGGATTGGTTGAAATCCTTGAGTGTGGACTCAAGGTAGTGGATGTAGATCTTAGAGAGATCGAACCACTATAAATTCTGTGTTCATTCCTTATAGTTTTATTTATTTACATGCTCTTGTTATTATTACTTATTCATAGTTGTTGATTGATTGGTAGTAGTCATATTGTTTGATGATCTTATCTTAACCATCACATCACATATAAACTTGAAGTTTGTAAAATTAAAGAAGAGCTTTTATTAAGGCAAAGGATTTGCAAAACAAGAAAAAGATTTCGATAATTAGCCAAAGACCTAATTCACCCCCCCCCCCTCTTAGGTCTTACATTTGGTATCAGAGCAAGGTCTTCTTTTTAAGGTCTAACAACCTAGAAGTAAAGATCATATGGCTAGTTCATCAAATTTGCCTTATACGGAAGGTTCCTCCACTACTAGACCTCCATTGTTTGATGGTTCTAATTATACTTTTTGGAAGTCTAGGATTGAGATATATATTTGTTCTATTAACTATGAATTGTGGAATATTATTGAGAAAGGTCCCTATGTGCCATTGAGATTGAAAGACGATGGAGTTACAAGGGAACCAAAGCCTATGGATGAGTATGATGAGAGCGATTCAAGAAAGATGACATTAAACTACCAAGCAATGAACATTCTTTGTTGTGCGTTGGTCGTCAATGAATACAATAGAGTGATGGAATGTGATTCCGCTCATGAAATGTGGATGCTACTTCAAATCACTCATGAAGAAGAAAGAGCAAATGTGTGCTTCATGGCAATAAATGATGAGGTACAATCCACTCCTTCTACCTCTACTTCTTATGATGATGATATTGATGATCCTAGTGAATTACTTGTTGAGATGTATGGAGAATTAAAAAAGGCTTCGAAAAAAGAATAAGGAAATGAAACTCAAAATTAATGAGTTATTGAATGAAAATTCAAAATTATTTTGTGAGAACAAAAAACTTCTTGAATCTATTGATTGTTTAAATATTGAAAAAGAAGTTTTGAATGTTTCTTTACATAACATATCTCTTGAAAATAAATCTCTTTGTACAAAAGTTTCTTCTCTTGAAAAAATGCTTAGTGATCATGAAATTTTGAAAAAGAAAGTTGATGATCTTACATTATGTGTTGAAGAATTTACAAATGGAAGAGACAATCTT
This sequence comes from Rauvolfia tetraphylla, assembly GCA_030512225.1. Lineage (NCBI taxonomy): Eukaryota > Viridiplantae > Streptophyta > Magnoliopsida > Gentianales > Apocynaceae > Rauvolfia > Rauvolfia tetraphylla. The sequence goes on from JAJQKT010000053.1 coordinate 478,580, forward strand.
GACAAACTACTTGGATCTCAAAGATCTTCTCTTGTCAAAAATAGTCTTGGTTACAATTATGTCAATAATGTGCCTAAACATAACAACTTCTTTGTTAGAGCTACTTCTACTTCCATGTCTCATACTTGTTGTACTTATTGTGGAAAACATGGAAATAAAGTCACCAAATGTTATGCTAAAAGAAAAGTAGATAATGGTGTAAAAACCATTTGGAGAGTTAAGAGAATTATTACTAACCCTCACGGACCCAGGAAAGTATGGGTACCAAAGGATACTTCCTCTCCTTTATTGCAGGTACACTTTAATTCAAACTCAAGCACCACTAAGCGGTACATTGATGATGTTGGCTTAAAGAATAACAGAAAACATCTCATTCATAATCAAGGTCAAAGCAACCGATGAAGAATTTGTTTTTGAGACAAGAAGAAAGGAAGAACTCTAGGAGTAACCAATGTTGGTAAAGGTTCCTCTCTTCTTTTTAAACAAATGTGGCTTATTGCTGATTTGAACTTTAACTTGCTTAGTATTAGCCAATTGTGTGACAATGGATAAGAAGTTAAATGCCAACATATGAAGTTTTAGTTGAGCATTCTTTGTTGTTAAGATTTAAAGATTTGCCAACCATGACTTACCAATTGCTTCTATGAAATTGATTAGATAACATTGATAATGTGGAATTAAATTCATTGTTGATATGTTCTTGAAGTTGACTATATGTCATGATAAGATGAATAAAATAGCCATGATTGACTATCTATGCATTTGGTTTACCAAAATCATCTTCTTAAAACTCTACAAAAAGGGTTTGGATGTAGACCATAAATTCGGTCGTCCGAATTTATATGACAATATGACATTTTGTGATTTTGATCAATTACTTGAAAAATGTTTCATTATGTGTTTTATCTTGATAAGCTTGAATGTCTTGTGGCTTATGATAATGATGTACATTCTTGGCATAGAAGATTTGGTCAGTGAATATGGATTTGTTGAACAAACTTTCCTCTCAAGATTTAGTTGGAGGATTGCTAAAAATGTGTTTTGAGAAAATTGTCTTCAAGACACTTGTCAATATGGAAAACGAACTAGAGAATTTTTCAAACACATGAAAATTCATTTAGACCTCAAAACATTTTGAGCTTGATTCATATGGATTGATTTGGACTTATGAGAAACTCTAGTATTGATAACTTGAAGTATGCCTTAGTAGTAGTTGATGATTTTTCAACATTCACTTTAGCATTCTTCTTTGCTCAAAAGGATGAAGTGTTTCATAAGTTAAAAAAAACTATTCAAAAAGTCTAAACCTCCTTTGAGTGAAAATTGATTTTCATTAGAAATGATAATGAGAGATTTTACAAACAAGTCTTTACAAATTTTGTTTTGAAAATTGAATTTCATAAAATTGTTTCAACTGCAAAAACCCCACAATAAAATGGTGTTATTAAAAGGAAAATTTGAACTTTGTAAAAAAAAAATTGGCTAGGTCCATGCTTTGTGAAAATTCTTCTTCAAAAATATTTTTGGTTCAAAGTTGTAAACATCACATGCAATGAAAAATAGAATTCTTTTAAGATCATTTTGAAGGAAAACATCTTTTGAATTCTCTTTTATAAAATGTCTAAAATTGCATATTTTAAAGTGTTTGGTTATAAATGTCTTATTCTGAATACTTGTGAAAACTTACTTAAATTTGATAGAAAATTGGATGTAGATATATCTCTTAACTATTCTTCTAACAAAAAAGGCCTATAGAGTTTATAATAAAAAGAATCTTATATGATAAGGAAACCATTCATGTTTAATTTTGATGAATCTTACATTCACTTGGGAAAGAAAAGATGAAGATGATGTAGGTACATCTATGAATGAATATCAAAGTCATCTTCAAGCACCAACTTTGGAGAATCATACCAATGAGGAAGAAATGATAGAACAAAATCAAGATGACCAACCTAGTGGTAACCAAGAGCTTTCAAAGAACTTATGATATCCACAAAGGCCACCCTAAGGAGCAAATCATTGGTGATATCTCCCAAGGAGTAAAAATAAGGCGGTATTTTATCAATAACTTTATTCTTTTATTTCATATGAGCCTAAAAGTATTGATGATGCCTTGTGTGATGATTTTTGGATTATTGCTATGCAAGAGGAATTAAATAAATTTGAAAGATACAATATTTTGGATATTCCTAAATCTCATGATCATTCCATTATTGGAACTAAATGGTTTTTAGAAATAAACTTATTGAATCCGGAGAAGTTGCTAGAAACAAGGCTAGACTTATTACCTAAGGATTCAATCAAGAAGAATGAATTGATTATGATGAAACCTTCGTTCCGAATGAAGACGTGAGTCCATAAGAATGTTTTTGACTTGTACTTGCTTTAAGTTATTTTAAATGAATGTCAAAAGTGCTTTTCTAAATGGTTTTATTGAGGAAGTGATTTATGTGGAATAATCACCCGGTTTTGCTCGTGAAAAGTTTCCTACCATATTTTCAAACTATCCAAAGTCTTTTATGGTTTAAAACCAGCTCCTAGAATTTAGTGTGAAAGATTGAGTAGTTTCCTTCTTTCAAAAGGATTTTCAAGAGGAAAACTGAAATTACTCTTTTTATAAAATCCTCATGCAACAATGATCTATAACTTGTCTAAATATATGATACAACTTTTGGTGCTTCTAATACTTCACTTTGTGATGTGTTTTCCAAGTTGATGCAAAGTAAATTAGAAATGAGCATGATAGGAAAACTCAATTTCTTTCTTGGCCTACAAATCAAGCAAACCAAGAATGGCACTTTCATGAATCATGTTAAGGTATAAGCACTTTCATAAGTTTATCAACTATGCATGACAAGAATAAAATGGTTTCATAGGAGTAGTCAACTCTATTTGACTGCAAGTAGAGCCAATATTATGTTTGCAATGTGTTTGTGTGCTAGATTTCATCTTGTCATAAAGAGTTTCATTTGATTGCTATTAAACACATTCACTATTACCTTATTGATACTCTAAGTGATTATGATCTATGTTTCAAATATGTGGCTATGTTATGTGATAATACTAATGCAACAAATTTGACAATCATATTATTCAACAAACTAGGACAAAGCATATAGAGATCAAACTTCATCTCATTAGAGATCATTCTACTAAGGGTAATATTTGTTTAAAGCATATTTGCACTAATGAACAAATTAATGATATTCTTACTATGCCATTAGCCGAAGAAAGGTTTAATCAATCTTATAATAAGCTTAGAAATTAAAAAAAAATTCAATGACTAATGAGTGTATTCAAGTGTTATAGCTTCAGGTGAGGACAAAGATGCCTAGCATGGGAAAAGGAAAGGGAAAAGCCAAAGAAAGAGAAGGAGGATCAGTGATCAATGAACCAAGGAAGGTTCATATTTTGCAAAGCATGTCATGGCTGAATAGATTTGTCACAGTGGAGGCTGCTACTAAACTTGATGACTGGACAAAAAGGAATCATAAGATATATCCAAGTCACAAGGTGGATGTCATCAAACTATTCAAAATGGGTAATATACTCTCATTTTTAAATGATGTGAGCTGGACTGGTTTGCCTATGTTTGATGAATGCTATTACCTTCCTTAGTTTATGAAGTTTATGCAAATATTAAGGAAGAAATAGTTGAGCAAAGCAAGTTGGTAATAAAGCTATTTAGTAGTATTCTTCAAAAATATCACAAGTTAATTTTTGAGATTGATAATGCACTGCTCAATAGAATTTGTGATGTTAAGGATGTTGCTTTAGGCATTATTCTTCTGGCGAACATTGTTTTATAAGTAAGTTATACTCGCATGAAAGGATTGAGAATGCCTGTACAAATGGTAGACAATTTAGGTCCATTAGCAAGGATTATGCATCACATGATTACCACCATGATCATCCGTAATTTTGGACATAAATCATCCGTTAGAAATATGCATATGGTGATTATGCTTGCCTTACTTGTGCATAAACTTTGGATTCATGGCATTGAAGCATATGATTAGTGCAAGAAAAACAGCCAACAAAGCCTTACCTTATGGGAGATTATTAACAAGGATCTTCAAATACTTCCAAGTCAAACTTCCCGTAAGAGGACAAACTTTCAAGAGTGGAGAAATCTACACTAATGATTCTCTTAATAGTATGCAGTTAGTTCTTGATGAGAATGGAATATATAGAACAAAAGTAGAAACTCCTTTAAGAAGAGAAGAGGTTGAAGAAAGTGAAGAGGTTGAGGAAGAAGAAGATGAAGAAGAAATATTGGCAAGGGAAATGAAGACAAATAGGAGGCATGACTCATCTAGTGATGGGGAGCAACCTTTCACAAAAGAAGACTGTTTGAAGAAGTGCTCTCTATTGAAGGAAAAGAAGTTGAAGATGATAATCTCACTATAGGTGATACAACAGTTGCCAATGTATTTCAAGAGACATTGAATAGCCATGTAGAGGAAATGAAGAAGATGGACAAATTCTTCACGTCTTTTGCTCTGATAATTCTTGGCAAATTTGATGGTTTAGAAGCTAGAGTCAAGAATATGGAAGAAGACTTGAGAAAGATTTCTCAAGTGGTTTAAATGGTGAAAGTTCCTATAAAGCCAAATGAAGAAGATCAAGAAGATAATATAGGTGAAGATGGCAGCAACAAGGATGATAGTAATGACAGTGAAAATTGAGATGGCTATCAATTTGTTGCCAAAGAAGAAGACAAGATGAAGGAAAAGGCAGTGAAGCACCCCAAGAAGGAGAAGAGCATGGGAATGAAGAGCAACGAACAAGCAAGAAGAAGGAGGTGAAGGAAGTTCAACAAAGTCAAATCACAAATCCATCACCAATTTCCTTTAGCCAAGAGACCAAGGGAACCATGGCCATCATAACAAACAGATTTGGAAGTGAAGACCATGAAGAGCATCCAAGACTAAGCCTTTCTATCCCTAAACTCTATTTTGATGCTTATTTTAGTTTATTCCTTGATGCACATGTTATGCTTTAATATTGAAATTTACTTGTGCCTTTCTAGTCATTATAATGATTTGAAGCTCAATATGTGAAATCTCTGTGATAAGAGCTTCTTTTGTTTCACTTTTGTTGTCCAAGTACTCTCACCCCAAGTTTAAATTTCTGATAAAAAGGGAGAGAAGAAGTCAATTTATTATTGTTGAGATGCTACATAATGATTATTGCTGTTAGGATGATAATTATTTGACTAGAACTATACTGTTTATAAGAGTTGGTCAATACATTGCTAAATTGCCAAATGAGAGTTGATCAATATACTGCTTATATGTGATACATGTTGTCTCATTTTCATTAACCCCATCTTTGAGTGATGACAAAAGGGGGAGAAGAAATGTGATGACAAAATGTGTGAAAATATGAAATAGCAGTGGAATTCCTCATGCATGAATAGAAAATGTGTGAATTTTCTGAAAATCCATGCATATGTCAAGGGGGAGAAAGAACAAAATATGCTATGTGTTTGTTGTACTGCAATTGCTTGATGTAGTTGTGATGTTTAATGTGAATGTGCTATGAATGTGTACTGTGAAACTAATTGGTTGCATTTGAAATTTAAAATGATTGTTTTTCGAGATTTTGAAAATGGTTAAGTTGGGATTGTGAAGTTTTTATCATGGTTCTTGACTTGACCTATGACTTTACATTACATCATGAAAACAATTAAATACATGAGTTTTGTGGTTTTGCAAAGCTAAACTAAGTGCTATTGTAGCTATACATATTTGAGTACTTCTATAGTTCATTTGAAAATGCAAAATCACCTTTTCAACTTGTTTCCAAAAATTTGGACTTGAAATTCGGATGCAGACCAAAAATTCGGACGCATCAAGATCTTCTTGTCAAAAATGTCTTTTCTGTTGTTCAAATTGTTTGAAAACTGTTTTAATCCTTCTTATCATATTTGAACAATCTTAGAAAAGCTTATTTTCAAAATTTACAGTTGTTATCTCACATATTTTACACTTTGTATTTGAAATCTTAAAATTCGGATGCATGATTCAAAATTCGGATGCATGTTTAAAAAAATTCGGATGCATCCATATTTTGTTGCCAAAATGTGCTCTTTTGTTGTTCAAATTGATTCAAATATGTTTTAATCTCTTCCATTATGTTTGAACAACCTTAGGAAAACTTTATTTCACTTCAAACATTCATTATATTGCATTTATTGCAGTTCGGATGCAAGGTTTAAAAAATTCGGATGCATGTTCTGAAATTCGGATGCATCCATATTGTGTTACCAAAACGTGCTCTTTTGTTTTTCAAATTGATTCAAACTTGTTTTAATCTCTTCCACTATGTTTGAACAATCTTAGGAAAGCTTATTTTCAAAAATTGAAGCTTTCATTCCACTTATTTTACAATTCGGACTTGATATGTCAAAATTCGGATGCATAGTATCTCAAGTCCAAACTTGTTGAAAAATGAGCACAATCTAAGGGGGAGCATTGTTAAACTCTTACAACCTTAAAACCTCTCTTAGAACTTTTTTTAAATGCTTAAATGCTATATCTTCTATCCTAGTTGTTGGAAGGAAGGAGGCAAATGGAGGTTGGTTGGGTCATAGGCTCATATTGAGCCATTTGAATGTCAATGTGCTAAATTGGTTATCTTCTATCATTGACATCAATACTTCTTTGTACTACATTGTTTAAATCCATCACATTTTGCATCAAAGTTTGTCATCATCAAAAAGGGGGAGATTGTTAGCCCTAAGGGCAAATCATGTAGTTTTGATTAATGACAAATATTGATGAGGACTAATATGCATGTCATTTGTGTGATAGGATTGTTGGATTAAGAAGTATGAAGTCTCATTGCCTTGAAGCTACAATGCAAGAACAACTCCAATATATCAAAGTGATTGAAGATTGAAGAGTTTGTTCAAGATGTTAGAAGGCTTTGAAGACATAAAGTGTAGGTTGCATGTGCTTAATAGGTAACCTTTGTAAACCCTACACTCTTAAGCCTTGGAATCTATGAATTGCAATTGAGAGCACAAAACTTGATTTAAATGGTTTCAATGGTTTTGAACTTACCTAAATTATCAAGTTTTCATAAATGGTTTTTGCACATAAAAGATCTTTAATGACTTATCTTTAAGGCTAGAATGTTTTCCAACTTGTTTGAATTGATTTGAACATGTTTTGACAAAGTTTGAAAAATTCGGATGCAAGATTCGGATGCAGTCCAAAAATTCGGTCGTCCGAATTTTGTAGCAAAAGTTTGCTACTATTCTTCCAGAGAAATTCGGAAGAAGATTCGGACGCAGCCAAAAAATTCGGTCGTCCGAATTTTGGCCTTCAGCATGGTCATTGTTCTTCCAGAGAAATTCGGAAGAAGATTCGGACGCAGCAGAAAAAATTCGGTCGTCCGAAAAATTCGGACGCAGAATTCGGTCATCCGAATTTTCTGAAACTAGCCGTTACTAGCCGTTTTATGAACGTTTGAACTGATTTTTGAATTCTATAAAAGCCATAAACTCCAAATTTTTTAGCAGAACTTTGAACTTAAGAAATCCTACAAGCTCTAACTTGTTTTACATCAAAATTACTTGAAAAGCTCTCAAATTGCCTTGTGCTCAAAGAATGAAATTCAAGATTCCAAAGGCAACAAAGTGTGAAGGTGAAACATTGTGTAATCATCTACCAACAAAGTGGTAACATCTTACACACTCTCTTTTCTTATCTCAATTGTGTTTTATACTAGCTATTTGCAAGGTTATCTTGTGACATAAAACCCTTTTGTGGAAGGGTGAGCCATAGACTAGATTAATCAAGGTTGTAGTGTAAAACCCGTGTGAGGGTGAGCCTTGGATTAGATTAGTCTTGAGGTTGTCTTTAGATATAAAATCCTTGTGGAAGGGTTAACCTTGTTTGTATAATTACTAGAAGAGTTTGTGAGAGTAAAACCATAGTGTGGTTAGCCTCTTATGTAATTGTTGAACTTGAGCATATAGTGGATTGGTTGAAATCCTTGAGTGTGGACTCAAGGTAGTGGATGTAGATCTTAGAGAGATCGAACTACTATAAATTCTGTGTTCCCTTTGAACTACCAAGCAATTTATAGTGGTTCGATCTCTCCAAGATCTACATCCACTACCTTGAGTCCACACTCAAGGATTTCAACCAATCCACTATATGCTCAAGTTCAACAATTACATAAGAGGCTAACCACACTATGGTTTTACTCTCACAAACTCTTCTAGTAATTATACAAACAAGGTTAACCCTTCCACAAGGATTTTATATCTAAAGACAACCTCAAGACTAATCTAATCCAAGGCTCACCCTCACACGGGTTTTACACTACAACCTTGATTAATCTAGTCTATGGCTCACCCTTCCACAAAAGGGTTTTATGTCACAAGATAACCTTGCAAATAGCTAGTATAAAACACAATTGAGATAAGAAAAGAGAGTGTGTAAGATGTTACCACTTTGTTGGTAGATGATTACACAATGTTTCACCTTCACACTTTGTTGCCTTTGGAATCTTGAATTTCATTCTTTGAGCACAAGGCAATTTGAGAGCTTTTCAAGTAATTTTGATGTAAAACAAGTTAGAGCTTGTAGGATTTCTTAAGTTCAAAGTTCTGCTAAAAAATTTGGAGTTTATGGCTTTTATAGAATTCAAAAATCAGTTCAAACGTTCATAAAACGGCTAGTAACGGCTAGTTTCAGAAAATTCGGATGACCGAATTCTGCGTCCGAATTTTTCGGACGACCGAATTTTTTCTGCTGCGTCCGAATCTTCTTCCGAATTTCTCTGGAAGAACAATGACCATGCTGAAGGCCAAAATTCGGACGACCGAATTTTTTGGCTGCGTCCGAATCTTCTTCCGAATTTCTCTGGAAGAATAGTAGCAAACTTTTGCTACAAAATTCGGACGACCGAATTTTTGGACTGCATCCGAATCTTGCATCCGAATTTTTCAAACTTTGTCAAAACATGTTCAAATCAATTCAAACAAGTTGGAAAACATTCTAGCCTTAAAGATAAGTCATTAAAGATCTTTTATGTGCAAAAACCATTTATGAAAACTTGATAATTTAGGTAAGTTCAAAACCATTGAAACCATTTAAATCAAGTTTTGTGCTCTCAATTGCAATTCATAGATTCCAAGGCTTAAGAGTGTAGGGTTTACAAAGGTTACCTATTAAGCACATGCAACCTACACTTTATGTCTTCAAAGCCTTCTAACATCTTGAACAAACTCTTCAATCTTCAATCACTTTGACATATTGGAGTTGTTCTTGCATTTTAACTTCAAGGCAATGAGACTTCAAACTTCTTAATCCAACAATCCTATCACATAAATGACATGCATATTAGTCCTCATCAATATTTGTCATTAATCAAAACTACATGATTTGCTCTTAGGGCTAACAGTTTTATTTATTTACATGCTCTTGTTATTATTACTTATTCATAGTTGTTGATTGATTGGTAGTAGTCATATTGTTTGATGATCTTATTTAACCATCACATCACATATAAACTTGAAGTTTGTAAAATTAAAGAAGAGCTTTTATTAAGGCAAAGGATTTGCAAAACAAGAAAAAGATTTCGATAATTAGCCAAAGACCTAATTCACCCCCCCCCCCCCCTCTTAGGTCTTACAAAAACCAAGACCATGTTTTACAAATGAAGGTATTTGATAACCAAGTAATTTATTCAAATTTTCCCTTCCATTTGTAAATCTCTCAATGCATAAAGTTAGATCATTAACTCTCCTTTTCAGAAGTTCATGATCTTTTATCATTGACTCAAGAGAAATAATTCTAGTGCAAAGCTTTTTGTTTTCAAAAGATATGTTTTGTATAGTTGTATTCAAAACTTCTTTTTCAATAGCAATGCAACTAATAGTTTCAAGAAGTTTTCCATTTTCAACACATAATTTTGAATTTTCATTAGATAAATTATTTATTTTGAGTTTCATTTCCTTATTTCTTTTTGAAGCCTTTTTTAATTCTTCATATAACTCAACAATAAGATCACTGGAATCAATATCATCATCATATATATTTGAGATAGAGGGTGAAGATTGTACCTCATCATCAATGGCCATGAAGCATATGTTGGCCTTTCCTTCACTTTCATCCTCACTTTCCTGTTGATCCCATATTCCAGCTAGTCCTTTTCCTTTCTTGGCAGATTTCTTTCTGTTTTTGCTTTCTCTTTCCCTTTCCAACACTCTGGGGACGATCAGCAATAAGATGCTCAGTACTCTTGCATTCAAAGCATTGAGGTTTATATGATGAAGATTGTCCACTCTTCTTGACTGGCTTTCTTCCTTTCTTGAGAAATTCCTTTTTTGTAGAATCTCTTGAATTTCTTCACGACCATTGCAATTTCTTCTTCTCCACTGTTTCCTCCTTCTTCTTCACTTGAGGATTGTTCTTGTTCACTCAAGTTGTTTGAGGCATTAAGCACTACTCCTTTTCTTCCCTTTTCTTCATCCTCCTTGTCATTTAGCCGTTTCATCTTCATTTCATGAGTCAGTAGAGATCCAATGAGCTCTTCAAGTGGAAGAGTCTTCAAATCCTGGATTCCTCAATGGCAAGTGTTTTTAGGCTGCCGAGATTTTGGTAGAGCATCTAAAATCTTTCTGTTTTGCTCCCCCATAGTATAGCTTTTACCATAAGCTTTTAAGCCATTGAAAATGTTAGTAAATCTTGTAAACATATCACTAATATTTTCACCTTGTTTCATGGTAAACAGTTCATAATCTCTAACTAGCATGGCAAGTTTAGATTCTTTAACTTGATTAGTTCCTTCATGTGTAATTTGAAGTTATCTCCACATGTCATGAGCGAGAATCACATCCACTAACTCTATTATATTCAGTAACATCTAAAGCACAACTTAATATATTCATGGCTTGATAATTTAAAGTCATTTTCTTAGAATCATGCTCATCAAATTCATCTCATGAACTTGGAGTACTGAGGTTATTCCATCAGCACTCATTTTCATTGGGACATAAGGACCTTTCTCAATTATGTTCCACAAATCAAAATTAATAGAACAAATATAAATTTTAACTCTAGATTTCCAGAAAGTGTAATTTGTTCCATTAAACAAAGGTGGTCTATTTGTGGAAGATCCTTCTAGGTAAGGTAGGTTTGACATATTAGCCATAGGATCTTTGTCTTCTAGGTTTTTAAACCACACACGAAGTTCTAGCTACGATACCAATTGAAATACCTAAGAGGGGGGTGAATTAGGTATTTAGCTAATTTTCATAAACTTAAACCTTTTATGCGTTTAGACCAAGAACAAGTTATGTAAGCTAATTATAGATAATTGATAGCAAGACAATAATGAAAGCAATAGCAAAGAACTCAAACAATTTATAGTGGTTCGATCCTCAAGATCTACGTCCACTACCTTAAGCTCACACTTAAGGATTTCAACAAATCTACTAATTGCTCATTACAAATTACAAGAGAGGTTCACCACACTTTGGTTTTACACTCACAACCTCTTCTAGTAATTTCTTACAATACAAGGCTCACCAACCTATGGTTTTATATCTCAAACAACCTTGAATCACAACTTGAAGGATCACCCTTATCTAAAGGGTTTTATGTTATCAAGATAACCTTGCTAGAGCTAGTAGATCAACACAATTGAATAAGTAAAGAAGAGTGTGTAGAAGTTACCACTTGATGGTAGATATTACACAAATTTGCACCTTCACACTTTGATGTCTTTGGATGGATCAATTGAATGCACAAGACATAAGAGAGCTTAAGAAATGTTTGCTAAATGCTTTTGAATGCTTGGAGTTTTCAAGATTTCAAGAGTTACAAAAAATTTGCATGTTTATAGCTTTTATAGAATTTGAAAATCTGTTAAAACGTTCATAAAACGGCTAGTAATCGGCTAGTTTCGAAAAATTCGGACGACCGAATTTCTTGGTCTGCGTCCGAATCTTCGTCCGAATTTCTCCGGATGAATAGTAACCATGCTTTGAGAACAAAAATTCGGGACGACCGAATTTTTTTGCTGCGTCCGAATCTTTTTTCCGAATTTCTCCGGAAGAAACAGTGACCATGCTTTGAAGGCCAAAAATTCGGACGACCGAATTTTTGGCTGCGTCCGAATCTTCTTCCGAATTTCTCCGGAAGAATAGTAGCAAACTTTTTTCTACAAAATTGGACGACCGAATTTTGTAGAAAAAGTTTTCAAACTTTGTAAAATCATTTGAGATATAACTTCAATGAGTTTGAAAAACATTTGATATATATAGAAAACTTATTTAACTATATTTAAGCTTGAAACACATGAACATATGAAGTTTATAAACATATCTTATAGAAAGATTCATTCAAAGCCTTTTTAAGATCATAAGACTATTTTTATGCTCTCTTATGCATTCAATGATAACCAAGACATGCAAGTGTAGAGTTTACATAGAAATTTACCTAAAAGTTAAATGCACTCTACACTTCAAGTCTTCAATGCCTTTTGATCATCTTTAGAACAACATTCTTCAAACTTCAAATACTTGCTTAAATGAAGTTGTTCTTGAACTTTTGCTTCAGAGCAATGAGACTTCATACTTCTCAAATTACAGAACCTATCACACAATAATCAAACATTTTAGTCCTCATCAATATTTGTCATTAATCAAAACTATATAATTTGCCTTTAGGGCTAACAGATTCTATAAAAAGGAATTTTTCAAGAAAGGGAGAAAATTAATCAAGAAGAGTGGACAGTCATCATCCTTCAAACCTCAGCGTTTTGAATGCAAAAGTACAGAACATCTTGTTGCTGATTGTCCTAAAGTTATGGAAAGGGAAAGAGACAGCAAACTCAAAAAGAAATCCACCAAGAAAGGAAAGGGACTAGCTGGTACTTGGGATCAACAAGAAAGTGAAAATGACAGTGAAGGAAAAGCCAACATATGCTTTATGGCAATTGATGATGAGGTACAATCTACACCTTCTATTTCTACTTACTATGATGAAGATGTTGATCCTAGTGATTTACTTGTTGAAATGTATGGAGAACTGAAAAAGGCTTCAAAAAGGAATAAGGAATTGAAGACCAAAATTAATGAGTTATTAAATGAAAATTCAAAATTATGTTTTGAAAATGGAAAACTTCTTGAGACTATTAACTGTCTAAACATATAAAAAGAAATTTTAAATGTAACTAATCAAAACATATCTCTTGAAAATAAAGATCTTTGTACAAAAATCATATCTTTAGAAACAATGCTTAGTGATCATGATATATTGAAAAAGAAAGTTAATGGTCTTACATTATGCATTGAAAAATTTACAAATGGAAGAGAAAATCTAAATAAACTACTTGGTTATCAAAGATCATCATATGCAAAAATTGGTCTTGGTTACACTCATGAAAGTTATGCTTCAAAATATTAAAATTTCACAGCTAAAGAAACTTTTAATTCAATTCCTCATACTTGTTATACATATTGTGGTACGCATGGACACAAAGTGTCAAAATGTTATGTGAAAAGAAAAATAGAAAATGGTGTTAAAACTATTTGGAGAGCCAAAGGAACTTTCACTAACCCCCTTGGACCCAAGAAAATGTGGGTACCAAAAGTCACCTTTGCTAATCTTGTGTAGGTTTGTTTTGCTTCAAGATCGAGCGCCACTAAGTGGTTTCTTGACAGTCGCTGTTCAAGACACATGACAAGAAATGCCTCACTTGTTAGTGAACTTCAAGCAACAGGTGAAGGTTTTGTCACATTTAGTGACAAGAAGAAGGGAAGAATACCTGGAATTGGTAATATTGGTAATGGTTTCTTACCTCTTATCAAGTAAGTACTACTTATTGATGGTTTAAAATATAACTTGCTTAGTATTAGTTAATTATGTGACAATGGTTGCAAAATTGAGTTTAAATGTGACACATGTACTAACAAGACTATTTTTGTTGCCAATAGAGTTAGAAATGTGTATGTACTATATCTTGATGAACTTATTGCACATGATATTAAATGTCTTGCCATTCATTATAATGATGGATATCTATGGCATAGAAGATTAGGTCATATGAGTATGGAATTGTTGAACAAACTTTCATCACAAGAATTGGTTAGAGGACTGCAAAAAATGAATTTTGACAAAACTCGTATTTGTGATGCTTGTCAATATGGAAAACAGTCAAAAACATCTTTTAAACCAAAGAAAATGGTTTCTACATCAAAACCTCTTGAACTTGTTCATATGAACTCGTTTGGACCAATGAGAACTACTAGTCTTGGTGGTAAAAGATATGTATATGTGATTGTTGACGATTTTTCAAGATTGACATTGGTAATCTTTCTAGCTCAAAAGGATGAAACCTTTCATGAATTTATTAAGCTTTTGAAAAAGGCTCAAGTTTCTCTTGGATGCAAATTGATATATATTAGGAGTGATAATGGAAGAGAATTTGCAATCAAGATTTTGCAAAATTTTGTGATGAATATGGCATTACACATAATTTTTCTGTTGTCAAAACACCTCAACAAAATGGTGTTGTTGAAAGGAAAAATAGAACTTTACAAGAGATGGCTAGATCAATGTTGTGTGAAAACTCATTACCAAAATATTTTTGGACTGAAGCTGTAAATGATGCTTGCTATGTAATGAATAGAGTTCTCTTAAGACCTTTCATACAAAAAACAACTTTTGAAGTCCTATTTGATAAAACTCCTTCAATTGTTTATTTTAAGGTATTTGGCTGTAAATGTTTTATCTTAAATACTCATGACAATTTAGGAAATTTTGATAGAAAATCAGATGAATGTATATTTCTTGGTTATTCATCAAATAAAAAGGCTTATAGAGTTTATAATAAAAGAACATTGTGTGTTGAAGAAACCATTCATGTGAAATTTGATGAATCTAACATTTATCTTGAAAGAAGAAATGAAGATGATGTAGGTTCTTCAATAATAGATAGTCAAACTCTTCATCAAGCACCAACTTTGGAAGAACATGCCAAAGAAGAAGAAATATTAGAGCAAGAACAAGATGGTCAACCAAGCAATGATCAAGAACTTCCAAAGGATCTAACATATGCAAGAGGTCCTAAGGACCAAATAATTGGTGATGTCTCCCAAGGAGTTAAAACAAGGCGGTACTTTATTGACAACTTTGCTCTTTTATCACATATTGAACCTAAAAAATATTGATGATGCATTGTGTGATGATTTTTGGATTATTGCCATGCAAGAAGAGCTAAATCAATTTGAAAGAAACAAAGTTTGGACTCTTGTTCCAAGACCTCTTGATCATTCCATAATTGGTACAAAATGGGTATTTAGAAACAAATTAAATGAACAAGGGGAAGTAGTTAGAAATAAAACTAAACTTGTTGCTCAAGGATTTAATCAAGAAGAGGGCATTGATTATGATGAACCTTTTGCTCATGTAGCTAGACTTGAGTCTATAAGAATTCTATTAGCTTATGCCTGTTTTAAAGGTTTTAAACTATTTCAAATGGATGTCAAAAGTGCATTCCTAAATGGTTTTATTGAAGAAGAAGTGCATGTGGAACACCCACCTGGTTTTATTCATGAAAAGTTTCCTAATCATGTTTTCAAGTTAACCAAAGCTTTGTATGGATTAAAACAAGCTCCTAGAGCTTGGTATGAAAGATTGAGTGGATTCCTTCTTTCAAAAGGATTTTCAAAAGGAAAAGTTGACACAACATTATTTATAAAAACTTCTTGCACTAATGATCTCTTACTTGTGCAAATTTATGTTGATGATATTATTTTTGGTGCTACTAATACATCTCTTTGTCATGAGTTTGCTAAATTAATGCAAAATGAATTTGAAATGAGCATGATGGGAGAACTCAATTTTTTTCTTGGACTACAAATTAAGCAAACTAAGGATGGAGTCTTTATAAATCAAGCAAGTACACCAAAGAGCTTTTGAAAAGATTTGGAATGGATCAAGCAAAAGGGATAAGCACTCCAATGAGTTCATTAACCAAACTTGATAGAGATGAGAAAGGTAAAAATGTTGATGAGAAGATATATAGAGGTATGATTGGAAGTTTACTCTATCTCATAGCAAGTAGACCAGATATTATGTTTGTTGTATGTTTATGTGCTAGATTTCAATCTTGTCCTAAAGAGTCTCATTTAATTTCTGTCAAACGCATCTTTTGTTATTTGATTGATACACATGACTATGTTCTTTGGTTTTCAAAATCTTCATCTTTTGATCTTGTTGGATATTCCGATGCTGATTTTGCTGGATGTAGAGTTGAACGTAAAAGTACTAGTGATCATTGTCAAGTTTTTGGTAGTTGTCTTGTGTCATGGTACAGTAAAAAACAAGCATGTGTGTCTTTGTCCACTGCAGAAGTTGAATATATTGCAGCTAGTAGTTGTTGTGCTCAACTATTATGGATGCAGCATACACTACTTGATTATAGTCTTAAATTCAATTGTGTGCCTATACTATGTGATAATACTAGTGCTATAAATTTAAGCATAAATCCCATTCAGCATTCTAAGACTAAGCATATTGAGATTAAGTATCATTTTATTCGTGATCATGTTGCTAAAGGAGATATATGTTTGAACTATGTGAATACAAATGATCAAATTGAGATATTTTTACTAAGCCTTTGGCTGAAGAAAGGTTTAAATATCTAAGAAGGCTTTTAGGAATCTCAAAATTCAATTACTAATGAGTGAATTGAAGTTTGTCAAAAACAGGAAAAGTTCGGATGCACAATTCGGATGCATTGAGTGAAATTGCAACGTCCAAACTTTATCCAGAAAATTATGGACAGAAAAGTTCAGACGCATGTTCGGGCGCATGACAGAAAGTTTTGACGTCCGAACATTTTCAAAAATTGAAGAAACAGAGAAGTCTGGACTCAAGTTCGGACGCAGACCAGAAGCTTCGGTCGTCCGAACTTTAGAGTTACAGCGGTTTTAAAGAAACTGAACTAGCCGTTACACACTATTTATCATCCAAACTTTCTCTCTTTTCAAACTTCACTCGACCCATCCACATCCAAACCCTAATCTCTCTGAAATTTCATCATTTTCACATCAATCTACTCAGGCTTTTGAGTTCCTAACCCTAAACACTTATTAGAATTCACTGCATTTCACATAGAAAAACATCATGGTGAGAACTAAGAGAGCAAATGTTGAGAAAGGAAAAGGGAAAGCAAAGGAATGAGATGGAGGACGGATTCTCAATGAACCAAGAAGAATTAGATTTCCTCAATCATCATCCGGAATAGACAGATTTGTCTCCATCAAAGCAGCATCAGAATTTGAAGATTGGAGCAAAAATAACAGAAAGATTATCCCTGGAAATAAGGTGAATATTGATAATCTATCAAGTATGGATAATGTGTTATCTCTGTTTAGTGATATTGGATGGAGTAGTATATTAGTAATTGATGAACAATACTATCCTGATTTCATATATGAATTCTATGCAAACCTTAAAGAAGAAAGAATTGAACAGCTAGGGGATGATGTAGTTCAGTGGTACTCATCTAGAGTATCCCAGGTATATTTTGAATTCAATGATGCTTTGGTTAATAGAATTTGTGGAGTAAGTGATATTGGAGAAAAGTACTTCTCTTTGGGTCAACATTGTTATAACCGTGAGTTGTTTACCAATGAAAGATTTGAGGAAGCCTTTACAAAAGGTAGACAGTTTAGGACCATAAAAGAAAGGAAAACCAAAGCTTTTGATGCTAGAGGAAGAGTTATGCATCATATGATAACAACCATGATTGTCCCTAATTTTGGTCATAATTCATTTGTTGGAAATATACATATGGTGATTATGCTTGCTTTACATGAGCATAGAAGACTGAATTTTGGGTATATAGCAGTGAAGCATATGTTTAGTATTAAGAAGGCAGCCAACAAAGCTTTACCATATGGGAGACTTTTAACAAAAATTTTCAAACATTTACATGTCAAACTTCCTATTAGGGGATAAGCTTTCAAGAGTGTACAAATTTATACTAGTGATACTCTTAGAAGAATGCAATTGGTTCTTGATGAAATAGTGTATGGAGGACTAAGAGAGAAACCCCTCCTAGAATAGCAGAAGCTGAAGAAAGTGAGAATGCTGAGGAAGAAGAAGATGAGATAGAAGCATGGGTAAGGGAAATGAAAACAAAGAGAAGGCACGATTCATCAAGTGAGGGGGAGCAACCTCCCTCCAAGAGAGGACTTTTTGAGGAAGTGCCTACTTTTCAATCACATCCTAGTGTTGGAGAAGTTTCTACTGATGAAGGGATTACTAGATGAGACACCATTGTTGCTAAGGCATTCCAAGAACCCTTGAACAATCATATTAAGGAGATGGAGAAAATATATAAGTTCTTTGAAACTTTTGCTCCTATGGTTCTTGGAAAGTTGGATGGATTGGAAAATAGAGTGAAGCACATTGAGAAAATATTAATGAGAAATACTCAAAGTGGTGAGGGACCCTCTAGAGCTCAAGAAGAAAAAATGATGATAAGAGAGATGAGGAAGACAAGAACAATGAAAAAGAAAAGGCTGATGACAGTGATAATGATGATGATCAAGAAAATGACTATGAGCAAGCTATTGAGTCACAAAGAGGAGATCAAGAAGAGCAGCAAACTGGAATTAGCCAAGAAGGGAGTCTGATTGCAAGAGCTGAAGTGACAACACCATCGAATCCAACATTCAGCCAAGGAAGAGTCAAGCATGTGGCAATCAAGAAAGGAACAAGAAAGGAATCTCCACCAACATCACAAGACTGAGCATTTCTTTCATCTTATCTCTATTTACTGCTTTTATTTGTTTTTGATATGATTAGTCAAACTTATGAACAATAGTTTATGCAATTTCTCTGTTTTTCTGTCTAAATTTCTGAAATTTAAACTGTTTAATGTGGCTTTGTAATAGTTGAAGCTCAATGATGAAACCTTAGTGTTGAGAGCTTCTTTTGTTAATGATACTTTGATCACCCCAAGCTTAATTGCTACTATCAAAGGGGAGAAAAAAGGGGGAGAAAGAATGATGACTGCAATGTGATATTTGTGTGCTAAGTTGTAATATTGACTGCAATGTGATATGTGTGTATGCTATGCTTGTGCTAAGTTGTAATATAATGTGTAATATGAAAATACTTGCATTTGGCTGTGCTAAGTTGTAATATAATGTGTAATATGAAAATAATTGCCATTTGGCTGTATTTGAAATATAAATTGAAATTGGTTGAATTCTGCAACCTTGAGATAAGGTTAAGATGAGATTTTTGAAATCTTGATGTTGGTTTGTAACTTGACTTATAATTTTAAGTTATTTCATGAAATGCATAAGTTTTGTGGTTTTGCAAAGCTAAACTGAGTGTCATTATGAATATACATATTTAAATACTTCTATAGTTCATTTGTAAATGCAAAATCATCTTTTCAAAAGTTCGGACTTGAAGTTCAGATGCAAATCAAAAGTTCGGATGCATCTAAACTCTCTTGCCAAATGTATTTTTCTATTGTTCAAATTTGTTTGAAAACTATCTAAATCTTTCCTATCATATTTGAACAACCTTAAGAAAACTTACTTTAAAAAATTGCAGCATTCATCTCATATGTTTTAAAGTTCGGACTTGAAGTTTTAAAAGTTCGGATGCATGACTCAAAAGTTTGGATGCATGTTTTAGATATTCGGATGCATCCATATTTTGTTACAAAAAAGTGCTCTTTTGTTGTTCAAATTGATTCAAATATGCTTTAATCTCTTCTACTATGTTTGAACAACCTTAGGAAAGCTTATTTTCAAAAATTGAAGCTTTCATTTCACTTATTTTATAGTTCGGACTTGACATGACTGAATTTGGATGCACAGTATCTCAAGTCTAAACTTGTTGAAAAATGAGCACAATCTAAGGGAAAACATTGTTAATCTTTTCTGACCTTAAAATACCTCTCTTAGAAGTTTTCTTAATGATTAAATAATATATCTTCTATCCTATAAGTTGGAAGGAAGGAGGCAAAAGGAGGTTGGTTGGGTCATAGGCTCATATTGAGCCATTTGAATGTCAAAGTGCTAAATTAGCTATTATTCATCAATGACATCAATGCTTCTTTGTATTACATTGTTTAAATCCATCACATTTTGTATCAAAGTTTGTCATCATCAAAAAGGGGGAGATTGTTAGCCCTAAGTCATGTAGTTTGATTAGTTTTGATTTATGACAAACATTGATAAGGACTAATATGCTTGTATGTTGTGTGATAGGATTTTTGGATTGAGATGGAAGCAAGTCTCATTGCCTTGGAGTTCAAAATGCTAAGGACAACTCTAATATGCTCAAAGATCATGGATATAGTGCATGTTCTATGAATAAGAAGGCTTTGAAGAATATAGTGTAGGGTTACACTTGCATAAATAGGTATATTCTTGTAAACTCTACACTTGTGTGTCTTGGAATCTATTGAATGCATAAGAGAGCTTAAAACTTGATTTTGAATCATAAATAACTTTGAGTAAAATCTTAATGATCAAATGCTTTGGTAACGGTTTTTGAATTCAAAAGAGTTTATATGATATATCTTTTGATCCTAAATGATTTCAAACATTTTGAGATTGATTTTCAAATGTTTTCACAAAGTTTGGAAAGTTTGGGCGCAAGTTTGGACATCCAAATTGTGACATGGTTACTGTTTTTCCAGAGAAGTTCAGACGAAAGTTTGGACACATGAGCCAAAGTTCAGATGTCCAAGCTTTGCCAAACAACATGTCACAGAGAAGTTCGGACGAAAGTTCGGACGCAGAGGAGCAAGTTCGAACGTCTGAACTTCCCTGAAATTAGCCGTTACTAGCCATTTTATAGGCTGTTGAAACTGATTTTTAAACTCTATAAAAGCCATAAACTCCATAATTTTTGTAAATTTTGAATTCCTGAGAAATCTTAACATTCTAAATCATTTGCAAACATCAAAGCTCTCGTTTGTCTTGTGCTTTCAATTGATCATTCAATATTCCAAAGACAACAAAGTGAAGTGGTGCTACATTGTGTAATCATCCACTAACAAATGGTAACATCTCATTCATTCTTCATTTTAATTATGTTTTCTACTTGCTCAATATAAGGTTATCTTGTAACGTAAAATCATTTTGGTAAGGGTGAGCCATAGACTAGATTAATCAAGGTTGTAGTGTAAAATCCATGTGTGGATGAACCTTGATTAGATTGGTCTTTAGGTTGTTTTTAGATATAAAATCCTTGTTTACGGGCGAGCCTTGTTTGTAGAATTGCAATAGAGGTTGTGAGAGTAAAACCATTGTGTGGTGAGCCTCTTATGTAATTGTTGAATTTGAGCATATAGTAGATTGTTTGAAATCCTTGAGTGTAGAACTCAAGGTAGTGGAGGTAGATCTTGAGAAGATCGAACCACTATAAATTGCTTGTGTTCATTGCACTTAATTTGTTTATTGCTTTGTTATTGATTTGATCATTCTATCACTGAGTTAAGTAATCATAATTTGTACCAACTTAGTTTATAAAGGAAATAGTTTTTGAAAATTGGCCAAAGACCTAATTCACCCCCTTCTTAGGTCTTTCACAAATATTAATAAGAAAGTGAGGATAGAAAAATGAAAAAAAAAACTGTGACTGAGAGGTGGAGAGAACTTTGAGATGATCAAGAAGCAACTCTCATTATTTTTCTTCAAGTATTACTTCTGCTACTTTATTTTTAGGCAGCTGTTTCTCAGATTCCATTGTTCAAGATAACTACCATGGGCATACTCCATGAGGTTTGACCAACATTGGTGGGGCAGGAAGGCAGTGCTATTGAAGGTGGTGGAGCAGTCCCACTCAAGCCAGTGTATGTTTCTTTTCCTAGAAAGGGCTTTGTGAATTCTTTAATGCTAATGTCAATTCCATGTACTCAGAAATGTTTTGATACCATAACAATATCAATATAAAGTCACAAATCAAAGTTTAGCATTATAATCATCATTAATGAAATAAAGAATATCTAGACTTATATCACTTTTGGGGTAATCTATTATCACATTTAATCCGTGCATATTGGGTTGAGTTGTCCATAGTTCTTGTTGTTCACACCTACAAGGAAATATTTATGGTTAACATTAATGGTTGAATACCTATTCAATGAACTTGTACTTTGCAAAATTTTAGAAGAAGAAAAAAAGGAAGGAAAAGGGGGGGGGGGAGGAGGGGAAGCAATTGTAGTACAAGAAAGAATCTAGATTTGTAAGATCAACAGGAATCAAACTGGTAATGTCACTATGGACGCCAATCCTAAATTTTCCGAAATAACTTATGTAATCAATGGCTGCGAAATAGCCACAATAAAATCAATGTCCACCAACGGTCACAGCCGCTGCATCTCCTGCCTTTTTCTTCTCTCTATCTCCTCCTACTCTACCTCTTGCTCCTTATCCTTCTTCTTCTTCTCCACCAACCGCTGCAACCGCTTCCACAATTCCCTACATTGCTATTCGATATCTTCTCCCAAAATGCAACTCCAACAACAAATCACTACTGCACATCACTCCTCATTGCTCGATCCCGCCATCTCTTCTCCTTTGTACTGACTAGATATTAACACGAAAGGATGCTTCCCCTTCTCAGATTTGATAGAAACTCTTTGAGGTTTGAAGGGTAAGAGGATATTACGTCTAGCAAGGAGAATTGAGAAGGTAGATAAAATTATAATTCAATTACAATGACTTCAAAATTAATTTAAAATTTGATTATAACTAATTATAATTTTTAGAATTTTATTTTTATCTCTTATTTTTTAAAAATTTAAATAGGTGATGAAACTTAATATCAACATAATTTGAATGAAATGAAGAATCTTGATCATCCATTACATCTCACTATTTAGTTATTAGATGAAAACAAATAACATAAAATTCACGTAGTAAATATAGAGATCTTATAAGTGTTTAAAGAATAAAAACATCAAAATTATTTAAAATCGTCATGTATTAGTAAGTTTAGTACTTATGAGAGGAAAATATAGAATATTAGATTTCTTAAAAAGTAAATTTCTTTTCAATGAAATATTGTAGCAAAAGACTTTCATACCCTTATTACAAGCAAAACTAAATCGTTTTCCCATCAAATTGTTTCATCGTTGGGCCAATTTGATCCTTGATTGTCAATTTTAATGGATCAGGTACTCAATTGACAAAGTGCCTAAAGTTAAGGGTACTAAAAGGCAATAATTGTAAAAAACCAACAACACATAATGCATCATTTAAATGCATCCAACATGGTGATTGGGAACCGTACATCACGACATAAAAACATAAGATGAAAATGCATTTTTACACCTGCATTCTGTGGAGAGTTTGGGTTACTCCACGTAACTTAAGTAGAAAATATTGGAAATGAAAAGGGAGAGGAAAATGACTTTTTAAGGTTGCTTTCTTGGTCTTGGCTTTCATTCTTTTCAACCTATCAGAAGAGGTAACCATTAGTGATAGGGCACAAATCAGGGGGAAGGATAGGGAATGCAAGTCATACAAACACTCGAGGAGGAGGAAAGGCTGCCACAAAAATAAATATTTTTGGTCATGAATATAGCTTCCCACATTTTGCTTAAAAGAACTCATCATGAACGAAAGATTCATTTAGAAAACATCAGCCAAAGCAAAAAACCAACCCAATGCCCTCTGGTAATCTTCATTTTTCTTTCACTTTTCTATTCTTCAATCAAGCCACCCAAAACACACTAGAAATATTTGAACATTACCAAACATCAGTCCCCTCCACATCTTCTCTAGTAGCCAATCAACACCAC
Organism: Rauvolfia tetraphylla; assembly: GCA_030512225.1. Taxonomy (NCBI): domain Eukaryota; kingdom Viridiplantae; phylum Streptophyta; class Magnoliopsida; order Gentianales; family Apocynaceae; genus Rauvolfia; species Rauvolfia tetraphylla. The sequence continues at coordinate 502,400 of JAJQKT010000053.1, forward strand.
CATCAATTTTCCTTATAATGGCTCTTTCAGAATCCTCTACCTTACCCACAACTAAAAGGAAATCAACAAATTAAAGGCAGTTGTGTCAAAGAAGTAACCCCACCAGAACTTGACGAGGCAAAACTGCGTTCATTTGTTCTCCCATCTAATCAATTAAAGGACATTACATCTAAATGCATAGGAAAATTGACCTCATTGCTTACCTTCTTTTCCCCTTTAGAGGGAAATTATTTCTCATTCTCAAGCTCCAAAATATTAAACTCTCAGGGAGCGTCATCACAAATTGGTGAACTATATAAAAAACTTCCAACTTGACTGATAATCTAAATAGACCAATTACAGGGCAACTAGTGTTAGCAAGCAAGTAACTAGTTTGATTTTGGATAAGAATATGCCACTGGGGGATATTCCATATCAAATGGGATACATGCACACTGTAGAAAATCTTGGTATCAGCCAAAGTGAGCTTACTGGTAAAATACCAGGGATGCCAGGACAATTGCAAATATTGGAAAACAATCCATCAATTATTTCACACACTGAGATATCAGGAAAAGTTCCATCAAGTATTGAGAATTGCTTTATGTTTGACTTCTATCCCTATATTGTATAATGAACTTGAAGGTATTTTTCCCAACATCATAAAAATGCTCCCTTTGATTCCTTAAGGCAAGGTATTTTAAAAAAAAAAACTCATAAAGTAGGAAAAGTATTTTTATATTAACTGCAACCCTATTATGCACATGCTTTTTTCTTTTAACTACAATTGCTGGCATTATCTTTGTTTTCCCAGAGTAGGACCTTAAAAGATGATCTAAGAAGATAGAAAACTTGTTCGCTACATAGCTTTTGATTGGAAGTTTCTATATTAAAACATCACTAAAGCTACAATTACTACAAACCTAGAGCAGGAAATGAGAGGGTTTTCTGGGCAAACATACGAAGTAGGGAAGTTCTTGCTATAAACATACTTCAAGCATCAAATAAAGACGGTCGAACAACCTAAAAGATTTGGCAATGAAATAAGGCATTGGAAAAATATGACATTATAACATGTTGAAGATTTATGGACTCTATTGAAAAGCAAAATGTTCACTCTTGAACTATGAAGATTCACTCAGATCTTGAAAATAATGAAAAAGTTGTGGAGTTGGATAGAAAGAGAGGCTGAATGTTATCAAAGGTGTAGCAAATGAAGTAATGCTTGCACCAACATTACTTGTTACCGTTGTTCATCAAGGAAAATCAAGCAAGAATGTTTTGCTAGATTCCAAACTCCAAAGTGCACCATAAATGGGATAACATTTTGTAAGAGAAGGGAAAAAGAAAATAAGACAAACATAGTGCCACAAATTTTAATTCAAGGATTAATTATTCTCAATACAAATGCAACTAAAATCCAAAATTAGAGATAGATTAGCAGGTGTGAACTTTCTTTGATATTTGTAATCTTTATTCCCCAAAATTCCTGGAAAATTGGTAAATGACTTTCTATAGTGCACTGGAAGTAGCAAATACATCACTAATATAATAAATTAATGGCTTTACCCTTTCATCCAGATTAGAGAGGGTGTAAAAGGCGAGCATTAAAACCTTGAGATACTAATGGGTAAGCATGCTTACAATAGAGAGTACTAAAATGTAATTCATCATTACTTTTGATAACATTTTTAGCTGGATCATAATTCTTAAATCTGTCCATGTTCTTTTGTGAACTTAAGCATCGAAATTGTGCTACTTTGCAAAAATTACCCCACCTAACTTTGCATCCTAAGTAGAAGACATAAATGTCAGTCTGCCTCATAATACTATTTATTCTAGTTTGACCTTAAGAAACTTGAAAAGTTCATACTAGAGTAGACAATACATGTCAATATATGTGCCTTTTGCCTGCTCTAATTTAGATTACCATGGTTTCAGTAAGAAAATTGACACACACACACATATCATACCACAGACTTTAGCAATAATTTTCTTTGTCCTATCAAGTCCTTCAAATGCTACACACACATTGATTTATGTCATATAAATAAAATATATCTATCTATAAATCCAACTGAACTATTTACTAGACAGATTGCAAAGAACTCCCATCCAGATTCAAAACACTAAATCAAAACATAAATAATATCCTCTTTACGTACTTAGAACTTCAGAACATGTATGCATATAGAAAGATGATACTTCTATAGTACATCAAGGATGCATTTGGTTTCCTAAAATTGTAGCTGGAATTGCAATTATGTGAAATTGGAATTCTAAGAATTATAATTCCAAATGATTTGGTTTAGTTTGGTTTGGTGAAACTTTAGAATTATTGTGGAATTTATTTCCAATTCCTTAGGTTGGAGGACCAAAAAAACATAGAATTGAAAACGGAAATTCAATTGTATTAAAGTACCAAATTATAACCCACACACATTTCCTTTTCAACTATATTTAGTTTTGTAAGTTGGCCTCATTAATCAGGCTTGGACAAACCTAAAATAAGAGTCTCTAGCCAAGCTTTACGACATCAGAGTCCACAAATCTTAGGCACAAATACAAGCAAAGCACTTTTCCTAATTCCAAAGAAAAAAGAGATCATGTTTATGCTTGAATTCAGGTTCCTTTAAACCATCTATAAATCAACTATAACATTTAATAACAAATTTAAGATTTGCAGGACACAATCTAATATGTTATCAAACAAAAGATATTAGAAAAAATAAACAGGAAAATAAAACGCTCAAAAAAATTTGAGATTCAACATTTTCTCATACTGGAACTACAAAGTTCACAAACTTCCACCCACCTATAGTTTGGCAACGAGTTTTAGTGTTTTACAGGTGTTTGATAAAAAGACAAAAAAAATCGAGTTTCACATTATGACCTCCTTCCTTTACACCAAACTTAGAGTTCATTCTTCTTTCTTTGGTGAAAAAATGAATATGAATCAAACTTAATTATTATAAAACTTTTTAATTGAATTCAACCTTCTTAACGAGGCTGATCTACTACAACTTGTATCTTGTATCATTAATATTATAGATTTTGATATGAAATCCCATAGAAACCCTCTAAGATTTTCCTTTGTTATTGAATTGAAAGCCTCCCAAAGTTTAGTTTAAAGCACATGATAATGAGAAATCTCGGTCAACTTCATGTTCTACGATTACTCATTGTTTATACGCTCAATATACGTAAGTGCTTCCTTTATCATTGGGATAGATGACTAAAGAGTGGATCATACTGTTTAATTTCCTTACAACTTCAAAACGTATAGCCAATGTGATATGTAGCAAGGATAACAGAAGGTACTTTATATAAACCTTCATATGATCTAATAAATTATTCATATAGCATGAGAACATTATAGACCATCTATCACACATCCAACCGAATTTATAAATTTTTATAAGCTGCAACATGTCACGTTCCTCATGAATATAGAGAATAAAGTAAAGTGATTTAATTGTGTTCTTAATTTGACTTCATGAACGTAGAAAATTTAAAGTGTAAGAGGTTTCAAGCAAAAGTTAGGTAAATGACTGGAAGTAGGGGAAAGGAAGAGTCTCAAACAAAAGATTCCTCCTTCCCTGCAACACTTTCCCCACAAAAATACAAATCAAGAAAGTTTCAAATAGGGCAAAGAAACACAATGTAGGGCTTTCAGCAAATTCCCTAAGTAAAAACGTGAATAAACAGCTATCACCACCTACAGTCCCTCTCTGTTTCAACATATGTGATCATGTGATCCAATTAATTCCCCAATTTATTTGTTCATTTCTTTACAAAAAAAAAAAACAAGTCAAACCACTATATCACTATTCCATAGTTGGCTTTGCACAGTTGAGCTATATAATGGTTTAACAAGAAGGTCATCTAGTTTCTACTTTTATTCATCTATACAGTCAAGAAAAGCAAAAGTAGGATAAACTTAAGAAGAATCTAGTACTATGACTTTCGAGAGAGAGGGAAACAAGCTATCCAATATAAAGATAACTAAGAATCATCCTAATCACTATAATCATCTCCATAAAAAGCTCCCCTCTGCTAAATCAGAAGAGAAATATACAATATAATCAAAAGCAAGAATTCCCAACTTAACTAGACCAACCACTCTTAGAAACACTTTCCAAACTTATGCAGTAAGTTACCATCATTGAGAATTTAAACTATAACCGAGATGTTGACCCATTATAACAACATTTAATAGTTTCTTTTACATGCTAGAATATTTCATTAGGGAATTGAATTTACATTTTTTTTATTTGATTCTCAACCGACTCCAATAGCTATTTACTACCCTTTTCTAGAAATCTTTTCTGGTCTTGAAAACAAAATGATTTTGGTCTCTGCCTTACCACCATCAATTTTCTTTATAATGGCCCTTTCATAATCCTCCATCTTACCCACAACTAAAAGGAAATCAATAAATTAAAGGCAACTATATTATCTGTGACTAGATATTAACACGAAGGAAGCTTCCCCTTCTTAGATTTTATAGAAACTCTTTGAGGTTTGAAGGGTAAGAGGATATTAGGGATATCAAGGAGAATTGAGAAAGTAGATAAAATTATAATTCAATTACAAGGACTTCAAAATTAATTTAAAATTTGATTATAACTAATTATAATTTTTAGAATTTGACTTTTCTCTCTTAATTTTTAAAAGTTTAATTAGGTGATGAAACTTAATACCAACATAATTTGAATGAAATGATGAATCTTGATCATCCATTACATCTCACTATTTAGTGATTATTAGAAAAAAATAACATAAATATCACGTAATAAATATAGAGATCTTATAAAGTATTTGAAGGACAAAAACATCAAAATTATTAAAATCGTGATGTATTAGTAAGTTTAGTACTTACGAGAGCAAAATATAAAATATTAGTTTTCTTAAAAAATAAATTTTTTCTGTGAAATATTGTTGCAAAAGACTTTCATACCCTTATTACAAGCAAAGCTAAATCATTTTCCCGTCAAATTGTTTAATCATCGGGCCAATTTGACCCTTGATTGTTAATTTTAAAAGATCCGGTACTCAATTGATAAAGTGCCTAAAGTTAAGAGTACTAAATGGAAAAAACTCAAAAAAAAATAAACAAAAACAACACATAATGCATCATCTAAATGCATCCAACATGGCGAATCAAAACCGCACATCATGACATAAAAACACAAGATGAAAATGAATTTTTGCACTAGCATTCTGTGGAGAGTTCGGGTTACTCCACCTAAGTTAAGTAGAAAATGTTAGAAATGAAAAGGCAGATTAAATAGACTTTTTATGGTGGCTTTCTTGGTCCAGACTTTCATTTTTTTTTCAACCTGTCAAAAGGAGCTAACTGCTTGTGATAGGGCACAAATCAGGGGAAGGATAAAGGAAAGAGCAATGAATACATTATTATTTTTTCCCACCTAGCTTTTCTACTACTATTTGAAAAGAGCTAGTTTAGATCCCTCCGATCGAGCTACAAACATGAGTAGGTAGGCGACTAGGGGGCCACATGGCTACCTTTTAAGCTAAAGACATGAAAAAGAATAAGCTTAATTTTACAATATTGGCTCCACCTTCCTAATAAAAACCAATAACTAAAATAAGAGATACAAATTTGTTGTAAGATTATTTGACTAAGTATTTTCATATTCATATTTCATCTGATGCATGTTAGATTCTTCTGTAGATATGATTGAAACTAGAGTTTATTGGGGGTTTCTATAAAGATCTGGGTAAAGTAGCTCAAAATATTGATATAAACTGACAAATTCGACGTAAGTGAGTCTTCATTGATGTCCTTCTCATCCAACTAACTTGTCCCACATGCTTATTATTAATTCAAAGCTCAACCTCTATTCTATTTATCTTTTTCTTATAAATTAAAAAGTGAAATATGCAAAATATTCCAATTGAATTAACCACTATCTAAGTAATTTTTACTATTTATCACTTTTAGAGTAATACTGTAATTCTTGAAAAAATGATTTGATTGATGCATTTTTTAACTCTTCTTTTCTACTCTAAATTTGGACGAAAGAAGGAAAGATGAAAGATAAGTTGAAGAGTATTTTAATGATTTTACCTTTGACGTGCTTAGTAAGATTTTCAAAAGGCTCATTTTTATAATGAATTATTAAAAATATTAATAAAAAGTTTTAAATGCAAAATTATAAGTGTAAATAACCCTTTCGTTCTCCAAAGCATTTCCATGTAGGATTTTTCTTTTTCTGGAAGTTTGAGAACTAAAAAAAATGGCAAAATGAGGCATAATTAGAAGAACAAAAACAAAAAAAATAATGAAGAGAGAAATTTAAATTATAATTAAGAGAGAAATTTCATTTTTTAAAAATTATAATGAGTTATAATTAGTTATAACCAAAATTTAAATTAATTTTGAAATCATTGTAATTGAATTATAATTTTATCTACTTTCTCAATTCTCCTTGCTAGTCCTAATATCCTCTTACCCTTCAAAGCTCGAAGATTTTCTAACAAATTTGAGAAGGGGAAGCTTCCTTCCGTGTTAATATCTAGTCAGTACAAAGGAGAAGAGATGGTGGGAAGAAGATCGAGCAACGAGGAGTGGTGTGCGGTAGTGATTTGTTGTGGGAGTTGTATTTTGGGAGAAGATATCGAATAGTAATGTAGGGGATTGTGGAAGCGGTTGCAGTGGTTGGTGGAGAGGAAGAATAAGAAGGATGAGGAGCAAGAGGCATAGTAGGAGGAGGAATAGAGGAGAAAACGACGGTAGATGCAGCGGCAGTGACAGTTGGTGGACATTGATTTTCTGCTGGCTATTTCCCAGCCATTGATTTCTAATCACTGCCTACATCTCTTTCTTTCTTTCTTTTTTAACGTTTTACTGATTCAACTCTACTTTCTCTATCTCGTTCTACTGCTTGATTCCTTATCCATCACCGGTAAGTTACCTCCACCTTCCTCTACTCCCTTCTCCGTTCTCCTATTTGTCACCATTTCTCACATCATCGAATTCCTTTTTCTTCAAGAATTATAAATATTATCACTACTTTTTTCCGATTTTCATAAATTCTTCACACCCATCCTCTTTGTCTAAACTAAATAGTATTTTTGTCAAGTATGGCTTGATCTGACTAGGATTACATAGGTTATTTAAGAAAAGTTAGGATTGGCGTCCATAGTGATATTACCAAGTTGGTTCCTGCTGATCTTACTAATCTAGATTCTTGCTTGTACTACAATTGTTCCCCACCCCCCACTCCTTTTTGCTTCTTCTAAAATTTTGCAATGTACAAGTTCATTGTATAGGTATTCAACCACTAATATTAACCAGAAATATTTCCTTGCAGGTGTGAACAATAGGAATTGTGGACAACTCAACCCAATATGCATAGATTAAGTGTTATAATAGATTACCCCAAAAGTTATATGTCTAGATATTCTTTATTTCATTAATGGTGATTATAATGCTAAACTTTGATTAGTTGCTTTAATGTCTACAGACTCGATGCAGATGGACATGATTTCAAGCCATGCAATGAAGTATATGACCGTTTTGATGCCATGGGATTGCAACAAAGCCTTCTTGGGGCATATATACTCATGGTAAGTAGTAGAAGTGATTTCTATAGTTGCCATGCATCGAAGAGGGATTAAAAAATAGCAAGCAGAGAATTATGACAAAAAAGGGCAAGTAGTAGAGGTAGCAGTAGATTGTGCTCATTTTGAACTTCATCTTAAAATTAGATTGGTCCATATTCTATCTATTTTGGTTATCCATCTCTTCTATCCATATTTTTATCAAGCCAACCATTAGATTGAGCTATCTTTGCACTTATATTTTTTTATCATTACTCTTATCATATTTTGACTTCTAACTAAAGTTTCAGAGTTGTTCACCCATCTTCAAACAACATATGGAGCACTCTCATCAAAGAGAACTGTATGGAACCATTTTCTTTCTTCTGGGTCAAATATGCCACCAAGATCTCCTCCTTGATTCTCCCCTTTAGACATTTCACCCTCTAAATTATGCTTTTTATCATATCTCTCAATCTAAAGCTCTAAAGTTTTAGATAATTCATCTTTAACAAGTTCGTTGAGAGTTTCTTTAAATTACCTTTTACATTTTTTTCTCTACTTCATATTTTATGTTTGAGATTGTCAATTTTTAACATTTTCATCTCAAGATTCTTTTGTTTCGAAGGAAAGCTTTGAGTTTCACTTTTTTGAGATACTTTTGGCTGAAAATTTGAGGTAGGTTGAGTTTATTTTTGTTCCCTTTTGCTAAGTGTAAATTTTTCATTTATTTTAAACAAAAAACGTTGGATAGTATCAATTCAAGGGTTCAGGAGATCTATGGCTGAGACTAGGGTTAAGCAAGATGGTGTAAACTATTTCCGGTGGTAATCAAAAAATAGTTTAATTTGTGCACTTTCTGATTTTGATTTTTTAGGAAGTGCTTTTTTTGTGATTGCTTCTTTGATTTCTAAATTCCCGTATTTCTTGGTTCTAAGAACGTTGTTTGAGTTTCCATGCCAATTTAGAACTAAATGATGAGTTGTTCTTTTGAAAGTTCTGAAGTTATGTTCAAGGCCCGCTAAAATGTTCTTCTGTTTGTTAATTAGTTAAGATGAACTTGATTCTCCCCTTTAGACATTTCACCCTCTAAATTATGCTTTTTATCATATCTCTCAATCTAAAGCTCTAAAGTTTTAGATAATTCATCTTTAACAAGTTCGTTGAGAGTTTCTTTAAATTACCTTTTACATTTTTTTCTCTACTTCATATTTTATGTTTGAGATTGTCAATTTTTAACATTTTCATCTCAAGATTCTTTTGTTTCGAAGGAAAGCTTTGAGTTTCACTTTTTTGAGATACTTTTGGCTGAAAATTTGAGGTAGGTTGAGTTTATTTTTGTTCCCTTTTGCTAGGTGTAAATTTTTCATTTATTTTAAACAAAAAACGTTGGATAGTATCAATTCAAGGGTTCAGGAGATCTATGGCTGAGACTAGGGTTAAGCAAGATGGTGTAAACTATTTCCGGTGGTAATCAAAAAATAGTTTAATTTGTGCACTTTCTGATTTTGATTTTTTAGGAAGTGCTTTTTTTGTGATTGCTTCTTTGATTTCTAAATTCCCGTATTTCTTAGTTCTAAGAACGTTGTTTGAGTTTCCATGCCAATTTAGAACTAAATGATGAGTTGTTCTTTTGAAAGTTCTGAAGTTATGTTCAAGGCCCGCTAAAATGTTCTTCTGTTTGTTAATTAGTTAAGATGAACTTGGAAAACAACTCAAGAGTGCAATCAAGATTAAAAAATAGCAATACTTATGCCACATTTAAACTAAGAATCTACTCTCTTTCCTTATTTGTGAAACAACTGATAATTTATGATGCCAGTATATTTACATGTTTGCAGTTGGTCATATGTAGTATAATCTTTGTGTCTGTTACTGCTTTACTTAGATAGTGGTGAATTCAATTGAAATATTTTGCATATTTCACCCTCAAATCTCTAAATACTCCCTTCCATCTTTTCAAATTCCTCTTGAATCAACTTCACTTTCTCTGCTAGAATAGCAATTTTTTTCATTTCCATTTTAACTCTAAATTTTTAACCCCCTTTTCGAAACATAACCTTAACTTTTCCGCCTTGTCCCTAACTTCCTTAATCTCAACAATTGATTATTGTAGTAGATCAATTTCTTTAAAACTCTCATCATAACAAATTATTGGTCTACTTTCAACTTATTCTCTTTAGACTCCAAATCCTTCAAAACTTCATCCAAACAATTCTCAAGCATTTCGAACTTCTTCTGAATGCTTGCATGCGCATTATCTAAAGCAAGCTGTGGTGACAAATTTTTGGGTTTTTTTATGAGGAATTGATACTATGCCAAAGCTTATGTAAGTTACAAGAGTGTTCATATTAATTCAAATTACTTGCTATTAGGTTAAAAGAAATTTGGTTGAATTTCCTCTAACCATGACAGCTTAGAAGTGGATCCACTGAAACCCATAGGCATGCTAAGATTGTTCTTACATCAAATTTGTTGCAAAGAACTTCTTTTGGAAGATTCTTATATGATCTATCCTAAGGAAGGGAAAATCTAGGCACTATTTTATTTGGACACATGCTCTGTTTATCAAGTCCTAGGAAGTATAAAATAGTGGAGCTTGTCAAAATAATACTTTTCTAATGAAGCCACACCTAATGATAAGGCCCCATTAAATTCACTCATATCAACTGGATGGCATTGACGAAGAAGAAATGCCAGAAAGGGCTTCTAAATTTGATACTGTTGTCTTTCCTAACTACCATGTAAGCTAGAAGTACTATTACGTGGTATCTCTAATCCGTGTTCACAATGTACGCCTGAATCCATTAGCTATGTTCCTAATTTCCAATCTTTCTATGTTTTACAACTCATTATAATTTTTCCTAATTTGCAAGTAGTTAAAAACAGATTTAGTGATATATTTAATTATTATGGCACTATCTGTAATGCATGTTAGTTTAATATATATGTCATCCCAAATATATGCTAGTTCAATTTAGTTCTTGTTATCCTAAGTATATGTCCTGGGACATTATATCCATATATATCTAAATACATTTTCTCAAAGATTTGGTTCTTGTCATCCTAAGATATACGTCATGGGACATCGATATATACCTACGTGTATCTATATGCATCTTCCTAAGATATATACCCAGGACATATATATATATATATATATATATATATATATATATATATATATATATATATATATATATATATATATATATATATATATTGGGATCTCAAATTGAAGGATGACAAGAACTCAAGAAGGTAGAAAATTAACTAACTAATTGGACTCAAAGAAATAGAGTTCACCTAAAGCTAGCAATACCTTTTAATCCCTTAATTGCCCCTTTCATCTTCTCAATAGCTCTTGAGTCAACTTCACTTTCTCCTCCACAATCACATATTTTTCCTCCCATTTCAACTCCAAATCTTTGACCACTTTTTCTGAGCATAACTTCAACTTTTCCTCCTTATCCTTAAGTTCCTTAAGATTAAAACCAATTGACCCTTGCAGTAAATCAAGTTCTTTAAAATTCTCTTGGCTTGCTTCTCTTTAGACCAAAACTCCTTCAAACCTTCATCCACACGTTTCTCAAGCATTTTCAAGTTCTTCTGAGCACTTGCACATACAGTATCAAAAACAGACAATCGTTCTAATGTCTTCCATGTGATTTGGGAATTGATTCAAGAAACCTAGAGGTACGTTTATCAAGAAAAACAAGAAAAACAATAAAGTCTCAATTGAAAAGCCAGCGAGGTTTGCTCTTAGTACACTCTCGTGGTTTTAAGGAATCCAAAGCAGAGTTTGTGACGTTGGGTTTCACATGGACTATTTTTCATTAGTTAAGCATGGTTTGTTGATAGGCTTCTTTTTGTGTTCAATGAAAGTATTACCAAAAATTGATAAGAAGACAGTAACTCCTGTTGTTGGCATTTTTGAACATGTGGTGCAATTACTTAATATGCCAGTCAAATGCATTAACTCTATACAGTTAGGCCTATTAAGGATCTAAAATTTGAAAGTTGTAGCAAAGACATGCTAAAGTTTGGGAATTGAATTCATATTCTTGTTTATTTGATTCTCATCCGACTCCAATAGCTATTTACTTCCCTTTTCTAGAATCTTTCCTGATCTTGAAAACAAAACAATTTTGGTCTCTGCAGAACATAATATAGCCTCCCCCAATCCTCCTGCCCTTGTTAATTTCAGCTTCAAACTGGAGAATATAGTGGACTCAAGAAATTATTACAGTTTGAGTGTGAATTGTGGCCAATTGAAATTGAAAGTACGCAACAATCTTTTGCTTTCCTCAACATCTGATTAAATGCAACCATCCTTTAAAGTTCCAGGCTACAAGGTTTTTTATGAGCTTGAATTTGATCTTTCAAGGATTAAAGGTTAAGAACAGTCCTCAATTCTATTTTCGGTTGTTCAAGGATTAAAGGTTAAGAACAGTCCTCAATTCTATTTTCGGTTGTTCAAGGATTAAAGGTTAAGAACAGTCCTCAGTTCCATTTTCGGTTTGATAACTGTGCCGATGTTCACAAAGAATCACTATATATGAAAGCACCAGGCCTTCGCCCCAAAAGTTATGGCATTCACATTGAGAACACCAGCAATGTTAGAGTATAAAATTCAGTGGTCCCAAATGGTAAAAGCTTAGGATCTTGAAAGTTTTCTTTTTCATTCCCCAAAATTAAACCTTTGTATAGGTGATGGCTTTATATCAGTTGAGTTGGTTGCTATAATGTAGACACAAGGAATATGTCGTGTGGTCCTAGGCATGGAATATAGGCTGCAATGTTGATAAAAAGTTAGCGGGCATATATTGATGGTTAAAAATGGTGTACTGAAGCAACAATCAGGCAATAAAAAAAATTTTGCTTTGCGTTTCTTGAGCAAGTGCTAGAGTTCACATCTAAATAACCGGCGGACAAGCATCTGTCTTTCTCAACCCCCAAAGCCCACCTGCCAATCCAAAAAAAGGAACACTCAAAACCATATCAACATCTTGCCAGTGATTTTTAAAGAAGATAGCCAACACATTGGTGCTTGCTTAATCCATATTCAAATATCATCATCAGTTGCCACAGATTCTCATTTCTACACATAACAATTCACCAAAAGTAGTTTAATGTGGCCGTCACTTACCGGGCAAATCTAGCAACAACTGCATAAACGTTTTACCCCATTCCCAGGTTTCCTGCAGATGGAAAGTAGATAAATGCTTAATAAATAGAATCCCAGGAAACAGCTAAAGAATTGAATATGCTTGTGAGTCATAGTACTCGAGCACCAAGAATACAAAAACTGTTCTTAGAATATGTAAAAAGCATAATAAGATTATATAAATCGAGCAGTAAAACTAGACAAGAATGCAAGTCATACAAACACTCGAGGAGGAGCAAAGGCAGCCACCAAAATAACTATTGCTGGTGATGAATATAGCTTCCCACATTTTGCTAAATAGAACTCATCAAGAACCAAAGATTCATTTAGAAACCATCAGCCAAAGCAGAAAACCAGCTCAATGCCCTCTGGTAATCTTCATTTTTCTTTCACCTTTCTTTCTTCGATCATGCCACCCAGAACACACTAGAAAATTTTGAACTTTGCCAAGCATCAGTCCCCTCCACATCTTCTCTAGTCACAAATAGCCTATGAACACCACCATCAATTTTATTTATAATGGCCCTTTCAGAATCCTCCACCTTACCCACAACTGAAAGGAAATCAACAAATTCAAGCAGGATTCTATCATTTCAGCAAGGCAGCTCAATCCTAGTTTGGGAGCTCAGGGGAGAAAAGAAAGAGGAAAAACTTTAAGTTAGGAGAGAAGATAAAAGAGAAAAAAAAAGGTGAAATGATTTCCTTAAAAGTGTTTTTGGGAGTTTTGGGAAAAGAAAGGAAGTGCCCTTTTTTCATTTGGAAGTTTGGAGAGAAGTGGAATGACATGATGTGTTGAAAAGTTATTTTACATAAATAGCCTTTAGAACAAAAATAGTTATACATTTTATTTATTCTCTTTTACACTCATACAACAGAAACTTCAGTTTTGGGGGAGTGGGATAACCTTTCTAGAAAGTTGAACATCTCAACATTGATGGATGTGATAACTCCTTCAAAAAGTCTTCATAGAATTGATAAACCAATATTACTATAACCAAGTTAGTCATCCTTTTTCCGAAAATGCCAATGAAAAGATCCTTGTGATTGCCCCCTAAACTAACACAAGTACACCTGATTAGTTGGAGATGCACTGTGAAGAGGTTGAACATTATTTCAATCAACTTTTCAATACAAATGAAGGCAATCTGAAGACTGCAGATGGCACCTTGCTTGGGAAACCACCAGAGCTTCATTTGCCAGAAAACTTTCATCATAATGACGTTTTTTTGTAGAACAGATTATTCTTGTTCAACAAATCCATTAAGCTTTGAACTGAAATAGTTACAAAACTGGCCAATCTCAAGCCAAAAAAAAAAATGACATTAAGAATATTGTCTTTTCACGACATCCTAACAGTTCTTTACAACCTGGCCAATCTCATGCCAAAAGGCACTTTTATGTATATTTCCTAAGCTGTTAAATTTCGTTGGTCAATTTCTTCTATGCTATTTACCTCCTGCCCATTTCTAAACACTGAATTTCGTTATGTTCGTAACGGTGGAGCAAAGGAGAAATATAAATCTAAGAAAATTGAATTTCTAACTCAAGAGTTGTATCACTAAATGAAACAATTTTAAATTTATGTATACCAACTAATAGGAAACTTCAACTTTTTTTATTAAACCAAAATCAACTGCTCGCTCATAAGGGTAAACCAAATCCCTTTTCAAACAATATAATCATCCAAAGAATCAAACAAGTAATACATAAACAATATGTTTCTCTAATGCTAGGATAAACCACAAATAAAGAGTTTAGAATACCCAATTCCTATTAGAGTAAGAAATTTTCTCCAAGTAACAGTATATATATTTTAACAAGTGACAGAAGCAAATACCGCCTTGGTGGAATTAACATGAACTTTCTTTCTCTTGAGTAAATGGCTCTAAATCATCAAAACCTGATACCATCACTCAAAATTGTTACCTAAAGATCAATATTCAAAGTCTAGTAACATAAGGCAGGATCAAAACAGAGAGAAGTAGGCATACCACTATGCATAACAGACTCACTCCAGAAACTGCTCTTTAATTTGAGGTTGGAGAGCGGAAAAACAGATGACAGTCCACTCTTATGAATTTGCAAATCATGAACCTTGAGATCCGCTCCCTAGCAATTGCCGTATAAATTTTATCTCCATAGTCAGTAAACTCTATTCTTGTAAACAGGAAGAATTTCCTTTCATAGCTTCTTCCACAAAAAAGACAAAGTTGAAAGCAATTCTCAATTTGCATGAACAAGAAGAAGAAAACAGAGCTTTGAATGTCAGCATTTTGTTTTACTCTCCTTCTTCCTTTGGAAGATAACATATATGGTCAACAATTCTCTTACAACCAAAATTTTGATCAACTAAAGAACAAAAAACTCTAAAGCTCATACTAGTTAAAAGGAGACTTCTTTACAAAGAACAAACAAAAGTGTAAAAAGAAAAAAAAAGACAAAAAGGCCCGGAATTAACCAACACTTGACAAGGAATCAGAAAACAAATCAATAAATGCTTCACCAAGAACACACTCGGCATCTCCATGAAACCCAAATAGTACACCACAGAACAAAATCAGGTCACTTTAAAATAAAGCCAAACTATAACAAGTTAAAGCAAATACATAATCAAAGATTCCACTTCAGTACAGATCGTCAGCAAGAAACAAATATAAATGACAAAATAATTCAAGAAAGGGATATGATTTCAAGTAATTTATTTAAGCGACAACAAATTTTAAGGAGTTTTATCTTCCAAATGGATGACCTAAACAGCTTGAGCATCTCAGGCAACTATGTCACAGGAGTAGCCCCACCAGAACTTGGGGAGAGAAAACTGCGGCCATTAGTTCTCCCATCTAATCAATTAAAGGACATTACATCTAAATGCATAGGAAAATTGACCTCATTGCTTACATTTTTTTCCCCTGTAGAGGGAAATTATTTCTCATTCTCAGGCTCAAGAATATCAAACTCCCAGGGAGCATCGTCACAAATTGGTGAACTATATAAAAAACTTCCAACTTGACTGATAATCTAAATGGACCAATTACAGAGCAACTGGTGTTAGCAAGCAAGTAACTACTTTGATTTTGAATAAGAATATGCCACTGGGAGATATTCCATATCAAATGGGATACATGCACACAGTAGAAAATCTTGGTATCAGCCAAAGCGAGCTTACTGGTAAAATACCAGGGATGCCAGGACAGTTGCAAATATTTGAAAACAATCCATCAATTATTTCACACACTAAGATATCAGGAAAACTTCCATCAGGTTTTGAGAATTGCTTTGACTTCTATCATTATATTGTATAATGAACTTGAAGGTCCTTTTCCCAACATCATAAAAATGCTCCCTTTGATTCCTTAAGACAAAAATAAAGGTTTTTAAAACAAGAAAACCTCAGAAAATAGGAAAAGCATTTTTATATTAACTGCAACCCTATTATGCATATGCTTTTTTCTTTTAACTATAACTGCCGGCATAATCTTTGTTTTCCCAGAGTAGGACTGTAAAAGATGATCTAAGAAGATAGAAAACCTGTTTGCTACATAGCTTTTGATTGGACTCTGTTCACTAGCAAACTATTCACTCTTGAACTATGAAGATTCAATCAGATCTTGAAAATGATGAAAAAGCTGTGGAGTTGGATGGAAAGGAAAGAGAGGCTGAATGTTATCAAAGGTGTAGCAAATGAAGTAATGCTTGCACCAACATTGCTTGTTACCGTTGTTCATCAAGGACAATCAAACCAGAATGTTTTACTGGATTTTAAACACCAAAGTGCACCATAAATGGAATAACATTTTCTAAGAGAAGGGAAAAAGAAAAAAAGACAAACATAGTGCCACAAATTTTAATTCAAGGATTAATTATTATCAATACAAATGCAACTAAAATCCAAAATTGGAGATAGATTAGCAGGTGTGAACTTTCTTTGATATTTATAATCTTTATTCCCCAAAATTCCAAGAAAAATTGGTAAATGATTTTCTATAGTGCACTGGAAGTAGCAAATACATCACTAATAGAAAAAATTAATGGCTTTACCCTTTAATCCAGATTACAGGGGGGGTAAAAGGCGAGCATTAAAACCTTGAGATACTAAAGGGTAAGCATGCCTACAACAGACAGTACTAAAAGTTAATTCATCATTATTTTTGATAACATTTTTAGTTGGACCATAATTCTTAAATCTATCCATGTTCTTTTATGAACTTAAGCATCGAAATTGTGCTACTTGGCAAAAATTACCCCACCTAACTTTGCATCCTAAGTAGAAGACATGGACTTAAGTCTGCCTCATAACAGTATTTATTTTAGATTGACACAAAGAAACTTGAAAAGTTCATATTAGAGTAGACAAAACATGTCAATATATGCGCCTTTTGCCTGCTCTAATTTAGATAACCATGGTTTCAGTAAGAAAGTTGACACACACACACACATATCATACCACAAACTTCAGCAATAATTTTCCTTGTCCTATCAGGTCCTCTGAATGCTACAGAAACGTTGATTTATATCATAGAAATAAAATATATCTGTCTAGAAATCCAGCTGAACTATTTACTAGACAGATTGCAAAGAACTCCCATCCAGATTCAAAACACAGCTAAAAATTGCTTATTCCTTTTATGAGAGACTCATCAACATTTTTTTTTTTTTTTTGGCTTCAGTGACAGTATATTAACTGAAAAATTAACAAGAAAGTAACAAAACCAGGGATACATAACCCAAGCAGCACATCCATCAAATGTTTGTCCACCAGAAACAATGTTTATAAACATTCAAGCAGACTATCTACAACCTATAATTGCTGAGAAAGGCAAAATTAAAAATTAAAAAACCAATAAAATTTAAGCCATATTACTTAGGCGACAGATAAAATTATCATACAGGAATATCATTTTTTGTCAGTGGAGTACCATCTTTTAAGCTTTTAATGTCACCTTAAACAAGGAATACCATTTACAAGCCTTCTTCTTGAGACATTTATTTCAAAAATGAAGATATTACTTGAACAACTTACATGCATACTTCTTAACACCACTTATGGAGCACTCTCATCAAAGAGAACTTTATAAAACCGTTTTCTTTCTTCTGGGTCAAATATGCCGCCAAGATCTCCTCCTTGATTCTCCCCTTCTGACATTTCACCCTCTAAATTATACTTTTTATCAGATCTCCGAATCACCATGCCCTTCTTTCTCTTCTTTTCTACATTTAGTAAATAGTGCCTCTGATTATATTCATGAAGCCCCTCCTGCATCAGTTCTCCAAATTTTTCCTTCACAATAACTAGTGGATCCCTATTAATTAATTTTGACCCATTATAACCTTCCCTAAGAAGAACAGTATAAATTTGATATCTGTTCGAGACATAGAATATGCCAGGATGTTTGAGCAGTAGAACATTTAACTTCTCGGGTAAACAAAACTCTCTTTTAAAATGGCTTAGCTTGACAATCGATGCTTTCTTCCACAATGTCAGCGATAGTAATTCATGCACCAAGCCGACTATTCTTTTAACCATTTCCTTTGAGTCATCAATAAAACTTCCAGGATCTCTGTACGGTGAGATATATGGTGTGGAATTAAATTCCTGAAACCTTTCCCATGATTTCACCCATGACAATGGTAATAAACAAGAGAAACATGGATCCCTTCCCTCCTTAAGAGCTACTTTTTCAATTGCAGAGACTGCAAAATTAGGATTCCATGAAATGAGCTCAATCTCCATTGAACTTCGCCTCCCAGTGCAATTAACAACTCGAAACATTTCAGGGTACTTCAGTACAAACCTAAGCAAGAAGTCATCTGGAAACCCAAAGTTTCTCTTTAACTCATTGAGTTTGAGCACGTTAAGCCTTTGGTTTGAGCTCATCATCAATAATTTTGCCAACCTCTCTACAAATGCAGGCTCTTGCGCATCCTTCAGAGCCTCTTCATCATCAACAAGATGCATCATTCGTTTGGTTAGCCGACAATATTGCTCATCATTTTCAAGATAAACCTCAAAGCAACATGGATATTTCTTAAGCCAATTAAGAGCTTTTCCTTGAAGGTCAAGAGTCTTGAACTTCTTCTGAAGCACCTTAACTGGTACTACCCCACTGGGGCACCGGAGTATGATGTTCTTAATCTGATTATTCACTATCCACCGCCGGCTTCGAGATAAAGCAGATTCTAGATCTGGGTCCTTCTTCATTGACCAAAGTGAAAATCTTCTCTGAAGCTGAAAATGGTATAATGCAGGAAACCAAACACTCAAGTCCCAATATCTGTAGGTTCTAAAACACTTGCAACTTATCATTCTACAATAACTTCCTATGTACATTTCGAACATTCTATCACTCTACCACCCTGAAAACACAAAAGGATTACACTAAATCAAAACATAAATAATATCTTCTTTATGTACTTAGAACTTCAGAGCATGTATGCATAGAGAAAGATGACACTTCTATAGGACACCAAGGATGCATTTGGTTTCTTAAAACTGTAGTTGAAATTGCAATTATGTGAAATTGGAATTCTAAGAATTACGATTCCAAATGATTTGGTTTAGTTTGGTTTGGTGAAACTTTAGTATTATTGTGGATTTTATTTCAAATTCCAATTCCTTTGTTTGGAGGACCAAAAAAAACATAGAATTGAAAATGCAAATTCAAGTATATTAGAGTACCCAATTATAACCTAAAGCACACACTTCTTTTTCAACTATATTTAGTTTTGTAAGTTGGACCCATGAATCAGGGTTGGCCAAACCTAAAAGCCATCCAACCTAAATAAGAGTCTCTAGCCAAGCTTGATGACATTAGAGCCCACAAATCTTAGGCACAAATACAAGCAAAGCACTTTTCTTAATTCCAAAGAAAAAAGAGAACATGTTTAGGCTTCAATTCATGTTCCTTTAAACCATCTCTAAATCAACTATAACATCTAATAACAAATTTAAGATTTGCAGGACACAATCTAATAGAATGTTATCAAACAAAAGATATTAGGAAAAATAAACAGGAAAATAAAACACCCAAAACAATTTGATATCCAACATTTTCTCATACTGGTCCTGCAAAGGTCACAAACTTCCACCCACCTATAGTTTGGCAAAGAGTTTTAGTGTTTTAAAGGAGGTTGATAAAAAGACAAAAAATATCGAGTTTCACATCATGACCTCCTTCCTTTACACCAAACTTATAGTTAATTCTTCTTTCTTTGGTGAAAAAGTGAATACGAATCAAACTCAATTATTATAAAACATTTTAATTGAATTCAATCTTCGTAACGAGGCTGATCTATTGCAACTTGTATCTTGTATGATTAATATTTTAGGTTTTGATATGCAATCCCATAGAAACCCTCCAAGATTTTCCTTTGTTATTGAATTGAAAGCCTCCCAAAGTTCAGTTCAAAGCACATGATAATGAGAAATCTCAGTCAACTTCATGTTCTACGATTACACATTGCTTATATGCTCAGTACATAAGCGCTTCCTTTATCATTGGGATAGATGACTAAAGGGTCGATCATACTGTTTAATTTCCTTAAAACTTCGAAACATATAGCCAATGTGATATGTAGCAAGGATAACAGAAGGTACTTTATATAAACCTTCATATGATCTAATAAATTATTCATATAGCATGAGAACATTATAGGCCATCTATCACACATCCAACAGAATTTATAAATTTTTATAAGCTGCAACATGTCTAGTTCCTCATGAATATAGAGAATAAAGTAAAGTGATTTAATTGTGTTCTTAATTTGACTTCACGAATGTAGAAAATTTAAAATGTAAGAGGTTTCAAGCAAAAATTAGGTAAATGACTGGAAGTAGGGGAAAGGAAGAGTCTCAAAGAAAAGATTCCTCCTTCCCTGCAACACTTTCCCCACAAAAATACAAATCAAGAAAGTTTCAAATAGGGCAAAGAAACACAATGTAGGGCTTTCAGCAAATTCCCTAAGTAAAAACGTGAATAAACAGCTGTCACCACCTACAGTCCCTCTCTGTTTTGGCATATGTGATCATGTGATCCAATTAATTCCCCAATTTATTTGCACATTTCTTTACGAAAAACAAGTTGAACCACTATATCACTATTCAATATTTGGCTTTACACAGTTGAGCTATATAATGGTTTAACAAGAAGGTCATCTAGTTTCTACTTTTATTCATCTATACAGTCAAGAAAAGCAAAAGTAGATAAACTTAAGAAGAATCTAGTACTAAGACTATCAAGAGAGAGGGAAACAAGCTATCCAACGTAAACTAGGCATGTTTAACTAATGGGTGTACTCATCCAAAAACTTCAGCCAAATGGAGATAGGAATGACTTGTTTACAAGAAAAAGAAAAATATAAGAGCTTGCACATTGGAAAGCATGATAAAAAGATTAATTGACTAGTAGATATTAGTGTTGGTAGCTATCCAATAATAATCCATGATGAGCCAATGACATTTGTTTCTATTTTCTTTTCTTTTCTTTCTTTTTGTGTTTTTTTTTTTTTTCGGGGTTGAGGCGGTAAGGGAGGAGAAGAAGAGCAGAAACCCATATGAATGAAGCCCCAGACCAATTGTTTAGGGAGAAGGACATCAAAGTTAATATAACGAAATAAATTAGGAGCCAGAACAAACCCCAAATGACTCCAGAGCAATTGTAGTTTGATCACTCAGATATAACTGCTGCTAGTGAGCTATCAAGCAGAGTCATTTAATATCAATGATGTCGATATCTAAAATGCATTAGGTAATGCTAATTGAGCTTTGTATCTTACAAGTTTTTGCAGGTGCCATAAATTAGTTTTTTTAGTTGCAAACAGCAAGGCATTATACAATTCCTTACAAGTCAATTGGCATCTCAGGGGTTCCGCGAGCTCAAATTTTGAAGTCTGGCTTCAATATTACGCTGAACTTTTCAAAGGACCCAAACTCAAATCCAAGTATTCGGCTCAAAACTCACAAACATGTTCGATTATGTATTTTTAATTACTTAGTTATACAAATATGCATTATATTTTACATTAGGAAATGATTTTCGCACTCCCTTTTTAGCTTCTTACACTCCCATATCCCATCCTCCTTTTTTTTGTAATAGAAAAGACTTTAATACCCAAAAAAGTCTAAAAAAACTGACCTCAACTCTCAACTCCCAAAACCAGCTACAGGAACTATGTTTATAATATAAAATAAATATACTTATTAATGTGAAAATTTGATTCTGAACTTCAAAATGAGCTCGCAAGTTCGATATACTAATCTGAACTTTTTGAGCTGAACAAAGGGTCAAAGGTTTTTATATCAAATTGATCTTCAGCTCAATATCAAGGCTTATTCAACCCTGTACAAAAATATTTGCACCGAGCTTAAATATCTATGGTTCAACTCAACTGAATTCATGAATACATCTAGTTAGCATCCCCATACTGCAACATAAAATGAGCATTTTGAACCACTGCTTTTTTGCAGTATTAGTTTGTTGAAATATATTGAGCAAAATAAGGCTTATTGTATGCAGCTAGATTTTAGTTCTGAAGTAGCATTGCTTTAGTTAATTAATCATAATCAACAATTCAATAGAATCAAAGTTCACAATTTTGCACCAGCTAACTTTTATGAGACTGTTGCCCTAGCCCATGTTTCTCAAGGATAGACCAAATTGAAGCCCCACAAGATCTTAGTTAACAGTTATACTAATGTCTTAATGTTTCTAATCATAGAATCCAGACCCATTACCAATAGTTTTCAACAGGTCAGTAGTTAGGGAAAAAATAAAGAGATACATAAGAAAGGCAGCAAGGAAACTTATTTTTCAGAATATATTCTATTCCCGGAAATTTGATAAAGGATGTGAAAGATGGTTCAACAAGATCAGACTAGTTTAGAGCATAAAAGAACCACATAACATCCAAATGAGTAAAGCTACACATGAAAATCAGTAGCCACAATGTACAAAGGGATCATACAATGACCAAAAGCACAGATTAGTTGCATACATGACGGATAAAGCATGCTTAAAGATCAGCATTTGACATTTTGGCATAACCAAAGCCAAAATTCATGTGTTCATAGTTGACTACAGCTAATAGTTTTAATTTTTTCAAACCACCTCGAAGCCATTATCTCTCTTTAACATAAAAGTCCCCCAGACCAAAGATTGATTCTAATTCTACCTGAAGTAAAAGTTTAACAATCGCTAATACATCTTTCCTCACAACAAGTGTATATTTAGAAAAAATGGTATCAACAATTTATCAGATGATTCTTGTTGATGCCATGGATACTCCTGGAGCTCTATTCTTCAGTGCATAAATTATACTTTTCCGAATATGAGTATTCAACTAGGCACTTCATTCAACCTACATTCTTATCCATTCTTAATGCTTTTTCAACTCATCCACTTCTAATAGTAATTTTTGCAGTCACATAAATATTCAATAAACATAACGATATCCTTCCTTCAAATGGGCAGCTACAACGTCAACGAAATCTAAGACAACCGCAACCCAGAATATATCATATATTTCGAAAGACAGCCCTTTATAACAAATTACATGCCCAACCCCCTGTATCCCGCATAAAGAAAGAAATTCAAGGATATTAGAAAAAAGGAGAAATTGATTAATATTTTAAGCTCAAGTTTAAAAATAAATAAATAAACAAGAGAGAAACACTAAGACGTATATACAGTTAAAACATGAGTAAATGAAATCTGCAATCAAAATGATTAAACAAATATAAATAGTTAATCAGCTAACAAGAAATTCAGTTGAAAATACTAAAAAGAAACCTGCTCGATGTCCCTTTCAACTGTTCCACCAGTTCTGCCAGCATCTGAATTCTTCCTATCCGAACGTAACATTCAAGAGAGCAGCACTTTATAGAAGCCCTGAATTTCCCCCGAAAAGGCAGTCTATCGTTCAATCCGCCATTGTTCTGGGCTCGAAACCCTCCTATTCATCTAGAACATCTATATCACTCACTTCGATTACAATAAGAACAACAGTTTCACTTTTTCTTTTCTTCGTCACACACACTATAATATATTGCTCCAAGAGGAAAAAGAATTCAATTTATAGAACATTGATCCTTTTAAGCATAGTAATAACAGTGACTGCAGCAACTGTAGAAGTTGTTTACAGCTGTAAAAAATGCAGTTAACACCGAAGAAGCTTTACCCACAACTCGGAATCTTGACTGAGTAATCCACTCAGAACAAAGGCTTCAATAAAAACAAAAAATAAATAAAAACCAACCACAGTACCGAATTACTGAAAAACAAATGCAAAAGTGAAGCTCCTCAACTTTGCTGTCTTTCATATTTCAGTGACAAACCGATCGAGCCTCAAACAAAAAAAAATGACACTACTAACTCACTGATTTTGAGAATTAGCGCCTTTGCAAAGCTCAAGGTTTTCTGAAAGCTTTTATCAGGGGTGCGTGATTGTATGTGTGAATCTAATGGAAAAGAATGCTTTTGATCTGTTAGAAAGGGTTGTTGGAGCTAAAACGGAGGAATGGGCTGATGGTCTGCGGGGGCTACCGGTGTAGGCGTCTGGGTGGGGTTTCGGGGCGATGATTTTGGGAAAGCAATTCGGCTAGGTGACTACCACTGTCAATTGGGTCGAGTTTTCATAAATTCGATTAGTTCGTTTCGTTTAATTATGAATTTGAGTTTATACTTTCGATCTGAATAACGTTTCGTGTATATATATATATATATTTTATATAATAATATTATTATTATATTATTAAAAATATTATTATTATGTATAAAATTCAAAAAATTAGAAGCAGGCCAGATCGGAGCCCGAGAGAACTGAGCTCAAACTCATATTTTCTGGTCCGAAAATAATTAGGTCGAGTTCGGATTTATCAAAATCTGACTCACTTAGCCCGATTGACACCCCTAGTGCTGACACAGCCATTTGCCAATACGTGTCAACACCTTTGCTGCCATCCGATCTTCTTCCTTTTCATCTGAGGGTTAAAAAATACGAAGGATATTTTGAATATTAAAAAAGTCAGCTAGCTGTTTGAAATTTAAACAAAGTTATGATTATCTCTTTACAACTACTATTTCTTCTCTCATACGTTATCGCAGAACATTTCAAATGACGCGAAGTAATTATTTATCAAGCGTAACCGATAGGAGAGAATAATTATTCTCTTCATACCAAACTCCTACTGACGTTGGCATCAGGTTGGAGTGAATAATTATTCACTTTACTAATGAACATCGAGTAATAATCACGCCAAGTTACTATTCCCCATGTGCAATGTGAAAAATGAATAATTATTCACTTTATGTCTAAATTTCGAGTGAGTTGGCATCTGATAAGAACAAATAATTATTCCCTTAATGCCAATCGAAGTGTTGCGAAACTTAATATTGGTATCTAATAAGGGTGAATAATTATTTATCTCATTATTGAAGAGCAAATATTAACCGAATAACAAAAAAAAGTCATCACTTTCTCTCTGCAACTTTCTATGGACTCTCTTCCATCGGCTCTCCTCCCTCTATTGCCTTCCAACGACTTTTGGATGAATTTTTATAATCCATTGTATTTTTAAACATGGCTCCTCAGAGATTTCTACTGAAGTGATGTCTACAACCGATTGTGGACGTTAACCACATACTAAGGAATTGTGAACGCAAGTCGAAGATGGACGCCATTAAAGGTGCTGGCTTTGATAGCTTGATAGAACTACAACTCACCACCATTAAAGCAGAGATGCTAGAACACCTCGCTGAAGCTATGACTCCACAAAGATAGTTTTTCCTCTTGAAAAATGGGATGTTCTTCGAATAACCGAAGACGATGTTCGAACTGTTTACGGCTTTCATACTTCAGGCCAAGGGGTTGATTCCCTACAAAGCTTGAGGTGGGCAATCTGATTGAAGAGAGCTTTGTACTTTGCTAGGGCCATGGGGCTGTCACCATCGCCCAAAAATCATGTTTCTGCTAATGAGGTTTGGGCGGTAATTTTCCGGCCGAACTTGCCAGCCAAAACCTTTGCCAAGTTGTATATTCTCTTGGAGCTTGAGACCATACTGGTCCTGAAAGCCTCTTTGAAGATTGATTTGGGTCTATATGGCCCCATCCTAGAGGACTTAAGATTTGTTAAAGTGTTCTACTAGTTGGAACATATAATCCAATTCCTACATAACAGTCTGGCCAAGTTCATTTCAAAGCTGTCCAGTAGCTGACCAGACCAGACGGCAATATGCATCTCCTCCTAGTAAATAAAATTATGGTTCGCAATCAATTATTTTCCTTGGAGAAGGAATAAATATTCACTCTTCTAACGATTGCTTTACTTGTTAAGGGAGCAATTATTCCTACCTAATGCACTAGCTATATAGTGAATAATCATTCGTTCTTGGAGAAAATTACTCTATACAGAGCAAATAATTATTCAGTAGTGAATAATCATTACGTGTATTGAAGTGAATAATTGTTCATGAGAGTCAGAATAATTATTCACTTAATAACATGTAATAATTATTTAGTCCTGTACATCAATTGGTTTTGGCTACTATGCTAATAGTGGTTTTTGTCAGGAAGCATGGCACCCATTTCACAGCCGTTGGATCCCAAAGTTTTGATCCAATGGCTGTGAGAAAGTTGAAAAGATATTTCGTTCTCCACCAAAAATGTCTTGTCAATCAAAGTCAATTAAAACTTGCAGGATGGTGCTTACTACCAACTCTCGCTCCATTCTTCCAAAATTGGTCTACCTGAATTCCTTTTCTGGCTCTCTTCAAGAACTTTATTCTGTAAAGTGTTAACAAATCATCATTTTGAAATGACGCCCATCGAGGTTTGCCCATCTTATCTTTTGAATAATTATTTGTGTTTCTCTGCATGCATGAATTGAAAAGTTGGTGTTTTTTCCTAATTTTCTCTTGCATGGCTAATAAACTCAATATATGATCCTCATTCTACCGAGAAACGTTCTGGAGATGTTATTCTTTCGGAGTTCGCTGATGATAATCAATCTCCTGCTTCGATTGGTAAAGAACTTTTGGTGAATAATTATTTGTTTCAGGGAATAATTATTCACACTTGTTATGAGAATGATTGGCGGGCGAGTGTTGTTGAAGAGCTTAAGAAACGGAAGTTTAGTATAGTGGAGGAGGCTCGTGCATTTTACAGAAAATATGCTCACCGTGTGGGATTTGCCACACGGGTCAACTTTGAGAAGAAACATTTCTCTAAGAAAATCAGTACAACACGAGTTTTGTACATAAAGTATGTGTATAATAAAGAATGGTTTATAAAAGGAAGCAAATTAAACCTGAAGAATGAGACAACAGCAGTAAGCCACATTGAAGCTAAACATTTGCTTGTACGCAGGAGAAGTGATAAGATAACAGGATGTCCGGCCCACATCAAAATAGTGTTAGATCAGGTTTGATGTGTTTACAACATTACCAGTTGGATTATAAAACACAACCACAATCTATACCCAAATGAGTTTTTGTACATGCTAAGGTCGAATCGTAAAGTGAGTAATATTCAAGGAGTTGTAGCTAAATTGAATGAAGATGATGGAATTCGACTGATATCTTTGTATGAAGTGATGTCCATGGCAACTGGAGGCAAAGAAAGCCTGGGGGTTCTTTCCAAGGACCTGAAGAACCAACTTGACAGGAGAAGGTAGAAGGCTATAAGGCTTGGGGAAGAGACAGCTTTGTAGGAAAATTTCCATGGGGAAGCATATCACAATCCATCGTTTCACTATGACATTAAGGTTGACAGTGAGGAAAGGATTGTAAATATATTTTAGGCAGACAGAAGAATGAAGTTGGACTACAGTTTCTTTGGAGATTCCATCATGTTTGACACAACATACAAAACAAACAAAAATCATAGGCCTGTTGGTGTGTGAACAATTATTCGTATTAGGCTTGATAAATATTCATTCTACTATTTATAATTGTTCATTCTCATTGAATAATTATTCACTCTGGTATAAATAATATTCACTGCTGACTAATTCTTCATTTTGATGTGAACAATTAGTCTTCTCGGAGTGAATAATTATTCTCTCCTGCAATTAGTTAGTGTTTATTCTCAATGAATCATTATTCACGTTTGCATGAATAGTACTTACTGGTGTGTGAAGAGCATAATTATTCATTTTGATGTGAACAATTAATCTCCTTGGAGTGAATAATTATTTATTATGAGTGCACAATTAGTAGATTTGGAGTGAATAAGAATTCACTCGGAAATAATAATTTCTCTATCTTTGCCGCGTAACTCTCTTCGTGGGTTTCAACCATCACCACCATAGTTGTCTCTTCGGAGCCATCCTATTATACGATGAGCTGGCAAAATCGTTTGAATAGTTGTTCAATTCATTTATGAGATGCATGGATGGCAAAGTACCAGTTACCATATTTATAGATCAGGACCTGCCATGGCTGCCGTATCAAACTTGCTCTCCCACAACGATTCATGCTCTTTACACGTGGTACATAAAGCATAATGAACAAAGGAATTTGGGTCTCCTGCACATCACAAACTTTGTAAATCATTTTTTAATTTAATTTACGAAGATAATAATGAGGCGGAGTTCAACTTTGTATGGATAAAGATGATCGATGATTATTTTTTGAATGGACCCCATAGATGGCTAGAGATGATCCATGGTTTTCGAACTTAGTGGTCAAATATTTGGGTCAAGCAACATTTCACAGTATGTATGGTCTCAACCCAATTGAGCTAGTCATGCAATGCTATAATCAGACATTTTCTTTAACCAGATCACAACCTCGTTCAATTCTTTACGCATTTCAACTGAATGGTTGAACACAAATGGCATGCCAAGAAGGTTTGTGATTTTGAATTGTGGGAAAACTTACCAAATAACCAGTTCTCCTACTGCTACTGCCTACTGGTGCGGAGCGCTTCAAAGATTTACACACTGAATGTTTTTACTATGTTCCAAGAACAATACCACTGGACATTTGAGTTTTTGATGGAGTCGTGCCATGCATCAATGACCGCATAGAAAAATTTTCTCTCAGCTGGCACCCTCAAAGTTCCAACCTATTCAACTGTTGGATGCCGTCCCTCAATAAAACATAGCCCCTGCAGAGAGAATATCTTCAGCATACTTATTGTTCTATTTTTAATGTCTCTGAATAGTTATTCACCGTGAAGATTGGATAATTATTCTGTCAATCAAGCTAATCAGTACCGTATTGTACAAAATTATTCAAGCCAACAAGTGAAAATTATTCACTGGATAATTATTCAAACTATTAACTAAATAATAATTCTATCTTGAGAATAGTTATTCACTTAACAACTATAAACTAATTCATTCAAAGGAGTGAATAATTATTCATTTAATAAAAAATACTTACTTTCTCCCATTTGCATCCGTCTGGGCCCAAGCGTAAGCAACAAGAAGTTTGTCATCTGCATTGAGGGTGAATGCATTCGCTGATTCAATCGCAAAAGTAGATCTGAGAAATTTTCCCGATTTTATTAGCCGTCGACGCTTATACAACACTTTTGATGGGACGTCCTCTATCAAAGCGGCGGGCTCATCTGCACCAAGCACTCTCTCGGAAAATCAGCCCTACAATGGCCTTTTAAATCCAATATCAGAACAGTCAAGATAATAGAAGTAAGGAATTATTCTTTACCATGAATAATTCTAAACGAATGATTATTCAATGTATGTAATTATTCCATACCGTATATGCATTGTGTGAATAGCTATTCACTCAAAGGCACGAAATACAATTACATATTGCACGAAAAAAATTAATTCATGGAATAATTATACAGCACTGAGAGGAATAATTATTCATTGACACATGAAAAATCATTCAAAATTTCATGATCAGGACCCTATTCTGGCCCTTAGACACACCTGCAATTTTATCTTCTACAAAGGCTAGATGGCAGCTTTCGTTTCAGTACAAGTTATCGAGGCTTCACCAGCTCTTCCCCGTGGCCAAGGTTTGTATGCAAAGTTGTGGGAATGGTCTCTTCTTTAGTGGCTAGCACGGTGAGGGAAGGGGTTGTCTACCCTAACATGCTGGTTGAAGAGAACTATGGCCAATTCACTGGGGCTCCTCGCCCTTAATTAGTATTGGCCACCTTCTCCAATAATACTTATGACCTCCTCATCAGCGGGTAGTAAATACTCGGCCTTAAGCCTCCTAGTATTTGAGAGTTGGGACAATTCAGCTTCAATTCGTTCAAACTCGGCCTTAAGCCTCCTAACTATTCATTCCTCTAACGATCGCTTTTTCTTGTTAAGGGAAAAACAATTCCTACCTAATGTACAAGCCATAGAGTGAATAATCATTCACTCTTATGGAAAATTATTCTACACAGTGAATAATTATTCAAGACTAAATAATCATTACATGTTATTAAGTGAATAATTATTTTTCCTCTCATGAATAATTATTCACTTCATTACACGTAATGGTTATTTACTACTGAATAATTATTCACTATGTATAGAGTAATTTTCTCCAAGAACGAATTATTATTCACTATATGGCTAGTACATTAGACAGGAATAATTATTCCCTTAACGAAGAAAAGCAATCGTTAAAAGAATAAATAGTTATTCCTTCTCCAAGGGAAATAATTGATTGCAAACCATAATTTCACTTACCAGGAGAAGATGCATATTGCCGTCTGGCCAGTTGCTGGACAGCTTTGGAAAGAACTTTGCCAGATTGTTATGTAGGAATTGGATTATGTGTTCCGGACAGTTGAACATCTTAACAAATCCCAAGTCCTCTAGGATGGAGCCATATAGACCTAGATCAATCTTTGAAGAGCCTTTCGAGACTAGTATGGTCCCAAGTGCCAAGAGAATATACAACTTGGCGAAGGTTTCGACTGGCAAGTCCAGTCAGGAAATTAACGCTCGAACCTTATCAGCAGAAACATGATTTCAGGCGATGGTGACAGGCTCATGGCCCTAGCAAACTACAAAGCTCTCTTCAACCAGGCTGCCCACCTTGAGCTTTGTAGGGAATCAACCCCCTGGCCTGAAGTCCAAAAGTCGTAAACAGTCCATACGTCGTCTTCAATTATTCGAAAAAACATCTCTTTTTTCAAGAGAAAAAACCATCTTTGTGGAGTCGTAGCTTTGGCAGAGGTGTTCTACCATCTTCGCTTTAATGGAGATGAGTTGTAGTTCTGCTAAGCCATCAAAGACAGCACCTTTAATGGCATCCATCTTCGACTTGCATTCACAATCCCTGAGTAGTGCGTGGTTAACGCCACAATCGATTGTAGACAACATTTGAGTTGGAATCTCTGAGGAGTTATGTCTAAAAATGCAGTCGATTGTAAAAATTCTTCTAAAAATTGTTAGAAGGCAATTAAGGGAGGAGAGTAGACGAAAGAGAATCCAGAGAAAGTTGCAGAGAGAAAGTGACGACTTTTCTTTGTTCTTCGGTTAATATTCCCTCTTCAATAATGAGGTGAATAATTATTCACCCTTATTAGATACCGACATCAAGTTTCGCAACACTTCGGTTGGCATTGAGTAAATAATTATTTATTCTTATCATATGCCTACTCACTCGAAGCTTAGCCATGAAGTAAATAATTATTCATTCTGCACATTGCACATGGGGAACACTAACTTCGTGTGATTATTACTCGCTGTTTATTAATGAAGTGAATAATTATTCACTCTCACTCGATGCCAACATCAGTAGGAGTTTGGCATGAAGAGAATAATTATTTTCTCCTACTGGTTGCACGTGATGAATAGTTACTTCGTGTCATCTGAAATGCTTTGTAGTGACATACGGGAAAATAAGCGGCAGTTGTCAGGAGATAATCATAACTTTGTTTAAATTTCAAATAGCCAGTCGACTTTTCCAATTCCTAAAATACCCTTCCAAATCCACAATCGTCAGATTTAAAGGAAGAAGATCGGACGGCAGCAAAGGTGTCAGCATGCGCTGACAAATGGCTTTGTCAGCACCATAGCCAAATTGAATATAGAGGACCATAGATGGATGGTAATTTTTCTCTTTTACACATATGCTATATATAATTTTTAAAATCTTATATAGTAAAAAAATTAATATTTTTTCAAAGATTTTATCTCTCATTTCTTTTCATCAAAGAGTTCTGTCACGTGTTGGTAGAACTCACCTGAATTTCTTTTACATATTATTTGTTAAATATTATTAATGAAATAACTTATGTAATTAGACGATTTTATTCCATAATTGTTTAAAAATATAATTATATTTTTAAAAGTAGATGAGTTCCACCACGGCATGTCAAAATTCTATATGGGAGAGAGAGTAAGGAGATAATTCTTAAAAAAAATAATTAATTTTCTTATTGTATATAGTCTAAAAAAATTATATATAGTCTCTCTTTTTTAAGGGATTTGAGTACAAATGGGAAAGGTTATATACATATATATATATATATATATATATATATATATATATATATATATCACTAAAATTTATTTTTATTTTATATTCCAATGAATTATTTACGTGTCCTTTTCATGCCATTTAGTCACTTACATAGATGGGATGCAACAAAAAGTTACACACATATCTACACATGAGTAATTTATCAATGGTATAATTATCATTTACATGCAGTGAACGTGTCATTTTTGTTAAATTTGATAGTGAAAAAAATACCAAAATAGCATTTAAAGGTGCACCAAAAAATAGTCTAGTAAAATGAAAAGATACTAGTTTAAAGTGCCCACGCGATGCGTGGGTATTTTCTTGAGTGAAAATGTTGTAATAAATAAATATTTAATTTTAAAGTGGATAAAGAATATTGAATGAAATATAGAAGTATTAAAAAATTTGAGCACCATTAAAAATTTTGAGCAGCATTAAAATCTAACAGTAGAAAATTAAATAGAGAAACATAATATTTGAGCAAACTCACAATATTTATGAGCCAATAAAAGCCCAAGTCATTAAGCTTCAGCGATCACCACACTCCCACATGGGAGTAACTTTGAGCGAGAGAATAGAAAGAAGAGAAAAGCGTGCATCAATAATGTGATGGACTTTTATAGAGCATACTCTGCCTTTTTCTTTTTACATGTAATTATATAATTATTCTATATATAAAATTAATTATTATGTGCTATGCATATTATGATTTTGATAAATTTTATAAAAAATTTATTTATGTATGTTTTGTAAAAATAATATTTTACTATATCAAATTTAAATTTAACATTAAATATTTGTGTTAAAAATAGTTTGTTAAAAATTTGATTTTTTAAAATAAAATAGTTTAAATAATAATTACTGTGAGACCATGTTAAAATTTAAAATGAAATAAGAAATAAAGATTTTATTTTTAAAAATACATATATGTACAAAAAAATTAGAATGAAAAGTATAACATATTTTTTAAAATAAATATTATTATAAACACATTTGACTGTTTTTCTAACCTATGTTAAGTATACAATACATTATAAGAATTTTTTTAATAATTGTTTTGAATTATCATACCTGTTTTTTTACCTGTATCTTAATGTTTTAATATATATTTTAAAAGCTATTTAATCTATATATAATTTTACAATAGTTATTGAAGATTTTTCTCAATAAAATACATTGTAAGAATTAAATTGTTGTCATTATCTTAAGTCTTCATGCTATTGACTTCAAAATTTATGATATATTTTTTTATACGTAAGTCAATATTTTTACTATATATTTTTAAAAATTTTAATAATCTATAATAATAATATTAAATAATCATCAAATATACAAATCATCATAAAAATACAAATCATATATTTTGAAGTGAAACTCACGAAAAATCAAAACAATTATTACAAAAAAATTCTTGCACTGCGTTATACTTAGAAAAAATCTTCAACAACTACTATAGAGTTATATATAAATTAAGTACTTTTAAAAATATATACTAACACATTAGCATACAGGGAAAAAATAGATCTTATTTTTCAACATTAGGGGTATGAAAAGTCAAAACAATTATCAAAAAAAATTTTTATACTGCATTGTATACTTAACATATGTTAGAATTAAATGTGTTGTTATGATAATATTCATTTTTAAGTATGATTTTTATACATATATGCATTTTCAAAAATAAAATTTGATTTTTATTTTTATCATGGTCTCAAAGTAATTGTTATTGAAATACTTTTATTTTTTAAAATTCATAAAATTTTTAATAAACTATTTGTAATTCAAATATTTTATAATGTTAAATTTAAATTTGATACAATAACATGTTATTTTTATTTTTACACAATACACGTACATAAAATTTTTCATAACATTTATTGTTTTGTGTATAAAATTAATTGTTATGAGCTATGTGTATTATGATTTTAATAAATGTTATGAAAAATTTTATTTCTATATTGTGTAAAAATAATAAGTTAATATATCAATAGTCTTTACTAATTGTCTTATGAAGGATCATGATTAATTTTGTTTTGTCTTTATCTAAGAACAAAATCGCATCGTTAGATCATAAAATAAATAGATAAAATTTCTCAATTGAACTGTTGAGCAATAGTGTCAATTTGGTTTGTTAGTGAAATATGGAAATGTGTTCAAGTGGCTAGATACAATATGGAAATGCGCTCAACTGAAAAATCATGAAGAAAAAATCACAATACAATTGGACATTGTGTCCTTGAGGAAAACGCAAGTTCAGATTGCGTTTATTTGTGCTCTTTGCACCATTTTATGAACATTATTATTTTTACTATAAAAAAGGAAATTCCAAGCACATGAATGTGAGACAATTATGTACATTGTGTTTTAATTTTAATGTAAAAATAATATGTTATTGTATCAAATTACAATTTAACATTAATTAAATATTTGTGTTGCAAATAGTTTGTTAAAAAATTGATGAATTTTAAAAAA
This sequence comes from Rauvolfia tetraphylla, assembly GCA_030512225.1. Lineage (NCBI taxonomy): Eukaryota > Viridiplantae > Streptophyta > Magnoliopsida > Gentianales > Apocynaceae > Rauvolfia > Rauvolfia tetraphylla. The sequence goes on from JAJQKT010000053.1 coordinate 537,026, forward strand.
TAAAATTATTTTAATAATAATTGCTTTGAGACCATTATAAAATAAAAAATAAAATTTTATTTTTAAAAATCGTGCATGTACAAATAAACTAAAATAAAAATACAACAAATATACTACATACTTAGAAATGAATATTATTACAACAATACATTTAACTGTTTTCTAGCCTATGTTAAGTACACAAAGTAGTGCAAGAACTTTTTGTGATAATTGTTTTGACTTATTGTGCATTTATTTCAAAATAAAAATAAAAATAGTGTGATAGATTTTCAACAAAATACAACGTCGCAAACATCACTCGCAAATACTAGTCTAAGCTTGGAAATAGTCGCTAAAAATAATTATGCATCTATCTCTCTATCTACAACTGTCTCTATAGAGAGATGTACTCTGGATACGAGGTGACCGAGAAAGTTGTCGGTGGAGAGGTCGAAGTAGATTGATGTAATCTCCGTCACACGTGAGTTTCCTTCACCACTTTGGGCATTATTTAATAATATCTCCTCTATGTTCCTCACTCTAGTGTCCAATCCATCCAATTTTCCAAGAAACATAGGGGCAAAGGATTCAAAGAATTTAACATCTTCTCCATTTCTTTGATGTGATTGTTCAAGGCTTCTTGGAATACCTTGCCAACAATGGTATCTCCTCCAGTAATTCCTTCATCAGTATGCACTTCTCCAACATTTGGATGAGATTGAGAAGTAGACAATCTCCTTTTTTTGGGTGGTTGCTCCCCCTCACTTGATACATCATGCTTTTCTTTGTTTTTCTTTCCCTCGCTAAAGCCTCTTCTTCATCCTCTTCTTCTTCATTCTCCTCTTCCTCTTCAATAACCTCACTTTCTTCAATCTTTTCATTTCTTTGATGAGTTTCTCTCCTTGTCCTCCATACACCATTCTCATCAAGAGATAGATGCGTCCTCTTGAAAGGCTCATTGGTGTAGATTTCTCCACTCTTAATGGCTTGTCCTCTTTTAGGAAGTTGAACATGGAAGTGCTTGAAAATCTTGGTTTGCAATCTTCCATAAGGCAAGGCCTTGTTTGCCATCCTCCTTGCTCCAATCATATGTTTCAAAGCCATACACCCAAAATTCAACCTTCTACGTTCATGTGGAGCAAGCATTATCACAACATGCATATTACCAATGGAAGATTTATGTCCAAAATTGGGAATTATCGTAGTAGTAATCATGTGATGCAACATTCGTCCTCTAGCATCAAATTCTTTGATTTCTCTCTCTTATGGATCTAAATCTCCTACCATTGGTGAAAGCTTCTTCAAATCTTTCATTTGTGAATAATTCATGGATATAGCAATGTTTCCCCCAAAGAGTAGTAGTTTGCAACATTATCATCTACTCCACAAATCCTATTGACTAGAGCATCATTAAATTCAAAATTAACTTGAGATACTCTAAAAGAATACCATTGAATTACATTATCCCTAACATGCTCAACCCTTTCACCAGAAAGGTTTGCATAAAACTCATACACAAGGGTAGGTGTTAGCCCTAAGGGCAAATCATGTAGGTTTGATTAGTTTTGATTAATGACAAACATTGATAAGGACTAAAATGCTTGTATATTGTGTGATAGGATTTTTGGATTGAGAAGGAAGCAAGTCTCATTGCCTTGGAGCTAGAAATGCAAGAACAACTCAAATATGCCAAAGTGATTGAAGATTGAAGAGTTTATTCAAGATGAATGAAGGTTTTGAAGACATGAAGTGTAGGTTACATGTGATTAATAGGTAAACATTGTAAACCCTACACTCTTAAGCCTTGGAATCTATGAGTTGCAATTGAGAGCACAATACATGATTTAAATGGTTTCAATGGTTTTGAACTTACCAAAATTATCAAGTTTTCATAAATGATTTTTGCACTTAAAATGTCTTTAATAACTTATCTTTAAGGCTAGAATATTTTCCAGCTTGTTTGAAATGATTTGGACATGTTTTGACAAAGTTTAAAAAGTTCGGACGTCCGAACTTTCCCTACGCTGTGAAGAGCAAATTCTGTATTGTGAACAGTAACACTATTTACATGAACAGTAACACTGTTCATATGAACAGTAACACTATTTTTCTAGAGAAATTCGAACGCAAGTTCGGACGCATGAGACACGTCCGAACTTTTGTAAATAGTGCATGAACAGTGACTATTGTACACATGAACAGTTCACACTATTTTTCCAGAGAAGTTCGGACGCACAATGCCAAGTTTTGGTCGTCCGAAGTTTTGAACCAACCGTGAACATTACACACTGTTCATATGAAAAGTTCGAACGCAAGTTCGGACGCAGAGGAGAAAGTTTGGACGTCCGAACTTTACTATTACTAGCCGTTTTATGGCCGTTTGAACTCATTTTTGAATTCTATAAAAGCCATAAACTCCAGATTTTTTACAAGAACTTTGAACTTAAGAAATCCTACAAGTTCTAACTTGTTTTATATCAAAATTACTTAAAAAGCTCTCAAATTGCCTTGTGCTCAAAGATTGAAATTCAAGATTCCAAAGGCAACAAAGTGTGAAGGAGAAACATTGTGTAATCATCTACCAACAAAGTGGTAACATCTTACACACTCTCTTTTCTTATCTCAATTGTGTTTTCTACTAGCTCATTGCAAGGTTATCTTGTGACATAAAACCCTTTTGTGTTAGGGTGAGCCACATACTAGATTAATCAAGGTTGTGGTGTAAAACCCGTTTGTGGGTGAGCCTTTGATTAGATTGGTCTTTAGGTTGTCTTTAGATATAAAACCCTTGTGAAAGGGTGAACCTTGTTTGTATAATTACTAAAAGAGGTTGTGAGTGTAAAATCATTGTGTGGTGAGCCTCTTATGTAATTGTTGAAATTGAGCATATAGTGGATTGGTTGAAATCCTTGAGTGTGGACTCAAGGTAGTGGATGTAGATCTTGAAGAGATCGAACCACTATAAATCGTGTGCTCATTTTCTTATTGCTTTACTTGCCTACATAATTGTTGATTGATTGGTTGTGACATTATTGTTTGATGATCTTGTGTTAACCATCAAATCACATATAAGCTTGAAGTTTATTGACTTAAAGAAGAGCTTTTATTAAGGCAAAGGATTTGCATAATAGGAAAAAGATTTTGATAATTAGCCAAAGACCCCCCTCTTAGGTCTTTCAATTGGTATCAGGGCAAGGCCTTCTTTTTAAGGTCTAACAACCTAGAAGTAACGATCATATTGCTAGTTTATCAAATTTGCCTTATATGGAAGGTTCCTCTACAAATAGACCTTCTTTGTTTGATGGTTCTAATTTTACATTTTGGAAATCTAGAATTAGAATTTTTATATGTTCTATTAACTTTGATTTGTGGAGTATCATTGAGAAAGGTCCCTATGTGCCTATGAGAATAAAAGCTGATGGAATTACAAGGGAACAAAAGTCTATGGAGGAACTTGATGAGAACGACTCAAGAACGATAACCTAAACTACCAAGCAATGAACATCTTGAGTTGTGCATTGGACGTGAATGAATACAATAGAGTGAGTGAATGTGACACCGCTCACGATATGTGGAGACTTCTACAAGCAACACACAAGGAAAGAGCCAATATGTGTTTCATGGCAATAAATGATGAGGTACAATCGACTTCTTCTACTTCTACTTGTTGTGATGATAATATTGATTATCCTAGTGAATTACTTGTTGAAATGTATGAAGAATTAAAAAAGGCCTCAGAAAGGAATAAGGAAATAAAATTCAAAATTAATGATTTATTGAATGAGAATTCAAATTTGTTTTGTGAAAATAAAAAGCTTCTTGATTCTATTGAATGCTTGAATATTGAAAAAGAAGTTTTAAATGTTTCTTTACAAAACATGTCCCTTGAAAATAAGATTCTTTGTGAAAAGATTTTGTCTCTTGAAAGAATGCTTGTTGATCATGAGACTTTGAAAAAGAAGGTTGATGAACTTACATCATGTATAGAAAAATTTACAAAAGGAAGGGACAATCTTGATAAAATTCTTGGAGCTCAAAGATCTCCCCTTGTCAAAAATGGTCTTGGTTACAATTATGTAAACAATGTGCCTAAATATAACAAATTCTTTGTTAGAGCTACTTCTACTTCCATGCATCATACTTGTTGTACTTATTGTGGAAAACATGGACATAAAGTCACCAAATGTTATGTTAAAAGAAAAGTAGAGAATGGTGTAAAAACCATTTGGAGAGTTAAGGGAAATATTACTAACCCTCACGGACCCAAGAAAGTATGGGTACCAAAGGAAACTTCCTCTTCTTTATTGCAGTTACTCTCCAATTCAAACTCAAGCACCACTAAATGGCATATTGATGATGTTGGCTTAAAGAATAACAGAAAACACCTCATGCATAATCAAGGTCAAAGCAACCGATGAAGTAACCAATGTTGGTAAATGTTCCTCTCTTCTTTTTAAACAAATGTTGCTTAGTGATAATTTGAAATATAATTTGCTTAACATTAGTCAATTATGTGATAGTGTGAAAAGTTGAATGTGAATGTAATACTTGCACTATACTTGATGGTGTCAATAGTAGAACTATTTTTGTTGCAAATTGTATTAATGCCCTGCCTTGATGAACTTGTTGCTTATAAAGTTAGATGATTTTCCACTCATGATAATGACGGTTATTTATGGCATAGTAAACTTGGTCATGATAAAATGATTAAAATAACTATGATTGAATATCTATGCATTTGCTTGGCCAAAAACATCTTTATGAAACTTCACAAAATGTTCAGACTTGAAGTTTGGATGTAGACCACAAGTTCGGTCGCCCGAACTTATGTGACAATATGACATTTTGTGATTTTGATTAATTACTCGCAAAATGTTGCAATATGTGTTTTATCTTGATAAGCTTGAATGTCTTGTGGCTTATGATAATGATGGATTTTCTTTGCATAAAAGATTAGGTCACGTGAGCATAGATTTGTTGAGCAAACTTTCCTCTTAAGATTTATTGGAAGATTACTAAAAATATGTTTTGAAAAAATTATCTTTGAGATACTTGTCAATATGGAAAACAAACAAAAGAATCTTTCAAACACATGAAAATGCATTTAGACCTCAATCATCTTGAACATGTTCATATGGATTGATTTGGATTTATGAGGTACTCTAGTATTAATGACTTGAAGTATGCCTTAGTAGTGGTTGAGGATCTCTAAATATTCACTTTAGCATTATTCTTTGCTCAAAAGAAGATAAAGTGTTTCATATGATTGTAAAACTATTCAAAAAGGTTCAAACCTCCCTTGAGTGTAAATTGATTTCCATTAGAAGTGACAATGGGATAATTTTACAACTAAGTCTTTACAAAATTTGCTTTGAAAATTGAATTTCATATAATTGTTTCAATTGCAAAAACCCCACAACAAAATGGTGTTATTAGAAAAGAAAATTTAAACTTTGTAAAAAATGGCTAGGTCCATGCTTTGTGAAAATTCTTCCTCAAAAATATTTTTAGTCCAAAGTCGTAAACATCACATGTTATGATAAATAGAATTCTTTTAAGATCATTTTGAAGAAAAACATCTTTTGAATTCTCTTTTATAGAATGCCTCAAATTGTATATTTTAAAATGTTTGGTTATAAATGTCTTATCTTAAATTCTTGTGTTAACTTACTTAAAATTTGATAGAAATCTTGATATTGGTATATCTCTTATCTATTCTTTTAACAAAAAGGCATATAGAATTTTATAACAAAAAGAACCTTACATGATGAGGAAACCATTCATGTTAGCTTTGATGAATCTTACATTTACTTGGAAAGAAAAGATGAAGATGATGTAGGTACATCTATGAATGACTATCAAATCCATCTTCAAGCACCAACTTTGGAGGATCATACCAATGAGCAAGAAATGATTGAACAAAATGATCAACATAGTGGTGACCAAAAGCTCTCAAAGAACTTAAGATATCCAAGAAGCCACCCTAAGGAGCAAATCATTGGTGATATCTCCCAAGGAGTAAAAATAAGGCGGTACTTTATCAATAACTTTATTCTTTTATTGGATATGAGCCTGAAGTATTGATGATGCATTGTGTGATGATTTTTGGATTATTTGTATGCAAGAGGATTTAAATAAATTTGAAAGATACAAAATTTTGGATATTCCTAAATCTCATGATCATTCCATTATTGGAATTAAATGGTTTTTAGAATTAAACTTATTGAATCCGAAGAAGTTGTTAGAAACAAAGTTAGACTTGTTGCCTAAGGATTCAATCAAGAAGAAGGAATTGATTATGATGAAACCTTTGTTCCGAATGAAAACTTGAGTCCATAAGAATGCTTTTGACTTGTACTTGCTTTAAGTTATTTCAAATGAATGTCAAAAGTGCTTTTCTAAATGGTTTTATTGAGGAAGTGGTTTATGTGGAACAATCACCCAGTTTTGCTCATGAAAAGTTTTCTAACCATATTTTCAAACTATCCAAAGTCTTATATGATTTAAAACCAGCTCCTAGAATTTAGTGTGAAAATTTGAGTATTTTCCTTCTTTCAAAAGGATTTTCAAGAGGAAAACTGAAACTACCCTTTTTATAAAATCCTCATGTACAATGATCTATAACTTGTCCAAATACATGATATAATTTTTGGTGCTTCTAATACTTCACTTTGTGATGTGTTTTCCAAGTTGATGCAAAGTAAATTTGAAATGAGCATGATAGGAAAACTCAATTTCTTTCTTGGCCTACAAATCATGCAAACGAAGGATGGCACTTTCATGAATCATGTTAAGGTATAAGAACTTTCATAAGTTTATCAATTATGCTTGACAAGAATAAAAAGGTTTCATAAGGAGTAGTCAACTCTGTTTGACAGCAAGTAGAGCCAATATTATGTTTGTCATGTGCTTGTGCGCTAGATTTTATCTTGTCCTAGAGAGTTTCATTTGATTGCTATTAAATACATTCCCTATTACCTTATTGATACTCTAAGTGATTATGATATATGTTTCAAATGTGGATATGTTATGTGATAACACTAATGCAATAAATTTGATCATCATACTATTCAACAAACTAGGACAAAGCATATAGAGATCACTATACTAAGAGTAATACTTGTTTAAAGCATGTTCACATTAATGAACAAATTAATGATATCATTACTATGCCATTAGCCGAAGAAAGGTTTGACCAATCTTGGAAGTAGCTTAGGGAATTCAAAATCCAATAACTAATGAGTGTATTCAAGTGTTGTAGCTTCAGATGATGACAAAGATGTCTAGCATGGGAAAAGGAAAGAGAAAAGCCAAAGAAAGAGAAGGAGGATCAGTGATTAATGAACCAAGGAAGGTTCATGTTTTGCAAAGCATGTCATGGCTGGATAGATTTGTCACAGTGGAGGCTGCTACTGAACTTTATGACTGGACAAAAAGGAATCATAAGATATATCCAAGTCACAAGGTGGATGTCATCAAACTATTCAAAATGGGTAATATACTCTCATTTTTAAATGATGTGAGCTGGACTGGCTTGCCTATGTTTGATGAATGCTATTACCTTCCTTAGTTTATGAAGTTTATGGAAATATTAAGGAAGAAATAGTTGAGCAAAGCAAATTGGTAATAAAGCTATTCAGTGGTGTTCTTCAAGAATATCACAGGTTGATTTTTGAGATTGATAATGCATTGCTCAATAGAATTTGTGATGTTGAGGATGTTTGGGCTTAGAGATTATTCTTTTGGGGAACATTGTTTTATAAGTAAGTTATACTCACATGAAAGGATTGAGGATGCCTATACACATGGTAGAAGCGTCAAGACTATAAAGAAAAGGAAAATAAAGAAGATGAAGAAGAAATATTGGCAAGGGAAATGAAGACAAAGAGGAGGCATGACTCATCTAGTGAGGGGGAGCAACCTTCCACAAAAGAAGACTATTTGAAGAGGTATTCTCTATTGAAGGAAATGAAGTTGAAGATGATAATCTCACTAGAGGTGATACCATAGTTGCCAAGGTGGTTCAAGAGACATTGAGCAACCATGTAGAAGAAATGAAGATGATGGACAAATTCTTCAAGTCTTTTGCTCTGATAATTCTTGGCAAATTTGATGATTTACAAGCTAGAGTCAAGAATATGGAAGAAGACTTGAGAAAGATTTCTCAAGTTATTTTAAATAGTACAAGTTCCTATAAAGCCAAAGAAGAAGAAATGAAAGAAGATGAGAAAGAGAACAGTGAAGAGAAAAATGAAGAAGATCAAGAAGATAATATGGGTGGAGATGGCAGCAATAAAGTTGACAGTAATGACAGTGAAAATTGAAATGACTATCAATTTATTGCTAAAGAGAAAGACAAAAGATGAAGGAAAAGGCATGAAGCATCCCAAGAAGAAGAAGAACATGAGAATGAAGAACAAAGGGTAGAGTTCAAGAGAACAAGCAAGAAGAAGGAGGTGAAGGGAGTTTAACAAAGTCAAATCACAAATCCATCACCAATTTCCTTCAGCCAAGGGAGGAGGAAAATGTGTTTCAAAGAAAGAAGATCCAAAGATCCTCTCGATTGGTAACTTTCCAAAGCACAACTACACGAGCAAGGAGTCAGCAAATGAAGGAGCCCATCATATAGAGATCAAGGAGACATGGCCATCATGAAGGTTGGTTGTGCCATCATCAAGGAGACCATGAAGCGCATCCAAGACTAAGCATTTCTATCCCTAAACTCTATTTTGTTGCTTATTTTAGATTATGACTTAATGCACATGTTATGCTTTAACATTGAAATTTACTTGTGCCTTTCTAGTCATTATAATGTTTTGAAGCTCAATATGTGAAATCTTTGTGATAAGAGCTTCTTTTGTTTCACTTTTGTTGTCCAAGTATTCTCACTCCAAGTTTAATTGCTGCTAAAAAAGGGGGAGAAGAATTGATTTATCATTATTGAAATGCTACATAATGATTATTGCTGTTAGGATGATAATTACTTGACTAGACATATACTGTTTATGAGAGTAGGTCAATATATTGCTTAATTGCTAAATGAGAGTTGATCAACATACTGCTTATATGTGATACATGTTGTCTCATTTTCATTAAACCCTGTCTTTGATTGATGACAAAAGGGGGAGAAGAAATGTGATGACAAAATGTGTGAAAATGCGAAATAGCAGTGAAATGTATGAAAATGTGAAATAGCAGTGGCAAGGGGGAGAAAGAATGTTGACTGCAAAATATGCTATGTGCTTGTTATATTGTAATGTGCTTGCTGTAAATGTGCTATGTATGAGTGCTATAGGTTGAAATGTAAACTAAAGGTGTATTTTGCAAATATATGGTTGCATTTGAAATTTAAATTGAAAATGATTGTTTTCTGAGATTTTGAAAATGGTTGAGCTGAGATTGTGAAATTTTTCATCATGGTTCTTGACTTGACCTGTGACTTTATGTTACATCATGAAAACAATTAAATACATGAGTTTTGTGGTTTTGCAAAGCTAAATTGAGTGTTATTGTTGCTATACATATTTGAGTACTTCTATAGTTCATTTAAGAATGCAAAATCACCTTTTCAAACTTGCTATCAAAAGTTTGGACTTGAAGTTCGGATGCAAACCAAAAGTTCGGATGCATCCAAACTTTCTTGCCAAAAATGTTTTTCTATTGTTCAAATTGTTTGAAAACTATCTTAATCCTTCCTATCATATTTGAACAATCTTAGAAAAGCTTATTTTCAAAAATAGAAGTTGTTATCTCACATATTTTACAGTTTGGAATTGAAAGCTCAAAATTTGGATGCATGATTTAAAAATTCGGATGCATGTTTCAGAAATTCGGATGCATGCATATTTTGTTACCAAAATGTGCTCTTTTGTTGTTCAAATTGATTCAAACATGTTTCAATCTCTTTTACTATGTTTGAACAATCTTAGGAAAGCTTATTTTCAAAAATTGAAGCTTTCATTTCACTTATTTTATAGTTCGGACTTGATATGTCAAAATTCGGATGCATAGTATCTCAAGTCCAAACTTGTTGAAAAATGAGCACAATCTAAGGGGGAGCATTGTTAAACATTTACAACCTTTAAAACCTTTCTTAGAATCTTTTCTAAATGCTTAAATGCTATATCTTCTATCCTATTAGTTGGAAGGAAGGAGGTTAATGGAGGTTGGTTGGGCCACAGGCTCTTACTGAGACTTTTAGATGTCAATGTGCTCAATTGGTTATTATCATTCTTTGACATCAATGCTTCTTTGTACTACATTGTTTAAATCCATCACATTTTGCATCAAAGTTTATCATCATCAAAAATGGGGAGATTGTTAGCCCTAAGGGCAAATCATGTAGGTTTGATTAGTTTTGATTAATGACAAACATTGATAAGGACTAAAATGCTTGTATATTGTGTGATAGGATTTTTGGATTGAGAAGGAAGCAAGTCTCATTGCCTTGGAGCTAGAAATGCAATAACAACTCAAATATGCCAAAGTGATTGAAGATTGAAGAGTTTGTTCAAGATGAATGAAGGCTTTGAAGACATGAAGTGTAGGTTACATGTGATTAATAGGTAAACATTGTAAACCCTACACTCTTAAGCCTTGGAATCTATGAGTTGCAATTGAGAGCAAAAACCATGATTTAAATGGTTTCAATGGTTTTGAACTTACCAAAATTATCAAGTTTTCATAAATGATTTTTGCACTTAAAATGTCTTTAATAACTTATCTTTAAAGCTAGAATATTTTCCAACTTGTTTGAAATGATTTGGACATGTTTTGACAAAGTTTCAAAAGTTCGAATGCAAAGTTCGGACGTCCGAACTTTCCATACGCTGTGAAGAGCAAATTCAGTACCACTATTTTTCCAGAGAAGTTCGGACGCATGAGACCAAGTTTGGACGTCCGAACTTTTGTGAATAGTGCATGAACAGCGACTACTGTACACATGAACAGTACACACTATTTTTCCAGAGAAGTTCGGACGTACGTTCGGACGAACAATGCCAAGTTTCGGTCGCCCGAAGTTTTGAACCAAACGTGAACAGTAACACTGTTCATGTGAACAGTAACACTGTTCACATTAACATTAATGCTGTTTACATGAACAGTGATTTTCTCAGAAAAGTTCATAAGCAAGTTCGGACGCAGAGGAGAAAGTTTGGACGTCCGAACTTTACTGTTACTAGCCGTTTTATGGCCGTTTGAACTCATTTTTGAATTCTTCTATAAAAGCCATAAACTCCAGATTTTTTACAAGAACTTTGAACTTAAGAAATCCTACAAGTTCTAACTTGTTTTACATCAAAATTACTTGAAAAGCTATCAAATTGCCTTGTGCTCAAAGATTGAAATTCAAGATTCCAAAGGCAACAAAGTGTGAAGGAGAAACATTGTGTAATCATCTACCAACAAAGTGGTAACATCTTACACACTCTCTTTTCTTATCTCAATTGTGTTTTCTACTAGCTCATTGCAAGGTTATCTTGTGACATAAAACCCTTTTGTGTTAGGGTGAGCCATAGACTAGATTAATCAAGGATGTGGTGTAAAACCCGTTTGTGGGTGAGCCTTTGATTAGATTGGTCTTTAGGTTGTCTTTAGATATAAAACCCTTGTGAAAGGGTGAACCTTGTTTGTATAATTACTAAAAGAGGTTGTGAGTGTAAAACCATTGTGTGGTGAGCCTCTTATGTAATTGTTGAAATTGAGCATATAGTGGATTGGTTGAAATCCTTGAGTGTGGACTCAAGGTAGTGGATGTAGATCTTGAAGAGATCGAACCACTATAAATCGTATGCTCATTTTCTTATTGCTTTACTTGCCTACATAATTGTTGATTGATTGGTTGTGACATTATTGTTTGATGATCTTGTGTTAACCATCAAATCACATATAAGCTTGAAGTTTATTGGCTTAAAGAAGAGCTTTTATTAAGGCAAAGGATTTGCATAATAGGAAAAAGATTTTGATAATTAGCCCAAGACCTAATTCACCCCCCCTCTTAGGTCTTTCAGTAGGGTAGTATTCTTCATTAACCACAAGCAAGCTACTCCATCCAATTTCACCAAAAAGAGATAGGATGTTTCCCGTATTGGAGAGCTTGTCGAAATTAACTTTATGTCTCAAGATGATCTTTCTATTTCTCTTACTCCATTCTTTAAGTTCCATGCTTGCCCTTATTGATATGAATCTATCCACTCCTAAGGTGGATTGAGGAACACGAAACCTTCTTGGTTCGTTGATTATCAGCCCTTCATCAACGATCTTTGCTTTCCATTTTCCCTTAGAAACATTGGCTATCTTTGGCCGCACATGATGATTTTCTTTGAAGAAGGGTGAGTTTCAAGGTTAATTTAGGGCTTTAGAACACGAAAATGGGAAAGATTTCAAGTGAAAATGGTGAAATATGGAAGAAATTTAAGTTTGGATGAAGTGGGTTGGGTGCGTTTTGAGAGAAGAGAGAATTCGGATGATAGAAATGAGAGAAATGGTTGTTCAAATGGTTTTAAGACTACTGTAATCGTAAAGTTTGGATGACCAAACTTTCTGGTCTGTGTCCAAACCTGCGCCCAAATTTCTTTGTTTCTTCAACTCCAGCAAATTCAGATAACTGAATTTTTGGTCAAGTGTCCAAATCTTTCTATGTTAGATCTTCCGAAGAGCAATTTGGGCATCCAAATTTCATAATATGCATCTGAACCAAGCGTCTAATTTTTTATGTTTTTGTGACACTTGAATACACATATTAGTAATTGAATTTTGGTATTGTTAAACTTCTTCTAAGGTAGCAAAACCTTTCCTTGGCCTAAGGCTTGGTGAAAATGTCAGCAATTTGTTCAATTTTACACACATAATATAAACACATGTCACATTTAGCTACATGATCACAAATGAAATGATACTTAATCTCTATATGCTTAGTTCTAGAATGTTGAATGCTATTTATGCTCAAATTAATGGAACTAGTATTATCACATAAGATAGGTACACCTTTGAAATCTAAGCCAAAATCAAGTAGAGTATGCTTCATCCATAACACTTGAGCACAACGACTACCTGCAACAATATATTCGGGCCTCGGCAGTAGACAATGACACACAAGCTTGTTTCTTGCTGTACCAAAATATAAGACAACTACCAAGAAATTGACAATGACCACTTGTATTCTTACGCTCGACTTTGCATCCGACATAGTCAGTATCCGAATAAGCAATAACATCAAACAAAGATGATTTAGTAAACCAAAGGCCACAATCATATGTATCAATAAGATAACGAAGAGTACACATTGAATGTACTCTTTTAGACAATATTGAAATCTCGCACATTAGCACATAGCAAACATAATGTCCGGTCTACTTGCAGTAAGATGAAGCAAACTTCTAATCATACCTCTATCATCAACATTTTTACGTTTCTCATCTTTGTCAAGTTTGATTGATGAACTCATTGGTGTGCTAATACCTTTCGCTTGGTCCATTCCAAATCACTTCAATAGCTCCTTGGTATATTTAGCTTGATTTTTGAAGGTACTATCTGTAGTTTGCTGGATTTGTAGGCCAAGAAAGAAGTTGAGTTCTCCCATCATGCTCATTTCGAATTCACTTTGCATTAACTTAGTAAGCTCTTCACACATAGAAACATTGGTAGCACCAAATATTATATCATCTACATAAATTTTCACAAGTAAGATATCATTGTTGCAAGAGAATTTTAAAAAAAGATTTGTATCTACCTTTCCCCTTGAAAATTCATTTCAAAGTAGAAACCACTTAATTTTTCATAGCAAGCTCTAGAAGCTCGTTTCAAACCATATAAAGCTTCGGATTATTTAAAGACATGGTTAGGAAAATTTTCATGAACAAAATCAGGGGTTGCTCCACATAAACTTCCTTATCAATAGTTCAAAAGGCATTTTTCTTAAAAATTGTCTCAAAGGAACTCTATTCATAATATTCCAAGTGATGTTTACGGTTTTGGCCCAAAAATATTTTGGTAAATAACTTTCACAAAGCATAGACCTAGCCATTTCTTGCAAAGTTTAATTTTTTCTTTCAACAACCCCATTTTGTTGAGGTGTTTTGGCAACCGAAAAATTGTGAACAATTACATTCTCATCACAAAGTGTTGTGAAATCTTGATTATAAAACTCTCTCCCTTTATCACTTCTAATATAAATCAATTTGCAATCAAGAGAGGTTTGAACCTTTTTGAAATGTCTTACAAATTCATGAAATGCTTCATCCTTTTGTGATAAAAAAAGTACCCAAGTGAATCTTGTAAATCATCAACAATAAAATATGCATATCTCATACCACCAAGACTAATGGTCCTGGGTTTTAAAGTAGAAACCATGTTCTTGGGTTTGAAAGATGTTTTTTGTTTGTTTTTTATATTGACATGCATCACAAAGATAGTTTTTCTCAAAACACATTTTAGGCAATCCTCAAACCAAATCTTGTAAGAAAAGTTTGTTCAACAAATCTACACTCACATGACCTAATCTTCTATGCCAAAGATATCCATCATTATCATGAACGGCAAGACATTTAATACCATTGGCAACAAGTTCATCCAGATATAGCACATTTACATTTCCAACTCTTTTAGGCAAAAAAAAATGCTTTTGCTACTTACACCATCAAGAATTGTACAAGTATCACATTTAAACTCAACTTTGCATCTATTGTTCCACAATTCGATAACAGTAAGCAAATTTTATTTCAAATCATCAATGAGTAAAACTTGTTTAATGAGAGGGGAAGATCCTTTACCAATATAACCTACTCCAAGAATTCTTCCTTTCTTCTTGTCACCAAAGGTAATAAATCCATCATTTGTGGCTTGAAGTTCTCTAATGAGTGAAACATTCCCCTTCATATGTCTTGAGCATCTACTATCAAGGAACCACTTAGTGACACTTGATCTTGGGAGAAGATGTACTTACATCAAATGAGAGGAAGTGACTTGTGGTAACCATATTTTCTTGGGTCCAAGGGGGTTGGTAATAGTTCCCTTAGCTCTGCAAATGGATTTAACAACACTTTCTCCCTTTCTTTTCACATAGCATCTAGTGACTTTGTGCCTATGTCTACCACCATAAGTACAACAAGTATGAGGCATAGAAGTAGATGTTGCTATAACAAATTAATTTTTATATTTTGAAACATTGTTCAAGATTGTAGCCAAGACCATTTTTCACAAATGAAGATCTTAGAGATCCAAGTAATTTTTCAAGATTGTCTCTACAATTTGTAAACTTTTCAACACATAAGGTGAGATCATCAACTTTCTTTTTCAAAGTATCATAGTCAACAATTATTTTCTCAAGAGAGGAAATTTTTTTGCACAAAGAGATTTTTTCTCAAGAGACATGTTTTGCAAGTAAACATTTAAAACTTCCTTTTCAATATTCAAACAATCGATGGATTCAATGAATTTTTTGTTTTCACAAAATAGTTGAGCTTTCATTCAATAATTCAACAATTTTGAATCTCATCTTCTTGTTTCTTTTTGAAACCTTTTTTAATTTACTATACATATCAACAAGTAATTCAGTAGGATCATCAATATCATCATCACAATAAGTAGAGGTTGAAGGAGTAGATTGTACCTCATGTTTCATAGCCATGAAACATACACTAGCTCTTTCGTCATTGTCATCTCCATTCTCTTTATGGGCATGTTGATCCCAAGTGTCAATTATTCCCTTTCCTTTCTTGAGAGATTTCTTCTTCTTGAGTTTGGCTTCTCTCTCCTTTTCTAATGCTTTAGGGCAATAGGCTACCAGGTTCTTAGTAGTCTTGCATTCATAACATTATGGTTTGAATAATGATGATGATTGTCCACCTTTCTTGGAAGGCTTTTTCCCATTTTGAGAAACCTTTTTTTGTAGAATTTCTTAATGAAACCATTTAGAAATTCACTTTTGACATCCATTTCAAATAACTTAAAACCTTTAAAGCAAAAGCGTGCTAAAAGCATTCTTATAGATTCGAGTCTAGGTACCGAAGTAAAAGTTTCATCATAGTTAATGTCCTCTTCTTGATTGAATTATTGGGCAACAAGTGTAGCCTTGTTTCTAACAACTTATCCAGATTCATTTAGTTTATTTCTAAAAAGTAATTTTGTACCAATAACAGAGTTATCAAGGGGTCTTGGGACAAGAATCTAAACTTTGTTTCTCTCAAATTGATTTAATTCCTCTTGCATAGAAACAATCCAAAAATCATTACAGAAAGCATCATCAATGTTTTTAGGTTCAATATGAGATAAAATGGCAAAGTTGTTGATAAAATACCGCCTTGGGAGTCATTACCAATGATTTGCTCCTTAGGGTGGCCTCTTGCATATCATAAGTCTTTAGGAAGCTCTTGGTCAACACTAGGTTGATCATCTTGTTCTTGCTCAATCATTTCTTCTTCTTCGGCATGATATTCCAAAGTTGGTGTGTATGCCCTAAGGGAAAATCTTATAGTTTTGATTATGACAAACATTGACATGAGCTAACTTGAGTATTTAGTGTGTGATAGGATTATTGGATTGCGGAAGCTAAGAAGCCTCATTGCCTTGAAGATAAGATACTAAGGACATCTCAAAAAGTGTATAGAGCATGTCCTAAGGATTGAAGGATTTGAAAACCTTGGTGTAGGTTTACAACTGCTTAAAAGGTAAATCCTTGTAAACCTTACACTTGTTTGCCTTTGGAATCTAAAGAATTTTCAAGAGAGCTTAAAACTTGTTTTCAATCATAAATGATTTATCTTACAAGTGTTTTACCGAGTCTTGACAATGGCTTTTGGACTAAAAGCTCTTAAAATGACCTATCTAATAGTCCAAAATAATTTCAAAGTTGTTGTTCTGGATATCCAATCATTTTGACAAAGTTTGAATAGTTCGGACTCCAATTCGGATGTCTGAACTGAATACCTTGGCTGCTGAATTTCAAGAGAAATTCGGACGACTATTTTGACGCTTGTGTCCAAATTCGATCTACCGAATTTATCCTGGCAACCTAAAACAAAAAAAATTGGACGATTATTCAGACGCAAGAGTCCATGTTCGGTCGACTGAATTTCACTGTTTACTAGCCATTATTTGAATGTTGCAACTGAATTATAAACCCTGTAAAAGACAAAAACTTCAATTTTTTGGGTAGTTCTTGTGCCTTTTAAGAATTTTTACACTTCCCAATCATTCTTTATCAAAACGCTCTATTTTGTCTTGTACTAAAAAGTTGAATTTCAAGGTTCCTTAGACAAAAAAGGTAAAGGTATTCAAAATTTGTCATCCTTTACCAGGTTGTTGGTAACATTCTTCTCTCTTACTTCATCTATTTGTTTTATTCAAGGTAATCTTAAGGATAGAAAACCCATTTGAAAGGGTGAACCTTGATTATTGTAAGTGAAAAGAGATTGTGGAGTAAAACCCTTGATGGGTGAGCCTCTCTTGTATTTTAATCAACTTTTGTCATAGTTGAATTTGGTTGAAATCCTTAAGTTAGGGCTTAAGGTATTGAATGTAGATCTTGAGTGATCGACCAACTATAAATTGGTTGTGTAATCTCTTCTCATCTCTCTTGTAAATTTGGAAACTCATTGTGTTTATTTGCATGACTTGTTGTGAGTTTGATTTCAAACATCTTCCAAGCTAATACATAAAAAGGAAAATTAGCTAAAGATCTAATTCAGCCCCTGCCCCTTAGGTCTTTCATGGTGCTTGAAGATTTGTTTGATTATCATTCATTGAAGAACCTATATCATCATCTCTTCTTTCCAAGTAAATATTAGATTCATCAAAGCTCACATATATGGTATCCTCAACACATAAAGTTCTTTTATAGTAAATCTATAAGCCTTTTTGTTAGATGAATAACCAAGAAAGATGTCTTCATCCAATTTTCTATCAAATTTTCTCAAGTTGTCACGTATATTAAATATAAAGTACTTGTAAAGAAACACCTAAAAATAGGAAATTGAGGGAGTTTTACCAAATAGAAGTTCAAAAGGTGTTTTTCTTCAAATGGTCTCAAAGGAACTCTATTCAAAACATACAAAGTAGTGTTTACGGCTTCTGCCCAAAAATATTTCAAAAAAGAATTTTTACAAAGCATAGACCTAGCAATTTCTTGCAACGTTTGATTTTTTCTTTCAACAACACCCATTTTGTTGAGATGTTTTGCCAGTGGAAAAATTGTGAATAGTTCCATTCTCATCACAAAGTGTTGTAAAATCTTGATTATAAAACTCCCTTTATCACTTCTAATATAAATCAATTTGCAATCAAGAGAGATTTGAACATTTTTGACATATCTTACAAATTCATGAAATGCTTCATCCTTTTGTGATAAAAAAAAGTACCCAAGTGAATCTTGTAAAATCATCAACAATAACATATGCATACCTCATATCACCAAACTAATGGTCCTAATTGGTCCAAATAAATCAATATAAACAAGTTCAAGGGGTTTTAAAGTAGAAACCATGTTCTCGGGTTTGAAAGATGTTTTTTGTTTGTTTTCCATATTGACATGCATCGTCTTTTTCTCAAAACGCATTTTAGGCAATCCTCTAACCAAATCCATGCTCACATGACCTAATCTTCTATCCCAAAGATACCCATCATTATCATGAACGACAAGACATTTAACATTATTGGTAACAAGTTCATCTAGATATAGCACATTTACATTTCCAACTCTTTTAGGCAAAAAAATAGTTTTTCCACTTACACTATCATGAATTGTACAAGTATCACATTTAAACTCAACTTTGCAGCCATTGTCACACAATCGGATAATAATAAGAAAATTGTATTTCAAATCATCAATGAGTAAAACTTGTTTAATGAGAGGGGAAGATCATTTACCAATATAACCTACTCCAAGAATTCTTCCTTTCTTCTTATCACCAAAGGTAACAAATCCATTATTTGTGGCTTGAAGTTCACTAATGACTGAAACATTCCCCATCGTATGTCTTGACCATCCACTATCAAGGAACCACTTAGTGGCATTTGATCTTGGGGCAAGATGTACCTACATCAAATGAGAGGAAGTGACTTGTGGTATCCATATTTTCTTGGGTCCAAGCGGGTTGGTAATAGTTCCCTTAGCTTTGCAAATGGTTTTAACACCACTTTCTCCACTTCTTTTCACATGGCTTCTAGTGACCTTGTACCCATGTCTACCACAATAAGTACAACAAGTATGAGGCATAGAAGTAGATGTTGCTATAACGAAGTAATTTTTATATTTTTGAAACATTGTTCATGATTGTAGCCAAGACCATTTTTCACAAATGAAGATCTTAGAGATCCAAGTAGTTTTTCAAGATTGTCTCTACCATTTGTTAACTTTTCAACACATAAGGTGAGATCATCAACTTTCTTTTTCCAAGTATCATAGTCAACAATCGATGGATTTCTCAAGAGACATGTTTTGTAAGGAAACATTTAAAACTTCCTTTTCAATATTCAAACAATCTATGGATTCAATGAGTTTTTGGTTTTCACCAAATAGTTTTGAATTTCCATTCAACAATTCATCAATTTTGAATCTCATCTCTTTATTTCTTTTTGAAACCTTTTTTAATTCACTATACATATTAACAAGTAAATCACTAGGATAATCAATATCATCATCATAACAACTAGAGGTTGAAGGAGTAGATTGTACCCCATCATTCATAGCTGAAAAACCTAAGAGGGGGTTGTGTTAGGTCTTTGGCTAATTTTTGAAAACCTTTTCCTTTTTGAGAAAATTGGTGTGTAAGATATTTGAAATCAAACTCTGAACAAGTTATGCAAGTAAACACAATAAGTTTCCAAATTGAAAGAGAGATGAGAAGAGACAACACAAGTAATTTATAGTGGTTCGATCACATAAGATCTACATCCACTACCTTGAGCCCCAACTCAAGGATTTTAACCAAATTCAACTCTGACAAAAGTTTATCAAAATACAAGAGAGGTTCACCTAACAATGGTTTTAATCTACAGCCTCTTTAGTAATCAAGGTTCACCGTTTCAAATGGGTTTTATATCCTTAAGATAACATTGAATAAAATAAATAGATGATGTAAGAAATAAGAATGTTACCAACAACTTGGTAGATGATGACAAATTTAGCACACCTTCACCTTTTTTGTCTAAGGAATCTTGAATTTCAACTTTATGGCATAAGACAAAAGAGAGCTTTTTGATAAAGAATGATTGTCAAGAGTAAAGATTCTTAAAACCTCAAGAACTGTTCAAAACTTTAAAGTTTATGTATTTTGTAGGGTTTAAAAATCAGTTACAACGTTCAAATAATGGCTAGTAACAGTAAAATTCAATCGACCAAACAAAGACCTCTACGTCCGAATGATCATTCGAATTTTTTTATTTTCAGGTTGCCAAGATAAATTCAATCTATTGAATATGGACACAAGCATCCAAATAATCGTCTAAATTTCTTTGGAAATTCAACAGCCATGGTATATAGTTCAGACGTCTGAATCGGAGTTCAAACTATTCAAACTTAGTCAAAATAATTACAAATCAAGCACAACAAGTTTGAAATCATTTTGGACTATAAAATGGATCTTTCTAAAAGTTTTTAGTCCAACTGTCGTTGTCAAGAACTTGGTAAAACACTTGTAAGATAAATCATTTAAGATTGAAAACCAAGTTTTAAGCTCTTTTGAAAATGCTTTAGATTCCAAAGACAAACAAGTGTAAGGTTTACACTCGGGTCTTCAAGGCCTTCAATCTTTAGGACATGCTCTACATGCTATAACTCTTTGAGCATATTTGAGTTGTCCTTAGCACTTTATCTTCAAGACAGTGAGACATCTTAGCTTCCACAATCCAACAATCCTACCCCCCAATAAATATTCAAATGAGCTCATATCAATGTTTGTCATGAACAACATGCTAAGATTTGCCCTTAGGGCTTACAATAGCCATGAAACATACATTTGCTCTCTCTTCATAGTCCTCTCCACTTTCTTCATTGGCATGTTGATCCCAAGTGCCAACTCGTCCCTTTCCTTTCTTGATAAAATCTTCTTCTTGAGTTTGGCTTCTCTTTCCTTTCTAATCTTTAAGGCAATTGACAACAAGATGTTCGGTACTCTTGTATTCATAGCATTGAGGTTTGAATAATGATGATGATTATCCACCATTCTTGGAAGGTCTTTTCCCATTTTGAGAAATCTCTTTTTGTAGAATTTCTTGAACTTTCTCACTACCATTGTCATCTCATCTTCTTTTCAATCTTTGTCTTCATCACTTGATAATTCCTCTTGCTCACTATAATTGTCGGAGGTTTTAAGTACAACTCATTTTCTTCCTTTCTCTTCACCTTCAAGATCATTTAGTCTCTTGATTTTCATCTCATGTGTAAGCAATGATCCAAGGAGCTCTTCAAGAGGAAGAGTCTTCAAGTTTTTTGATTCTTCAATGGCAAGAGTCTTTGGTTGCCAGGACTTGGGTAAAGCATCCAAAATCTTTCTATTTTGTTCTCTAAGTGAATAATTTTTCCCATAGAACTTTAAGCCGTTGGAGATCTTGGTAAATCTAGTGAACATGTCACTAATGTTCTCTCCTTCCGTCATGGTAAATAACTCATAATCTCTTACTAGCATTGCAAGCTTTGATTCCTTCACTTGATTAGTTCCTTCCTACATTACTTGAAGAAATCTCCACCTATCATAAGTAGTGTTGCATCCACACACTCGGGTGTATTCGTTCACATCGAATGCACAACTTAAGATATTCATAGCCTAGTAGTTCAATATCATTTTCTTGAGTCACTTTCATCATAACAATCAAGGTTCACCCTCTCAAAAGGGTTTTATATCCTTAAGGAAACCTTGAATAAAGCAAGTAGATAAAGTAAGAGAATAAGATATTACCAACAACTTGGTAGATGAAGACAAAGCTAGCACCACTTCACTTTTTTGTCTTTAGAATCTTGAAAAGTTACTTTGAAGCACAAGAAAAAAAGAGAGCTTTTTGATGTACAAATGATTTGGATGTATGAAGATTCTTAAAGTGCTCAAAACTACTCAAAAATATGAAGTTTATAGCTTTTTTAGGGTTTGAAATTCAATTTCAATGTACAAATAACAGCTAGGCAAAACTCCATACTGAATTCTGTCCCACTGAGTTCCGTCCCATGCAGGGTAAACTCAACACCAAAAATTTTTTTGTTTTTATTGAAATTTTTTACCGTATTGAATTATGTCCCGCTGAGTTTTGTCCCATGCAAGCTAAACTCAACACCCAAATTTTTTTTATTTTTATTGAAATTTGTTATTTCTTAATAATGAAATTACTTATGTAGTTAGTATATTTTATTACAATGTAATTGTTAAGTTAAATTTGTAGTAATTATCTTAATTATTTACATCAATAATTTGTTTATTTTTTGTAATGTTGCAAGTATTAGTGACAAATATTTATCGACACTCGATATATGAATTGCAAAAGTACGAACAAGGCCCAAAAAATGATGTTTCATCGAGCACTTTATAAGGATGGTCAAGGATCTTCATCATTGTCCGATTCGTCTGAAGAATTCCTAGATCTTGATAAATTCGACGATTTGAGTCCTTATTTGGAGACGCACTATATATTTTTGAGTAAGCAGAAGTTGGTAAATTGTGTGAAGGCAATGGCTTTGCAGGTAAAGACCTTGTTGATAATTGCTTGTTCGAAACAAGATGATAGAAATGGTAGTGGATTTGTTGAGCTTAGGTGTGAGAGGGGCAGAGGTTATAGAAAATTTATTTTTGTGCCCAAGGATGAGCTAGCAATGGAGGCAGGGACATCAGAAGAAAAGGAGAACATAGGCCGAAAGCCTAAGGGTACAAAGAAGTTTTATTTTTCTCTAAAATTAATGGGTAGAGAGCATTATGAGGGAGCGTAGAGTCTTGCAGTTAAATGAGACAAACACAACCACGACCTAAACAAGACCTGTCATGCATTAGTAGCGAGAATGACAGATCGAGAGTTGAAAATTATAGAACAAATGAGTAAATGTCAAATTAAACCGCAACATATATTATATCATTTGAAGCAAGAAAACTCAAATAGTGTCATCAGGTTTTTTATTCGATAAAACCTTAATTATGCTTCTTACTGGCCAACGTATATCTCTGAATTAACATATGCAGATGGTATATATAACATAGCTTACTGGTTAGTGTAGGGTAAATACTTTGTAGAACACCAGGCACAAGTTAAGGGTAGTGAGTATGGAAGGTCGGACAATGGTTTAGCAACTTTTTAAATTATTCACTAACTATGGGTACATTCACAGAGTGGAGCCAAGAGCCAAAATTCTCGGTGACTGTGTGTTCACTCGCCCAAATTCATGTGCACTTACTCATCCATATCCTTTTGTATTGATAATGGATACGACGTAGAAGACTAATTAGTATGCTATATTGATAATGTAGAGTTATCTTATTTTACTTATATTTGATATTACACCACTAATAATATAGGGCCAAAATTTGTACGTGTTCTAGTCTATCATAATTTATTTGAAATAGATACAACATGCCAAACTTGGATATCATTGGTGTTACGCCGATCCGCTGAAACATTCTAGTTAATAATGCTTAGATGAGCAATGAGCAGACGGATAGTTACTGATCTATTGTGCATTCAAACTATCTTTGATAGAGGTTGCCCCCACATGTTATCGTGACTGATCATGAGTCCGAGCTAATAAAAGTCATGTCAGATGCTCTCCCTAATTTTGAACATTGTAAAAAATATTGAGCATCAATGTTATAAGACGTGTGGCAATAAGCGAACTGTAAAAAAGTTTATGATAATTTCGTGGAGAAAGCTAGGTGATTCCCTTACAGATGAGAAGTACCAAGTTAATTATTCAAACATACAATCATCCCAGTCGTGATTCCAGAATATGCTGAGGTATTTGGACCAGACATGAATCCACAGCGGGAGCAGTTTGTTCAAGTCTAGACAGGACAGATCTTACACTTCGGAACAAAATAAAAAATCGTGTCGAGAGCTCTCACTCAACTATGAAGTCTTATCTTATGATAGCTTTTAGTGCATTAGACACTGTTTGGTCGAAAGTTCATTTCATGATTGAGGCTCAAATCCCAAAGATTAGGGGGACGCTAGAGTAGTGTTGGTTTGTCAACAAGTACGAGATTCGTTTGCATCCCATCTTGGGTCCCCTGTGCTGCAAAGTAATGCACAAGGCAATGCAACTCATTTTAAAAGAGTAGGACCGTGTAAATAAGATATGACCCTACATCAATTTTTGCTGATGTTGGTTGCGGCAAAGTCATGGACTTTCTTGTTCCTACTAGGAGCAGTGGCAAACTCTAAGGCACTACCCCCTAGACTTCTCGACACTAACATCACAACACCTCAATCATTCTTCACCACATCCGTATGATGCACACAATTCAAGACTTTGCAAAGTTGATGATGAAGAGAGGTCAGGAACAACACCAACAATTTGTGATTTAAATGATTTAGATGCTTTTTCTCGAATACAATGGTTTTCAAGAACTAACCACCTAGTTGACAAAGGGCCATCCGAAGAGAGACTCGATCAATAGGAATATCCTATTTGGCGTACATTCAGGTTTCTCATAATGCCTTCAAGCGCTCATCTGGTAGTAGCAGTTTCTGAGGTTGAGGCGATCGTTCAATGAGTCGGCCCATAGGCCGTAGCAATTCTAGAAGGCGGGCTAGGCATCAAGCAGTTGTGGCTTTGATTCCTCTACTGGTACTTCTGGCTGTGGAGATATGGGAACTTCCATCTTTCCTTGTGGGAACCATTTTCCTTCATTCATCCTACCCTTTATATCTTACTGGGTTAACGTGAAGGCAGATGGGAATTGCGGATTCTGAGTGATTGCCTTTTTTAGACATTGGGGTGAAGACGCGTGGTTCTAGGTCTGACAAGAGCTATGGAAGGAGATTCGTTCAGGGTTGTACGAGGGTATTGTGGCGGGAAAGGGGAGGGGCCAACAGATTACGACATTGTTACGCCAACTAGAACACTAGGATATTCATAGGCCCGCCCCATTCCCCTTGATCAGTGGCTCACAATACCCGACATGGTTTGAGTGGTAGTCATAACATACAACGCAACCTTCATTTGTTTTTCTAAATCACAGTCGTGGACGTATCTCCTTCTAGACTCACAATATGACCGTGCAGACACAATTATTGTGATTGAACTGGTAGAGGACGCTGACCATTTATTTGCAACGTGTCATATAAAAATAATTAATGCATTTAACATTTACTTCTTTTTACGATTGTACAGTTTCAAATGGATGGTGAATTTTCAATACTAGTTACACATCTTTCGTGGATTCACTACAAACAGGCCTCAGTGGCTGGATGGGTTGTTGGATTGCATGTTGGTGTACGCTTAAAGGAGCATGAATAAATATATTTTGTATGTATCAATTGTTCATAATTAGTACAATTAACTTGTCATTTGTATTACAATAATATATACTAGTTACGTAAAGTATTTTGTTAATAAAATTTAACAAAAAAAATATATTTAAAAAAAATTAATAGTCTGGAAATAACCAAACTCCATGTTGAATTTCGCCACAAGCCCCCCTTTCTAAACAAATGTTAAACGCGCCTCAATGTTGATTATTTTTAGAATTTTTGCCTCAAAATACAATTCATTGTTTTAAAATTTGCTAGTTATTGTGGTATATTGGCATATTTGAAGCATTATTCATTGCATTTGCACTTTAGGGGGGAGAGAGAGAGAGAGGAGAAAGAGTATATTTAACAAAATAATTAATTTTCTTGAATTAAAGAGTACATAAAGATGTGCTTTTTTTAAGGCCCAAACAGTCCCAATATAATTAGATGTTGCATTACCCTTGAATTTTGTTGGTCTATCTAGAATTGCATCTTGGCCATCAACCTGCTGCAACGTTTCTTTGCCAACCATTGTAGCCGTTAATCTGCAATAATCGTGGGTGGCTGAGATGTGGAGAATTTTGTTGCAATAAACGTACATGGCATCGGAAATTTTTCTATACCATTACCAAGTTCACTGGGGAGTGAACGATGTTAATATTGGGGATAATTACACTTCTAACTTTGAGGTTTGCACAAATTATGAAATAAATTCTTTTATTTGAAAATTACATATTTACCCTTCAAGTTATTTGGAAAATTATAAATTTATCCTTTAATTCACAAATCAAATAACATTTTAATATTTATCATTAATCAATTAATGATGTGCTAATGAATTTCTCATAAATTAATGTTAAGGTTAAAATTACCCTTCTAAATCTGTAAAAGTTGCTACATCCTCTGTACAGTATATTAATTTATTAAAATACTATTTTATTTTTAAATTTTTTATTTTATTAAAGTATAATATGCAAGATATCCTTCATATTTTATGAATATATAAAAAAATTACTCAAATTTTTTAGTAAAATAAAAATATAATATAGTGGATAAATAGATTTTAGATCTTTTGTATAGGTAATTTTGAATTTCTATGTTACTTTTATAGAGATCTATCAGTCAATTGTTAGTTGATTAATAATAAAAATTAAAATGTTACTTTCCTAAATTTAAGGGTAAATTTATAATTTTCTTAACAGTTTAAAAGGTAAATTTATAATTTTCAATAAGAAAGTTTATTTTATAGTTTGGATAAACTTTAGAAGTGTAATTTTCCATTAACATTGGTTATAGGTTTTCTGCGACACTTGATATTCTCAAAGTAGCATCCTATATGGTGTTGGGCAAGGATTCATGTTTCTTAATATGTACTTCCTAATCCTCCAATGAGTTAGGGATTGATTATTTAACAAAAATGTTACTTTCATTTCAAAATATAAGGCATTTTAAACTTTTTTTGTATAGATTAAAAAAAGAAATTAAAGAATTTTTTATTATATCATTAACTAATTATACTAATATATAGAAAATAAAAGAATTATATTAATAGTGAAGTAAACTTTAGAAAAATAAACCTTAAAATTTACAAAATACTAAATATTTTGAGAAGAAAGAAAATGGTTAAACGATCTTATATTTAAAAATTTAGAAGACTTATACAAAGAATTAGATGAAGTTTGAAAATTTTGATACTTTTAAATCTTCTTAGCTAGCATAAAAATATCTTCTATGCACGGATATATATCTATAGGAATTAATATTTGCATCACCCCTTTTTATATTTAAAGTTGTTCACCTCTCATTTTCAATATTTACTTTCTCCGTCTATAATCACAATCTCTCTTTTCTCAAAACAAAGTTTTTTGAAGATTTAAGAAACTCTGATCCCTTAAATTTTTCGGTAAGAAATCATTCAAACTCGTTTTTTTTTTTTTTCTTTGCCCCTAGCATCTGAAGCTATTCTTTAGAAAGTAAATTACGAAGATAACCTTGAACATCCGAAAGCACGATCTGAGTGTTTGTGGTGGGCCCCTGGTGGTCAACAGAGGGCCCCTTAGCAAACCAAAGAGCTCTCGAGGTTTGGGAGCTAGTGACCGCAGATTGCTCTCAAGTCGTTGGTCCAAAACCTAAGAGAGACCGCTCTCTGGGGTGTTTTCCGGGTAGACCCGAATTATGGATCGTGTCTATCCAATAGTACTTTTTTTCTGATAATTATATTTTTATATTTTTTATTTTTTATATTTTATATTTTATAACAATTTATAATTACTAAAATAGATGTTAATGTTTCTTAAGAGTAACATAGCATTAGTATTATTAGTGTAACATTATATTAAAATCATTACAAGTGTTACAACATTAGTATTAATATTATGAAATTATTATCACATTATATAAGTAAATTTATAAATTCACAACATATTAGTGGAAGTAATTAAAAGTAAAAATAATTTGTAATTAACTAAAATAATTATACAATAGTATGACAAATAATTTAGAGTATTAATAATAATAACCGTATTACAATGCCATTGGAAACAAACCCAAACAGATAAAATACCCGATAATAACACCCTGTAACGCTTGCATAAAAAACCCAACAATAACGTCCATAACACTTACATAAAATACTCAAAAATAACGCCCCGTAACATTTGCAGGTTCCTAAAATCGCAGCAATAAATATCAGCAATTTTTTTTTTTTGTAATAACCGTACTACACTACGTTGCATTACACCGGCCAATCGCCCCGTTATTTGCCCCTGCAAGTATGTATTTGACCTAATCGAATTCAATTTTATAGCCCAAAAAAAAAATATTACCCTGCTCCCACATCATCAATATCGAATAAAAAGAAGGAAAACAAACCCCTCATAATCTGGAAGCAACAAGTACTTTCAACAACTCGCTTAACTGTAGATAGGCACTAACTTAAGATCATATCAAAGTCGAGCATACATGCCAATCCAGCCAATATATTCGAGCACCTAGTCCTTTTTAACATTTTTTTTACTCCACAAATAATTTGGCCGTCAATTGATGATCCAAGAACCTCAGTATCACAGAATCAGCAAATACAAATCATTACAAGACAAGCACTAAAACCTTTAAATAGATTGCAAATGGAGAGAGAAAAACCATATCCGAATCAAGAGGCCAAGTAAATTTCTCAACAAATAAACTAGTTCAATTCCAATCCAACAGCAACTCCAAACATTTTAGCACTAACTCTCCGGAGGAGGGGCTTGGGACTTCAGGAGAGGCTGGAGAGCCTTGACAACAATGCTCATATTTGGCCTAAATTCAGCCTCGTACTGTACGCATAGTGCCGCCACTGCTGCCAGCTGCATCAAAAGACAACATAAGTAGCACTTTTAGTTGCTATTATTTTTCTCTTTTCCTATCCTAGGGCAACAAAGAGAGGGAGGGTCATCAAAACAAGCAAACCAAGGCAGGGTTGGTTCAAAGAATTGAAGACATGAGAATGAAGGAAAAGAGATTTACCTTAGCAACTCCTTTAGCAGGATAGTCCTTCAGCTTTGGATCTATACATTGTTTAACCTTGTCTTCACTCAGTCTTGGAGTGGCCTAAAGTTACACAAGGTAAATCGGGTCAACTGCAAATTTGAGTACCAGGCAAATGAAATAGAAGGCTTGCAGCTTGACTCCAAATATAAGCACCAACAGTAGTTTACCAAGGAACTTGGATGACATGGAGAGTGGGATGAAAAAAAATAGGAGCAGAGCATGAGGCGAAAAACAGGAAACAGAGTAAAATGCTCACCCAAGTAACAAGAGACTGCTGCCCACGAGGCATATTGTGATCAACAGGTTTCCTACCGGTCAATAGCTCAAGTAGAACCACACCAAAGCTATACACATCACTCTTCTGTGTCAGCTGTCCTGTCATTGCATATCTGCTCAACATTATAATGAATCAGAGGATTAGGAAATGCAATAATTTTCAGAATATTGGAACATTATGCTGTGATTATCTAGCGTAAGATAAACAGAAGTGCTTTTGTGAATGTTTTGTTAACGGAATTGGAAGGCTAATATGCACCTTGAATATTTTTTCAATGAGGAAACAAGTCCCCCTAAAACAGGTCAGATTGGTTTATCATTGGCCTCATTCACGTAACTATCTCATGAAACGAATGCAAGACAGGCAGAAAAGCACAAATCTTCAATGTCCAGACTGCATTAAGTAATGCCCTTGAATTATAACCCTAGTATTAGTTATATCCTTAAACTTTAAATGTGATCATTTAATCCCTTGACTTTCAGTCAATGATTTGAAATGTCATGATTATCCCTAGCTGTTTAGTAAAGGAAAAAACTAACTATGCCTTGTGCATGAACTTTACGATTCCTATTGCATTACTACTCCTATTTAAGTTTATCAGAATATAAATCTCAATAACTAGCACGAATACCACTGTTATCTGCATAATATATTTTTTTAAACAGTTAACCACTTCAAAAAACTAACAGTAGTCTTATGCTCAATTGAAAGAAGTGTAATTTCCCCCTCCTCCTTTTTAATGATGTGTAAGGGGCAATTCAAACCATGGACTAAGAGAGAAGGTAGTTAAGTCACTAAACTAAAAGATCAGAGACCAAAATGATACTTAGGTCATAGGTTATGATGTAAACATTATTAACCCTCACAAATTCTGCTTCATATGGAACCTAATTGAAGGTTCTGAAATTAAAACCATTTGAAGAAGAGACGATATTAATTGCTAGTGTAAATTACTCAGGCCAACCCAGATTAAAGAGCAGTCAGGCCCTTTCTTGAGCATCAAAGTTTACCCAGAGTAAAACTATGAAGATCTAACGAATGTAAACCATCTAATGATTCATTGAAGGATATGCAAAATATTTAGCCCCAAAAAGCACAGGCAGCTTGTAGCAATTTAGCTTTCATTTCTACAAAACTGAAAGATATCTTGTTTTTCTTTGCCTAAGACAATTGTTAAAGGAATACTAGGGATTCTTTCACTCAACCGCTGTCAAAATATGTATTCTCAACCCACAAAATCCAGCTTTCAGCAGAACATTGTCAGTGAAGCATAATCAACTTCTTTGGAGACAAAATTTTGTTCTTTCACAGTCTAAAGGCAACATTTCAATTTTATGATTGAAGTTACAAATTCAACCTTTGAAGTTATCCTAGCAACGTAAGTCCTACCACGACGTGAGCGTCAAACCTTCTCCATATGCATCAAGGTGAAAAACAGTCATGCGTAGTCAAATTCTACTTCAGCAACAATTCTTGAATTTGTGAGGTAGAGACAAAAAGGTTTAAAAAATCATCGAACAAGAAAGAGAAGACAAAGTTGGCATACTCTGGTGCATGATAACCAAATGTTCCCAGAACTCTAGTTGAATGAAGGCGAGCAGCCATGTCAGGAGCCTGATTTGAAAGGTTAAAATCTGCAATCTTTGCTTTATAGTCTTCAAAGACAAGCACATTGCTGGATCTGATATCTCTGTGTATTATAGGAGTTTGAACCTTCTCATGCAAATATTCAAGTCCTCTAGCAGCATCGACTGCAATTCTTACCCGTGTTTTCCAGTCAAGTACAGGACCAGGCTGAGCACCTTGTACTCCCTTCCTGCCTGCAAGTGTCCAAAAAAATAAATTTTTTTATTATCTGTTCTGCGACAGAAATGTTACAATAATACAAATAATAATAATGATAACTACAATAACCAAGAAACTTGACAACCTTTCATCAAGTATACATTAAAAAACAAAAAAAATCAACAAATAATTTCCGTACCGTGCAATATGTCATGCAGAGACCCCATGGTTGCAAACTCATAAGCTAATACACGAAGGTTTCCTTCTACACAGTATCCAAGTAACTCAACAAGATTTTCGTGCTTCAATCTTGAAACCATGGAAACCTATTTTAAAAAAAAAAGGAGGAATAATACTCAAATTTGATAAAACAGACTGCAATAGAAAAGCAATATAAACAGTTGCATGTAAAAACGTCGTTATCAGTATCAAGTTTCTAAATCACCTACCTGAGTCAAGAACTCAACATTTGATTCTGGCTCAGATGACACATCAAGTTTTTTTACAGCCACTGTTTTTCCATTCTCCAGGTTTGCATAGTATACTCTTCCATAAGATCCTTCACCAATTAAAGCCTTTGATCCAAAATTGTCAGTTTTGTCTTTCAATTCATCCAGAGTCAAAGCTGGCACCTCAATAGGTGGTACTGCTTTCTGTGTTTCTGAAATAACAGGAGCTGATACCTTCGATCCTCTCTGGTGCCCTAGACGTTGAAAACAAAATGTACGGTAGTGTGAGAAAGAATTCCATGGATACTGTCCATTCACATGACATTGAAAATGTTTCAGTAAAATCAATTTAAATGAATTTTTTTGCAGCCTTGCAGGAGAGAAAAGCACACATCTGAGGTTTGTGTTTCGTTGCATGTCCTTGTTTTGGAATTTTCCTGCACAATCTTGATACAAGGATCACCAGCACTTTTATAGAACAATATATGTCTAATTAATATATTTGGAATAGTTATTTTTCTTTCATTTCATCAATCTGGTGTTCCGGAGACACACAATGACATAGTTACACCAAGATAGATGACTGTTAATTTAGAGCCTTGATTTACCTTTTTGACTATTCCTCGTCCTCTTTCTTGTATTACTCCTTCATTCACAAGATTTCTTTAGTTATGCAAAAGAAGAAACACTTTCTTAATTTTACTCATTCTAAATTGTTAACACAGCAGTTTTGCAGAAATCTATTTTCTAGAACAAGACCTAATAAATAAACCATGCCCCTTTGTGTAGCAAAGCAACAGCTTGACAAGTTAGATGGTGATCTTGCAAGGTTCCAAGAAATTCTTGCATGACACCAATAGAAAGATTTAACGTATTTTTGTAGACCAAGCAAGCTGCAATCCTTTCTCATTGTAATGCCTCTTGGTGTTCACAAAAATCCCAATATCTTGACCAAATCACAAATCTTGAGAACAAATGCAGTAAAAGTGATATGTTTATCAAAGCACGGGATCGATTTAATTTAACCTTAGACAAAATCATGATTTATGATCAAAAGATGCTAATTTTTTTGGCTTCTTGTTTCAGCTTTTAACATCTCATTGCTTAGCTAGTATTAAGGGGTACTAAGAGTGCAACCTACACATTACCAAGGTTAGCTGTACCTCCGAAATTTGTTGAAGGACAAAATTTTGGGGGTCAATAAATATACCGTTAAGTAATTCCTAGATCCTGAAAATATTGATGGGTACTTTTCTTTAGTAGCTTTTGTCACTCCTAGGAGCATTCTTTAAGGGTTAAATTTCAGTATTCACATGTTTCTAATTTATCCATCTCTCTTATACTGCATGTCATCAACAGAAAGACTCCTTTCTACTGTATTGCAAATAATACAACAATTTGATTTACAACAATCAGTCTATAGAAATGTCTTCAAGCAAAGCATTCCCCAAGATATCTGGCGGAGAGAGCAGGGATTTTTTCTTCTAATCCCTCTACCACACGTCCACTTTTGCCTTATCTAAAGCTACCCACAGCTTCCATTCAGCAACTTCTTAATATCAAAACCATCAGTTTTCGAGCCAATATGGCTTTTCTCATCCCTTCACACATCAAACAGCTACACCTATATCCTCATGCCTAATGCCATAGCTCTATGTCAAAACAGCAATAAATAAATGATTAGAACTTATCTACTGGTCCAAAAAAGGTGAGACAGATGAGCCTCAGAGGATCGCCTCCAGGGAAGATGTCAAACTGTTTTCTTGAAAGTTTCAAGAACCCAGATAGCTAATAGTCAAAGCAACTTAGAAATTAGGTTAGCAACACCATCAGGAGCAGTAAAGAGACTATACCGTCAGCATGATTCTTTGGGCTTCTAAAAGGTTCATTCTCATTCGACGGGTAAGACTCCTCAACTTGACAGCTACAGCACAGCCACCTACGCATCCTTGCTCTCTTTCTCAAATAAAGATCGTCTTCAGCCCTTGTTTGGTCCAGGTGTACAAAGTAACTGGGAGGACTTGCATGTGCCTGTCAAATAATAGCCATCCATGAGAAGATCACAGAAATTCTGAATCATGTTCATTAGATACAACAAAATTACCACCATCCTCTCAGATGATCACAATTGTTTGAACAGCACACACGAAGGGAGATATAGAAGTATAAATATGTACATAAGAAAAAAATTTCAAAAACGAAACAATAAGTCTCTTCCTTTGGGACATTAGGGGAAACCTTGCATTCACGTGCAACAACATAAAAGGTGATTTGAATGAAGACTTATATCAAACAATTTGTCGCAGCTGAGTTCAATAAAGAAAACTGAAAACATCAAAACTATAGATCTTCAATGAATCCTCGTAAACATAACCTAAAGCACAATAAATGCTCCCTCCTCCACATTTCTACGGGCAATAAAAGCACCACATCTAATCGGGCCTAAAGCGTACGTAACCCCAAAACCTCAATTGTCATCATCTTGTACCGATGAATGCCAGAAACCTTGAATAAAAGCATAGAAAAACCCAACACCAAAGATACCAGAAAAAATTTTCCAAAGCAAGAAATGCCCAAATTCAAGCAAGAACCACGGTAATCAGAAAAGATTCTTACCACTAGACCAGTCCGATGAAAATTATCATCCATCAGAAATTAAGTTCAACCCAGAAATGAAATCAAACACAGAGACATCACAGTTGAAAAAAATACCCCCAGAATCCAATTGGTCAAAAAGATTGCCGGGAACCATAAAATTCCATCAACAAACACTATCAATCCAAAGTCAATAGTACAAAAAAATTAGGCCGAGAGATCCGAGAAAGAGAGACGGGACAGACAAAACACACGAAATGCCTGTGCCAGAGAAAGAAAGAAACAGGGACAGAATATCAATCAAAACTAACAACGATCAAGAAACAATAACAGCCACAGACGACGAAGCGATATTCATGGCCTTCGTTTACCTGAAATTTTCTTGCGTATTCTCTCTCTCAGAGGCTTTCTCTCTCCTGATTTTGTAAAATTAGAATTTGAATGGAAGAGAAAAGGGTTTTTGGTTGGGTTTGATTGGGGGGAATCGGGAAAAAAGGGATAGAGAGAGAGAGAGACAGGTAAGGAGACAGCCAGGCAAAACAATGAACCAACGGACGAACAATGCGAACGGCAGAGGAAAGGAAAGTTTCCTTCTCTTTGTTTATTTATTCTCTTCTTCATATGCATATTTACACAGCTTAGAGAAAGTGGGGCGGTGGTCGAGTTGGAGTTGCTTTACTTCTTGCGTCAATTTTTCTTTGATAAATTTGATATGGAGTTGAATCTAAGATAATATTAGATAGGGTTTAAATTTTATAAAAATAATTATTTAATAAAAAATTAATTTTTAAAATAAAATATGTAAATTAAATTTTAAAACAAAATTTAATTAAAATATATTCTAAATATATAATTTAAATTTTTGAATAAAATTATATCTTATATTTTAATTTTTCTCATCGTTTTTTAACACATACTTCTCTCTTTTTCAAAACCTTCAAATTTATCGTGTTTGAAGATTTTTTAACGTAGTGTTTGAAGATTTTTCAACGTTATAGTATCAAAACACTAATTTAAACATGTGTAATATATGAATATATTTTAAAAATAAAAAATATTAAATGTTAGATGTGGTTTTCGAGTTAAAAGTTTATTTATTTTTAGCTTAAAAAACTTTTTTTAAAAAAATATTTTAAGAAGCTAAGGGTGTATTTAGATTGTTTTCTGACACGGAGTACGATGCAAATATCTTATTTGGGTCTCACTTTTTTCTCTCATAAAAAATTTTCTCTCTCAAAATTCAAGATAAAAAATCTTAAAATAAAATATTATCCAATCACACCCTAAGTTATGGCTGCTGACACCGAACCAACCTTGACGTCGTAGGGGTTCTGGAAGGAAGGTGTGATTCGCCTACACTTCACTCAGTAAAAGAAAAAAAAGATTCGCCTACACTTCAATGCAGACCACGCTGAAGAAATTTTTAAAATTCCTTTATGCAATACCAATACCTGGCCTCGTGATGAGCTCGTATTGGGGTATAGGAAGAAAAAGATTTTTTTTTTTTGATAAGTATATAGGAAGAAAGGATCATTCTCGGTCTGCTCAGCTTTTTTCTTTTCTTGCTAAACGAATTAACTACATTAAAAAGTAAAAAAAATAAATTACACATATATATAATAAAAAAAGTATACATTATTTATCGTAATAGAAAAATCATACATAAAAATCTTAACTGAAATTAGTACAATAGATAAAAAGTAAAACAAATACAGATATTTTTAGTGCAACTATTCTTCAACTTCATAATAAACTCAAATTCACGTAAATTTATGACAACAATTTATAAAAGTTTAGACATATTAATATTTTTATAGATTGTTTAAAATTAAGATGAAATCTAAGAAGAGACCCAAATCTAATTGGGATAGTGAAATATCTTTAAAAAAATGGTAGTATTTAATATAGAAAGATCTAAAAGAAAATTTACCAATGAAGCAAAAGAAGGATAATGTTTTATTTAATATCTAAAGTTTGAAGTAAAATATATAAATATCTTTAAATTTTTTTTTGTCGTTGCAATTCTTAATAAATTTTCGGTCTGCCAAAATACCCCAACTATCTATCTTTACTTAAACCTCTAGAAACAAGGTAGGAAATAAGGAGGATAGTGGTTGAATATGATTCTCCTATTGAGCACATGGGATTGTTTTGGAAAAAAACTGATGTGGGTTGTCTAATTTACTCTTGAAAAAATAATACTTGACAACCATATGCTTTTTTTTTATTAGATGTTTGAACGAACATTGGTAATTGAAGTATTTTGGAGAAGCAAAATTTCATTAAGGATCATATCGGTCAAAAATATACTTTGAGAATGTTAATATATTTTGTTTCAAGCTTTAAGAATTAAATAAATCATTCTTTTAATTTACTTCAAACTTTAATGATTAAATAAATCATTCTACAGCAAAAAAAATTAGTTATAAGACTCTAAAGGGAGAAACTGCAAAACAAAAAAAGGTGTGGGAACACCAAGTAAAAGAGAGAGGAAAAAAATTCAGCCAAAACCGAGCATGGGTGAAGAAGACGCTGGCAGAGACTTGGAGTGCAGAGAGACAAAGAACAACAAGAGAGAGAATATGAAAGGTGAATCCCATCCCTACCCCCCGCCGGTCCGTTCAGCTTATAACCTCATTTGAGAATGCGGATAAATGAACCAACCCCGCTAGGGGCATCCTCAGTTGCTAAGTAAGGAGGCAGACTTGTGGAGCAAAATTTCATTCCCCTTCAAAGCTCAAGATTTTTCTTTGGAGAGTCCGACAGAATATCCTCCAACACGCCACATACTTGCATCAAGAATTAAAACCTTCTCTCCTCTATGCCAGTTATGCAAAGAACGGGATGATAACCTCTCCCACTGCCTCTTTCACTGTCATATTGCTAATGAGGTTTGGAATCTAACACCATTCTCTCATCTAGCAAGCCAAGCACAAACACACAAAGTTGATGCACTTATTTAGCAAAATTTAGAGCTCCCTGAGGAACACGGTTCGCTATTTGTTTATATGGCTTGGGGAATAGAACAACCGGAACGCTTCCATTTTTCAAGGGGGAGGGCGAGTGCCGGCAGAAACCTGGAAGCTTGCTCAACCCTATGCTTCTGAATTTCTTTCTATCAAGATTGATTTGAACATGGAAGAAATGCGGAATTGGCAAGAATAACTAACTAAAACAATTTTTTTGAATTTATTTTTAATTCTTACAGGGACAAGATAAATTAAGAAAATTCAAAGAAGTTTAAGATAAACTTAGACTCCTAAGAAAAAAAAAGACGATTCAAAAACAAAGGAAAGAAAGTAGTTATCGTTTATGGTTTCTAACTTGACTTTCTGTGTTGCTTTTCGGTCAATGAGGCTCCTTCTTCAATCTAGGTCTTCCATCTTTGAGGTCCATATCAACAAACTTGGATGAGCCAGAAAACAAATAGAAATGAGAACCCAAATCATGAGAAGAATCACTGAAATATAAAGAATCATGAATAGAGTGGTGCTTCATATATTTTAGAACATCAAAGGTCACCTGGTCATCCCCCTTTCATATCAATTAATGTTCTTTCTATAGTAAAAACGGGTATTCCTAATATCAAAGGCAGTTCATAATCTTCTTCCATATCAAGTACCACAAAATCAATATGGAACGTGAATTTATCAATTTTAACAGACACATCATCTATTATACCTCTAATATATTTAATTGATCTATCATCAAGTTGAAATATAATAACAGTATTTTTCCTCTCTCTTAAGCACAATTTATTAAAAATAGATAAAGGCATCAAATTATACTAGCCCCAAGATTACTCAAAAAACTACTGAAAATTTTGACCCCCCAATATAACAGGGAATTTTAAAACTCCATGTGTCCTTAAGCTTTGGTGGCATTTTGTTTTGTAGAATTGCAGAACACCCTCATTCAAGCATATCCCTTCTTCTTATTACCTACTAAATCCTTAAAGAATTTTGCACATATGGGCATTTGTGTTATGGCATCTGCAAGAGGAATGTTAATATCTAGTTCCTTGAAGTTTTCAAAGAAACTTTTTAAACTCAAGATCATCAATTTTTGCAAATTTAACACATTGAAGAAAAGGTAAGGAAGGGGAAGTTTTATTATGGTCACTGAAGTGTGACTTTTTTTGTCCATGTATTTTATTTTTATTAATATATGTGTAACTTGTGTGATGCTTTTAAATTAATTAGTTACCATAATAAAACTACTTGTAGAAGAGTAATCAATATTAGAATTATCCATGTCAAGCTTACCTTTCTGTTTAGTTTCCTTTTTGGTCTAATCTCTTTGCCGCCTCTTCGTAGTTCCTTTTTCGATTAGGATTACTAATCCTCTCAATCCTTGGACTTTCCAATTCTCTCCTGCTTCTTAAGGTAATTGCCCTAAATTCTCTTGGATTCTTCTGTGTCACTAGGCAAAGAACCAGAAGGTCTAGATGAAAGTGAATTTTCAAATTAGACCTACCTAAATTTCCAAGTTCTTGATGCTTGTTTCAACACTTTGGAATCTATGTTCTCTAGATGCCATGAATTTTTAATTTTTTAGTGTTTGAAACAAGTTTGTCCACAATGTCCTCCAAATTACGTTTTCTTTCCTGAGAGTAAGAGAATCCAAGAGGTGGTCTTTGCTCTTAATTTTGATTTCAAGACAAATTGGGGTGATTTCTCCAACTTGGATTATAAGTAAATGCTTAGAGATTATTTCACCTTTGATTTTAACATTACAAGAAAAAAGAAAATTTAAAACAAAAAAATTTTAATTTTTAATCGGTTTCAAACATAATATTTAATATTAATATTTGTAGATTATAATTAAGGTTTACGATGTGATGTAACAACCCACTTGCTATATAGGGTTTTAGAGAACCTCGGCCGAGAACTAGACTTCCGAACCTTAGAATTAAGGACCGAAAAGTCCCAGATTGAGATTTATGATTATATGAGGATAAGTGATAAGTTAAAGGGCCTAGAGAACCTAAGTAATAGTAAAAAATTTATTAAACTTTAAACTTGTCGCATAACCAAGAGTAAAAACTAAAAAGTTAACTTACACGACCAAACTGAATAATGGATGGGGAAATTAAGTCAAGAGATAGCTTATAAGGGTAATGACAAGTTTAGAAGAGTTAAAAGAATGTTCTTGAAGAGAGAAAGCACAAAAATACCCCTGGAAATGTTATTAAGAACTTTAGTAAAGGAAGGGCAAAATGGTCACTTTCTACCCTGGAGTAACTTTCTAGTTTTGCCGTTCATTTGCTTGAGAATTTTTCAGATTTCTCCCATTATAGCCGGCCATCTTACATTCAAAATGAACATGCAAAAATCAAAATAAAATATATCCATCCTAGCATAATCATGAGCACCTCCTTAAGTGGCGAATGCATGTTCTTCCTTCTCTCTTTAGATTATCCAAGGCTACACTCAAAAGGTTATGCTAACTTGCTCCCTCTCACACTAACCTGCAATAGCCAGCAATTTCACCCTCTTTTCTCTCTCATACAACAGGCCAAGAGGTCAAACTAGAGAAGAGTTAATCTTTCATCAACCCTTTCTCCCACACTCTCTCTTCTCCATTCTCTCTATTTTCTCTCCATCACTTTTTCTTCCTTTCTCTTCCAACCATGAGCTCATGAGTAACTGAGCACGAGATTTCATAATTCTTTCTTCTTTTTTTTTTTTTTTTTGGCAAAGTGTGAGTATTCATTTGTATTTTTATCCCCTGCACTCATTTTCATGTTTAATTTTTAAGGAGAAACTTCTTTTCTCTTGGTGTTAGGCAGACAGCCTGGAGATTTGTTATTTTTCATCAAGGTAAGCTTGATCTAAGGATTTATTGAAGAAATCTTGGAGTTTTAAGTTTATAGATGACGTTTCTTGAAAGTTTGAGCGAGAAAGAAGAAGTTTGAGGGATTATATGCAAGAAAAATACTACCTTGTGTCAGTTTTGGATGATCCATTCTCCACTTGCATTTTCTTCTTCACGTATGAGTTTTGTTTTTTGAGAAAACAGCTTTGGTTTCTTGTATAAAGTGACAGCAACCACTAAAGATTTGGGTATCTCAGCTAGGTTGGTTATTTTCTGAAAAATGGTCACGAAACAAGGGCTGGATAGTATGTTTTCCAGCTTTCCTTTGGCCAAAATCACAAGGATATGAAACTGTTTTGAGGAGTTTATGTTCTTATTAAAATTATTATGATCAAACATGCTTTCCTCAAGAAAATTCTGAGGGTTTTCACGAGAGAAAATCCAGATTTTTGTTAGAGATAAATTTGCAAAGAACAAATGGTGAAATGGATATTGGCAGCTTTGCTTCTTTGTTTTTCCTTGGCTAGAATTTGAGATTTTTTATGTGTTTTAAGAGATGTATTGAATGAAATGGAGAATATGCGTGATGAGCCTTGTTTCTCCCTTGATTTGGTAGAAACATGTTTAAAAGGAAATGAGTTCATGCAGTTGGAAAATTGATAGTGTGTTCTGTACAAAAATCTGGACAGCCATGTTTCCACTACGGATAGTGAGGAAAAATCATGAAATAAGAGTAAAATTTAGAGCAACATTTGAGCTTTGAAAACTGAAAGACATTAGTCATTCAGGACAGTCTAAATGATGAATGGAATAAGGGAAAAACTTCATGGAAATGAAGGAGTTTTCTTGAAAGTTTTACGAAGGAAGGAAGGTAGAGTTATAAAGAACCTTTGAGCATTTTCTTTTTAACAAAGTGGACAAGAAAATCTTGAAGAAAAAGAGACGTAGAGTCTCAGTTTTTGAAGGAAAAGAAAAAGAGGAAATAAAATCTACAAAATACAAAATCTCAAGAGTTTTGTGAAAAAGATTGACTAATGTTTGATTGGTAAAAGATGAATGAGGATTGGAAATGAGTTTCAAAGAAATTCCTTCAAGAAATAATAATGAACAATACAAGAAGGGACTAAATAAATATTGGAAGGCCATTACAGGAAAAGAAACTTTTAAAATAAAATAAGAGACATTCCTATGATTAGGGAAAGAGAAATCATTGTTTTAAAGAGTTAGTGGACAGCCTAATCACTAGAGTTGAAATTCTTCCATAGGTTAATTTAAGAGAGAGAATTTAAATATTACGGAGGCTAATATAGCAATTATAATATATTAGTTGTTTAACTAGTCATGGGCAACCACAGTTAGTTTGAATCCAAAATAGTCTATCTCATAAGGCGTTTGGTATGTGAATATTAATTGCAGATTAGTTAGAATCTACTTTGAGACGATTAGCTACATATTACTATAGTTATAAATAGAAATTCACTGAGTAAATATGGTGCACAAAGTATGATGTAGTTACGGGCTTGGTTATTGAAATTTATAGGTCCATAGAATGCATACTTTATCAGACCATAGGTGACTTTGAAAATTGAGACTTACCTATTTCTAGTGCTAATTATCAATAAACAAATGCATTTTTTTCCAGAAAAACTATTTTTATATTTTCCTAATATGAAAAGTCATTAAATTGGAAAACGCTTTCTACTTATAGAAAGTTTATATTTTTGGAAAGTGTCAGCATAATTGATTAGGAAGTTTTATTATTTATTTATGCATTACTTGCATCAGAAAAACATGGGAGTTTAATTCCATTGGGGGTTTCTATTTTTAAAAACTTCTATTTTTGGAAAGGAATATTGAACTTTATTTCAAAACCTGGTAAATTTCGGTAAAAAGTTTAAATAATTAAAATATTTTTGAGAAATGAATTAAAAACATGAATCTAACATATTTAGAAACTTGCATACAACTATTTGAAATTAAAGGCTGGCAGTGCAAATTTGACCGATTGGTCAAACTACAAACTTGGTGAGGACTTATGGCCATTCGGGGCCAAGATTTCTAAAACACTGTCCTGACATTTATTGTTTATGTGTGAAAAGCCTAATGGCACTACTTAACCGGTGTTTGGGCGACCTTCAACGACACCCTTAACGGGAGTTTGGATAACAGAATGATTTCATCGAAAATTAGAGACCCGCCGAGCTCGAGCACACTATGCTAGGCTAGTCACCTCTATGAGGGCCTCCTCATCGCCGATGTGAGGTTTAATCTAGACTCTATGAGTGGTACTATGATATCAGGGGCATTTGTTATCAGGGAAAGGATTGGCTTGATCAAAAGTTATGTTGGGTTCCCGTATAGCGCCTATGGGTTCAATTCCTAATCTTGCATCAAGGCCAGGAGATTAGCTCGAACCCTAGTTGGAGGTTTGAGGATTGAGCTGGTAGGTGCCCCTTCACTCTAATCCTCTGGGACCGGTGTGAACGGTTGATGTGTACAATGATTAAGTGTTTTGGTAGGTTATGACTCGGGATTTCAGGTAACTCCCGAGAACTCATGACTAGCTAATAGAAATGTCAGACTATAGAAAAGAGACACGGAGTTGTATATGTTGTCCTATCTTGTATCGGATAAAATCCTTGGCGAGAGACAAGATAATCCTTCCAGTCAATCCTATATATGAAAAAAATAAAAGAAAAATTATTTTTCATACATAGCATGTAACATGTGTTTGATCTTTTAAAATTTTGGGTTGTAGTGTGTGTTGAGCAGGCGGTTCGTTTGAGTTCCTACTGACTCAATTCAACACCCAAGGCCCTTCATGGGCTTTATGGACTTCCGAGAAAAGAGACTGAACATTTTTATAAAAGAAAGAAAAGTTTTCAAACATTTTATGATTTCCTACACACATGTAAAGCATTCTCATGAATACATACACACACACTCGGATTCACTTAGCTTTTTGGCTCACACTCTTTTAATAATGTGTTTTCAAATGGCTTAAAACCATATGCGAATTAGTAGTACATAAGGATTGGGTCCTTCAGGTGAACAAGGAGATCCCTATACTTTGTCATCTGTTTACTTTTTTTTGTATATCTTGACTCTTCTGAGAGTTTTTATTATATACTTAGATTATGTTGGTTCTGGATTTGTTACAACTTCTTATATGTCTAGGTCTATACTTTAAAACTTACGCTCTACTTATTCATGGTTAATATGAGTACTATTATAATTCTGAACAATTATGTAAGGTCAGAATCTAGTGTTGAGAGGCATGTAAGTACCTACTCAGCCGCAGTGGAGCTAGTGGAGAGGTTGGGGTGCCACACGTGACATCCTACACCTTTAATGAATTTAGATGAATAATTATGACCATCATATAATTAGCATATGTATATATTTTGATTATGTGTGTATATATGTTGATCTATATATACTTATTTCAATTATTATACAAGTATAATATAATATCATACAAATGATCTATTAATATTCGTAAACACACTTA
The DNA here is from genome assembly GCA_030512225.1 of Rauvolfia tetraphylla. NCBI lineage: Eukaryota > Viridiplantae > Streptophyta > Magnoliopsida > Gentianales > Apocynaceae > Rauvolfia > Rauvolfia tetraphylla. The sequence goes on from JAJQKT010000053.1 coordinate 580,395, forward strand.
ATAAGTTAATGACATGAGTTTATAACCTAATAAAAATTAAAAATGCTTCATTGAAAATGAAATTAATTAAAAATTTTAGATTATTTTTTCAGTTTTTTAGTTTAGGGATATAATAAGAAAAATAGAAGTTGGTTTCTGTACGAATCTAAATCGGTTTCAAATTTACATGGTCGGTTTCAAAATAATATATTAAAATATAATATAATAAGTTGCAACTTATAATATTTTATTTTTCAAAATTCTATTATAAATAATATTGTTTAAAAACATTAAATAATCTATTATTTAAGAAATAATTATAATACATATTATTGATTTAAAAATATAATATAAACATATATAGTATAAATAAAATAATTTTCAAAAGAATATCACAACAACAACTTTAGCCTGTTAGAGGAGCACATGATCTCTACACCAACAACGTAGGTTTGAGTCATGCATGGGGTAAATTTCAACCAGATTGTTGGTGTGTGCACATATGTACTCGCTTGGGCAGGCTGCAATGCGCTAGACACGTCTCCTGATCGAGCCAACTGATCTGGGTGGGTTGTCCAAGCCGATTCGAACCATTTGATTTTTTTTGTGTTTCATTCTTTATTTCTTCAATTCGGTTTCAATTCAATTTCAAATTAATTTCAAAATTCATTTTCAAATCAGTTCTAATGTTGTTTAAAAATTAGTTGCTATATTTGGTAAAAAAGTTGGTTTTGGATCAATTTTGAAACAGACTATATTTGGTTTCAAAATCAGCTTCAAAAGTTGATTTCTAAATGGTTTTAAATTTCAAACCAACTTTATTCAGCTTCAAATTTTCTTTTTTCTTGTAGTGTTGGACTGAGTTCAAATTGGACTATATGCGTCCGAATTCAAGTCCACATTTAAGTCCAAATTTAAAAAGTTCAACCATTCAAGTTCAATTAAGCCTCACAAGTGGAAAAACATCCATGATACAATTTTGGCCACATTTGTGCTTTTATGAAGAATAAGTACAAGTCATATACAAGTCACACTTTGCATTACAAACAACTAAACATTTTGCAAACATTTTGCAACATACTCACTCCTCCTTTTGTCATCAATCAAATGTGGTATGAATAGTGAGTTAGAACAAAAGAGAAGCTCTTAGCACAATTGATATCATCATTGAGCTTCAACTAAGAGAAGTACATAGAAACATAGGCTAAAAACATGAAGTTCATAAAGAAGCATAGATACATGAAACACAGACTAAAAACTAACATAAGTCATGATATGAAAAGATAAGTTCATAATCTAAACAAGGGAATAGAGCATGATAGTTGAGATAAAAGGTGAGAAATTCTTAGTCTTTGATTTTCTTTATGGTCTTCACTCTATATTGGTTAGTATTGATGATGGACATGTTCCCCTTGAGCTTATGTGAAGCGGACCATCGCTTGCAGGTTTCTTGCTAGAGTAATTTGGCTTTGGAGTTGGCTACAATCGAGATAACTTCTTGAGCCCTTCTTTCTCACTATTTGCTTTACTCTTCTTCTTCCAAATGAAATGGTGGAGGGGGTAGCAATTTCAACTTTCTCAATTATACTCCCATATTCACTAGCTTCCTCTTGGGTGCCTTTTCCTTCTCCACTTGCTTGTACATGCTTATCTTCCTTATCTTCCTCTTCTTGTGTGCCTTCATCACGTTCTCCTTCTTCATATTTTCTATTACCTCTAGCCACCAGCTCAAAATCATTTCCATCATCATCATCACTCTCTCTTCCTTTGCTATCATTGCCATCATTGTGCTTTTTTTCTTCTTCTTCTTCATTTTTTTCCTTTCTTTTTATCTTTATCTTTCTCTTCATATTCTTGTGCCTTAGAGTTTCCTTCACCATTATTAGAGTTTTTCTTCAATAGATCTTCAATCTTCTTCACTCTTTCTTTCAATCTATCAAGTTTTCCAAGTACCATGGGAGCAAAAGCTTCAAAGAATTTGTACATCTTTTCCATCTCCTCATCATGGTTGTTGAGGGCCTCTTGGAAGACACTGGCAACAATAGTTTCTCCACGAGTGATCTCCTCACCAATAAAGTCTTCCACCTTTTTGCAGTGGGATTGAGGAGTTTGCTCTTCTTCAAATAGTCTCCTCTAGGAGGGAGGTTACTCCCTCTCACTAGGTGACTCATTTCTTCCTTTTGTTTTTCTTTCCCTTGCTTGCATTTCTTCCTCATCTCCTCTTCTTCTTCTTCATCAATTTCCATTTCTTGACTCTCTTCCTATTGTTCTTTCTTTGATGGAGTCTCCTCTTGGTCCTTCAAGCTCCACCTTCACCTAGGATAAGTTGCATTTTCTTGAGGAATTCATCAATGTATATGCTTTTTCTTTTGATGCTCAAGCCTCTTCTAGAAAGTTGAACTTGAAAGTGCTTGAAGAGCTTTGTGAGTAGCCTCCCATAAGGAAATGCCTTGTTCTCCTTTCTCCTTGTACTTATCAATGTGCTTCAAGGAAATATATCTAAAGTTCATTTTCCTATGCTCATCAAGTGCAAGCATCACAACCACATGCATGTTACCTACGTAGGACTTGTTACCAAAGTTAGGAATAATCAATGTGGTAAGCATATGGTGTAGGACACGTCCCGTAGCATCAAATGCCTTAATCTTCTTATCTTTCACTGTTCTACATCTAACTTCATTTGTGAAAGTTCCTTCAAATCTTTTATAGGTGAAAAGTCGATGATTATAGCAATGTTGTCTCGATGAATAGTATCTAATACCTTCATCACGTATCCCAAAGATATGGTTCAATAAACCATCTTTAAACTCAAACTCTATTTGGGATACTCTAGAGGAGTACTATTATACAATTTCATCACCAGTACTTTCTATCCTTTCCTAGTTAAGATTAGCATAAAACTCATATACTAGAGAAGGATAGTTATCATCATCTACAACCAATGAACTACTCCTTCTTAGAGGACTAAAAAGTGATAGTATGTTATCCATACCAGTGCATTTTTCCAAATCAACTTTGTGCCCAAGATTGATCTTTCAGTTCTTCTTGCTCCAATTTTCTAACTCAACCCCAGCTTTGGTTAAGATGAATCTGTCAAGCCCAGTGGATACTTGAGGCATTTTAATCCTCCTTGGTTTGTTAATGATTAGCCCGGTATCCACTTGCTTCCCTTTTTCCTTTTTTTTTTTTTTTTTTTTGCTAATGCTATCCCTCTTTGATCTCACCAAAATGAGTCATTTAGCTAGGAAAATTGGCTTTTCTCGACATGCATTAGTGAGAAAATAAAAATTCTATCCCCAAAGGGTATATTTTAGCCCCAAAAAACTAAATTTTGCTCCCTAACGCTTCTTTTTTTGGTTGCCAAAGGGTCACTATCAGTGAGAAAATAAAATTTCGTCGCTAATAACATATCTCAGTTGTGAATTTTTTTTGTAGTTGAAGGGTGTCATTTGTGACAAAAATTTTTCCTAGCTAAAATTTTATCACCAATGTACAATTTTCTTGTAGTATATCCCAATTCCATGAATTTAATATCCCTTTGGTGTCATTGACATAATATATTCGTTTCCAGTTTGCCTCTTTATATTTCTTTTCTATGAAAAGTTAAAAAAATCATCATATAATAATTCAAAAATTGTAATAGAAAAGAAATGGGGGAGGTTTGTGCTGATTTTTCGTGTACCAAATTCTAGTAAGTGTACTAGTACTCACTCGTAATATATTGGTGAATCAAGGCTTATCCCACAAGAACTTAATTTGAATACCAAATATACCACTTTTCTTAATACAAACCAATCGAATTCAAATGCAAAATAAATAAACACAAAATAATAAAGAAACAACAATAGTAAATACATTAACTAGGATCAATGATCTAACTAGAGCATTATTAATGCAAAGAAATTTCTAATCGATGGCATTAGAAATTTCTTTCCATTAATTGGTAAAGCAAGAAATTTCTCATCAATTGCATTAATAATAACATATAGCCTTCACATTAACTCTAGTTAAAGGGTACCTAACAAAACATAACAAAACACAACATCAATAAAAACTTCAAAGAACATCATAGAATTGATAAAGAATAATTGAGAAATAAAAAAAATCAAGCCTTAAAACGATACGTAGAACCTTCCTCTTCAATCTTCTTTGAGCTCCAAGCCATTTTCGAAGATACCGAAAACTACTAAATTTAATATAAAATAAGTCTATTTATACTAACATTAACCTACGAAACATCGGAAACTGAAAGAAATTGAAAAGGAAATAAAAAGCTATCAAAATCCTTAAAAATCTGCACTTGGACTGCCTTTTTGACCAAATAACGTCGCCCGATAATGGCCAACTATCACCGGTACTTCTCCTTTTTTACTCTCTGTTTTTTTCTAATTAATTGGCACTGGTACTTTGCTTATCAGGCGCCGTTGTTGCATCAATTCACTGCACAGATTGTAAGACTTCAATCTCCTATTTGAATTAAACTAACAGCTGATTTGATTATGATTCTATATAATATTTTTATTGCATATGCAAATCGATTGAATTAATTTGTTAAATGCAATTTATGATATAATTTAATGATTTAGTAATAATAAAAATTTATAAATTTTTATTATAATAAAATTTAAATATATATATATATATATATAATTTATTAAATTAAATTTTAAATTTGATTAAACAAGTTAAATGTAATTTTGCATGTCCCGCAAAGAACAAGGCCAAAGCCACTAGACAGTTTAAATTTTTATTATAATAAAATTTATAAATAAATATATATATATATATATATATATATATATATAATTTATTAAATTAAATTTGAAATTTGATTAAACAAGTTAAATGTAATCTTGCATGTCCGGCAAAGAACAAGGCCAAAGCCACTAGACAGCTATCTGGCTACGATTGAAGAGCAAGGAACCTTGTCTTTTCTTGTCTCCCAATTGAGAGACAATTGACTTTGCTTCTCTCTCTCTTCCTTCTGCTTCGCTAGCAGGACTCCTCCTGTGTCTTTCTTTTGCCCTCTCGCAATTGTCGCGCATGTTCTTGCTCTCTCTTTCTTTTTATTCTTCACATTTTCTTGGAAAAGAAATAATTTCAAGAATGAAATAAACTCAAATGAAATATTGAAAGAGAATTCCATGTTCTTTCATTCTTGACATATAAAATTCACAAAATTATGAGAATAGATTTAAAATAAATAATTTAAAGAATTAGTCCTCATTTAACTCTAGACACATAACAATAATAATAATAATATGATTCTCTATTGGAAATTAAATAAAAAGTAGTGGAAATAATAAAAATATTATAAAATTTGGTCACATAGACACAAAAACTGACTATAAAATAATAACAAAAAAGACTTTAAACTATAACAAAGAACGAAAAATAGAACATAAAAAATGTAAAAACTAAAATTTTATTAAAAATTTTTCATCATACATTCTTTTTCAAACTACTTCATATAATTCTATTTATAGAGTTGGAAGTAACATTTCTCATCATAAGTCATTAGTAGGCTTATTTATAACTTACATAACATACTTTCCATGATCTCCACGTTCTCTAAGATAATAGAGGTAATGTGGATAGTGGTCCATAAAGAATGGATATTACAACTTCAGTTGAAACCTCTAACTTTTCACATTCTATAATGCTTGAGATAATGAGCATTAACATAATTGATATATTCATAACACTCTATTGGATGTCCTTTCACATAAAGAATATGCTTCATTGAAACCTTATTATATAAAAAACTTAGTGGAAAAAATTTCTAATAAAGGGAAAAGAGTACACTATTCTTTATGCCATTATTACTTCCTCTCATAAGATAATCTTTTGAGATTTCTTAACCGATACACTCCAATCAAATGTTGCTACCGGTAAGGTCTTAGTGAATAGCTTTGTCAAGTCATCAAACGATTGATTTTGTTGCACATCAATATCAGATCTCTTGTAGAGTTCATGAGTAAAAGAATCTCATGAAATATATTTTATCATATCTCATTTGATATATTCTAAACTTTATTATCATGCAACAATAAAGTTGAAATTCTTTCTTAGAGGATGTATGTTTGAATTTGTTGTACATCAATATCAGATCTCTTGTAGAGTTCATGAGTAAAAGAATCTTATGAAATATACTTTATCATATCTCTTTTGATATATTCTAAACTTTATTATCATCCAACAATAAAGTTGGAATTCTTTCTCCAATCAAATGTTGCTATCCGTAAGGTCTTAGTGAATAAATTTGTCAAGTCATCAAATGATTGAATTTGTTGCACATTAATATCAGATATTTTGTAAAGTTCATGAGTAAAAGAATCTCAGAAAATATACTTTATTGTATCTCCTTTGATATATTCCGAACTTTATTATCATCCAACAATAAAGTTGAAATTCTTTGTTAGAGGAGATATGTTTAACTCGAATATAATAAAACATTAATATGATCATGCATATTCTCAACCAACAACATGAATTTTTATTTTTTTAATGTAAGTTGAAGACGAAGCTATTATAATCAACATATGTCTATAAATGACATTATTTGTATAATCATATAGGTTATATCTTTTATATCCATCTCAACAGGAGTTAAATTTTCTCAATATTCGAGATAAACTATCTCAAGGAGATATCAAAGAGTAAGCTTAATGCCATCTCAAAATTCATTGGATAGAGAAGAATTAGAATAGATGTCTATTTGGACGTAGACAAGTGTATTCATGCACTAAATTATAGAGTTATGGTACTTCAGGACCAAAGAATTTTTCAATATCCTTTGATAGTTATAAAGAATATTTATCAAGTATAATAGCCCAATAACCATTGATATACTATGTCTATATGAAGCATTTTCAGGATGTTCAATCAAAGTAAAATGTTGATTTTTTGAAATTTTGATTATAATACTTGCTTTTCTAAATTCTTTAGGAAGAATATCTTGATCATTAAATCATCTTCTCATTTGAGGATTTATTTTCAAAATTAATAGATCAACCACATATCAAGTGTGCATCAAAATCATATGTCTATAAAATTTATATATTTGTCTTGTTGGGACATCTATCTAAATAGGAGTATTCATAGCTATAATATCACATTAACTAACTCTATAGAAGTCATCAAACAATCAATTTGCAATTTTATGCAAAAAACAATATTTTGAACTTTCAGTTCATTAATGTTTGTACATAAATGATATCCTTTTTTCAATTGATTATATTCTCTCTCTAATGTGGAGAACACCATTTCAATCAATAAATTATACAACAAAGATATCTTCTGACAAAGAAACACAAGTAACAAGTATAGCTACGTATAGACTTTCTTCATACATAGACATATTTGATCATTCTCTCAATAAAAATTCACTAAGACAATCTCATTATATTCTATAGGAACAATCCACTTATATGCTTCAATCATATCAAGTCTATTAGGGACTTCAAATATAAGTACAATTATCAAATAATAACAAAAATAAACACATATTAAGTGTTATCATGCTTTATTATATCCACCAATAAAAATATATTTCTTCGTAATTATTGTCAGTTCTTACGAAGAATCATACACTGTAAGTGATGACAAATATTTACTTTCATAGTTCACATTTTATACGCAAATATCCATTGCTATCTTTTTGGAATTACACTTAGGTGTATAATTCCGGTTGGGAATACATGTACACTTCGAGTGTACTTGTGACTAGTTCAAACTTTTCATATTTCTCATACAAAATTTATCATTTTGAGTCTTCAGACTTTGATTCAAAAAATACTCATTCTGAATAAACATATTAACGCATTAGTAACGTTGATTTTATATACTTGTGTGGTTCCAAAAGTTTCCAATCATGTCGAGATCTCATCATTTTCACAGTTTTCAGATACCTAAATTTCTTCAAGAAATAATACATCAGTCATGTTTGGAAAAAAATTTTGCTTGAATTTACATCTCCTTGACTTAACATATATGACCATCTTAAGTCTCTACTCCTTTCATAATGTGAAGAATTTGTATTCTTAGAACCGAATTATCGACCATGTTCCAATAGTGTCTCAACTTTATTGGCAGTGATAGATTATCCTTCAAGGATATCAAATATAATAGGAGCATTCTTTGTCGAATGTTGGTCATTTAATATACTTGGTTATATAAATTATTCTTTGAACTTCTATGAGGATCAAAATAGAAGATCAAGATGAGACACAAACTAATATGTTTATCCGACCTCATGTTTTCTCCTCTTTATGATGGGATAACATATTCAAAATTAACAAAATACGAACATTCCCCTTGAGATTCAATCCCAACATATTATTAAAGAATCTCAAAGAGATTCAATATACATAGCACATTTCTAAATCTTAGATGAAAAATATTTAGTTTCTGACCATAAACTAACTACTATGAGGAGAAAGTATAATGCATTGACAAAATATGAAATAAGTGCAAATACATCACAGTCATGAACATTCTGCAGGATATTCAACATTTATCTCAATACAACCAGTATTATTCAAACAAATTGTGTCGTTGAGAGAATGAAAAATATTTAGTTTCTGACCATAAACTAACTACTATGAGGAGAAAGTATAATGCATTGACAAAATATGAAATAAGTGCAAATACATCACAGTCATGAACATTCTGCAGGATATTCAACATTTATCTCAATACAACCAGTATTATTCAAACAAATTGTGTCGTTGAGAGAATGTAAAATATGAGTTCATTATCAATGAATTTCAAATTATAGGTTGCAAAAATCAACAATCTACATACAACTATTTTGTTGATGTATCAACTAATAATTTCTCCATATTCATCCCAAAATAACACATTCAACCCCAAGTAATACTAGTAACGTTCAAATAATGTAAAAAAAAAAATAGCACATAGAAACTTTTCATATTAGGAAACTTCTAGTTCCATAATATTTTATGAATTCTTGATAATTCTTCATATTTTAATGATCTGGGATGGTCCAACCGGTCAGCCAACTAATAAATTATTTAAATTAGTAAACTTCAAGTGTACTTAATATTGCATCTCAATTTCATAAATTCTATGCAATATAAACTAGAAGAGAGAAATGGTAGTATTTATAATTGACATTTATTCGAAGTCATAATAGTAATGCATAAGTCTCAAAAGTCTCTTCATCCAATGTCTCGATATAATGAGAATACCATCAATGCTCAAAAGTTTTCGCGAGACTATATGGAGAATGATGTATTACAAAAATTTACCATTATGGTGAAGATTTGGTAGCTCTTCTATAAATTTTAATCAATTAACTCTTCAAGAGTTCTTGATTAATTAGTTCTTCAAGAACTTCGTACTATCATTATACTTTGGACATATATTTCAAATTTGTCCAAATGAACTACCAATATTGTTTATACAAATTGTATTTTCACCATTCTTGAACTACAACAAACTAAATAATATAGAAGTACTAGAATATAAATATATAGCGTGAAAACTTTCAAATAATAATTACAAAATGATATAAAATAGAAAATAAAAAATTCAATAGTTCAAAAAATCTTATAAACATTCGCAACGCTAAAAAACTCTCTCTAAGTATTCAAAAGAATTGGCTATACTCACATATTATCGATACAAGCATCATTACTATCAGTAACTTTATTTAGGGAATTAAAGCAATATTTTTCTTTCCTTTTGAATCGATACTTAATAGAGATTCATAACATTTTTACGTACTACAGGTACATGACAAAAACTTTTTCATATCACATCTATAACATGTTAAAATTATTACTTCTCATTTTTTCCTTCTCATTATTTTCTCACTTCCAGTGAATATCTATACATTGAGAATTTAATGAGTTGTTCTTACAACATAAGAACAAAGATTATTTCTATTACAATTGTTCTTACAACATCAAAATATTTTTTCAATTACTCATTTAGTCTTAGAAGATAAAAATTCAAAATATTTTGGAACTACATTATTCTCGATATTGTTACTACAGAAGCATGTTCGAGGTATGAGAAAGAAAAATTATTTTCTATATCACATCACCAATATATTTTTCCTTACAACTTTGATGGTGGAGAAATTCTAAATGTGATAAAAATTTGTATACTAATAGACATATTTGTAGCCAAATTTATAATAAATTATAACTAGCATTTACATAACAATCATCTTCTAGTGATCATATATTTTCTAAAAAATTTGCTAGTAATCAAGTGGCTTTGTTGCTTTAGTATTTCTTAAATGGTGTCTTCAAGACCCACTATATCCAGATGGATATTAGCATTATGTACATAAAAAAAGTATCTTTTCAAAAATATCAAAAGTCAAATATTCAAGTTTTGAGGTTTGCTATGAAAATTTAAAGTTAAGTAAGAGAAGTACCTTTCTTACTTGATTATAAAACTCAAAAATTCAGTGGCAGAGTTTCGTGTTCTTGCCTTCATATAAACCTCAAAGATTCAGCGGTAGAATATCGTGCTGATAACGTCATGTAAAATTCGGTTACATAGACACAAAAACTAATTATAAAATGATAACAAAGAGGGCTTTGAACTATAGCAAAGAGAGAAAGAGAGAACACAATAAATTTAGAAACTAGAATTTTATTGAGAGCTTTTCACCATATATTCTTTTTCAAGCTACTCCATATAGTTCTATTTATAGAGTTGGAAGTGATATGTCCCATCATAGGTCATTACTAGGCTCCTCTATAACTTACATAACATACTTCCCATGATCTCCATGTTCTTTAAGATAATGAAGGTAATGGGAATAGTGGTCTACAAAGGATGGATGTTACAACTTTGGTTGTAACCCTTAACCTTTCACATTCCATAATACTAATAATAATAGACATTCACATAATTGATATATTCATAACAAAAAAAAAAAAAATTTATCACTCAAAGATCAAGTGTCACTAAGTGATTTTTTCTTAATAGTAAATGGTCAAGACACATGACCGTAATGCATCCCTCATTGATGATCTACATCCATTGGATGAAGGATTTGTGACATTTGGAGATAAGAAGGAAGGAAAAATTTTTGGTGGAGGTAATGTTGGTAAGGGCATTTCCACTTTCATTAAACAAGCTTTGATGATTGATGACTTGAAATACAACTTTCTTAGTAGTAGTCATTTATGTGACAATGGTTGTAAAGTTGAATTTAGAAGTGATACTTGTTCTATTCTTGGTGGTGTTAGTGATGATACTCTTTTTGTTGCAAATGAAGCTGCTAATGTTTATATGCTTTACCTTGATGAGTTAATTGCCAATGATGTGAAATTTATTGCCACAAATGATAATGATGGATTCTTGTGGCATAGAAGAATAGGATATGTTAGTTTGGAATTGTTAAACATATTGTCTTCTCAAGAATTTATAGAGGTTTGCCAAAAGTGCTTTCAAGAAAAATCATCTTTGTGACACTTGCCAATATGAAAAACAAATCAAAACTTCTTTCAAACTGAAGAAAATGATTTCTACCTCAAAAACCCTTGATTTATTTGGACCAATGATGACTACTAGCTTTAGTGGTAAGATGTATGCTTATTGCCACAAATGATAATGATGGATTCTTATGGCATAGAAGAATAGGATATGTTAGTTTGGAATTGTTAAACATATTGTCTTATCAAGAATTTGTAGAGGTTTGCCAAAAGTGCTTTCGAGAAAAATCATCTTTGTGACACTTGCCAATATGAAAAACAAATCAAAACTTCTTTCAATCTGAAGAAAATGATTTCTGCCTCAAAACCCCTTGAACTTCATCAAATGGATTTATTTGGACCAATGATGACTACTAGCTTTAGTGGTAAGAGGTATGCTTATGTGCTTGTTGATGATTTCTCTACGTTTACATGGGTTTTGTTTCTTGTTCAAAAAAAAAATGCCTTTCATGAGTTCTCTAGAATTTTCAAAAGAGCTCAAACCTCATTGGTTGCAAATTGATTTCTTAGAGGAGTGATGATGGGAGAGAATTTCATAATCAAGATTTTACTAAACTCTATGATGAGTATTGTATCATTCATAACTTTTCGACCACAAAAAATCTCCAAAAACATGCTGTTGAAAGGAAAAATTGCACTTTAAAAGAAATGGCTAGATCTATGTTTTGTGAAACTCTTTACCAAAATTGTTTTGGGCCATTCAAAGCTGTTAACACCACTTGTTACATGATGAATCATGTTCTCTAGAGACATTTTCTAAGAAAAACACATTTGGAACTTCTTTTTGGAAGAAATCCTTCTATTATTTACTTTAAGGTGTTTAGTTGTAAGTGCTTTGCACGTAATACTCATGATAACCTTGGTAAATTTGATAGAAAATCAAATGAAGATATTTTCCGTGGATACTCTTCCAATAACAAAGCTTATAGAGCTTCCCATAAAAGAAAATTATGTGTGGAAGAGTCTATGCACATGAGCTTTGATGAATTTAACATCTATCATGTTATATAAAACCCCAACCCAATTTAGGGGTCCATATTAGATTAGGCTTGTGAGAAATTTATACATGGGCTTGAACCAATCATATTATGGTGTTTTAAGAATGTTTTGATTTTTGCAAGGACTTAATGAATTAGAGTTATTATTAGAGGGGCTTCTTTGATAATATTTTTAACTGAGGAAACTTTTGGCAGATAAGGAACCCTTTTAATTAGTCTTGATCGATTGTTAGCTTTTTTCTGTATTTTGATACAGAGAACACCTAGAGAGCATAAGAGGAGACAAGGAAACAAAGAATCTTCATTTCGGATTCTCAATTTAAAGGTAAATAAACTCTCTTTTTCTATCAGTAGATAGTTTCAGAATCAATTAGGTGTTTAGTTTATGTAAGAGATGGTGAACATTAAGGTTTTTCATGGAAAAGTCAGGGATTTTTTATGCATTGGGGGAATTTTATTATTTTGATGATAGGGAATAATTCAAAGAGTTATGGAAATGATTATTTGAGTCGATTGAGAGATTTGTTGCGCTATTTGTCTTTTGAGGTAAGTGGCGATCGACTCCTATGTTCTGCATTTTTATGAAAAAAATAATCTTGTGTATTTTTTGAAAGCCTGCTCTTGTATGTTTCTATATGTGCATTGTTAGAATTTGATTTGAGACTTTTTTTGGTTTGGTGATTTGGGAAGGAACATGGTCTACCCTTTTTTATTGTTTTTGCCAGCACAATCAGAAATTCAGAATACCTATTGTTTTGGCCTACCTAGCGGGATAAATAGCTAGGCTTGACGTCAAGGATTAACCTCTTTGAGCCTTGTTAATCTTAGCCCTAAGAAAGTGAATGTTTGTTGGTGAAATATGAGTTTGAATCAACGAGTTGTAAGGTGTTTTAAAAAACTAATTACTCTATGTACTTTAAAAGTACTTGATTTGAGTTTTGCAACTTATTAAATGCTACAGCTGTTTTGATGAGTTGTAAAATTGGTTTACTAAGTTTGTTGCACAATAGTGAAAAAGAAAATTTTCTTATTGAAGGTTGATCTCAGTATTGTTGACTCAAGGATACAACCTTCTAGTTTTGATGACTAACGAAACATGTTTAAATAATCTAATGAATATCTATTGAGATGATTTCAGAACATGCACTTTGAAGGATAATGATCAAGCCTCACAAACTCAAGAATCAAGCAATGTACTTCATGGGTATAATTTTAAGATTCTTGTTAAGAATTGATTTGAGATAAAGTGTCCCAATGTATGCCTTAGTCAAATTCAAATTCTCAGTTCATAAAATATGCCCCAAAAAAATTTTACTTCAAAATTGCATTTGGAAATCTTTCGAGAAAAAGGAAAAATGTTTTGACTCTGATCTCTGTATCAAACTATTTTCAAAACTATCAAGCTAGATGCATTTGTATCAAGCTACTTTTATTAGAGTACATAATCTCGAGATAGTCAGCATGATAGTGACTAATCACTTTTCACCTGACAGTGCGTCAACGCGTAATTAAAGCTAGACAGAATCACATTTTCAAGTTTACAGCTAGTTAGAATCACTTTTTCAAAAGTAGTCAAGCCTCATCTTTTTATACTTACGCAGATTTGGTAAAAAGATGTTTTGAACCATTTTTTGAGAAAAAAAGAATAAGCTGACTTTTTGTGAAAGAATCAAGCTAGGACGCCTGGAAGTCACATGTTTACCTATGCCTTATAAAATGTTAATTTTTCTGAAAAGGAACTTTTTGACCTTTGAACAAGAGTTGACTAAAGCACCATTTAACTGAATTATCTTTTATCTTTTCATAAGATATTGTATATGTTATAACTATAACCTTTTACCTTCTTAAGTCTTCAAGAAATGAATGTGTGTTTCTTGTAGAAGTTGAGAGTTTTTCAAGATGAGAGTAGAAAAGCTAAAATCTAAGAGAGAAACACTTTCGGACATCAAAGGAAAAAGAACAAAGTGTGAGCTGATATTGGAAGCAAGTGAAATCTTCTATCTTTTCATCTTCATCTCTTCACGGTTCACAAGTTTCGGTTGTAAACTTGTGCCACCAAGGCCAAGGAGGTTCTTGGGTGGAAAATAGTTGCTAGATCTATTGAAAATTTAGGGATATTTGCTAGATCTATTGAAAAACTATGGTGATAGTTGCTAGATCTATTTACAAAACTAGTGTGCACAACTTGAGAATTTCTTGGGCATAAGATACTTAGGGTTGTATGGTTTGATCTCTACCATTAAAGAGAATGAGTTATTAAAAATACTTAAGATGAGATTCTCAAAGAGTGGATGTAGGTATGTTACCGAACAACTATAAAAATCCTCATGTCTCTCTTCATTCCTGCTTCATTTTGCTTTGATATTTAGCTTGGTTTACTGTTATTTACTTTTTATTTGGCAACTATATCTTTTGAAAAAAGGATCAAGTTTGAAGCATACTCTCCACATAATGGAAAGGCATGCTGAAACTGTTATTTAGACAATGGAAAACTATCACAAAAATGGTCTTTCAAAGTATCTATTAGTTTGATAACTTTTTGAAGCTATTTTCATATTGCAATGATTTACTTGGCTATTCACTTCTATGCATTCTCCAAAACAATGAAAAGTTACATACTGAGTCCAATAAGACTTTCTCAAGATACTCAAGCTAATGTTACACTGAGTTAGCTCAACCCCATGAAAATTAGCTTGAGACCCTACTTGGACTCTAACTTTCATTTTACTATCCGGCTAATAGCATGTCAACTTTTGTATTTTCAATTTCGCATTAAATTAGTCAATGTTTTAAAAAAGTCCAATTCACTCCCTCTTGGACATTGTTGGGACCTACAATTGGTATCAGAGCTAGTCTTTTGTAGACAAAAGCTTTAACAACCTAGAGAGGATCCATGACTGGTACATATGGGGTTATTGGTTATGGTTTACCAGAAGGATAACCCATTTCTCATCCACAAATCTTTAGTACTTCGAACTATTCTTGCTGGAAAACTAGGATGAGAAATTTTATACAGTCCACAAATATTGAATGTTGGAAGGTTATTGTTAATGGTCCTATCATTCCAACAAGCATTGTTGAGGATATCAAGAGTGTCAAGCTAGAATATGAATATTCTAAAGCTGACTGGAGAAAAATCAAAATTAATGCCAAAGGTTTGAACATTCTTCACTATGCACTTGATATGAATGAATACAACAAAATCTCTACTTGTAAAGATGCGAAAGAAGTATGAGACAAACTTGAGTTACCTATGAAGGAACCAATCAAATTAAAGAGTCAAAGATCAACATATTGTGAAGAGACTATGAAATATTCACCATGATACGTGATGAAATTGTCTCCCAAAAGAACAATAGATTCACGAATATTGTAAACTTGCTGAAAGCTTTGGGCAAAGACCTAACCGAGGAAGAAATTGTGAAAAATATTCTTAGATCCTTGATTGAAAATAGTTAGCTAAAGTCACTGTTCTATGTGAAGCTAAGAATCTGACTAGATATGGATATGATGAACTCATTGGATCTCTTTTAACACACGAAATGATGATGACTCATGGAAAAAGTTCCACTAGTGAAAGAAAGAAAAGAGGTGATATTTCCTTGAAAGCTTCATCTAGCGACAATGAAACATCCAATGAAATGGAAGATGATGAAATGGTTCTACTAGCTAAAAAATTCAGAAGATTCTACAAAAAGAATGGCAAAAACCTCAAAAGGGTGCTGAAGAAAAATCTTTCCCCAAAGCTAGAATCTCAGCCAAAGAAAGAAGGAACAGAGGTTGTGTGCTATGGCTGGACACATAAAGACAAACTGTTCCAAGCTAAAGAAAAAGGGAAAGAAGGAGAAAAAGAAAGCTATGGTAGCTAGCACCTTGAGTAATAGTGACGACTCTAGCTCCTCAAGTGAAGAAGAAGAAGAAAGCACTGAGAAGGCAAATCTATATTTGATCACAGAAGAAGATAGGGAATGTTGCAACAACAAGGACAAAGATGAAAAGTAGCCTGACCAGACCAAAGATGAGATATACCTTTCAAACTCTGTAGCCTATGAGGAACTTGAAGATGCTTACAATGAACTTTACAAAGAATACAAAAATATTACAAAGAAATATGTGCAACTCAAGAAAGATTTCAAGTCATTGAAATCTGAAAAGGAGGTGCTGTAGGCAGAATTTTTCGAATCTAGCATATTTGCAATTACTCCAGCTAGTCATCTTGGTTCTTATGTAAACATTTCTGGTTTGCTTCTTGGTCAAACTTGTAAGGAGTAAGGTAAAGCATTTTTTGAGTTGAAAAACTTGAGAAAACAACTTGTCGTTTCACATGATTTGAATGCTGAACTTATGAAGGAAAATGACACTTCACAAAAGAAAGTCGATTCTTTGACCAAAGAGTTGACAAAGTTTACAAAAGGAAAGGAAAATCTTGATTTGCTTCTTGAAAATCAAAGACATTCATTTGAAAAATCTGAATTAGGTTATGATCCATCATCATCCTAGAGAAAATATATATCTCACTTTGTAAAAGTAGCATCCTCTACTCACTCACCTATAATTTGTTTTGCCTATGGTCATGAAGATCATAGAGCTAACTTGTGCAGGAAGAAAAATATCGAGCTAAAATGATCTGGGTACCTAAAATCTCTCAAACCGATTCACCTACTAAATAAAGGATGTAATTTAGTGTAGGTACCTAAAAAGAAGTAATATGTTTTGCAAATGTGCCTCAAGAGCAAGCTAATAAAAAATGGGTGGTGTAATCCCTAAGGGAAAATCTTATAGTTTTGATTAATGACAAACATTGATATAGGATAACTTGAGTAATTATTGTGTGATAGGATTCTTGGACTGAAGAAGCAAAGTGATCTCATTGCCTTGAAGCTAATGTGAAAGGACATCTCAAATGCAATCAAGTAGTTGAAGAATATGGAGCTTGTCCTAGGAGATTGAAGGCTTTGAAGTCACTGGTGTATGTTTACCTTTGCTTAATAGGTATCTTCTTGTAAACCCTATAGTTCTTGTCCTTGGAATCTAAAGAATTCATAAAAGAGCACAAAACATGGTTATCTTAAAAGGTTTTGATCCTTCCTAATTTACCAAGTATTTGATAACGACTTGTAGTTCAAAAGATTTTTACTGACCTATCTTTTAGTCCAAAATAATTTCAAACTTGTTATAGTTGATTTCCAAATATTTTGACAAAGTTTTAATAGTTCGAACTCTAGTTCGGATGTCTGAACTGGAATCTTGGTTGCTAAATTTTCTGATAAATTCAAACGCACATGTTGAAGTTTGGTCGACCGAATTTATCCTGCATCCTAGAAAATAGAAAAGTTCGGACGATCATTTGGACGCAGTAGTCCATATTCAAACGATTGAACTTCATTGTTACTAGCCATTACTAGCCATTATTTGAATGTTGAAATTGAATGTCAAACCCTATAAAAGTCATAAACTTCATATTTTTGAGTAGTTTTGAACACTTTCAGAATCTTTACACTCCCAAGTTATTTGAACATCAAAAAGCTCTTTTTTGTCTTGTGCTTCAAAGTAACTTTCCAAAATTCCATAGACAAAAAAGTAAAGTAGTGCTAGCTTTGTCTTCATATACCAAGTTGTTGGTAATATCTTATTCTCTTACTTCATCTACTTGCTTTATTCAAGGTTCTCTTAAGGATATAAAACTATTTTGAGAGGGTGAACCTTGATTGTTGTATTGAAAAGAAGTTGTGGAGTAAAACCCTTGTTGGGTGAGCCTCTCTTGTATCTTGCTTAACTATTTCTATAGTTGAATTGTTTGAAAATCTTGAGTGAGGGCTCAAGGAAGTGGATGTAGATCTCGAGGAGATCGAACCAATATAAATTGCTTGTGTGTTCTTTACTCTTCTTCCCTTACTTGGTTATTCATTGTGTTGATTTAAAAGTCTCTCTTCTAAACTTGAATTCCAATCTCTTCCAAACTAAATTTGTAAATAGATTTTTTTTTGAAAATTAACAAAAGACTTAATTCACCCCCTCTTAGGTCTTTCAATTGGTATCAGAGCAAGGGCTTCTTTGGTTTTACAACTTAGAAATTTTGTTCTTATGGCTAATGTTTCAAACTTGCCTTATTTGGAAGGATCTTCCACAAATAGACCTCTTTTGTTTGATAGAACAAACTATATGTTTTGAAAATTGAGAATTAAGATATATATTTTTCTATTAACTTTGATTTGTGCAATATCACTGAGAAAGGTCCTTACATACCAATGAGGATGAGAGCTGATGGAATCACTAGGGAACCAAAGCCAATGGATGATATGATGAAAATGACTCGAGGAAAATAACATTGAACTACCAAGCAATGAATATCTTGAGCTGTGCATTGAATGTGAACGAGTATAGCCGAGTAAGTGGATGCGACACCGCTCATGATATGTGGAGACTTCTCCAAGTAACATATGAAGGGACTAATCAATTGAAGGAGTCAAAGCTTGCAATGCTAGTGAGAGATTATGAGTTATTCACCATGAAGCAAGGAGAAAGCATAGTGACATGTTCACTAGATTTACCAACATCTCCAATGGTCTAAAATCCTATGGGAAAAATTATTCACTGGAGAATAAAATAGAAAGATATTGGATGCTCTATCCAAGTCTTGGCAACCAAAGACGCTTGCTATTGAAGAATCAAAAGACTTGAAGACTCTTCCTCTTGAAGAGCTCACTACATCAAAAGAATAAATGATCTTGAAGATGAAGAGAAAGGGAGAAAAAGAGTTGTACTTAAAGCCTCTGACAATCCTAGTGAGCAAGAGAAATAATCAAAGAGTTGTACTTAAAGCCTCTGACAATCCTAGTGAGCAAGAGAAATCATCAAGTGAGGAAGACGAAGATGGAGAAGAAGATGAGATGGCAATGGTAGTGAGAAAGTTCAAGAAATTCTACAAAAAGGGATTTCTCAAAAAGGAGAAAAGACCTTCCAAGAAAGATGGACAATCATCATCATTATTCAAACCTCAATGCTATGAATGAAAGAGTACGAGCATCTTGTTGCCGATTGTCCTAAAGCATTGGAAAAGGAGAGAGAAGCCAAACTCAAGAAGAAGAAATCTCTAAAGGAAAGGGACTAGTTAGCATTTGGGCTCAACATGTCAATGAAGAAAGTGGAGATGACAATAAAGAGAGAGCAAATGTGTGTATCATGGACATGAATGATGAGGTACAATTTACTCCTTCAACCTCCACTTGTTGTGATGATGATATTGATGATCCTAGTGAATTACTTGTTAATATGTATAGTAAATTAAAAAAGTTTAAAAAATAAACAAAGAGATGAGATTCAAAATTGATGAATTGTTGAATGAAAATTCAAAACTATTTTGTGAAAACAAAAAAATCATTGAATCCATCGATTGTTTGAATATTGAAAAGGAAGTTTTAAATGTTTCCTTGCAAAATATGTCTTTTGAGAACAAATCTCTTTGTGCAAAAATTTCCTCTCTTGAGAAAATGATAGTTGACCATGATACTTTGAAAAAGAAAGTTGATGATCTCACCTTATGTGCTGAAAAGTTTACAAAAGGTAGAGACAATCTTGACAAACTACTTGGATCTCAAAGATTCTTCATTTGTGAAAAATGGTCTTGGCTACAATCATGTGGACAATGTTTCCAAATATAAAAATTTCTTTGTTAAATCTATATCTACCTCTATTCCTCATACTTGTTGTACTTATTGTGGTAGACATTGGCACAAGGCCATTAGATGCTATATGAAAAAAAAGATAGAAAGTGGTGTTAAGACCATTTGGAGAGCTAAGGGAACTATCACTATCCCCCTTGGACCCAAGAAATTGTGGGTACCAAAAGTCACTTTCTCTCATTTGATGTAGGTACATCTTCCCCCATGATCAAGTGCTACTAAGTGGTTTTGATAGTGGATGTGTAAGACATATGACGGGGAATGCTTCACTCATTAGTGAACTTCAAGCCACAAATGATGGATTTTTCACCTTTGGTGACAAGAAGAAAGAAAGAATTCTTGAAGTAGGTAATATTGGTAAAGGATCTTCCCCTATCATTAAACAAGTTTTGCTCATTGATGATTTGAAAAAAAATTTGCTTAGCATTAGCCAATTGTGTGACAATGGATGCAAAGTTGTGTTCAAATGTTATACTTGTACCATTCTTGATAGTGTAAGTGGCAAAACCATTTTCGTTGCTAATAGGGTTGGAGATGAATATGTGCTATATCTTGATGAACTTGTTGCCAATGATGTTAAGTGTCTAGCTGTTCATGATAATAATAGACATCTTTGGCATAGAAGACTAGGTCATGTGAGCATGGGTTTGTTGAATAAACTTTTCTCACAATATTTGGTTAGAGGATTTCATAAAATGCATTTTGAGAATAATCATCTTTGTGATGCATGTCAATATGGAAAACAAAAAAAAAACATCTTTCAAACCTAAGAAAATTGTTTCTACTTCAAAACCTCTTGAACTTGTTCATGTGGATTTATTTGGATCAACGAGGACTTCTAGTCTTGGTAGTAAGGGGTTTGCATACGTTGTTGTTGATGTTTTTTCAAGATTCACTCGGGTACTCTTTTTATCACAAAAGGATGAAGCATTTCATGAATTTGTAAGACGTTTAAAAAAGGTTCATACCTCTCTTGATTGCACATTGATTTCGGTTGGAAGTGACAATGGGAGAGAGTTTTACAATCAAGATTTTACAAAACTTTGTGATGATAATAGAGTAATTCATAATTTTTCGGCTGCCAAAACATCCCAGCAAAATGGGGTTGTTGAAAGAAAAAATCAAACTTTGCAAGAAATAGTTAGGTCTATGCTTTGTGAAAATTCTTTACCAAAATATTTTTGGGCCGAAGTCGTAAACACTGCTTGCTATGTTATGAATAGAGTTCTTTTGAGACCATTTTAAAGAAAAACACCTTTTGAACTTCTATTTGGTAAAGCTCCCTCAATTGCATATTTTAAAGTGTTTGGTTGTAAGTACTTTATATTGAATATCAGTGGAAACTTGGGAAAGTTTGGTAGAAAATCAGATGAAGGCATCTTTCTTAGTTATCCATCTAACAAAAAGGCTTATAGAGTTCACAATAAAAGAACTTTATGTGTTGAGAAAACCATACGTGTGAGCTTTGATGAATCTAACATTTACTTGAAAGGAAGAGATGATGATGCTGTAGGTACTTCAATGAATGATAATCAAACTCATATTCAAGCACCAACTTTGAAAAATCATGCCAATAAAGAAGAAATGATTGAGCAAAAACAAGATGACCAACCTAGCGGTGACCAAGAGCTTCCAAAGGACATAAGATATGCAAGAGGCTATTCTAAGAAGCAAATCATTAGTGATGTCTCTGAAGGTGTAAAACAAGGCGGTATTTTATTGACAACTTTGCTCGTTTATCTCACATTGAGCCTAAAAACATTGATGATGCTTTGTATGATGATTTTTGGATTGTTGATATGCAAGACGAACTAAATCAATTGAGAAAAACAAAGTTTGGATTCTTGTCCCAAGACCCCATGATCAGCCTTTTATTGGTACCAAGTGGGGTTTTAGAAACAAACTAAATGAATCCAAATAAGTTGTTAGAAATAAAGCTAGATTTGTTGCCCAAGGATTCAATCAAGAAGCTATGATGAAACTTTTGCTCCGGTAGCTAGACTTGAATATGTAAGAATGCTTTTGGCATTTGTTTACTTTAAAGGTTTTAAGTTATTTCAAATGTTTTATTGATGAAGAAGTTTATGTGGAACAGCCCCCTGGTTTTGCTCATGAAAAAATTTCCTAATTATGTTTTTAAACTATCCAAAGCTTTATATGGTTTGAAACAAACTCCTAGAGCTTGGTATGGAAGATTAAGTGGTTTTCTACCTTCAAAACGATTTTTAAGGGAAAAGGTTGATACAAGTCTCTCTATAAAAACCTCTTACTTGTGCAAATTTATGTAGATGATATCAAATTTGGTGCTACTAATGTATCTCTTTGTGAGGAGTTTGCAAAGTTGATGCAAAGTGAATTCGAAATGAGCATGATGGAAGAACTCAACTTCTTTCTTGGCCTTCAAATCAAGCAAACTAAGGATGGTACCTTCATAAATCAAGCTAAATATACCACGGAGTTATTGAAGAGATTTGGAATGGATCAAACAAAAGGTATTAGCACACCTATGAGTTCATTAATCAAACTTGACAAAGATGCAAAATGTAAAAATATTGACGAAAAGGTATATAGAGGTATGATTGGAAGCTTGCTTTATCTTCCCGTAGGTAGATCGAATATTATGTTTGTCTTGTGCCTATGTGCTACATTTCAATCTTGTCCAAAAGAGTCTCATTTAATTGCCATTAAGTGTATTCTTCATTATCTCATTGGCACATATGATTATAGTCTGTGGTTTAAAAAATCATATTCTTTTGATCTTATTGCTTCTTCGGATGCCAACTATGTCGGATGCAAAGTTGAGCATAAGAGTACAAGTGGTCATTGTCAATTTCTTGGTAGTTGTCTTGTGTTTTGGTATAGTAAGAAACAAGCTTGTGTGTCATTATCTATCGCCAAGGCCGAATATATCACCGCTGGTAGTTGTTGTGCTCAAGTGATATAGATGAAGCAAACTCAGATTTTGGCTTAGATTTCAAATTTGTACCTATTTTTTGTGATAATACTAGTGCTATTAATTTGAACACAAATCTCATTCAACATTTTAGAACTAAGCATATAGAGATTAAGCATGATTTCATTCGTGATCATGTAGTTAAAGGTGATATATGTTTAGATTATGTGAGTACAAATGAACAAATTGCTGACATTATCACCAAGCCATTGGTCAAGGAAAGGTTTTGCTATCTTAGAAGGAATATCAAAATTCAATTACTAATGTGTGTATTCAAGTGTGAGAAAAATAGGTGAAGTATGGACTCATGGTTTGTAATTTGGACATCCAAACTATTTTTCAAAAGATTCCAAACAAAAAAGTTCAAATGTAGGTTCGGATACATGACAACAAATTCGGTCGTTTGAAGTTGTTGGAGTAAGAAGAAATAGAGAAATTTGGACGTGACTTTGGACACAAACCAGAAAGTTCAATCATCTGAACTGTACAGTTTCAGACGTTTTAAAGAAAATAGTACCGCCACTCTCTTCACTCTTATTAAAATTTCTCATCCGAATTCTCTTCTCCTCTCTAAACCCACAAAACCTACTCACATCCAAACCAAAATTCTTCCATATTCCACCACTTTCACTTGAAATCTTCCTTATTTTCGTGTTCTAAGCCCTTTATTTTCCTTGAAACTCACTTCTTTTCAAAGACAACCATCGTGGTGAGATCAAAGATGGCTAATGTTGGAAAACGAAAAGGCAAAGCAAAGAAAGTTGATGCTGGGCTAATAATCAGCGAATCAAGAAGGATTCACATTCCTTAAACCTCCTCAGGAGTGGATCAATTTGTGTCAACAAGGGCTGTTGTAGAATTTGAAGATTGGAGTGAAAGAAATAGGAAGATCATTCCCGAACACAAACTTGACTTGTATAAACTCTCCAGAATGGGTAATGTTCTTTCTCTTTTTGGTAAAATGAGTTGGAGTAGTTTGCTAGTCGTTGATGAAGGTTACTACCCCTCCCTTGAGTATGAATTTAATACAAATCTCAAAGAAGAAAGGTTGAGCAAGTAGGGGATGATGTTGTGCAATGCTATTCTTCAACAGTGTGTCAAATTGACTTTGAATTCAACGATGCATTGGTAAATAGGATATGTGGATTAGATGATAATGGGGCTAAATATTATTCCTTGGGACAACATTGCTATATTTATGAATTGTTTACAACTGAAAGATTTGAAGAAGCATTCACCAATGTTAGGAGATTAGGTCCATAAAAGAAAGGGAAATCAAAGCATTTGATGCTAGGGGAGGAGTATTGGATCATGTGATTACTACAATAATAATTCCAAACTTTGGACATAAGTTATCCATTGGAAATATGCATATTGTGATAATGCTTGCCCTTCATGAACATAGAAGATTAAACTTTGGATATTTGGTTTGAGACACATGATGGGAGCTAGGAGGATGGGAAACAAAGCCTTGCCTTATGGAAGGTTGCTTACAAAGATTTCAAGCACTTTCAAGTCCAACTCCCCGGAAGAGGACTAGCCATCAAATGTGGAGAGGTATATACAAGTGAATCTCTCAAGAGGATGCAACTATCTCTTGATGAGAATGGTATATGGAGAACAAAGAGAGAGACTCCTTTAAGAAATGAAAGACAATAAATGAGTGAAGATAATGAAGAAGAGGAGGAAGAAGAAGAGGAAGATAAAGAAGAGGTTCAAGCAAGAGAGATGAAGACTAACAAGAGGCATGATTCACTAAGTGAGGGGGAGCAACCTCCCTCTAAAAGAAGATTGTTTGTAGACTTGCCAACTCCTCAATCACTTCCAAATGTTGAAGAAGATCTTTTTGGTGAAAGGATCACTAGAGGAGATACAATTCTTGCCAAGGTATTTCAAGAAGCTCTAAAAAATCACACTAAGGAGATGGATAAAATGTATAAGTTTTATGAATCTTTTGCTCCAATGGTTCTTGAAAAGCTTGATGGATTCGAGACTAGAGTGAGGAACGTAGACGAATTATTGATGAAAATGCCCAAAGTGGCAAAGGAACCTCCACGCCTCAAGGAGAAGAAGAAAAAAAAGACGATGATGAAGATAAGGAGAAAAAGAAAGAAGAGAAATATGAGGAAAAAGATGATGATAGTCATAATGAAGATAAAGGAGGAAGTAGTGAGAATGAAGATGATGGCCATGGAGATGATTTTGAATTAGTGGCTAGAGAAAGTGAGAAAAATGAAGAGGAGGATGAAGGTGTGCAAGAAGAAGAAGAATGATGGAGATCAAGTTTCAAAGAATGTAGAAGATGGCATTCCAAGAATTTCTCAAGGGCCTATAAGTCGTTCAAGATCCAAAAAGGATGAAAAGAATCCAAGACTAAGCATTCATTAACCCTTTCTTATTTCATTGCTTTTCTAATTTATGTACTTAGTATAGCTTATGTACTTCATAACTATTATGTGCCATGCCTATTCTATGTATCTAATATAGTCTATGTATCTTCACATTTCATATTTCCATGTGCCTTTCTAGTTTATGTAATGTTTTGAAGCTCAATAATGATACACTTGTGTTGAGAGCCTTTTCTTTTGTTGATATAACTTCACTTTGATTACTCCACGTTTGATTGATGACAAAAGGGGAGAAGTGTTGTAATTGATTGCAAAATGAAATGAAATGTGAATGTAATTGATTGACTTGATTTGATTTGTTCATTATGTTGATATGAATGATCATGATGGTTATGAATGTTTGCTATAGTTGATTATCTTGCCTTGATTGAGTTTAAGCACTTATATTGAAAAATTCATTGTTTGAGAACTTCTACCAAAAGTTCAGACTTGAAGTTCGGATGCAGGCCAAAAGTTTGGACGCCGGAACTTTCTTGTCAAAAAGGATGATTTGCTATTTTCACTCAAAACTGTCTTGATCTTTTATAAAATATTTGAAAAACCTTTGGAAGGCTTGTTCTTTGAAAATCAAATCACTATCTTGAATATTTTGCAATTCGGGCTTGAATTTTCAAAATTCGGACTTACAACACTTCAAGTCCAAACTTGTTGAAAAATGAGCAAAATCTAAGGGGGGGGGGGGGTTATGAAAATGTTTTCAAACCTCTAAAACCTCACTTAGAAAGTATTCTTAATGCTTTAAAAATATATTTTTTTATCTTGATGGAAGGAAGGAGGAATATGAAGGTTGGTTGGGCCATAGGCTCATCTTGAACCATTAAAATATCATTATGCTAAATTGTTTATCATTCATCTATAACATTAATGCTTCTTTGTACTACATTGTTTTAATCCATTACATTTTGTATCAAAGTTTTTCATTAGCAAAAAGGGGAAGATTGTAAGCCCTAAGGAAAAATCTTATAGTTTTGAGTAATGACAAACA
This sequence comes from Rauvolfia tetraphylla, assembly GCA_030512225.1. Taxonomy (NCBI): domain Eukaryota; kingdom Viridiplantae; phylum Streptophyta; class Magnoliopsida; order Gentianales; family Apocynaceae; genus Rauvolfia; species Rauvolfia tetraphylla. The sequence continues at coordinate 606,880 of JAJQKT010000053.1, forward strand.
TTGATATAGGATAACTTGAGTAATTATTGTGTGATAGGATTCTTGGATTGAAGAAGCAAAGTGATCTCATTGCCTTGAAGCTAATGTGAAAGGACATATCATATACAGTCATGTAGTTGAAGAATATGGAGCTTGTCCTAGGAGATTGAAGGCATTGAAGTCACTGGTGTAGGTTTACCTTTGGTTAATAGATATCTTCTTGTAAACCCTACACTTCTTGTCCTTGGAATCTAAAGAATTCATAAGAGAGCACAAAACATGGTTCTTTTAAATCTTAAAAGGTTTTGATCGTTCTTGATTTACCAAGTAATTGATAACAGCTTGTAGTTCAAAAGCTTTTTAATGACCTATCTTTTAGTACAAAATGATTTCAAATTGTTGTAGTTGATTTTCAAATATTTTGCGAAGTTGAATAATTCAACTCCAATTTGGACGTCTGAACTGGAATCTTGTCTGCTAAATTTTTAGAGAAATTTGGATGACCATTTGGGTGCATATGTCCTAGTTTGGTTGACTGAATTTATACTATAACCTAGTAAACAGAGAAGTTTGGATGATTATTTAGACGTAGTAGTCCATGTTAAATCGATCTAGCTAGTCATTATTTGAACGTTAGAATTGAATTTCGAACCTCATAAAAGTCATAAACTTTAGATTTTTTAATAGTTTTGTACACTTTAAAAATCTTTACACTTCCAAGTTATTTGACCATCAAAAAGCTCTCTTCTGTCTTGTGCTTCAAAGTAACTTTCCAAGTGGTGCCAACTTTGTCTTCATCTACCAAGTTGTTGATAATATCTTATTCTCTTACTTCATCTCCTTGCTTTATTCAATATTTTCTTAAGGATATAAAACGCTTTTGAAAGGGTGAACCTTGATTGTTGTATTGAAAAGGAGTAGAACTACTATAAATTGCTTGTGTGTTCTTTACTCTTCTTCCCTTACTTGGTTATTCATTGTGTTCATTTAAAAAACTCCTTTTGAACTTGAATTCCAATCTCTTCCAAACTAAATTTGAAGAAAGAAAATCTTTTCAAAAATTAGCCAAATACCTAATTCACTCCTCTCTTAAGTCTTTCAGATGGTACGTAGATAGTGGATGCTCTAGGCATATGACGGATGATCAAAAGAAGTTCACCCACTGGAACTGAAAGAAGCTTGAACGACTAGCTTTGGTGACAATTGCAAAGGTAAAATCATAGGAACTAGTAAAGTTGGAATTAACCCTTGCATTGAAGAAGTTTATTTGGTGAATAGCTTCAAATATAATTTGTTGAGAGTAAGTCAATTATGTGACAAGAACATGAAAGTTATCTTTGAACTGTCTTGTTGCAAAGTTGTGAAAATGCATGATGACAGTGTAGTTTTTGCTAGGGAAAGAGTTGAGAATGTCTATATGCTTAATGCAAAATCTCTAGATAGCTTGAATGGTACCAGTCTAGCTGCATTAACTGACAATAGTTGATTGTGGTATAGAAGATTAGGGCATGCTAGCATGTATTTGATCTCAAAACTTTCAAAGAAACAGCTTGTTGATGGTCTTCCTAAACTAAAGTTTGAAAAAGATAGCTTGTGTGATGCATGTCAGCTTGGAAAACAAACTAGAACATCATTTAAATCTAAAGGAGTTATCTCTACCTTTAGGTCACTTGAACTGCTTCACTTTGATCTGTTTGGTCATGTTATTCCATCTTGCTTAGGTGGCAAATCTTATGTGTTTGTTATTATTGATAATTATTCTAAATTTACTTGGATCCTCTTTCTAGCTTGAAAGGATGAGACACTTAAACCAATTTGTTAATTTTTGTAAAAAAAAATTCAAAATCAAATGGGATACAGTGTGGTTGTAATCAAAAGTGATCGTGGCAGAGAATTTGAGAACAAGATATTTGAGAAGTAGTGACTGATGCAATGAAAGAGGCATCAGTCACTACTTCTCAACTCCAAGAACTCTATAGCAAAATAGAGCTGTGGAAAGGAAAAATGGGACACTTCAAGAGATGGCAAGAACATGCTAAGTGAAAGAAGGCTATCCAAATACTTCTAGGCCGAAGTTATGAATACAACTTGTTATATTCTGAATAGAGCGCTAGTGAGATTGACACACTAAAGAAGACACCTTATGAGCTATGAAAAGGGAGAAAACCTAACATTGGATACTTTAAGGTTTTTGGGTGCAAATGCTCCATTTTATATGACAAGAAGCACAACTTAGGAAAATTTGATGCAAAGGCTGATAAAGGAATCTTTCTTGGATATTCAAATCAAAGCAAAAGCCTACACAGTCTTCAACCGAAGGTTACTTGTTGTGAAAGAATCAATTCATGTTATGTTCAGTGAAACTAGCTCCACTACATCCAATGAGGAGGAACATGAGCTATTTGCTGATGCAAGTGAATATGATGAAAATAAAAAGAATGAAGAAATCAACAATGAATCTCAAGGAGAAAATGATGTGCATAATGATGATGAACAGGAAATGAGTCAAGCTAATCCTGATGAGCTAATCTCTCGAGCTAATTTGGAGAATCTGCCCAAAGAATGAAGATATCAAAAATATCGTGCTAGAGAGAATCGTTTGGTAGAACCCTCTAAGAAAATCATCAAAAGGAGCCAACTCAGAAAAATGGTTGGAAATGTTGCCTTCGTCTCACAAATTGAGCCTAAAAAGTATGAGGAAGCACAAGAAGATGAAAGCTAGATACTGGCCATGCAAGAAGAGCTAAATTAGTTTGAAAGGAACAATGTCTGGAAGCAAGTTCCAAGGCCCAAAAATCAATCTATCATAGGCACAGAATAAGTGTTTGAAAAAAACTTGATGAAGATGGAATGTTGTCAGAAATAAAGTAAGGTTAGTTGCTCAAGGATAAAACCAAGAGGAAGGTATAGGTTTCGATGAAAATTTTGCTGCTGCTACTTGGTTAGAAGCTATTAGGATGTTATGCACATTTGCGTCTTTCAAAAATCTCTTGCTTTGCCAAGTGGATGTTAAAAGTGCAATTCTTAATAATTTTCTGAAAGAAAAAGTTTATATTGAGTAGCCACCGGGTTTTGAAAGCTTTGAAAAACTTAATCATGTTTTCAAGCTAATTAAAGTTTTTTATGGTCTAAAACAACCTCCTTGAGCTTTGTATGACAGACTTAGCAGATTTTTACGAGAAAATGGTCTTTCAAGAGGAAAGCTAGACAAAACCTTGTTCACTAAAAATGATTCAAAAGAACTTCTTATTGTTCAAGTGTATGTGGATGACATAATTTTTGGAGCTACTAATGCAAATCTATGCAAAGAATTTGCTAGCTTGATGCGGGGAGAATTCAAAATGAGTATGATGGAAGAATTAAATTTCTTCCTTGGATTGCAGATAAAGCAGCTTAAAGATAGGGTAGCTATCAATCAAGCTAAATACACAAAGGACTTGTTGAGGAAATTTTAGAAGGAAAGTGCAAAGCCAAGTAAAACTCCCATGAGCACGACAGTCAAGCTAAATAAGGATGATAAAGGTAAGAGTGTGAACAACAATCAATTCAGAGGTATGATCGATTCATTACTCTACCTTACAGGAAGTAGATCTGATATTCATTTTATTGTATTTCTCTATGCTCGTTTTCAAGCTAATCCTAAAGAATTCACATGGCTGCTACTAAGAAAGTTTTGAGATACCTTGTAGGAACTCAAGAATTTAGCTTATGGTATCCTAAAGCTACATATTTGACTTGGTGGGAGATAGTGATGTTAACTTTGTAGGAAGTAGAATTGATAAAAGCACATCAGGAACTTGTCAATTCCTCGGTCATGCATTAGTCTCATGGCATAACAAGAAGCAAACATCAGTTAGCTTGTCTACTGTTGAAGCAGAATACATCTCAGTTGGAAGTTGTGTAGTTAGATCTTACAACCTAGAAGTTAAGATCTTATGGCTAATGTTTCAAAATTGACTTATTTAGAAGGGTCTTCCACAAATAGACCTCCTTTGTTTGATGGAACAAATTATATTTTTTGGAAATCTAAAATTGAGATATATATATATATATATATATATATATATATATATATATATATATATATATAAACTTTGATTTGTGAAATATTACTGAGAAAGATCCTTACATACCAATGAGAATGCAAGCTGATAGGACCATTAGGGAACCAAAGCCATTGGATGAGTATGACAAAAGTGATTTAAGAAAAATGACTTTGAGTTATGCATTGGATGCAAATGAATACAACTGAGTGAGTGGATGCGGCACTACTCATGACATGTGAAAATTTCTTCAAGTGATGCATGAAGGAACTAATCAAGTAAAGGAGTCAAAGCTTGCAATTCTAGTAAGAGATTATGAGCTATTCACCATGAAGCATGGAGAGAGGATTAGTGACATGTTCACTAGATTTACCAACATCTCCAATAGTTTAAAGTCATATGGGAAAATTTATTCACTTGGAGAACAAAATAGGAAGATTTGGATGCTCTACCCAAGTCTTGGCAACCAAAGACTCTTGCCATTAAAGAATCAAAATACTCAAAGATTCTTCCTCTTGAAGAGCTCATTGGATCATTACTTACACATGAGATGAAGGTCAAGAGACTAAATGATCTTGAAGATGAAGAAAATGGGAGAAAAGTAGTACTTAAAGCCTCCGACAATTCTAGTGAGCAAGAGGGATAATCTAGTGATGAAGATGAGATGGAGATGATGATGAGATGGAAATGGTAGTGAAAATGTTCAAGAAATTCTATAAGAAGGGATTTCTCAAAAAGGGGAAAAGGCCCTCCAAGAAAGGAGGACAATTATCGTCATTATTCAAGCCTCAATGCTATGAATGCAAGAGTACCAAACACCTTGTAGTCGATTGCCCTAAAGCATTGGAAAAGGAGAGAGAAGACAAACTCAAAAAGAAGAAATCCCTCAAGAAAGGAAGGGGATTAGTTGGCACTTGGGATCAACATGCCAATAAAAAGTGGAGATGACAATGAAGAAAGAGCAAATGTGTGTTTCATGGCTATGAATGATGAGGTATAGTCTGTTCCTTCAACCTCTACATATTGAATGATCCTAGTGAATTACTTGTTAATATGTATAGTGAATTAAAAAAAAGTTTCAAAAAGAAAATTTTGAAACAATGAGATGAGATTCAAAATTGATGAATTATTGAATGAAAACTCAAAATTATTTTGCGAAAACAAAAAACTTATTTAATCCATCGATTGCTAGAAGATTGAAAAAGAAGTTCTAAATGTTTCCTTGCAAAACATGTCTTTTGAGAACAAATCTCTCGGTGTTAAAATTTCTTCTCTTGAAAAAATGATTGTTGATTATGATTCCTTGAAAAAGAAAGTTGATGATCTTACCTTATGTGTTGAAAAGTTTACAAATGGTAGAGACAATCTTGACAAACTACTTGGATCTCAAAGATCTTCATTTGTTAAAAATGGTCTTGGATACAATTATGTAAACAACGTTTCAAAATACAAAAATTACATTATCAAATCTACATCTACCTCTATGCCTCATACACGTTGAAACTGATTTTCAAACCCTATAAAAGCCATAAACTTCAGAATTTTGAGTCGTTTTCTAGCCTTCAAGAATCTTTGCTCTTCCCAATCATTCTATATCTAAAAGCTCTCTTTTGTCTTGTGCTAAAAAGTTGATTTACAAGATTGCATAGACAAAAAAGTAAAGTTGTGCTAGATTTGTCATGATCTACCAAGTTGTTGGTAATATCCTTCTCTCTTACTTCATCTATTTACTTTCTTCAAGGTCTTCTTAAAGATATAAAGCCCCTTTGAGAGGGCGAACCTTGATTGTTGTAAGTGAAAAGAGGTTGTGTAATAAAACCCTTGTTGGGTGAGTCTCTAGTGTATCTATTATAACTATTGTTATAATTGAAATAGTTTGAAATCCTTCAATAAGGGCTTAAGGCAGTGGATGTAGATCTTATGTGATCGAACCACTATAAATTGCTTATGTGATCTTTTCTCCTCTCTTTCTATTTGAAAATTCGTTGTGTTAACTTGAATAACTTATTGTGAATTTCATTTACAAATCTCTTCCAATCTATATTCTCAAAAAGGAAAAAATTTTCAAAAATTAGCCAAAGACCTAATTCACCCCCCTCTTGTCTAATAGTTTTTGGATTATTGCTACTCAAGAGGAACTAAACCAATTCAAAGAAACAAAGTTTGGAACCTTGTCCCAAGACCCCATGATCACCCTGTTATTTGTACAAAATGGGTTGTTAAAAACAAACTAAATGAATCTAGAAAAGTTGTAAGAAATAAAGCAAGACTTGTTGCCCAAGGATTCAATCAAGATGATTGCATCGATTATGATGAAACTTTTGCTCTGGTAGCTAGACTTGAATCCATAAGAATACTTTTAGCATTTTCTTACTTTAAAGGTTTTAAATTATTTCAAATAGATGTTAAGAGTGCATTTTAAATTAGTTTTATTGATGAAGAAGTTTATGTGGAACAACTTCCCAATTTTACTCATGAAAAGTTTCCTAATCACATTTTCAAACTATCTGAAGCTTTATATGGGTAGAAACAAGCTCCTAGAGCTTGGTATGAAAGATTAAGTGTTTTTCTATTTTCAAAAGGATTTTCAAGGGGAAAGGTTGACACAACTCTCTTTATAAAAATGATCTCTTTCTTGTTCAAATATATGTAGATGGCATTATATTTGGTGCTACTAACATATCTCTTTGTAATGAGTTTACCAAAATGATGCAATGTGAGTTCGAAATGAGTATGATGGGTGAACTCAACTTATTTTTTGGCCTTCAAATCAAGCAAATCAAGGATGGAACATTCATCAATCAAGCAAAGTACACCAAAGAGCTTTTGAAGAGATTTGGAATGGACAAGGCAAAAGGTATAGCACACCTATGAGTTCATCAACCAAACTTGACAAAGATAAAAAAGGTAAAAATGTTGATGAAAAGGTAAGACAAAGTGGAAGCTTACTTTAGCTTACTGCTAGTAGACCAATATTATATTTGTTATGTGATTATGTGCTAGATTTCAATCATGTCCGAAAAGAGTCTCATTTAATTACCGTTAAGCGTATTCTTCTTTATCCCAGTGATACACATGATTATGGGCTTTAGTTTACTAAATCATCTTCTTTTGATCCCATCATATTATTCAACAAACTAGGAAAAAGCATATAGAGATCAAACTTCATCTCATTAGAGATCATTCTACTAAGGGTAATACTTGTTTAAATCATGTTTGCATTAATAAACAAACTAATGATATCGTTACTAAGTCATTGGCCGAAGAAAGGTTTGACCAATCTTAGAATAAGCTTAGGGATTTTAAAATTCAATAACTAATGAGTGTATTCAAGTGTTGTAGCTCCAGGTGAGGACAAAGAAGCCTAGCATGAGAAAAGGAAAAGAAAAGGCCAAAGAAAGAGAAGTCTACTACTGAGGTTAATGTTCCTCAAAGTATGTCATGGCTGGATAGATTTGTCACAGTGGAGGCTACTACTGAATTTGATGATTTGGCAAAAAGGAACCATAAGATAAATCCAAGCCACAAGGTGGATGTTATCAAACTATTCGAAATGGGTAATATACTCTTATTTTTAAATGATGTGAGCTGGACTAGTTCGCTTATGTTTGATGAATGCTAATACCTTCCTTAGTTTATGAAGTTTATGCAAATATTAAGGAAGAAAGAGTTGAGCAAGTTGGTAATAAAGCTATTCAGTGGTATTCTTCAAGAATATCACAAGTTTGATAATGCACAGCTCAATAGAATTTGTGATGTTGAGGATATTGGGTTCAGGCATTATTCTTCCAGGGGACATTGTTTTATAAGTAAGTTATACTTACATGAAAGGATTGAGAATGCATGTACAAATGGTAGAAGCCTCAAGACTATAAAGGAGAGAGAGATAAAAGCTTTTGATGCTAGTGAAAGAATTTCACATCACATGCTTACTACCTTGATTATAGCATACTTTGGACAAAAATCTTCTATTGATAATATGTATGCTGTAATTATGCTAGCCATGCATAAGAAAAGAAAAATTAATTTTGGATATATATAGTTCTAAAGAATATAATGGCAGCTAGAAGAACCGAGCATAAGGCATTGCCGTATGGAAGGTTATTGACAAGAATTTTCAAGTATTTCCAAGTGCAATTGCCTTCTAGTGGTTTACCAATAAAGAATGAAGAAGTCTACACCAACAACTCACTAAAGAGAATGCTTTGGATACTTGATGATGATAATGTATGAAGGGCTAGAAGAGAAACTCCTCTAAGGGGTGATAGAAGAGATGCTAGTGATAATGCACAAAAGGAGAAAGAAAGTAATGTGAAGAAGAAGAAGAATCCAAAGAGAATAAAAAAAAAAATTCAAGCCCGGGAAAGAAAATCCAAGAGGAAGCATCATTTATCTAGTGAGGGGGAGCAACCTTCCACAAAAAGAAGACTATTGGAAGAGGTACCCTCTATTGAAGGTGATAATCTCACAAGAGGTGATTTCATAGTTGCCAAGGTGTTTCAAGAAACATTGAACAACCATGTAAAGGAAATGAAGAAGATGGACAAATTATTCGAGTCCTTTGCTCCAATGATTCTTGGCAAATTTGATGGTTTAGATACTAGAGTCAAGAATATAGAAAAAGACTTGAGAAGGATTTCTCAAGTGGTTTTAAATGATGTAATTTCCTCTAAATCCAAAGAAGAAGAAAAGAAAGAAGATGATAAAGAGAACAGTGAAGAGAAAAATGAAGAAGATCAATAAGATAATATGGGTGGAGATGGCAGTAATAAGGGTGACAGTAATGATAGTGAAAATTGAAATGGTTAGCAATTTATTGCTAAAGAAGAAGATAAAAGATGAAGGAAAAGGCAGTGAAGCACCCCAAGAAGAAGAAGAGCATGAGAATGAAGAACAAAGAGGTAAAGCTCAAGAGAACAAGCAAGAAGCAAGAGGTGAAGGAAGTTTAACAAAGTCAAATTACAAATCCATCACCAATTTTCTTCAGCCAAGGGAGGAGGAAAATGTGGTTCAAAGAAAGAAGATCCAAAGATCCTCTCGATTGGTAGCTTTCCAAAGCATAACTACACAAGCAAGGAGTTAACAAATGAAGGACCCTATCATATAGAGATCAAGGGAGACATGGCCATCATAGCAAACAAATTTAGAAGTCAAGACCATGAAGCACATCCAAGACTAAGCCTTTCTATCCCTAAACTCTATTTTTTTATGCTTATTTTAGTTTATGCCTTTATGCACATGTTATGCTTTAACATTGAAATTTATTTGTGCCTTTCTAGTCATTATAATGTTTTGAAGCTCAATATGTGAAATCTTTGTGATAAGAGTTTCTTTTGTTTCACTTTTGTTGTCCAAGTACTCTCACCCCAAGTTTAATTGCTGCTAAAAAAGGGGGAGAAGAATTTGATTTATTATTGTTGAGATGCTACATAATGATTATTGCTGTTAGGATGATAATTATATGACTAGAGATATATTGTTTAGGAGAGTTGGTCAATATATTGTTAAATTGCTAAATGAGAGTTGATCAATGTACTGCTTATATGTGATACATGTTCTCTTATTTTCATTGACCCCATCTTTGAGTGATGGCAAAAGGGGGAGAAAGAATGATGACAAAATGTGCTATATGTTGTGTATATGTTGTGTGAATGATGACAAGTTGTGGCTGCATTTGGATTTGGAAAACTGCATTTGTGTGGATGCATTTGGAAACTGTGTATTATGTGGTTGCATTTGAAATTTAAATTGAAAATGATTTTTTTGAGATTTTGAAAATGGTTGAGTTGAGATTGTGAAAATTTTCATCATGGTTCTTGACTTGACCTATGACTTTAATACATGAGTTTTGTGGTTTTGCAAAGCTAAATTGAGTGTTATTGTGGCTATACATATTTGAGTACATCTGTAGTTAATTTGAGAATGCAAAATCACCTTTTCAAACTTGCTAGCAAAAGTTTGGACTTGAAGTTCGGATGCAAACCAAAAGTTCGGATGCATCCAAACTTTCTTGCCAAAAATGTTTTTCTGTTGTTCAAATTGTTTGAAAATTGTCTTACTCCTTCCTATCATATTTGAACAACCTTAGAAAAACTTATTTTCAAAAATTGCAGCCTTCATCTCATATGTTTTAAAGTTCGGACTTGGAATTTCAAAAGTTCAGATGCATGATTCAAAAGTTCGGATGCATGTTTCAGAAATTCGGATGCATCCATATTTTGTTACCAAAAAGTGCTCTTTTGTTGTTCAATTGATTCAAATATGTTTTAATCTCTTCTACTATGTTTGAACAACCTTAGGAAAGCTTATTTTCAAAAATTGAAGCTTTCATTTCACTTATTTTACAGTTCGGACTTGATATGTCAAAATTCGGATGCATAGTATCTCAAGTCCAAACTTGTTGAAAAATGAGCACAATCTAAGGGGGAACATTATTAAATTTTTACAACCTTTAAAACCTCTCTTAGAAGTTTTCTAAATGCTTAAATGCTATATCTTCTATTTTTGTTGGAAGGAAGGAGGCTAATGGAGGTTGGTTGGGTCATAGGCTCATATTGAACCATTTGAATGTCAAAGTGCTAAATTGGTTATTATTTGTCTATGACATCAATCCTTCTTTGTACTACATTATTTAAATCCATCACATTTTGTATCAAAGTTTGTCATCATCAAAAAGGGGGAGGTTGTCAGCTCTAAAGGGCAAATCATATTAGTTTTGAATAATGACAAATATTGATGAGGACTAATGTGTTTGTATGTTGAGTGATAGGATTGATAGATTGAGAAGCATGAAGTCTTATTGCCTTGGAGTCACAATGCAAGAACAACTCTACTATGCCAAAGGTGATTGAAGATTGAAGAGTATGTTCAAAATGATTGAAGGCATTGAAGACTTAGAGTGTAGAGTTATCATGCTAAATAGGTATATTTTTCTGTAAACACTACACTTGTATGTCTTGGATTCATTTGAATGCATGAGAGAGCACAAAACTTGTTTTTGAAATGATTTTAAATACACTTTGTGATAGCAAGTATGTTTTTAAAATCTTAAATGATCTTGAGAAGATTTTGTATGATCAAAATGTTTTGGTAACAGATTTTGTGTTTGAATGTGCTTAAATGATGTGTCCATTCATGCAAAACAATTTCAATGTTATTAACAATGATTTTCAAAAGATTTGACAAAGTTTGATAAGTTTGGATGCAAGTTTGGTCGTCCAAACTTTGGAAATGGTTACTGTGCTTCCAGAGAAATTCGGACGCAAGTTCGGACGCATAGAGAAAAGTTCGGACGTCCAAACTTTCTCTGATAAACATGGTTACTATTTTTCCAGAGAAATTCGGACTAATGTTTCGGACGCATAGCAGAAAGTTCGGACGTCCGAACTTTTTAGTAGCAGTTGGATGCCTATTTTTTTAGTAGCAGGCACAAGATCTTCTAAAATATGATACACTTGTCCTTGGATTTTGAATGTGTAAACTCCTTTTGAGTTTCTAATCAGGTATGAGTCGTACTTCGCTCCAAATGCGGTGAAAGCAAAATGGTTGTTGTATGATCTCACATGTCTTTTGAAGTCAACAGCTTCTTTATTAACAAAATCTCAGTCCTTCACCATAAAATATTTTTGCAAAACAATATTGACAATCAACAATTGTTGGCAAAATTAATGGACTTTTTATGCTTAGTCTTTCACAAATGAGACCAGAATTCAAATGTTCATTTGCTGTAAAAGATACAAATTGATGTTCAGTATTGATATTTAGTTTTCTTAATATCTTATATTTTAGAAAAAATGATATTTTCAAATGTATGTGGATTAATGTGAGCATTATTTATTGTCAATATTTACCTTGATTTTACTGTTGTGAAAATGATGAAGAACCTATCATTCTTTGATTCCTTCCCTGGGTAAAATTTCCCAATCCTGTAATAGAAAAAAATAATAGGCATATTAGATGTCATAATTGAGTAGGATACATAAAAAATAAAATCATATCTTGAACTGTGAAAATATTTGTTGATTATGTATATTCATGCAAAGAGTATTTATTGTAAATATTTACCTTGGTTTTGCTGCTCTAAAAAGCGTGAACAATGTATATTTTTTTTTTTGCATGATCGTCAAAATTTGGAAATACTACAATTGTAGGCACGTAATAACCATATTAGGTATTGCAATTCAGTAACACATGCGAAAAGGAAAATGATATTTTGATATGTATTATTTTTAAGTGTATGTATATTTAATTGAACAGTGTATGTACATTTATCTGAATAGCATTTTTTGTGAACATTTACCTCAATTCTGTTGTTGCAGAGAGAATGAACAACCTATATTTTTCCTATTGACACCATGGTTAGAATTTTGGTGCACTGCAATCATAATCGTATAGTAAGTAAGTTTATTACATATTATAGTTGAGTAACACACACAAATGTGAATAGTTAAGCTTTATTCTTACCTTTAGGTTGAAAACATGTATTCACAAACACATGCTGAAAATTTGTTCAATTGGACTGATCTTCAGTCTGAATAGATATAAAATAGGGAATCTCCTTTTGTGCAGAACTTGTTGTAGAAGTCATTGTTTGTGAACTTTGCAAGATGGTTGGTATAATCTTCTTCCAGAGATTTACATAGAATATCTTGTGTTTTTTGAAATAGTTCTTCACAATCCTCCATGGTATTTCTTTTTTGGCGAGTATAAAAAATGAGGATACCAATGTTTGATTTTGCAACTTCTTTTTTACGCTTATATGCTTCTTGCCTTTTTGTTAATATTTTTTGTTTTCTTTCTACAGATAACACGTGATATGCTTGACGCCTTCTACGTAAAAAATGCTCTTTTTTTTCTTGACACATTTGATGATATGTCAGACACCGTCATTGAAGCATTCGGTGCTTTTTCTCTTCCATAGTTTGGAGGCAAATGTTGTTTTCTTTTTTACCATCCATTTCTATACCAAGTTTGTTATTGGAGACTAATAGATTTTATTTTTTGTTTGCTCCATCATTTATGAATCTTAGTGTCTTTAATCCTCTGTTGGTGAAAACTACTATAATATGTTGTTCAAAAGGATATTGCACTTCTAAGTTAATGTTAACTTTCATAGAAGAAGCAGTTTCTTTTACTTTTATGAAAGTGACTGCTATATAAAGTAAATCATATTATGTTTAACAAACCATTTGTTTCATATGAAAGGCAAATGCACACATAACTTTCAGGAAAAAGCACAGACATAACTTGGCAAAGAAGCAATAAAGAATCTAAATTCATTTAGTAGGAAACCTTACTTTGTTTCAAACTCTGTTTCAGTACAATGCTAAAACTAATATAATCTGTTCAACTAACTTTCAAAAGTAAACAATAAATAAAATAAGACTTTGAAGAAGAAACAATAAAGGGCAACTAACTAATAAATGTTTTGCAGTAGAGAACATGAAAATTTGTTATGTTAAAAAAAAAAGGCTTCCAAAGAAAACAACAAACAAAAGTATTTCTAGAGACATAACATGCAAGTTAGTTATTAAAGGAACGAACAAAGAAAAGAAATTCAAGAACTAATGCAGTAATTACTTAATGAAGAGAAATTGAAAAGCTAATTCACGAACCACTTAATGAAGAAGATTCCAAAGCCTCCACCGAAAGACAACTCTCCTTGAGACTTCTGCACTATCCCTCTTCTTCTTCTCTTTCTCTTCTGTTTTTAGTTTATCTTTTTTTCTTTTTTTATGCAGTTCTTTCTTCTCCTCTTCTGTTTTTGTTTTTTTTTTCTCTCTCTCTCTCTCTCTATTTTTTTTTTGTAGTTGGAACAAAAGTGATGAAGTACAACAATTGTCAAAATTTTATTTGTTGCTTTTTGAATTCTAGAATTAACCATTAATCAAAAGATCAACAATTGTCAAAAAGTGATATGTTCTTTTTTAGGTTCTAGAATTGAATATCAACAAAAAGACAATAAGTTCCTCAGTTATAGATTAATATAGTAATATATTTCTTCCGTCCCATTTCATTTGACAGTGTTTGATCGTGCTCAAAATTTTGTGCAAAAGTTTGAATTATATTATAAAAATAATATAGTATAATAGAAAGTAAGAAACATGTGGGCCAGTGAATATTTTATGTCAAATCTAAATATATAAAAGTAATATATTATGGGGTTAGTAGTTGATCGATAGTATAAAATATATTAAAATTTTTCATTTTATGAAAAGTTTCACTTATTTTAGGACATCCCAATATAGTAAGAAGATCAAATGAAATAGAATAAATAGTATTATTTCTACATAACACACATAAATAAAATATTTTTATAAAACTTATAAAAATCATAATATGCATAGTACATACATAGCAATTATTTTTAATCATATGTAAACTGAATTTGATATAATAATATATTATTGTTACTTTAAAATGGCGGTACAATCTTCTTACATGATCTAATTCTAATCCATCGTCTCATAAACATGTGTATCACTTAGACAAAGATCACAGAAGAACGCAATCTGCACTCGCATTTTGCTACATATCTAAGACTGAACGCAATATGAAATGGCATTGTGATTTTTTGTCAGACTTTACAGCCTAAACACATCTCCAGTAATTTCTTATCGCAACAACCGTAAGTGTGACCACCATGCATCGTGCATGATATCTCACTGAATCCATCATAATATTACATTCAACGGTCTACAGTTAGATCCACAAAAGGGGTGAACTCATGACAAGAATGCATATCATGATCAAGCATTCATATCTGCAAAGCTTCAAAAGTTTCATCGTTGTTGTAGTTGAATGCATATCCATCATATGTTCTGATTGCGTAAAATTAAAAAAAAAACATAACGCATTAGGATGATGTATTGAACAATGACCAAAATTGACATTTAATGTATCACTTAGATTAGTTAAATAGACACACGGTGAATCTGGTCGACAAGTGAGATCGTACACCAACTACACCTACTAATTCCCCCGCCCACACTTCCCCCCTCCCCACCTCATACTGTTAACGATAAGAAAAGGAAAGGTGCCAAGCTCGGCGGTTTGTTCCCTCCCGCTTAGCCATACAAATTCCCTCATCACTGTTACTTCTCGGTTTCTAATTTCTTCAAGAATCGGCAACGATGGCTGCTTCCACTTCCACTGCCGTTTCTTTGCGCCTACCAGAGCCTTTCTGCCGAAGAAATTCAAGTCCACTTCAGCTTCACGCCTCTTGCCGCTGCCTTCTTCCTTCTCCTTCGTCATCAAGTATGTAACACAACTCGCTCGACTTGGTTTTGCTTTCCTTTTTCTGTTGATTCATTTTACTTTGGCTAAGAATGAAGACTTAGTAGTAGTAGTAGAGTGAGGACTACCTTCTTAAGGTTTTTCAATTGTTAGGTTGTCTGGCAGTCAAGTGAAGTTGTCTGTGATCAGAAACTACAATGTCAAGTCTCTAATCTATTCAGGGAGACCCCCTGGGAGGGGGTGGGGGCAGAAGACTATTGATGAGAGCTTTTCAAAGTTTGGGTCGCTTATGCATTCAGCTTCTTTGCTTTTTTTTTTATTTCCCTTATTTTTTGGGGCATATATATTTTTTTTGGGGGTGGGGTGGGGGAGGAGGGCTAGTAAAGCAGTGGTCTAACAAATGTAAACAGATATGCTAATAAACAAAGATCCTAAAGTATCTTCCATACTTTAAAATAACCAAAGCAAACCAGGAAAGCGATTTCTGATAAAAACGCAAAAGAAAAGAATGGTACTTCTTTGAGGTTCCCAGTACCTGAATAAGGTGAAAGTGAAAACGGTCTTAAAATGCCACATGATTAGCTCCACTTTTTCTTGGTTCTTTCAATTTTTTGGTAGTGGAATCAGATCCAAAATTCTGGGTTATGCTTAATGATTTAGGCCTTTATTTTCATTAGTTGTAAAAAATATTTCATATTTTTGCTTATGAAAAAAAATAAAGAGAGAGATTTGTCCTATTTGAATTTTTTCTACCTTTATTTTCTTATCAGTTTGCTTCTCAGGTACGCAAACCAATCTGATGAACATGTGTTAGCCCACTCTTTGGAAATGTTTGGTTAGAAGAATAATGTATTGTCGTAGCAGCATTAATAGTTGTTAAGTTGGTCGCAACGGATAATGTATATTTGAAGGAGAAGGAATGCTCTTGGAGAGGGAGTGAGAGAGAGAGAGGCAAATGGATGTAGATACTAGGTAAAAATAATGCTACTCTTCTGTATCTATCCAAGTGCCTAAACGAGTGAAGTATTGCTACAGAAGAAAATTGATGTTTCACTCATTTAGGCACTTTGATTGTAGATAAAACATGCATCAGAAGGAGGTTAATTCTATTCATTTGAGAAGCTTCTTATATATGGTAAGATCAGTTATATGTTGATTCTGAGTTAAATTCATCAACAGAGCATCTTCAGGACTAGGAATCAGAAGAGGAAAAGTCTATTCATCAAGCTCTTATTACGTTCTTTAGATAATCAGATGATTCGGAAGTGTATGTGAAAGTGACAAGACTAAGTCTTCAAAGACATAATATAAATGGGATAGAAGATTACTGCTACCAAGATAACTGTCAAGCACTAGAGGACAAAATACAAGCAAGAATTGGCATTTTGGAGTAAAAGACTTGCTGAATCTGTCAAATAGTTGCCTTACACTTATTTAAAGAATACTGTCAGATAGTCATTTTATTTACCTTGGAATGTGTTGATTTTAGCATTTTATGGAACTATTTTAGTCACAACTTGTATCAGTAATGATTCCACATTATGTTAAATGGCTTACTTTAGAGATGCTTGTGGTTACTGGCTTGTCACAGTTTTTAGTCACTTCTTGAATAATTTAAAATACTGCTCATTGTGATGATTGCCACTAGATGCAATGTTCTTTTCTTTTTTATACTTTTTTTCTTGCAAAAGTATAATTCATTGGATATCTCCAGACTCTGCCACTGGCACTAACTATAACTATAGAATGTTTGTGTTAAGTTTTAATTGATGATTTGCACTGTTTAGATCCTGCACGTGCCAAATGGTTGTGTAGCAAGCATCAAACAAGCCAATGCTCAAGGTCAGGACTTGCAGTTCTGCAACATGGAGTCAAGTTGCCAATAATGAACCGTAGAGATGTGCTTGGATTGACTATTGGGGTCTCAAACATCCTACTGCTTCCATTTTCTGCTGAAGCAGCTGGATTACCCCCGGAGGAGAAACCAAAACTTTGTGATGATGCTTGTGAGAAAGAACTTGAAAATGTATGCAGAGGTTATGCATCTCCTCAACTACTATGTCTGTTTGATTCTTGATGATATTTCTAAGACTCTTTCTTTTTGTGGGATCTTTGTGGATTTTGTGTCAAATTTCTCATGGATGTGAAATTATAAAAACAAATTGTTAAGCCTTGATTTACTTTTCTGGACAAGAGGCAGAATAAAACACAACTAAAGTTAGTTATTATTCAGTTACTTTAATGTTGAAAAGAGTGGTGCTACTGATCCTCTGCCTTATAATATTATGCTGAATACCTCTCCATTAATTAATCTGTAGTTCGTAATCACATTCTCATTTATAAGGGAGTGAGGGTTAAGGAAAAGGGAAAAGTTCCACTTCAAAATTATTTTTCATGTTAGTGCTGTTTAGTGAACCAGCAGATATTTACTTTCTTAGGAGAATAGCCCACTTCTAACTGCTGTTTTACCTTTTTGGTTTTACTTCTTGTATTTGAGTTGTGTAGATAATTTAAATGATTACAGAAAATGAGATCCATGCCTAATCATAAATGTCTATGAAATATTTTTTTCATTGAATTGCATACTTCAAGGTTGTTTGGTGCTTTGGAAAGCATTTCCATTGAGCTGTCTCAATGTTCCTTCTTAATTTTACTCTTTCTAGGACATATCAAAAAGTAGGAACCACGTCAATTAGTTAATTCGTTGTAGTTTAAGTTCGGATAATAATGGAAAGTTTATCGATTAGACAATGTTCATATGGTCCTTGTGTATATTAATATTTCATTTGCACTTTTTTTCCAAACCATAAGGTTCGCAATCTTCATGTTCTCCTCAGACAATATCATACAAAGATATTCGGATATTCCAATTGAAATGTATATTTGAATGGACTCACTTTTGACTATTTGGATGTGCCAACAATATTCATTCATGCCATTATACAATTTCATCTCTCTCAGTTCCTGGATGACTCTGTTATTTTGGCTTTTGTTTTTGTCATTTGGCATGTTAACTTGTATAAGCTTTTATGTTCATGGTTCAATTTTGCTGCATTGACAGAGTTCTTTCAGTATTTTCTGTATTTTGCTGGCCAATTGTCGAATTTTGTTGTTAACTGTGATGATAAAGTTTGTGATCTTGTATTGAGGAATTCTCCATTGAAACATAGATGTCAGCATTGTCTATTGGACTTACCAATTACACAGTTGTGGAATACTTGGGAAGTTCCCTGCTTATGTCAGCAGTACAATTATAAAAGAGCTGATAGTGTTAGTATGCTTAAATTCTATTATGTACCCGCAAGCTGCAAGATTAAGAGTAGATTCAATACTATCTTTCTGTATTTTTGCTTACTTCCCAGATGAATCTCATGCCTGCAATCATGTTGATTTCCACAACTCAGATCAACTCTGCACTAAACTATGAAATTATACTTGAAGACTTAATTCTCTATCCTTGGTAGTATTGTATGACGGAATTCCCAACTTAATGCTTTTGTGGTATCGCAGGTACATTTTATTTGCAAAAGAGTGAGAAAAATGTAAATTATTTGAGTTGAAGGTCATTAGTGTTATGTGTATACCATTTTATACAAAGGCGTACAAAAATATTTTGTACATCCTTTCTCCGTTTCACCTTTTAATGGTTTCTTGTTAAAATAGCCATAGACATTTAGTGAATTACATGTTAAACTGAATATGTATATGTTTGATCTAGAAATACGTTACAATCAAATTAAGATTATGCTGTTCCAGGGTCCTGTATCTTCCTCTAAGTTGTGGAAAAATCTGTTATGTCTCCCCTTTTTGGCCTCTTGAGTACCTTAAGCATGAGGAGTGAAGTTATTTGAATAATGGAAATCATTTCAAATTCAAGGAATTTGATAATTAGTTGGTGCCTATAATCATCATCGGTGCCTATATTCATCATAAACGCAATGATTATTTGTCCATGATTATTGGATTCTGATGTCTGTAGATTTACTAAAACTAGTAAAAGTTTGATTTGGCAGATTCCTATGGTAACTACTGAATCAGGCTTGCAGTACAAAGATATTGAAGTTGGTGCAGGTCCTAGGCCACCTGTTGGTTTTCAGGTATTCTTTCCTGATTTCCTGAATCAAACATTTAGCCTATGCAGCAGGAAAATTTGTGCATTTTCAACTTTGAAACCTTTCTTCTATAGTCAACCTAGCATTTTTTTGCTTTGCTAGCATCATTATGACCTAGATGTAAAGATCCTTTTAGCAATTTGTTTTAGCATGAGCTTTCTCCTCTTTTTAAGAATATACTGCAAAGTTACAAATACCCTCTCCTCCAAGATTAAATGCCCACTTTTCTATATAAAATGAGTGGGAAAGAGGACATCCAATTTTGGATGGAATAAATTAGTGAAAGGAAAACATACAATGCAGCTTTTCTTTTTTTTTTTTTGGGTAAAACATATATGCATGCAACAGATGTTAATAATTTGGAAAAGAAGTGGAGAACATGTGGGACCACATCCTCTTTGATTTCTATTGAATCCAGACTTTGAAAAAGTTAGTTGCACGGGTCGTTTACCATGGGGAACAGGACAAATTCTGAGTTTAAACTTGTAGCTGGAGAAAGGTGGTGTTGTATTATGTTGTCATGAAGCAAAGATGAATTACAAAGTTAATTTGGAGTGGAGGGCATATGTATTAACAACATGAATGTCTGTAGTTGCTTTCATTATGGTTGCTTCATGTACTTCTGACGATGACTAGTTGAATAGATTCATAAATGCTTGCATTTTTTTAAAAAAAGGTAATGGCATTAGAGCTGTGTTACATTGTCTCTTTTCTTTCTCCAATATCCAACATGATATGGCACGCGTTTGGTATATCATGCATTACATGTGGTCAAATAAATTTGAAAACCGTGACGTAAAAGAGCAAGAGCTAGAAAAAAAAGATATAAAATAAAACAAAGGATAAAGAGAAAAGTAGTAGAGAAAAGATGGAAAAGGATGAGATACTTCTGTCACAATAAATAGTTGCATCTATATGAAATTCTCATTTTGAATTCAAATATGGAAGAAGAGATGTTGAATGCCTTAGCCACGTACTGGGGTCTAAATTTTGGCAGTGTCTAATTTCCTATTTTGGAGGAATTGATGAATCCAAGATATAGACTTATGCCAGTCTTCATCTGAACCATTCCAGCTTCATTTTCTTGCTGGTTTTGTCCTTTCAAGACATTCCTTTGACCCTCTACTTGAACTTCCATGCAGCTGTGCTCCTTTGGCCTTCTTCCGTGTTCTCCAAATGATAGGTTTTGGTTTTTGTTTTACTTCTGATTTAAATTTTATATGATAAATGTGGAAACAACTGAAACTTCATATTGGGATAGATACTTTCTTTAGCTGGAAGTTCTTATTGGAGAGAGGTATATTTCAAGACTATACTGCAAAGGAAAAAATAGTATCTTGCCTAAATTTTTTTCTGATCTAGTCACAGTTTCATTGTCAACCAATGGGTTGAGCTGCAAGTGAGGTTCACATGATCATGTATAATATCTCAAAGGAGCTGGATCTAGTTTCAGAAGTAACAAAGAAGGCATATAACGTCAAGGGGAGGTCAATATTAATTATTACTTTGAAAAATGATATTTGAAGACTCACATTCCTTTTGGAATCGTGATCTATAGAGTTTTAGTTGTGATGGAATGTATTTTTGAACATACGTCAATTTTTTTTTTTTTTAAAAGAAATGGTGGAGCCATA
Organism: Rauvolfia tetraphylla; assembly: GCA_030512225.1. NCBI lineage: Eukaryota > Viridiplantae > Streptophyta > Magnoliopsida > Gentianales > Apocynaceae > Rauvolfia > Rauvolfia tetraphylla. The sequence goes on from JAJQKT010000053.1 coordinate 627,883, forward strand.
CGGCAGGTTGTTAGATTGGTAGGCATATAAGAAACTCAAAGGTTGTTTCTCATTGACCAGACTATTCATTTCTTTATATTATCCTTTTCACCTTGAAATATTGCTTTGAGTTCTTCATAGGTGGCCGCTAACTATGTTGCCATGGTTCCATCTGGGCAGATATTTGACAGGTAAAAGTTTGATTATTTGGGAAATGTCTATTCCATAAATTATGTATTTTGAGGACCTTGGTATAATATATTTACACTAATATGATAATACATACTTCAATAATTAATTTAAGCCTGAACCTATTTCTATGTTCTGGATGTGTTTGACGGCATGAGAATTCTCAGGTGGAATGCAGGTTCATTTGCTATTGTTTTATGAATTTTGTGGTAAATTAAATTAGGTGAATGTGCTAGTGGAAAGAAAAGGAAAAATTGTAGGTGTGGAAGGCATTTGAGATCTGAACCAATTGTGAAATCGCTATTGAATAAGATTGTAGTTCCCCAACCACCCCCACCCCTCTTTCTTTTTGCCAGGTTTGGAATTGTAATATTTGCAGCTTTTGCAATCATTGACCTGAGGCTGGTAGATTCCCTTTTGTTCTTATTTTGAATGTTTCCTGGTTGTGAAATTACAGTTCATTGGAGAAAGGCCAGCCTTATATTTTCCGTGTTGGTTCTGGTCAGGTAAGTTTGAGAGAGGTTGATATCTATAAAGCTTTTCTTGCTACACTCTGTTCACAATGATTTTTTATTTGATAAGGTAATGCACTTCTACTTATTTCCCTAGTGCACTTTATCCCAGGAACTGGAGGAACTTAACTGATTTAATAGTAGTAACAGTAGATATCAAATAGTAATCACGGATCCTTCGGCTTGATATTTTTCAAGATCCCTGCCTAGGATGAAAACAAATTTCCAATATTGAAATGCTGTTACCACTAGGGTAGGTGTTGCTAAAATCCCATAACAATGCAAGAGAATCATAAGTCTTATTATTGTCAAGTCCAGAATTGGTTTGCTTGGAATTTCATATATTTGGGCACTGATGCACGATGTTTGAAGAAAGATTATGGTCTAAAAATATCTACATTGATTAAAATTCTTTTCATTTTTGCTTTAGTATCTTCTGCTTTTCTCCCCAAAAGATTATTTGATCATATCACTGACTACTTATTTCAACAACTAGAATAGGTGATCAAGGGTCTTGATGAAGGAATCTTGAGCATGAAAGTTGGAGGCAAACGCAGACTGTACATTCCAGGACCAGTAAGTTCTTTCCTGCTCGTTAACATTTATTACTTGGATTGGCTTTTTAAAAAACAAAAAAATCAGTCCCTAGGAAAAAGATTGTCAATTTAGTCGATGAAAGTGTGACAAATGTGTGAACTAAGTCTTGAAAATAAAAATATGTTGACTAAGTTGTAGAAACTGGAAACCTACGCCAATGTACAATAAAAAAGTCACAAAATTTCTTTTTTCCTTTTGGGCGCCAAGGGTTAGTTGCTTAAATAAAATAATTTTGTCAGCAGAATCACGTATACCCAAAGAGGGAGAGGGGGGGGGACCATAGCACAGTTTTGTTATAGATCTTGCTATCCGCAATTAGAATTTTTTCATCTCTCCCATATACATTGATCTATCACTTTTTTGCTATATTGATATTTAGCTGTGAAGTTTTTTTAACTAAATTATCTTTAATGCTTAACAACTTGCAAAAAATGTCTAGGTTCGTGATGCTTTGTCTATTAACTATGAATTAAAATAAGATAGTTTTAGTTTCAAGGATTGTCATATTCTGAAGGACTAAAACCACACATTTTTATTATTAGAGACGTAAATGACACAATGTCATGCTTTTGTGGGCTAAATTGTCATTAACCCTAAAACTGATTTTCTAATTTTCAAGTTCTCAAAGTAAAGTTTAGCACTACTATTCAAAGTAAATTCCTGAAATCTATTACAGTACTCAGTTAATTGACTTGGAGGTTTCTTTTTAATTCTTGTCAAAAGCCTGTTGTCTTATTTTTCCTTGAAACATCATTTATGCTCTTGACATGGGAACTTCAAATCCTCGTCTATTTCTAGTACTCTTTCTTGACAAAAGTAGCATTATCAATAAAGCAACTACTTATCATAATAATCTTTCGTTACTGTTTCCTGAATTTGTGTATAATCCTCCTGTGTTGCACATAATTCTCATAAGTCACAATTTGTTTCGCTTTAGATTCTTATTACTGATTTATATCTCAATGGAGAAAAGATTATAACCATCTCCCTTTTTTGTTTTCTAAATTAGGACTAGACACAAAGTAAATGTGTAGCACATTCTTGTCACATATTGCAGTTTGGGTGACTAGATTCTTGTTGCTGATTTGTTTCTCAATGGGTACACAACAAAAATCAATCACCATGCTATCTCGTTCTGTTACATTATAACTAGTATATATATTTTTTTCATTTTGCAAGTGTAGTTGGCATTCCCGAAAGGTCTCACCTCTGCCCCTGGAAGGCCAAGAGTAGCTCCTAATAGCCCCGTTGTTTTCGACGTGAGTTTAGAGTACATACCTGGTTTATCAGACGAGGAATGAGACAGCTAATGTACTCCTGAGTCAATCTTCAAGAACTAGGCTAAACTTGAGCCAGAAAAGTTGTGGAAGAGGTTGTCTTTGACAACTTTTTATGTCATGTATTTGCATGATTAATTTGTTCTTGTCATGTACTTCCATTGGTTCATTCTTTCTACCATATAATATACGGTAATACTTAAGGCGGGAGGCTTGGATGAGAACTGATTGTATATTTATCACATTTTATAAACCCATTTTCCCCCTTGTTGCTGGAAGCCGTGGCTAAATGCTTTACTTATTTTCTTTTTTATGATCTATATTTTAAAATCGGTGTAATACTTGAACAGAATAACAATAAAAAATATAATAAATGAAAGGAAAAAAATGAGAGAATAAGAGAAACGGGAAATATCTTCTTGTTTTCCGTATCTTTTTTCTTTTTTCGTATGATTAATTTATAGCCAGATAAGTCATCACTGCATTTATGTAAAATAAAACTCATTAATACACTGGAGGTTTTCAATGCTTAGTAACTAGTAGGACATCAACTTGTTTCGGTTTTCATAACACTTCTCTTTGAATGTCGTAAAACATAAAGAATATATTTTGTTAAAACTTCACTAGGTAAAAAAATTTAGTGGGAAAAAATATATAGTGAAAGAAAAAAAGTACAGTATTCTTTGTATTTATTCCCACTGTTGACATGATCTTTAAAATCCCTGAACCGACGTATACCAATCTTGTAGATTATCTTCGTAAAAGTTATAGTCGGTAGTGTCTTTGAAAATAAGTCCAAATTATTACATGAGCGAATTTGTTGCACATCTATTTCACCCTTCTTCTGAAGCTCTTGAGTAAAGAAGATTTTGGGTGAAATATGTTTTGTCCTATCTCTTTGATATATTTTCTTTTCAGTTGAGTTATACAAGTTGTATTATCCTATTTTAGAGGACAAATCACAACTCTTTCGGATAGAATGAATCATTGATCTCAATCATACACTTCTCGACTTACTTCATGGATGACTATTAACTCAACATGATTCGAAGATGTAGCTACTATAGACTATTTTGTAAATCTCTACGATATAACAGTATCTCTACATGTAAACAAATAGTCTGTCTGAGAACATGCCACACATGGATCAAATAGATAACCAACATCAGCATATCCAACCAATGCAAATTTTGACTCTTTAGAATAAAATAATCCAAGATAAGTTGTTCCCTGGAGATATCGAATGATATGTTTGATACTATTCCAATGTCGTTGAGTAGGAGAAGAATTGTATCTTGCTAAAAAATTTACTACAAAATACATTATTGCTCCAATTGCACTAAGATATGGTAATTTATGACCAAGCAGTTTTTCATTCTCTTCTCATAGTTGAAATGGATCTTTAAAAACATCCAGCGACTGGACGATCATTGTAGTACTTAAAGGATGTGCATTGTTCATATAAAATCTTTTCAAGACTTTTTTCAGTATATGTTGATTGATGAATAAGGATTCCATCTTCTAGATGTTTAATTTGTAAACCAAGACAAAACATAGTTTTTCCAAAATCCTTAATCTCAAATTTCTTTTTCCAAATAATCTCTTGCTTTCAGAAGTTCTTCAGGAGTCCCAATGAGATTAATATCATCAACATATATCGCAATTATCACAAAGCCTGATTCAGATTTCTTGATGAAAAAAACATGAACAAATCGGATCATTTTTATATCTAACTTGTATTAAGCTCTCACTAAGACGATTATATCACATTCTTCCAGATTTCTTCAATCCATATAGGGATTTTTATAATTTAATGGAATAATATTCTCGAGTGCGTGATGTACATGCTTTAGGCATGTAAAATCCTTTCGGGATTTTCATGTAAATTTTACTATCAAGATTTTCATATAAATATGTAGTAACTACATCCAAAAGACTCATATCAAGTTTTTCAAGGACTACCAGACTTACAAGATATCGGGGGTCACCGAATAGATATTCATGGCTAGTAGTTCGACTAAAGAATCACCTTCCTGAGGCCCAAAGTGGGCAAATTTTGTCACTAGAGAAAGATGGGTTGGAGTGAACTCACTAGAAATAAGAGGAAACGTAACGGACGACTCTCCTGAGGAAAGTTCAAATATCCATTTTTAGTAGGTGAAACAACTATGGGAGGGGTAGAAGGAGAATTACCTACCGGGATGGTTGAGAGGACAAAGGAGACTCAGACGCCATGGAAATGGATCAGAACGAATTAGCAAAGGGAATGTTTGCAAACAAAGATGGTTCTTCTTTGACCAATCAGAGTAATCTTCTTGGGAGATAATTAACGTAGTGGCAATAATGGCTGAAAAGATAGAACTGAAACGGCGCTTCTCAATTGCGTATAAGGGGTCTTTCAAAGATTTCCTCTAAAGGTGCATTGCACAGCAAAGCGCCGGGTATGGATCTTGTTTGAAGGGATGAGCTGGTTCCCCTACCCAGCTTGTAAGTGGGGGGCAAATGATGGAGTTGGGCTTGAGGATAAAGCCCATCTTTCCAGTAATATATCAAGGGATAGAGCCCAATAAGAAAACCCATTCCTATGTAGGTTAGGGGCTGCATAAAAGGTACTTTCCAACTACGATTTATTTCCTTCTTCTTACAGATTTGGTCCATATAAATACTCATCATTACCTCTTCTTTTGATTATTCTCTCTTCAATTTATACTGACTTAAGCATCAGAGGGTTTTTTGGGATAAATCCCCACCCATTAATAATCTTTTGTAGGAAGTTTATATAAAAGAAGCTTTGTTTAAGAGTCTACCTTCCAACTACTATCTTCAAGTGGTCAAATCTTTCCTTCAAATTATTCCAAAAAATAAGTGGATCTTTCACAGTAAGATATTCAACCTTTAAATCTTCGTGAATATGATAGTGGAGAAAAATAATAGCTTTAGCATGATCTTGATTTGATGCTTTATTATTTTCTTTAATGGTGTCTCCAGGACCCATTACGTGAAAATGTATTTGAGCATAAAGTGTCCAAGATAAATTATTTTCCCAATAATATCAAGAGCTACAAACTCAAGTTTAGTAAGATCAGCCATGGAAATAAAAATTATAATATAAAAACGTACCCTCACCTTCAAATCTTCGAAGTAGTATAGCTCTTTTCCAAATATCAAAAAGTAGAGACTCATGTTGATAGCGTATTATAAAATTAGTGTAATACTTGAACAAAATAACAATAAAAGATATAATGAATGAATGGAGAAAATGAGAGAATAAGAGAAATGGAAAATATCTTCTTCTTGTTGTTTTCTGTATCTCCCTTCTTCTTTATATGACTAATTTATAGCGAGAGAAGTCATTTGTAATACCCCACTCGCTAATTAGGGTTTTAGAGAACATTGGGCCGAGAACTAAGCTTCCGAACCTTAGAATTGAGGACTAGAATGTCCCGAACCAAGATTGAGGATTGTGAAAGGGTTAGTAGTTATATGGCTTATAGAACCTAAGTCATAGTGAAGAATTTATTAAAATTTAAACTGGCAGTATAACCGGACGTAAAAACTAAGAAAATTCAATCCACACGACAAAACTGAATAATAAATCGATAATTCAAGTTAATAAATAGCTTTCAAGGAAAATAATAAGTTTAGAAAACTTAAAAGAAGGATCTTGAAGAATGAAAGTACCAAAAATACCCTTGGAAATGTTAAAAGGTATTATAGTAAAGGAAGGGCAAAATGGTCATTTTATACCCTAATGTGATTTTTCCAATTTTCGCCCCTCATTAGTCTTAAATTCTTCCAGATTCTTCTCCTTACAATCGTCCACTATGTTCTAGAATGCATGCAAAACAATTAAAATCAAAATAAGCATGCAAACATAATCATTTTCTACCTCACAAGATGACCAATGCATATGCTTCCTTCTTTCTCTAGTTTAACCAATATTACACTTAAGGATTATGCTATCTTGCACCTCACATGCTAACCTAAACAAACCAGAGATTTCACCCACCTCTCTCTCCAATTTAGCCGGCCAAATTCAGCCTAGAATGCAAGAAAAACTCTATTCTACCTATTTTACACAATCTCACTTCTAGACACTCTCTCTTTGCTATCTCTTGTTTCTTCAAACTCCCATCACCGAAACAAGAGATTATTAGGCTAGGAGAAGTGCTACATTGTGGATTTTTCTGGAAGAGGTAAGATGTTAATAAGGTTGTATGCATAAGAAATCAATCTATGCTAGTTCTAGCTATTGAACTTGTGGATTTGCTGAAAATTTTTAGGTAGACAGCAGCTATAGCTTGACAGAACTAGCAAGGTAATCTTCATTTTCCTATGGTTTAGAGGTTGGTTAATGAAGATCTAAGAAGTTGGTAAAGGTTTCTTGAAACCTTTGGCTAAAAACTTTGTGTTTAGGGAACTAGGAGCTTGTTTGCTAGACCTATGTTGCATGTTTTGTTTCCTTAGCATGAAATCTGGATTTTATGTGAGATTTCATGAAAATATTTTTCTTTCATCAAAGAAATCTATCAAGAATACATAGATCTCTAAATTTCAGTCTGATTTTCTTGGATTTTAAAGCTAGAAATGCAAAAGGACCAAAGATTTTCTTGAAGCATTCTATTGCTTCATTTTTGTTTGAAATTCTTGAAAAAAAATGGACTGTTTTGTGGTGCACAAAATTTTCAGAGGTTAGAGTTGCAAATGTCCAGCTTTGTGTTCTATAAGAAAATGATTTGGAACAGCCCTGGTTTCCTCAAGAAAATGGCTGAAATTTTACTACAAAAATTGGTGTAGATAAGTGCTAAAAGGTCGCACAATTTTTGTTTGAAAAAGAGGTCCAAATCAGAACTTATTTCTTATTTTTATCTGAAAGCTTGATTGAGCGACAGCTTGCATTGCCGTGGAAAAAGATGGATACTCTTCTATGCAACAATGAGTGCATGTTATAGTTATGATGTTTTAGAAGGACTTGGAATGGCCTTAGTTTCTGGACTTTTTTGCTGAAATATACAGCCAAGAAATGAAGTAAATGCTGAATGGTGGAATAAGAGATAAAAACAGCCTTGATGATAAATGGCTAAAAGCAACAAGGATATAGTTTACACTAGTAAGAGATTTAGTGAGGAATCAAGCCTTAGAAATACAAAGGGATTTAATGGCCTCAAATTTCAAGGAAAAGAACTAGAATCTTGCATAAATGATGTACTAAGGTGTATGCTTGAAGAGCAAATAATTTGGACAGCCAAAAACCTAGTAAACAAAGCTAATATACCCATCACTTACAAGAAGATCTAGTAGTAGTTTGAGTAGTTATGATAGGAATGGTTAAAAAGGACTTCAATTTCCAAAATTTTAGGCATAATAATAAGCTAACAAGAGGTTGAATTTCGAAAAATTTAAAGACCTTATAACTGGCCAATGTAAAGAAAGAAAAAAGAGTCAAAATAGAGCTATAAACAACTAGGAAATCAAAGACGGAATTTGTTTGAATCAAAATTTAAGAATAAGGATGGAAATAATAGAAATAGAATAGGGTATCTAAGCGAAGAATGTTAAGATAGTAGAATCATGCATGTTCATGAAAAACAAGAAAAAAAATAGAGATATAATAAAATAGTTGTTAGTGGAAAATCTCTACAACATTATAAGACTTCAGAGATTACTAATACTTTGAATCTCCATAAGTAATAAAGTAATTTAGTTAATCTCAAAGATTTTAATTAATCTTAAAATAAGAGAATTTACATCGTAAAATGTGTAACGTGCTAAGAAGTTCCTTAGGACTATTTTTGTTAAACTAATCAAAATGAGTAGGTTATATTGTTGTAAGATGCACTTAAACATATTTATTAACGAAGCAAAAATCACACACTTTGATATACTAAGAAAATTCGAATGTTCAATTTTGTAGAATTGCAGATAGTAAATCTACTTTGACTATATGCATTGTTCTACTGGAAAATGATTTTTATACTGTCCTAATCTGAAAAGTCATTAAATAGGGAAACTTTTCCATTTTGGAAACACTTTCTATTTATGGAAAGTTTTCTTTTTTTGGAAATATTCGACATGATTGATTAGAAAGTTCCATTATTTATTTATACATTACTCGCATTGGAAAAGCATGTGAATTTAATTCTAATAGGGTTTCTATTTTTAGAAACTTCTATTTTTTTGAAAAGAATGTATTGAAACTTTATTCTAGAACCCGACAAGTTTCGGTAAAATGTTTAAATAATCGAAATGGGTTTGGGAAATGAACCATGTACATGAGCATATCATATTTAGAAACTTGTGTATAACTGTTTGAAATTAAAGACAGATGGTGAAATTTTGACCGATTGGTCAAACTAAAAACTTGGTAAGGACATATGGCTACTTGGGGCCTATGTATCTAAAACTCATCTCGACATGTATTGTTTATGTATGAAAAGCCCAACGAAACCACTTAGCAAGTGCTTAGGTGACATCCAACGATACCCCTAATCGGAGTTTGGAAGACAGAATGATTTCTTCAAAAATCGAAGACCCACCAAGAGCAAGCGCATTGTGCAAGGCTAGTCACCCATACAAAGGCCTCCTCATGGCCGATGTAAGGTTTATTCTAGACTCTATGAGTGGTACCACGATATTAGGGGGTGCTAGGGACTGGGGAAAGGATTGGCCTGACTGGAAGCCATGTTGGGTTCTCGTATAGCGCCTATGGGTTCGATTCTTGATTTGGCAACTAGGCTAGGAGATTGGCTCGAACCTGGGTAGGAGGTTTGAGGGTTGAGCTAGTAGGTGTCCTATAGCTCTAATCCTCTGGGACTGGTGTAAGCGGTTGATGTGCACAATGATTAGATGTTCTGACAAGTTATGACTCGAGATTCTGGATATATATATATATATATATATATATATATATATATATATAGGTCGACCTCGGTAACAAAGAAGGAATCCATAAAAACTCAGGATCCGATACCATGATAAATACTACCCTCATGATTAGACCATGTCCTTGAGATTTGAAAAAAGAAAGGTGGATTAGTGGTAATACGTTGTAATTGGATAAGTTATTATGACTGTGACAAAACTGATAGGACAATCACTTGTTTCAGTTTTCATAACAATCTAGCTATTAAACTAATTATAGTGAATAAGATGTTTTATTTCTAGAATTAGCATTTTATTTGTGAGAATTGTTTTTCTTTTATACATTATAGTGAAGGCCATAGATTTAATTACTGTTTTCTTGAAGGAAAAGGAACCAATGCATCCCAGGAAGGTGAGGAGAGTACAAGTGGTTGCATCTTCTATCTATATTAACATATTTTTATAGGGAAAGGAAAACCATATGAAATTTTAAAGAGAGAACGAAAGTAGTTAAAGCTTTTTTATACATTATTAATTTATTAAATGTTAAAACTCACTTTATAATAAAAAATTAATCATTTTGTTATAAGCGCAACGAGTTTTAATAGGCTCAGCGAGTATATTCTCGTTTTTTCCCTTTATACAAACTGTAAGACCTAAGAAGGGGGGTGAATTAGGTCTTTGGCTAATTATCGAAATCTTTTTTCCTTTTTCCAAATCCTTTGCCTTAATAAACGCTCTTCTTTAAATTCACAAACTTCAAGTTATATGTGATTTGATGATTAATACAAGATTATCAAACTATAAGACCACAACCAATTAATCAAGAACTAAGCATAAATAATAATCACAAGTATGTAACCAAGTAAAGCAATAAGAAAATGAACACACGATTTATAGTGGTTCGATCTCTCCAAGATCTACATCTACTACCTTGAGTCCACACTCAAGGATTTCAACCAATCCACTATATGCTCAAATTCAACAATTACACAAGAGGCTAACCACACTATGGTTTTACACTCACAACCTCTTCTAGTAATTATACAAATAATACAAGGTTCACCAAACACAATGGTTTTATATCTAAAGACAACCTCAAGACTAATCTAATCCAAGGCTCACCCACACACGGGTTTTACACTACAACCTTGATTAATCTAGTCTATGGCTCACCCTTCCACAAAAGGGTTTTATGTCACAAGATAACCTTGCAAATGAGCTAGTAGAAAACACAATTAAGATAAGAAAAGAGAGTGTGTAAGATGTTACCACTTTGTTGGTAGATGATTACACAATGTTTCACCTTCACACTTTGTTGCCTTTGGAATCTTGAATTTCAATCTTTGAGCACAAGGCAATTTGAGAGCTTTTCAATTCAATTTGATGTAAAACAAGTTGGATAATGTAAGATTTGTTAAGTTCAAAGTTCTACTAAAAAATCTGGAGTTTATGGCTTTTGTAGAATTCAAAAATCAGTTTAAACAGCCATAAAACGGCTAGTAACGGCTAGTTTCAGAAAATACTGTTCACATGAATAGTAGTACTGTTCATGCGCTGTTCATGTGAATTTTCCTCCGTGCGTCCGAATTTTCTTTCGAATTTCTCTGGAAGAATAGTAGATACTGTTCATGTAACAGTAGTTACTGTTCACGTGAATAGTATTACTGTTCACAGTGCAGAAAAATTTCGGATGACCGAATTTGCATCCGAATTTTTCAAACTTTGTCAAAACATGTTTAAATCAATTCAAACAAGTTGAAAAACATTCTACCCTTAAAGATAAGTCATTAAAGATCTTTTATGTGCAAAAACCATTTATGAAAACTTGATAATTTAGGTAAGTTCAAAACCATTGAAACCATTTAAATCAAGTTTTGTGCTCTCAATTGCAACTCATAGATTCCAAGGCTTAAGAGTGTAGGGTTTACAAAGTTTACCTATTAAGCACATGCAACCTACACTTCATGTATTCAAAGCCTTCTAATATCTTGAACAAACTCTTCAATCTTCAATCACTTTGACATATTGGAGTTGTTCTTGCATTTTAACTTCAAGGCAATGAGACTTCATACTTCTTAATCCAACAATCCTATCACACAAATGACATGCATATTAGTCCTCATCAATATTTGTCATTAATCAAAACTACATGATTTGCCCTTAGGGCTAACACAAACATAATATTTTTTCTCTCATCTATATTCTCTCTCAATTCACTTATTCAAAACATCAAATTAAAAACACATTCAAATCATCATACTTTACAGCTCCATGATCATCTCCAATTACAGAATTTTTGGTAGTTGTGAAGATCATTAGCGTTTTCTTAGTGTCAGCAACCGAATTCTTCAACTCTTCATAACTTATAAATTTTTTAATTGTCTCAAAATACCGTTTGTAATTGATCCAATGCTCCTCTGTTGGAGAATCTTCTAACTCTATCAACTCCTCTGTTAGATTATTAACTTTTGTAGTGACACATATACAAATGTTACTACAATAAAGTAAATTATTTGCCACATTTTGTAACAGCATTACCTATAAATATCACTAAAAAGGGTAAACTAAAACGTCATTAAATGGAAAAGTCATAATATTTAAAATATTTTATATCTTTTTCTAATGAAACTTGCTACATATGCAGGAATATTTGTTAGCCCTAAGGGCAAATCATGTAGTTTTGATAAATAACAAATATTGATGAAGACTAATATGTTTGAATATTGTGTGATAGGATTTGTAAACAAAGAAGTATGAAGTCTCATTGCTTTGAAGCAAAATTTCAAGAACAACTTCAATTAAGCAAAGTATTTGGAGTTTGAAGAATGTTTTTCTAAAGATGATCAAAAGGCAATGAAGACTTGAAGTGTAGAGTGCAATTAACTTGTAGGTAAATTTCTATGTAAACTCTACACTTGTATGTCTTGGTTATCATTGAATGCATAAGAGAGCATAAAAAGAATCTTATGATCTTAAAAGGCTTTGAATGAATCTGTTTATGAAATAAGTTAGTAAACTTCATATGTTCTTGTTTTTCAAGCTTATATGGTTAAATAAGTTTTCTATACATATCAAATATTTTTCAAACTCATTGAAGTTATATCTCAAATGATTTTACAAAGTTTGAAAATGCTTTCAAAAAATTCGGTTGTCCGAATTGTGTAGCAAAAGTTTGCTACCATTCTTCCAGAGAAATTCGGAAGAAGATTCGGACGCAGCCAAAAAATTCGGTCGTCCGAATTTTTGGTCTTCAGCATGGTCACTGTTCTTCCAAAAAAAATTCGGACGAAGTTTTCGGACGCAGCAAAAAATTCGGTCGTCCGAATTTTTGTTCTCAGCATGGTTACTATTCATCCAGAGAAATTCGGGCGAAGATTCGGACGCAGCCAAAAAATTCGGTCGTCCAAATTTTCTGAAACTAGTCGTTACTAGCCGTTTTATGACCGTTTTAACTTATTTTCAAATTTTATAAAAGCCATAAACGTGTAATCTTTTGCAACACTTGAAATCTTGAAAACTCCAAGCATTCAAAAGCATTTAGCAAACATTTCTTAAGCTCTCTTATGTCTTGTGCATTCAATTGATCAATCCAAAGACATCAAAGTGTGAAGGTGCAAATTTGTGTAATATCTACCATCAAGTGGTAACTTCTACACACTCTCATTTATTTATCATATTCTGTAGTTCTACTAGCTCTAGCAAGGTTATCTTGATAACATAAAATCCTTTAGATAAGGGTGATCCTTGAAAGTGTGATTCAAGGTTGTTTAAGATATAAAACCATTGTTTTTGGTGAACCTTGTATTGTAAACATTACTAGAAGAGGTTGTGAGTGTAAACCATAGTTTGGTGAACCTCTCTTGTAATTTGTAAACCTGAGCAATTAGTAGATTTGTTGAAATCCTTAAGTGTGAGATTAAGGTAGTGGATGTAGATCTTGAGGATCGAACCACTATAAATTGTTTGAGTTCTTTGCTATTGCTTTCATTACTGCCTTGCTATCAATTATCTCTAATTAGCTCATATAACTTGTTCTTGGTATAAACGCATAAAAGGTTTAAGTTTGCGAAAATTAGCCAAATACCTAATTCACCCCCCTTAGGTATTTCAATTGGTATCAGAGCTAGAACTTCTTTGTGTGGTTTAACAACCTAGAAGACAAAGATCCTATAGCTAATATGTCAAACCTACCTTACCTAGAAGGATCCTTCACAAATAGACCACCTTTGTTTAATGGAACAAATTACACTTTCTGGAAATCTAGAGTTAAAATTTATATTTGTTTTATTAATTTTGATTTGTGGAACGTAATTGAGAAAGGTCCTTATATCCCAATGAAAATGAGTATTGATGGAATAACCTCAGTACCTAAGCTCACTGATGAATTTGATGAGCATGATTCTAAGAAAATGACTTTAAATTATCAAGCCATGAATATATTAAGTTGTGCTTTAGATGTTACTGAATACAATAGAGTTAGTGGATGTGATTCTGCTCATGACATGTGGAGATTACTTCAAATTACACATGAATGTACTAATCAAGTTAAAGAATCTAAACTTGCCATGAAACAAGGAGAAAATATTAGTGATATGTTTACAAGATTCACTAACATTTTTAATGGCTTAAAAGCTTATGGTAAAGGCTATTCTATGGGAGAGCAAAACAGAAAGATTTTAGATGCTCTACCAAAATCCTGGCAGCCTAAAACACTTGCCATTGAGGAATCCAAGGGTTTGAAGACTCTTCCACTTGAAGAGCTCATTGGATCTCTACTAATTCATGAAATGAAGATGAAACGGCTAAATGACAAGGAGGATGAAGAAAAGGGAAGAAAAGGAGTTGTACTCAAGTCTTCAAATCACTTGAGTGAACAAGAACAGTCTTCAAGTGAAGAAGAAGGAGGAAACAGTGGAGAAGAAGAGATTGCAATGGCAGTAAGGAAGTTTAAACGATTCTACAAAAAGGAGTTTCTCAAGAAAGGAAGAAAACTAGTCAAGAAGAGTGGACAATCCTCATCCTACAAACCTCAATGTTTTGAATGTAAAAGCACAGAGCATCTTGTTGCTGACTGTCCTAAAGCTTTGGAAAAAGAAAGAGAAAGCAAAAAAAAAAAGAAATCTGTCAAGAAAGGAAAATGATTAGCTGGAACATGGGATCAACAAGAAAGTGGGGATGAAAGTGAAGGAAAGGCCAACATATGCTTTATGGCCATTGATGATGAGGTACAATCTTCACCCTCTATTTCAAATGTGTATGATGATGATATTGATTCCAGTGATCTAATTGTTGAGTTATATGAAGAATTAAAAAAGGCTTCAAAAAGAAATAAAGAAATGAAACTCAAAATAAATGATTTATCTAATGAAAATTCAAAATTATGTGTTGAAAATGGAAAACTTCTTGAAACCATTAGTTGCATTACTATTGAAAAAGAAGTTTTGAATACAACTATACAAAACATATCTTTTGAAAACAAAAAGCTTTGCACTAGAATTATTTCTCTTGAATCAATGATAAAAGATCATGAGCTTCTAAAAAGGAAAGTTAATGATCTAACTTTATGCATTGAGAGATTTACAAATGGAAGGGAAATTTTGAATAAATTACTTGGCTATCAAAGATCTTCATTTGTAAAACATGGTCTTGGTTTTACTCATGATTATTCTGCTCCAAAACAGAAAAAATCTTTTGCTAAAGAATCTTATCATTCTAGATCACATATTTGCTGCACTTATTGTGGTAAACATGGACACAAGGTGTCTAGATGTTTTATCAAAACAAAAATAGAAAGTGGTGTTAAAACCATTTGAAAAGTCAAAGAAACTTTTACTAACCCCCTTAGACCCAAGAAAATATGGGTACCAAAAATCACCCTTTCAAATTTGGTGTAGGTACAATTTGCCTCAAGATCAAGTGCCACAAAATGGTTCCTTGACAGTGGATGCTCAAGGCATATGACTGGAAATGCATCACTTGTTAGTGAACTTCAAACTACAAGTGAAGGTTTTGTCACATTTGGAGATAAGAAGAAAGGGAAAATACTTGGAATAGGTAACATTGGTAAAGGTTCTTTCCCTCTTATCAAGAAAGTATTACTTATTGAAGGTTTAAAGTATAATTTACTGAGTATTAGTCAATTATGTGATAATGGATGCAAAGTAGAGTTTAAATGTGATACTTGTACTATTCTTGACAATGCAAGTAACAAAACTATCTTTGTTGCTAAAAGAGTTGGTAATGTATATGTGTTGTATCTTGATGAGCTTATTACAAATGATATTAAATGTCTTGCCATTCATGACAATGATGAATTTTTAAGGCATAGAAGATTAGGACATGTAAGCATGGATTTATTAAACAAACTTTCTACACAAGAGCTGGTGAGAGGATTACCTAAATTGCATTTTGATAAAACTCGTCTCTGTGATGCTTGTCAATATGGAAAACAATCAAAAACATCTTTTAAACCAAAGAAAATGGTTTCTACCTCAAAACCTCTTGAACTAATTCATATGGATTTATTTGGACCTATGAGGACTACTAGTCTTGGTGGTAAAAGCTACGCTTATGTGATTGTTGATGATTTTTCAAGATTTACATGGGTAATCTTCTTAGCACAAAAAGATGAAACATTTTATGAATTTTTAAAACTCTTCAAAAAGGTTCAAACCTCTCATGATTGCAAACTGATTTCTATTAGAAGTGATAATGGAAGAGAATTTTGTAACCAAGACTTTACAAAATTTTGTGATGAATATGGTATTACTCACAATTTTCAGCTGCCAAAACACCTCAACAAAATGGTGTTGTTGAAAGGAAAAATAGAACCTTACAAGAAATGGCTAGATCAATGCTTTGTGAAAACTCATTACCAAAGTATTTTTGGGCTGAAGCTGTAAATACAGCTTGTTATATCATGAACAGAGTTTTACTAAGACCTTTTATAAGAAAAACACCTTTTGAACTTTTATTTGACAAAACTCCATCAATTGTCTATTTCAAAGTTTTTGGTTGTAAATGCTTCATTTTAAACACTAGCAACTATCTTGGTAAGTTTGATAGAAAATCAGATGAAGGAATTTTTCTTGGTTATTCATCAAATAAAAAGGCATATAGAGTCTATAATAAAAGAACATTGTGTGTTGAAGAAACTATTCATGTAACCTTTGATGAATCTAACATTTATCTTCAAAGAGGAAATGAAGATGATGCAGGCACATCAATGGTTGAAAATCATACTCAACACCAAGCACCCACAATGGAAGATCATGCCAAAGAAGAAGAAATAATGGAGCAAGAACAAGATGGTCAATCAAGCAATGATCAAGAACTTGCAAAGGATATCACATATACAAAAGGTCATCCTAAGGAGCAAATCATTGGTGATGTCTCCCAAGGGGTAAAAACAAGGCGGTACTTTATTGATAACTTTGCTCTTTTATCTCATATTGAACCAAAAAATATTTATGATACATTGTGTGATAATTTCTGGATTATTGCTATGGAAGAAGAGCTAAATCAATTTGAAAGAAATAAAGTTTGGTCTCTTGTTCCTAGACCTCATGATCATTCTGTTATTGGTACAAAATAGATTTTTAGAAATAAGTTAAATGAACTAGGAGAAGTAGTTAGAAATAAAGCTAGACTTGTTGCTCAAGGTTTCAACCAAGAAGAAGGCTTTGACTATGATGAGACCTTTGCTCCAGTGGCCAGATTAGAATCTATAAGAATACTTTTGGCATTTGCTTGCTTTAAAGGTTTTAAACTATTTCAAATGGATGTCAAAAGTGCTTTTCTAAATGGTTTTATTGAAGAAGAGGTTTATGTAGAACAACCTCCTGGTTTTATCCATGAAAAATTTCCAAATTATGTGTATAAGCTAACCAAAGCTCTATATGGGTTGAAACAAGCTCCAAGAGCTTGGTATGAAAGATTGAGTGGCTTTCTTCTTTCAAAAGGTTTTACAAAAGGAAAAGTGGACAAAACTCTTTTCATAAAAACATCTCCTAAAAATGATATTTTACTTGTGCAAATTTATGTTGATGATATTATATTTGGTGCTACTAATACATCTCTTTGTGAAGATTTTTCCAAATCAATACAAAATAAATTTGAGATGAGTATGATGGGAGAACTAAATTTTTTCCTTGGACTACAAATTAAACAAGTCAAGGATGGAGTCTTCATCAATCAAGCAAAGTATACCAAAGAGCTACTAAAAAGATTTGGAATGGATCAAGCAAAAGGAATTGGTACTCCAATGAGTTCATCAACTAAACTTGACAAAGATGAGAAAGGTAAAAACATTGATGAAAAATAGTATAGAGGTATGATTGGGAGTTTACTCTATCTCACTGCTAGTAGACCAGATATTATGTTTGTTGTTTGCTTATGTGCTAGATTCCAATCATGTCCTAAAGAATCTCATCTAATTTCTGTCAAACGAATATTTCGTTATTTGATTGATACACATGACTATGGTCTTTGGTTTTCTAAAACTTCATCTTTTGAACTTATTGGATACTCTGATGCTGACTATGCTGGATGCAAAGTTGAGCGTAAAAGTACAAGTAGTCATTGTCAATTTCTTGGTAGTTGTCTAGTATCTTGGTTTAGTAAAAAGCGGGCTTGTGTATCTTTATCCACAGCAGAAGCTGAATACATAGTTGCAGGAAGTTGTTGTGCACAATTATTATGGATGCAACATACATTACTTGATTATGGTCTTAACTTTAAGTGTGTGCCTATACTATGTGATAATACCAGTGCTATCAATTTGAGCATTAATCCCATTCAACACTCTAGGACCAAGCATATAGAGATAAAACATCATTTCATTCGTGATCATGTGATTAAGAAAGATATATGCTTAGAACATGTAAATACAAATGATCAAATTGCTGACATATTTACAAAGCTTTTGGCTGAGGAAAGGTTTAATCACCTAAGAAGAGTCTTAGGAATTTCAAAATTCAATGACTGATGTGTGTATTAATGCTGTGATGAAAACAGAGATTTTTTGATCAAAAATTCGGACGCAGGACAGAAAATTCGGTTGATCGAATTTTCTGAACTAAAGAGACAGAAACTTTCGACCGAAAATTTGGACGCAGACCTGAAATTCGATCGTCCGAATTTTACGGATGCATCCTTTAAATGAAAATCGAACGGTTTCTTCCAAACATTACAACTTCCGAATTTTATATCCTTTCAAAACCTCTCATACCCATTCACGTCCGAATCAAAATCCCTTCAAATCCACACATTCTCATTCCGATTTTCCTTCATTTTTGAACTCCTAACCCTAAATTCTTACCAAAAATTCAAAACCTCTAAACAGAAACATATCAATAGTGAGAACAAAGAGGCCTAACGTTGAGAAAGGCAAGGGAAAGACTAAAGAAGGAAATGAAGATCCAATCCTCAACCAACCCAGAAGAATTCGAATTCCTCAAACCTTATATGGGGTTGACAGGTTTGTCTCTATAAAAGCCACTCATGAATTTAATGAATGGAATAAGAATAGCAGAAAGATTATTCCTGGATATAAGGTGGATGCTGATAAACTGTCTAGCATGGATATGGTTCTATCTTATTTCAATGATGTTGGCTGGAGTAGTTTGCTATTTATTAATGAAGATTTTTATCCTACTTTGATATATGAATTCTATGCAAACCTAAAGGAAGAAAGAATTGAGACTATTGGGGATAATAGGATACAATGGTATTCAACTAGAGTATCCCAAGTTGATATTGAATTTAGTGAAGCCCTGATTAACAGAATTTGTGGGGTAGGTGACAATGGGGCTAGATATTATGCACCCTCAATGCATTGCTATGATCGTGAACTCTTTACATATGATAGATTTGAACAAGCTTTTACCAATGGAAGAGAGTTTAGATCTATAAAAGAAAGGAAAATCAAGAATTTGGATGCTAGAGGTAGAGTATTGCATCATATGGTAACTACTATGATTGTTCCTAACTTTGGACATAAATCATCAGTAGGAAATATACATATGGTATTAATGTTGGCACTGCATGAACAGAGAAGATTGAACTTTGGATATATAGCCTTAAGACACATGATTACTGCTAGAAAAACAGTAACCAAGGCATTCCCTTTTGGAAGGCTATTGACAAAGATCTTTAAGCATTTTAAGATTAAACTCCCAGGAAGAGGGCAAGCCTTTAAAAGTGGAGAAATATACACTTATGAATCCCTTAAGAGAATGCAGCTTATTCTTGATGATGATGGGGTATGGAAAACAAAAAGAGAAATGACAGAAAGTGTAGAAGAGGAAGTAGAGGAGGATGAAGATGAGAAAGATGAGGAAGAGACCCTTGCAAGAGAAATGAAAACAAAGAGGAAGCATGATACCTCAAGTGAGGGGGAGCAACCACCAACAAAAAGAAGAGTAGTTGAAGAAGAAACTGAAGTTGAGTCAAGTGGTGAAGGAATAACTAGAGGTGACACCATAATAGCCAAAGCATTCCAAGAAGCCTTGAACAATCAAGTCAAGGAAATGGATAAGATGTATAAGTTCTTTGAATCATTTGCTCCAATGGTTCTAGGAAAATTAGATGGACTAGAGAGTAGAGTGAAACACATTGAGGAAATCCTAATGAGAAATACTCAAAGTGGTGAAGGACCCTCTAGGCCTCAAGATAGAAATGAGAAAGATGATGATAAAGAGGAAGATAAGAAGGACAAAGATGATGACAGTGATGATGGGGATGATCAAGGAGGAAATGATGAGACAGTGGCAGAACAAGAAGAAGAAGAAGAACCACAAGAGGCAGGAAGCCAAGTAGCTCAAGCTGAAATTGTCTCACCATCACACATTTCATTCAGCCAAGGAAGAGTGAAGCACTTGGCCATCAAGAAAGGGATTAGCAGAGCCTCTTCATCAACATCACAAGACTAAGCATCTCTTCCATTCTATTTACTGCTTTAAGTTATTTAAATTTTTAGTTATGCATCTAATGTTATAATCTTCTTCAGTATTTTTCTTGCATCTTATGTAATAGTGAAGCTCAATGATGAAATCTCAGTGATGAGAGTTTTCTTTATGTGTTAAATTGTTAATCTCATTTTCATTGACCCCATCTTTGACTGATGACAAAAGGGGGAGAAGAAATGAGGATGACAAAATGTGTGAAAACTGCTGTATGGGATGAGATAAATGAGATAATGAATTTTCTGTATGCATGTTTTCTGAGTCTTATGTCTCAATCCTATAGATGTTTTCTGTGTGTTTTCTGTAAATGAATAACTTGCTCTTGAATTGTTACTCTATGAAAACTCTATGAAAACATTTGAATGCATGAGCTATAACTTGTTGCCAAAAAGTATTCTATTGTTGTTCAAATTGATCTAAATCTGTTTTAATCTCTTCTATTATGTTTGAACAACCTTAGGCATTCATTATATTGAATTTATTACAGTTTGGACTTAAGATTTAAAAATTCGAATGCATGCATATTTTGTTGCCAAAATGTGCAATATTGTTGTTCAAATTGATTCAAACTTGTTTTATTCTCTTCCACTATGTTTGAACAACCTTAGGAAAGCTTATTTTCAAAAATTGAAGCTTTCATTTCACTTATTTTTCAATTTGGATTTGATATGTCAAAATTCGGATGCATAGCATCTCAAGTCCAAACTAGTTGAAAAATGAGCACAATCTAAGGGGGAGCAATGTTAATCTTTTCTGACCTTTAATACCTCTCTTAGAAGTTGTCTTAATGATTAAATGCTATATCTTCTATCCTGGTTGTTGGAAGGAAGGAGGCAAATGGAGGTTGGTTGGGTCATAGGCTCATATTGAGCTATTTGAATGTCAATGTGCTAAATTGGTTATCTTCTATCATTGACATCAATACTTCTTTGTACTACATTGTTTAAATCCATCACATTTTGCATCAAAGTTTGTCATCATCAAAAAGGGGGAGATTGTTAGCCCTAAGGGCAAATCATGTAGTTTTGATAAATGACAAATATTGATGAAGACTAATATGTTTGAATATTGTGTGATAGGATTTGTAAACAAAGAAGTATGAAGTCTCATTGCTTTGAAGCAAAAGTTCAAGAACAACTTCAGTTAAGCAAAGTATTTGGAGTTTGAAGAATGTTGTTCTAAAGATGATCAAAAGGTATTGAAGACTTGAAGTGTAGAGTGCAATTAACTTGTAGGTAAATTTCTATGTAAACTCTACACTTGTATGTCTTGGTTATCATTGAATGCATAATAGAGCATAAAAAGAATCTTCTGATCTTAAAAGGCTTTGAATGAATCTGTTTATGAAATATGTTAGTAAACTTCATATGTTCTTGTTTTTCAAGCTTATATATGGTTAAATAAGTTTTCTATACATATCAAATGTTTTTCAAACTCATTGAAGTTATATCTCAAATGATTTTACAAAACTTGAAAATGCTTTCAAAAAATTCGGTCGTCCGAATTGTGTAGCAAAAGTTTGCTACCATTCTTCCAGAGAAATTCGGAAGAAGATTCAGACGCAGCCAAAAAATTCGGTCGTCCGAATTTTTGGTCTTCAGCATGGTCACTGTTCTTTCAAAAAAAATTCGGACGAAGTTTTCGGACGCAGCAAAAAATTTGGTCGTCTGAATTTTTGTTCTCAGCATGGTTACTATTCATCCAGAGAAATTCGGATGAAGATTCGGACGCAGCCAAAAAATTCGATCGTCCGAATTTTCTGAAACTAGCCGTTACTAGCCGTTTTATGACCATTTTAAATGATTTTCAAATTCTATAAAAGCCATAAACGTGTAATCTTTTGCAACTCTTGAAATCTTGAAAACTCCAAGCATTCAAAAGCATTTAGCAAACATTTCTTAAGCTCTCTTATGTCTTGTGCATTCAATTGATCAATCCAAAGACATCAAAGTGTGAAGGTGCAAATTTGTGTAATATCTACCATCAAGTGGTAACTTCTACACACTCTCATTTATTTATCATATTCTGTAGTTCTACTAGCTCTAGCAAGGTTATCTTGACAACATAAAATCCTTTAGATAAGGGTGATCCTTGAAAGTGTGATTCAAGGTTGTTTAAGATATAAAGCCATTGTTTTTGGTGAACCTTGTATTGTAAACATTACTAGAAGAGGTTGTGAGTGTAAAACCATAGTTTGGTGAACCTCTCTTGTAATTTGTAAACCTGAGCAATTAGTAGATTTGTTGAAATCCTTAAGTGTGAGCTTAAGGTAGTGGATGTAGATCTTGAGGATCGAACCACTATAAATTGTTTGAGTTCTTTGCTATTGCTTTCATTACTGCCTTGCTATCAATTATCTCTAATTAGCTCATATAACTTGTTCTTGGTATAAATGCATAAAAGGTTTAAGTATGCAAAAATTAGCCAAATACCTAATTCACCCCCCCTCTTAGGTATTTCAATATTGTTTTCATTTTGATACTTTTATACAAGTTCCAAGGTTTGTATTAAACATTTTTATAGTTGATAGTATTAATTTTTTGCAACTCTTCTTATTGCATTCATAAATAATTTTATATTTTAACTTTTGAGAAATCAACTATACCTACCCTTCAACTATTTTTTCTTTTCTCTTCTTAATCAAAAACTTTTATTTTAGTTTTTTTATATACATGAACTTTTTTTCAAACGACTATATCTATTAAATTATAAATGTTGTGAAGGAATTTAGTAGAGAGAGACACACTATAAGTACGTATCACAATTTTTAAGGACAATTTTGTCTATTCATGAATTAGAAGGAGGAGGAATAGACAAAAATGAAAAGCTAAGGAAATGCTATTTTGTTGTTGATTATTTTTTACCCATAAAGTTTGAATAATATGAAAGAATGGAAGGGAAGTCATGAATGGACAAAATTATTATTGAAAATGGTGGTTCAAGCTTGTAGTATGATTCTTTTTGCTGAAATTCATCCAGACATTCAAAATTTAACTCATATAGTTGTTTGAAAAAAGTTTATGTATATAAAAAACTAAAATAAAAGTTTTTGGTTAAGAAGAGAAAAGCCATAATTGTTGAAGGGTAAGTAAAACTAATTTCTCTTAACTTTTTAGTAATGTTTTTGTGTTGATATTTATATTTAATACTCAATTTAAATTTCACTTTTCCAATATAAAGTCATAGTACCATTTTATATCGAAGGTGAAATGGAACTTTAGACTTGTGATAAATGTTTTTGAAAAATAAATTATTTCTTAACACTTCATAATATTGAAATTATGTTTTGTATAAACAAATAACTTCACTATGAAGACATAAATTAAGAAGGAAACGTTTTTACAAGCTCTCAAACTGAAATGACTCTGATCTCCTTATATATAGGCATATTATATTAACAAGTTTTATATCGAACGTGAAATGGAACTTTAGACTTGTGATAAATGTTTCTAAAAAGTAAATTATTTCTTAGCACTTCATAATAATGAAATTATTTCTTAGCACATGGCAGGTCTCGTTAGCGCTTCTCACTTGCAATGAATGTATCAATCTTCTAAGAGGTAAAAACGTGCTATGAGTTTGTGGTTTTGAAGAGAAGGGAATGAGTGAACATTTTTACACCTTAGTAGATCAATACGAGCATTGCAAGCAAAAAAATTGTTCATGGGTAAAAAAAATAAAAAGTTAAGATTTTGGAGAGATCAAAATTCAGGTGTAGTTTAATGGCATTATGAGCCATTTTCTCTATAAAAAACTACTGAATATTAGAAAAATAATTATAAATAATTACATGACACATGGAGGAAAAATCCCACAGCCTTCAAATCCATAACTCTACCTCATCTTCCCAAAACAAAAATTGAAAAATTTGTATATATAATATTGCTCTATTGAATAACTAAATAAAATAGATAGATAGGATATAGAGAAGAACCTTAACCTCATTAACTACAGAAAGTACTTCAAGTCACTCATGAAGGAACAAATCAAGTGAAGGAATCCAAACTAGTTATGCTTGTTATAGATTACAAGTTATTCACAATGAACTAAGGGAAGAATATTAGTGACATGTTCACAAGGTTCACTAATATTTCAAATGGATTGAAATCCCATGGAAAAAATTATTTCCTTGGAGAACAAAATAGGATGATCTTGGATGCTCGTCCTAAATCATTGCAACCGAAGACACTGGCGATTGAAGAATCAAAATACTTAAAGACTCTTCCTCTTGAAGAGCTCATTGGATCACTTCTTACTCATGAGATGAAGCTTAAGAGATTGAATGAATTAGAAGATGAAGAGAAAAGAAGAAAAGCAGTTGTCCTAATAGCAAATGACAACTCTAGTGAACAAGAAGATAGTGAAGAAGAGAATGAAAAGAGCAAATGTGTGCTTCATGGCTATGGAAAATGAGGTAGAACTCACTCCATTTATCGCTACTTCTTGCAATGATGTTGTTGGTGATGCTAGCGATCTTCTTGTTGATATGTATGGAGAATTAAAAAGTCTTTCAAAATGAAACGAAATAATGAGATAAAATTTGATGAGTTATTGAATGACAATTCTAAGTTGTTTTGTGAAAAGAAAAAACTTCTTGATTCTATGAGTGTTTGAGCATTGAAAATGAAGTTTTGAATGTTTTCTTACAAAACATGTCCCTTGAAAACAAAATTATTTGTGAAAAGATTTCATCCCTTGAACAGATGTTTATTGATCATGAAGTTTTGAAAAAGAAAGTTGATGACCTTACTTCATGTGTTGAAAAAATTACAAACAGAAGGAACACTCCTGATAAACTTCTTGGAACTCAAAGATCTCCTGTTGTCAAAAATGATCTTGGTTACAACTATGTAAATAATGTGCTTAAATATTAAAATTTCTTTGTTAGAGCTACTTTTACTTCCATGCTTCAAACTTGTACGTATTGTGGAAGACATGGGCATATGGTCACTAGATGTTATGTGAAAAGAAAATAAAAAATTATATTAAAACTAATTGAAGAGTAAAGGGAATCATTATTAACCCCCATGGACCCAAGAAAATATGGATACCAAAGGCTACTTCCTCTCCTTTAGCTTAGGTACACTTCCCTTCAAGATCAAGTGCCTAAGTGGTTTCTTGATAGTGATTTTTCAAGACATATGACGGGAAATGCCTCACTCATAAGTAAGTTCCAAGCTACCAATGAAGGATTTGTTACCTTTTTAGACAAGAAGAAAGGAAGAATCCTTGGAGTAGGTAATGTTGGTAAAGATTCCTCCCCTCTTATTGAACAAGTCTTTCTTATTAATGATTTGAAGCATAACTTGCTTAGTATTAGTCAATTGTGTGACAATGGTTGCAAGGTTAAATTTAAATGTGATCTTAGTTGCAAATAAAGTAGGAAAATGTGTATGTGCTTTATCTTAATGAACTTGTAGCTAATAATGTTTAATGTCTTGCCATTTATGATAATGATGGTTATTTGTAGCATAAAAGATTAGATCATGTTAACTTGGATTTGTTAAACAAATTTTCTTCTTAAGAACTTGTTAGAGGTTTGCCAAAAATGCGTTTTGAAAAAGATCATCTTTGTGATGCGTGTCAATATGGAAAACAAACAAAGATGTTTTTCAAATCCAAGAAAATAGTTTCTACCTCAAAGCCTCTTGAACTTGTTCATATGGATTTATTTGGACCTATGAAAACCAGTATTTTTTATGAAAAGAAGTATGCTTATGTGATAGTTGATGACTGCTCTAGATTCACTTGTATACTTTTCCTTGCTACAAAGGATAAAGCTTTTTGAAAGACCAAAGAGGAAGGTGAATTAGGTCTTTGGCTAATTTTTAAGATCTTTTCCTTTTTAAAATCTCTTTCAAGAACTCTCAACCTCCAAATATTTAAAGACCTCGATAGGAGATAGTTGAAGAGAAGATAACAATTAAATGTGAGAACAATAAATGTCAACTACCATCAAGAGAAAAGAAGTAGGATCAATAAAAAGGCAATCAATGAAGAAAAAATAAGGAACGCAATGATTTATAGTGGCTTGATCTCTTCAAGACCTACATCCACTACCTTGAGTTATCACAAAAGGATTTCAACCAATTCTACTAAAATAACACCACACAAGTACACAAGAGGTTCACCCTGCAAGGGTTTTACTCCGCAACCTCTTTTACAATTTAAGAATCAAGGTTCACCCTCTCCAAAAGGTTTTTTATGTCCTCAAGACATCCTTGAATAGACACTAATAAGATGAGAGATAGAAGGATATTACCAACATATTTGGTAGACGATTATCAATCCTAGTACCACATTACTTTTTACTTTTGGAATCTTGGACTGATCACATATAGCACAAAACAAATGAGAGCTTTTTGATGTACTCAAGATAGTGGGATGTACAACTTTTTAATGTATGTAAAATTTAGGAAAAAACTAAAGTTTAAACCTTTTATGTGGTTTGAAATTCAAGTGTAACAGTACGATTTGGTCGACCAAATTGGGCTCACTATGTTTGAATTGGTCGTCCGAACTTTCTATACACTAGGCTACTAAAGGCAATTCAGTCGACCGGATTTAGATCTCTGCATCCGAATTGGTCGTCTGAATTCACTGGAAATTCAAAAGCAAAGAAACCATTTGGACATCTGAAATTGGAGTCCAAACTTTTTCAAACTTTGTAAAATCATTTAAAGCTTAACCACAACAAGTTTGAAACTATTTTGAACTAAAAGATAGGTCATTTAAAATCTTTTGAACTATAAGCCGTTATCATACACTTGGTATTTCAAAGAATGATCAAAATATTTTAGACTTATATTCAAGGTTATAGATGGTTTGCGCTACCATATGCAATGTAAAGACTCCAAATGCGAAAGATATAGATTTTATAAAGTTATACTTATAAAGCAAGTGCAACCCTACAATATAGTGTCTTCAAAGCCTTCAACTATTTGAACACACTCTTCATCCTTCAACCTTTTGAGCTCATTTGAGATGTCCTTAGCAATCTATCTCCAAGGCAATAAAGTCACTTAGCTTCTTCAAACAAAAATCCTATCACACAATCATTATCCAAGTTAGTCAACATCAATGTTTCTCATTAGTTAAAACTACATGATTTGTCCTTAGGGCCAACAATTTTCATGAGTTTGTAAAGCTTTTCAAAAAGGTTCAAACCTCCCTTGAATGTAAATTGATTTCCATTAGAAGTGACAATGGGAGAGAATTTGGCAATCAAGACTTTACAAAATTTTGTGATGAAAATGAAATTTCTCATAATTTTTCAGTTACCAAAACTCCTCAACAAAATGGTGTTGTTGAAAGAAAAAAATCACACTTTACTAGAAATGTCTAGGTTTTTGCTTTGTGAAAATTCTTTACCAAAATATTTTTGGACTGAAGCCATAAACATCGCTTGCTATGTGATGAATAGAGTTCTTTTAAGACCATTCTTATGAAAAACTCTTTTTGAACTTCTCTTTAGCAAAACTCCCTCTATAGCCTTTTTAGAAGTGTTTAGTTGTAAATGTTTTATTTTGAATACTCATGATAACCTAGGAAACTTTTATAGTGAAATGAATGAAGGTATTTTCTCCGGATATTCTTCAAATAAAAAGGCCTATAAAGTTTACTACAAAAGAACTTTATGTTTTGAAGATTCCATTCGTGTGAGTTTTGATGAATCTAACACCTGTCATGAAAAAAGAGATGAAGATGATGTAGGTATCTCGATGAATGATAATCAAACTCATCTTTAAGCACCAACCTTGAAAGATCATGCAAATGAAAAGGAACGATAGAACAATGCACAACTAAAGATGTTCATTGCTTGGTAGTTTAAAGTTATCTTTCTTGAATCATTCTCATCAAGTTCCTCCATAGGCTTTACTTCCTTTGTAATTCCATCAGCCTTTATTCTCATGGGCACATAGGGACCTTTTCTCAATGATACTCCACAAATCAAAGTTAATAGAACAAATAAAAATTCTAATTCTAGATTTCCAAAATGTATAATTAGAACCATCAAGCAAAGGAGGTCTATTTGTAGATGAACCTTCCATATAAGGCAAATTTGATAAACTAGCCATATAATCTTTACTTCTAGGTTGTTAGACCTTAAAAAGAAGACCTACCTCTGATACCAATTGAAAGACCTAAGAGGGGGGTGAATTAGGTCTTTGGCTAATTATCAAATATCTTTTCCCTTTTTGCAAATCCTTTGCCGTAATAAAAGCTTTTCTTCAATTCACAAGCTCTAAGTTTATATGTGATTTAATGGTTGAGACAATATGATCAAATAATAACACCACAACCAATCAATCAACAATTAAGAACAAATAATATTAACACAAGTATGTAAACAAGTAAAGCTATAAACAAGTGAACACACGATTTATAGTGGTTCGATCTTTCCAAGATCTACATCCACTACCTTGAGTCCACACTCAAGGATTTCAACCAATTCACTATATGCTTAATCCAAGCAATTACACAAGAGGCTCACCCTTCAATGGGTTCTACCACAACAACCTCTTTTCAATATAATAAACAAGGTTCACTCTTATCACTAAGAGTTTTATGTCACTAGACAACCTAGACCAATCTAATCCAAGGCTCACCCTCACCAATGGGTTTTACACAAACAACCTTGATTAATCTAGTCTATGGATCACCCTCCACAAGGGTTTTATGTCTCTTGACAACCTTGTATCAATCACAACAATAATATAAAGATAGAGTTTAGATGTTACCAACACTTCTTGGTTGATGAATACAATTGATAGTACCACTTCACTTCTTGCCTTTGGAATCTTGAATTTCAATCTTTGAGTACAAGGCAATTTGAGAGCTTTTGATATAATTTTGATGTAAAACAAGTTAGAGCTTCAAGGATTTTGAATGTTCAAAAGTTGTTTCAAAAATCTGGAGTTTGTGGCTTTTATAGATTTGAAAATTTGGCTTTAACAGTCATAAAACGGCTAGTAACGGCTAGTTTCAGCAAAATTCGGACGACCGAATTCTGCGTCCGAATTTTTCGGACGACCGAATTTTTCCTGCTGCGTCCGAATCTTCTTCCGAATTTCTCTGGAAGAACAGTGACCATGCTGAAGGCCAAAATTCGGACGACCTCCAAGGCTCACCCTCACCAATGGGTTTTACACAAACAACCTTGATTAATCTAGTCTATGGATCACCCTCCACAAGGGTTTTATGTCTCTTGACAACCTTGTATCAATCACAACAATAATATAAAGATAGAGTTTAGATGTTACCAACACTTCTTGGTTGATGAATACAATTGATAGTACCACTTCACTTCTTGCCTTTGGAATCTTGAATTTCAATCTTTGAGTACAAGGCAATTTGAGAGATTTTGATATAATTTTGATGTAAAACAAGTTAGAGCTTCAAGGATTTTGAATGTTCAAAAGTTGTTTCAAAAATCTGGAGTTTGTGTCTTTTATAGATTTGAAAAATTGGCTTTAACAGTCATAAAACGGCTAGTAACGGTTAGTTTCAAAGCAAAAGTCGGACTGACAGATTTCCGCGTCCGAATTTTTCGGACGACCAAATTTTTCTCCCTCGCATGTCCCGAATCTTCTTCCGAATTTCTCTGGAAGAACAGTGACCATGCTGAAGGCCAAAATTCGGACGACCAAATTTTTTGGCTGCGTCCGAATCTTCTTCCGAATTTCTCTAGAAGAATAGTAGCAAACTTTTGCTACAAAATTCGGACGACCGAATTTTTTGGACTTTGTCAAAACATATTCAAATCAATTCAAACAAGTTGGAAAACATTCTAGCCTTAAAGATAAGTCATTAAAGACCTTTTATGTACCAAAACCATTTATGAAAACTTGATAATTTAGGTAACTTCAAAACCATTGAAACCATTTAAATCAAGTTTTGTGCTCTCAATTGCAACTCATAGATTCCAAAACTTAAAAGTGTAGGGTTTACAATATTTACCTATTAACCACATGTCACCTACACTTCATGTCTTCAAAGCCTTCATTAATCTTGAACAAACTCTTCAACATTCAATCACTTTGGCATCTTAGAGTTGTTCTTGCATTGCTAGTTCCAAGGCAATGAGACTTCATACTTTTTAATCCAACAATCCTATCACACAAATGACATGCATATTAGTCCTCATCAATATTTGTCATTAATCAAAACTACATGATTTGCCCTTAGGGCTAACAATCTCCCCCTTTTTGAAGATGACAAACTTTGATGCATAATGTGATGGATTTAAACAATGTAGTACAAAGAAGTATTGATGTCAATGATAGAAGATGACCAATTTAGCACATTGACATTCAAATGGCTCAATATGAGCCTATGACCCAACTAACCTCCATTTTCCTCCTTCCTTCCAACAACTAGGATAGAAGATATAGCATTTAATCATTAAGAAAACTTCTAAGAGAGGTTTTAAGGTTGTTAAAAGCTTATCAATGCTCCCCCTTAGATTGTGCTCATTTTTCAACAAATTTGGGCTAGAGATACTATGCATCCGAATTTTGACATATCAAGTCCAAACTTTAAAATAAGATAAATGAAAGCTCCAAATTTTGTAAATAAGCTTTCCTAAGGTTGTTCAAACATATAGTAAGAGATTAAAACATATTTGAATCAATTTGAACAACAAAAGAGCACATTTTGACAACACAATGTGGATGCATCCGAATTTTTAAACTCATGCATCCGAATTTTGACATTCCAAGTCCAAATTGTAATAAATTCAATATAATGAAAGTTTAATGTGAAATAAATCTTTCCTAAGGTTGTTCAAACATAATGGAAGAGAATAAAACATATTTGAATCAATTTAAATAACAAAGAAGCACTTTTTGGCAACAAATATGCATGCATCCGAATTTCTGGAACATGTATCCGAATTTTTTGAACCTTGCATCCGAATTTTGAGTCAAAATTTTTGCAACAAGTTTGAAAAGGTGATTTTGCCTTTTAAAATGAAATGTTGAAGTATTCAAACATGTATGTCCACAAAGGCACTTAGTTTAGCTTTGCAAAATCACAAAATTCATGCATTCAATTGTTTTCTTGAAGTAATTCAAAATCATAGGTCAAGAGAAAGAACCAAGTTCAAGATTTCAATCTCAACTTAACCATATTCCAAAATCTAAGAAAACAACTACAACCTCACATATTATAACACTTTCAATTTAAATTCAAATGCAGAAATGCAGCCAAATATTTTCACATTACTCATTACATATTGCACATCAACATATACACAACACACAGCACATTTACAGCAAGCACATAGCACATTTTGTAGTCATTCTTTCTCCCCCTTGACACATGCATGGATTTTTAGAAAATTCACACATTTTCTCTTCATGCACGAGGAATTCCACTGCTATTTCACATTTTCACACATTTTGTCATCACATTTTCTTCTCCCCCTTTTGTCATCAATCAAAGGTGGTGTAAGAGTACTTGGACAACAAAAGTGAAACAAAAGAAGCTCTTATCACAAAGATTTCATATATTGAGCTTCAAAACAGTATAATGACTAGAAAAGGCACAAGTAAATTTCAATGTTAAAGCATAACATGTGCATCAAGGCATAAACTAAAATAGGCAACAAAATAGAGTTTAGGGATAGAAAGTCTTAGTCTTGGATGCGCTTCATGGTCTTCACTTCCAAATTTGTTCGTTGTGATAGCCATGTTTCCTTGATCTCTATATGATGGGGTCCTTCATTTGTTGACTCCTTGCCCGTTTAGTTCGACTTTGGAAAGTTACTAATCGAGAGGATCTTTGGATCTTCTTCCTTTGAACCACATTTTCCTTCTCTCTTGGCTGAAGGAGATTGGTGATGGATTTGTGATTTAACTTTGTTAATCTCCCTTCACTTTCTTCTTCTTGCTTGTTCTCTTGAACTTTACCTCTTTGTTCTTCATTCTCAAGCTCTTCTTTCTCTTGGAGTGCTTCACTGCCTTTTCCTTCATCTTTGTCTTCTTTGGCAACAAATTGATAGCCATCTCAATTTTCACTGTCATTAATATCATCCTTGTTGCTGCCATCTTCACCCATATTATCTTCTTCATCTTCTTCATTTGGCTTTATAGGAACTTTCACCATTTAAAACCACTTGAGAAATCTTTCTCAAGTCTTCTTCCGTATTCTTGACTCTAGCTTCTAAACCATCAAATTTGCCAAGAATCATTTGAGCAAAGGACCAAAGAATTTGTTCATCTTCTCCACTTCATTTACATGGTTGTTCAATGTCTCTTGAAACAGCTAGGCAACTATGATATCACTTCTAGTGAGATTATCACCTTCAACTTATTTTCCTTCAATAGAGGGTACCTCTTCAAATAGTTTTCTTTTTGTGGGGAGTTGCTCCCCCTCACTTGGTGACTCATGCCTCATTTTAACTTTCCTTTTTCCAGCAAGGAATTTCTCTTCATTCTCTTCTTCTTCTTCATTTTCTTCTTCCTCAACCTCCTCACTTTCTTCAACATCACTAGCATCTCTTCTATCACCCCTTAGAGGAGTTTCTCTTCCAGTTCTTCATACATTATCATCATCAAGTGTCCAAGGAATTCTCTTTAGTGAGTTGTTGGTGTAGACTTCTTCACTCTTTATTGGTAAACCATTGCACTTGGAGAAAATTCCTGTTAATAACCTTCCATACAACAATGCCTTATGCTCGGTTCTTCTAGTTGCCATTATATCATTTAGCACTATATATCCAAAATTCATTTTTCTTTTCTTATGCATAGCTAGCATAATTACAGCATGCATATTATCAACAGAAGATTTGTGCCCAAGGTATGCTATAATCAAGGTAGTAAGCATATGATGCAAAATTCTTTCACTAGCATCAAAAAACATTTATCTCGCTCTCCTTTCTAGTCTTGACGCTTCTACCATTTATATAGGCATTCTCAATTCTTTCATGTGAGATAACTCACGTATAAAATAATGTTCCCCGAAAGAATAATGTCTAAACCCAACATCCTCAACATCACAAAATTCTATTGAGTAATGCATTTTCAATCTCAAGAATCAACTTGTGATATTTTTTAAGAATACCACTGAATAGCTTTATTACCAACTTGCTCAGCTCTTTCTTCCTTAATATTTGCTTAGACTTCATAAACTAAGGAAGGTAATAGCATTTATCAAACTGAGAGTATATTACCCATTTCGGATAGTTTGATGACATCCACCTTGTGGCTTGGATTTGTCTTATGGTTCCTTTTTGTCCAATCATCAAATTCAGTAGCAGCCTTCACTGTGACAAATCTCTCCAGCCATGACATGCTTTGCAGAACATGAACCTTCCTTGGTTCATTGATCACTGGTCTTCCTTCTCTTTCTTTGGCTTTTCCCTTTCCTTTTCCCATGCTAGGCTTCTTTGTCCTCACCTGGAGCTACAACACTTGAATAAACTCATTAGTTATTGAATATTGAAATTCCTAAGCTTCTTCTATGATTGGTCAAACCTTTCTTCGGCCAATGGCTTAGTAACGATATCATTAATTTGTTCGTTAATGCAAACATGCTTTAAACAAGTATTACCCTTAGTAGAGTGATCTCTAATGAAATGAAGTTTGATCTCTATATGCTTTGTCCTTGTTTGTTGAATAGTATGATGGTCAAATTTATTGCATTAGTGTTATCACATAACAAAGTCACACATTTGAAATATAGACCATAATCACTTAGAGTATCAATAAGGTAATAGAGAATGTGTTTACGAAAATCAAATGAGACTCTTATGACAAGATGAAATCTAGCACACAAGCACATGACAAATATAATATTGGCTCTACTTGCTGTCAAATATAGTTGACTACTCCTATGACACCTTTTTATTCTTGTCAAGCATAGTTGATAAACTTATGGAAGTGCCTATACCTTAACTTGATTCATGAAAGTGACATCCTTGGTTTGCTTGATTTGTAGGCCAAGAAAGAAATTGAGTTTTCCTATCATGCTCATTTCAAATTTACTTTGCATCAACTTGGTAAACATATCACAAAGTGTAGTATTAAAAGCATAAAAAATTGTATCATATATTTGGACAACTTATAGATCATTGTTACAAGAGGTTTTTATGAAAATAGTAGTGTCAACCTTTCCTCTTGAAAATCATTTTGAAAGAAGAAAAACACTCGATTTTTCATACAAAGCTCTAGGAGCTTGTTTTAAATCATACAAAACTTTGGATAATTTGAAAACATGGTTAGGAAACTTTTCATGATCAAAACCGGGTGATTGTTCCACATAAATCTCTTCCTTAATAGAACCATTTAGAAAAGCTCTTTTGACATTCATTTGAAATAATTTAAAACCTTTAAAGAAAGTAAAAGTCAAAAGCATTCTTATGGACTAAAGTCTAGCATTCGGAACAAAGGTTTCATGATAAACAATTCACTCCTCTTGATTGAATCCTTGGGTGACAAATCTAGATTTATTTCTTACACCTTCCTCGGATTCATTGAGTTTGTTTCTAAAAACCATTTAGTTCCACTAATGGAATGATCATGAGATTTAGGAATATCCAAATGTTGTATCTTTCAAATTTATTTAATTCCTCTTGCATAGCAATAATCCAAAAATCATCACACAATGCATCATCAATACATTTAGGCTCATATGAGATAAAAGATCAAAGTTATTGATAAAGTACCGCCTTATTTTTAATCCTTGGGAGATATCACCAATGATTTGCTCCTTAGGTTGGCCTCTTGAATATTGTAAGTTCTTTGGACGCTCTTGGTCACCACTAGGTTGGTCATCTTGATTATGTTCAATTATTTCTTCCTCATTGGTATGATCCTCCAAAGTTGGTGCTTGAAGATGGGTTTGATAATCATTCATAGATGTACCTACATCATCTTCTTCTTTTCTTTCCAAGCAAATGTAAGATACTATATCCGGATTTCTATCAAATTTAATAAAGTTATCACAAGTATTCAAGATAAGACATTTATAACCAAACACTTTAAAAAAAATGCAACTTGAGGAGTTATATAAAAGAGAACTTCAAAAGATGTTTTTCTTCAAAATGATCTTGAAAGAATTCTATTCATCACAGCATGTGTTGTTTATGGTTCCAGCTCAAAATATATTTTTGAAGAAGAATATTCACAAAGCATAGATCTAACCAATTTTTGTAAAGTTCAAATTTTTCTTTCAATAACCATTTTGTTGTGAGGGTTTTTGCAGTTGAAACAATTATATGAAATTCAATTTTCATCACAAATTTTGTAAAGACTTGGTTGTAAAATTCTCCCATTGTCACTTCTATTGGAAATCAATTTTGCACTCAAGGGAGGTTTGAATCTTTTTGAATAGTTTTACAAATTTATGAAACACTTTATCTTTTTTTGAGCAAAGAAGACTACTAAAGTAAATATTGAGAAATCAAAAACTACTACTAAGGCATACTTCATGTCATCAATACTAGAGTTCCTCATAAGTCCAAATCAATCCATATGAACAAGCTCAAGATGTTTTGAGGTATAAAATCATTTCATGGGTTTGAAAAATTCTTTTGTTTGTTTTCCATATTGACAAGTATCTCAAAGAAAATTTTGTCAAAGCACATTTTTATCAATCCTCTAACTAAATCTTGATAGAAAAGTTTGTTCAATAAATCCATGTTCACATGATCAAAGCTTCTATGCCAAGAAAATCATTATCATAAGCAACAAGACATTCAAGCTTATCAAGATAAAGAGCACATTAAAACATTTTGTAAGTAATTGATCAAAATCACAAAATATCATTTTGTCATATAAGTTTGGGCGACCGAACTTATGGTCTACATCCAAACTTCAAATCCGAACATTTTGTAAAGTTTCATAAAGATGTTTTTGGCCAAGGAAATGCATAGGTATTCAATTATAGCTATTTTAATCATTTTAGCATGACATATAATCAATTTCAAAAACATATCAACCATGAATTCAATCTCATATCATCAATCTTACCTAATCAACTTCATAGAAGCAATTGACAAGTCATGGTTGGTAAATATTCAAATCTTAACAAAAGAGATTCTCAACTGAAACTTCGCATGGTGTCATTTAACTTTTCATTCATTGTCACACCTTTGACTAATGCTAAGCAAGTTATAATTCAAATCAACACTAAGAAACATTTGTTTAAAAAGAAGAGAGGAACCTTTACCAACATTTGTTACACCAAGAATTCTTCCTTTCTTCTTGTCTCAAAAGCAAATCCTTCACTGGTTGCTTCGACCTTGATTATGAATGAGATGTTTTCTGTTATTCTTTAAGCCAACATCATCAATATACCGCTTAGTGGAGTTTGAGTTTGAATTGAAGAATACCTGCAATGAAGGAGAGGAAGTATCCTTTGGTACCCATACTTTCTTGGGTCCGTGGGGGTTAGTAATAATTCCCTTAACTCTCCAAATGGTTTTTACACCATTCTCTACTTTTATTTTAACATAACATTTGGTGACTTTATGTCCATGTTTTCCACAATAAGTACAACAAGTATGATGGAAGGAAGTAGAAGTAGCTCTAACAAAGAAGTTGTTATGTTTAGGCACGTTATTGACATAATTGTATCCAACACCATTTTTAGCAAGAGAAGATCTTTGAGATCCAAGTAGTTTGTCAAGATTGTCTCTTCCATTTGTAAATTTTTCAACACATGATGTAAGATCATTAATTTTCTTTTTCAAAATTTCATGATCACTAAGCATTTTTTCAAGAGAAGAAACCTTTGTACAAAGAGATTTATTTTCAAGAGATATGTTTTGTAAAGAAACATTTAAAACTTCTTTTTCAATATTTAAACAATCAATAGATTCAAGAAGTTTTTTGGTCTCACAAAATAATTTTGAATTTTCATTCAATAACTCATTAATTTTGAGTTTCATTTCCTTATTTCTTTTTGAAGCCTTTTTTAATTCCTCATACATTTCAACAAATAACTCATTAGGATTATCAATATCATCATCACAACAAGTAGAAGTAGAAGAAGTGGATTGTACCTCATCATTTATTGCCACAAAGCACATATTGGCTCTTTCCTCATGTGTTACTTGAAGAAGTCTCCACATATCGTGAGCGGTGTCGCATTCACTCACTCGATTGTATTCATTCACGTCCAATGCACAACTCAAGATGTTCATTGCTTGGTAGTTTAAAGTTATCTTTCTTGAATCATTCTCATCAAGTTCCTCCATAGGCTTTACTTCCTTTGTAATTCCATCAGCCTTTATTCTCATGGGCACATAGGGACCTTTCTCAATGATACTCCACAAATCAAAGTTAATAGAACAAATAAAAATTCTAATTCTAGATTTCCAAAATGTATAATTAGAACCATCAAGCAAAGGAGGTCTATTTGTAGATGAACCTTCCATATAAGGCAAATTTGATAAACTAGCCATATAATCTTTACTTCTAGGTTGTTAGACCT
The DNA here is from genome assembly GCA_030512225.1 of Rauvolfia tetraphylla. Lineage (NCBI taxonomy): Eukaryota > Viridiplantae > Streptophyta > Magnoliopsida > Gentianales > Apocynaceae > Rauvolfia > Rauvolfia tetraphylla. Next base: position 665,704 of record JAJQKT010000053.1, read on the forward strand.
TAAAAAGAAGACCTACCTCTGATACCAATTGAAAGACCTAAGAGGGGGGTGAATTAGGTCTTTGGCTAATTATCAAATATCTTTTCCCTTTTTGCAAATCCTTTGCCGTAATAAAAGCTTTTCTTCAATTCACAAGCTCTAAGTTTATATGTGATTTAATGGTTGAGACAATATGATCAAATAATAACACCACAACCAATCAATCAACAATTAAGAACAAATAATATTAACACAAGTATGTAAACAAGTAAAGCTATAAACAAGTGAACACACGATTTATAGTGGTTCGATCTTTCCAAGATCTACATCCACTACCTTGAGTCCACACTCAAGGATTTCAACCAATTCACTATATGCTTAATCCAAGCAATTACACAAGAGGCTCACCCTTCAATGGGTTCTACCACAACAACCTCTTTTCAATATAATAAACAAGGTTCACTCTTATCACTAAGAGTTTTATGTCACTAGACAACCTAGACCAATCTAATCCAAGGCTCACCCTCACCAATGGGTTTTACACAAACAACCTTGATTAATCTAGTCTATGGATCACCCTCCACAAGGGTTTTATGTCTCTTGACAACCTTGTATCAATCACAACAATAATATAAAGATAGAGTTTAGATGTTACCAACACTTCTTGGTTGATGAATACAATTGATAGTACCACTTCACTTCTTGCCTTTGGAATCTTGAATTTCAATCTTTGAGTACAAGGCAATTTGAGAGCTTTTGATATAATTTTGATGTAAAACAAGTTAGAGCTTCAAGGATTTTGAATGTTCAAAAGTTGTTTCAAAAATCGGAGTTTGTGGCTTTTATAGATTTGAAAATTTGGCTTTAATAGATCATAAAACGGCTAGTAACTGGCTAGTTTTCAAACAAAATTCGGACGACCGAATTCTGCGTCCCGAATTTTTTCGGACGACCGAATTTTTCCTCGCTGCGTCCGAATCTTCTTCCGAATTTCTCTGGAAGAACAGTGACCATGCTGAAGGCCAAAATTCGGACGACCTCCAAGGCTCACCCTCACCAATGGGTTTTACACAAACAACCTTGATTAATCTAGTCTATGGATCACCCTCCACAAGGGTTTTATGTCTCTTGACAACCTTGTATCAATCACAACAATAATATAAAGATAGAGTTTAGATGTTACCAACACTTCTTGGTTGATGAATACAATTGATAGTACCACTTCACTTCTTGCCTTTGGAATCTTGAATTTCAATCTTTGAGTACAAGGCAATTTGAGAGATTTTGATATAATTTTGATGTAAAACAAGTTAGAGCTTCAAGGATTTTGAATGTTCAAAAGTTGTTTCAAAAATCTGGAGTTTGTGTCTTTTATAGATTTGAAAATTTGGCTTTAACAGTCATAAAACGGCTAGTAACGGCTAGTTTCAGCAAAATTCGGACGACCGAATTCTGCGTCCGAATTTTTCGGACGACCAAATTTTTCCTGCTGCGTCCGAATCTTCTTCCGAATTTCTCTGGAAGAACAGTGACCATGCTGAAGGCCAAAATTCGGACGACCAAATTTTTTGGCTGCGTCCGAATCTTCTTCCGAATTTCTCTGGAAGAATAGTAGCAAACTTTTGCTACAAAATTCAGACGACCGAATTTTTTGGACTTTGTCAAAACATATTCAAATCAATTCAAACAAGTTGGAAAACATTCTAGCCTTAAAGATAAGTCATTAAAGACCTTTTATGTACCAAAACCATTTATGAAAACTTGATAATTTAGGTAACTTCAAAACCATTGAAACCATTTAAATCAAGTTTTGTGCTCTCAATTGCAACTCATAGATTCCCAGACTTAAAAGTGTAGGGTTTACAATATTTACCTATTAACCACATGTCACCTACACTTCATGTCTTCAAAGCCTTCATTAATCTTGAACAAACTCTTCGACCTTCAATCACTTTGGCATCTTAGAGTTGTTCTTGCATTGCTAGTTCCAAGGCAATGAGACTTCATACTTTTTAATCCAACAATCCTATCACACAAATGACATGCATATTAGTCCTCATCAATATTTGTCATTAATCAAAACTACATGATTTGCCCTTAGGGCTAACAATGTCAAAAGTGCTTTTCTAAATGGCTTTATTAATGAGAAAGTTCATGTGGAACAACTTCCTGGTTTTACTCATGAAAAGTTTTCAAATCATTTTTATAAATTGTCAAAAGCTTTATATGGTTCGAAACAAGCACCTCATGCTTGGTATGAAAGACTTTGTGGTTTCTTACTTTCAAAAGGATTTTTCAAGAGGGAAGGTTGATACAACACTTTTTATCAAAACTTCATGCAACAATGATCTATTGGTTGTACAAATTTGTGTAGATGACATTATTTTTGGTGCTACTAATATCTTTCTTTGTGATGAATTTGCTAAGATGATGCAAAGTTAATTCGAAATGACCATGATAGAAGAACTCAACTCTTTCTTGGCCTCCAAGTCAAGCAAACCAAGGAGGGTACGTTCATAAATCATGCAAAATACACCAAGAAGTTATTCAAGAGGTTTGGAATGGATAAAGATAAAGGAATTGGTACTCCTATGAGTTCATCAACTAAGCTTGACAAAGAAGAAAGAGGTAAAAATATTGATGAAAAGATATATAGAGGTATGATTAGTAGTTTACTTTATATTACCGTAAGTAGACCCAATATTATGTTTGTATACTTATGTGCTAGATTTCAATCTTGTCCAAAAGAATCTCATTTGGTATCACATATATCGATAATGCACATTACCTACAAGGTTTTCTTCATTCGCTAGCTTTCCCTCATTTACCAATCTCGAATTTGAGACATCTTATTATTAGTGCATTGGACCACCATGTCTTGTTGTGTTATGTTTTGCTTTTGTTATATTTGTAGTATATATTTCAATATTTCGATTTAGTTGTTATTTTATATTTAAACCAATTCTAAATACAAAATATATTCCATCATTTATTAATAATATTATATTTAAATAATTTGAAACGTAATTAGGATATCAATTAGAGTACTCCAGGTAGAATTTTCTTTCTTTGTTAATAATTTTAATTTAGATAAAATAATATAAATTAAATAAATCAAGAGGTATTAGCTATTTTTCGCAATGTGTTTGTTTAAATTTCTTCAACTCTACATATAATAAAATTTAATTATTATTGTTAAACAAATAAATTAATTACTACCTATTTTTAATTTTATTGTTTAACTAGCCCATAGTTTCAGATAATATGTAAAAATCTAATAAAGACAAGAATAGTTTAACAATAATAATTAATTAGGTAGTAATTAATTAACTAAATTTTATTACTCAATGGACTAGTTGTCAAATTGGTGATGAAATTTTAAATAGCGATTCAATCATATTTTATAAATTTTAAAAATCAATGAAATAAAGTATAAAAATATCATTAAGTATAATTAATTAACTTTATGTATGGTTATACTCTAATCATATATAGTATATGTATAATATTTGTAAATATGTAACAAATATATCTAATACAATATATGGAAATAGGTATGTATATTTATTCTTCCCCTCAATCACACTTTTATAATTTTAATATGTTAGCCCTAAGGAAAAATCTTGTAATTTTGATAAATGACAAACACCAAAGAAGGCTAACTTGAGTAGTTTTTGTGTGATGGGACTTTTTGGATTGAAGAAGCAAAGTGATCTCATTGCCTTGGAGCTAAAGTGAAAAGGACATCTCAAATGAGCTTAATAGCTTGAAGGTTTAAGAGGATGTCAATTGTTTTTGAAGGCATTAAAGATCCTATAGCATAGGGTTATGGTCATTTTATAGGTATATCTTTGTAGACCCTACATCTTTTACATTTAGAATTTATGCATTGCATGCTAAAGCACAAACCATTTTGATGAAGTCTAAATTTTGTAGTTGAGCTTTAAAATTTTTTCATGATTCTTTGATAAACAAAGTATTTGATAATGGCTTGTAGCTCAAAAGTTTTTAAATGACTTATCTTGTGATCCAAATTGATTTAAAACTTGTTGTGATTGAGTTTCAAATGATTTTACAAAGTTCAGAAAAGTTTGAATTCCAATTCGGATGTTCAAATGCAGCTATTTCTAACTGCTAAATTTCCAGAGAAATTCAAACGACCAATTTGAACACAGAGGTCCAAATTTTGGATGATCGAATTGACTTGTACAACACTGTTACTAGTCATTTTTTGAATGTTATATTTAAATTTTTGAGTTATATAAAAGGCTAGAATCTCTGATTTTGAAGATTTTTTCGACTTTATGTGCTATATACTCTTGAGATCTTCAAAGATTAAAGAAAAGCTTCAAAAAGTTCATGTGCTTCAAGTGATCATTCCAAGATTTCAAAGAAAAAGTAGAGTGGTTCTTCGAATTGTTTATTATCCACCTTCTTGTTGGTAATCTATATCTATCTTCTCATCATTTCTTTGCTTATTAAAGATTGTCTTGGGACATGGGTGAACCTTGATTGTTGAATTGTAAAGAGGTTATTGGTGTAAACCTTTTGTTAGGTGAGCCTCTTATGCATTTGTGTGAATTGTTGATTTAGTGGATTGGTTCAAATCCTTTAGTGTAGATTCAGGGTAGTAGATGTAGATCTTGGAGATATCAAACCACTATAAGTTTTTTTGTTCCTCTCTTGCTATTTATTTCTTTCATTTATTTGTGCTATATTTATTGCTTTGTGATTGTAGTAGTTGATATACATAATTGTTACCTCATTGATCGATCTACTTCTTTCAACCACTCTTTCTCAAACTCATAAACTGTCAGAGGTTGTGAACTTTTAAAGGAGATTTTGTTGTGGATTATTTTTTTAAATTAGCTAATAACCTAATTCACCTCCTCTTGGGGTTTTCAATTGGTATCAGAGTAAGGATTTTTTGTAGTTTAACAACCTAAAAGTATTTGTTCCATGAACTTTGATTTGTGGAATATCATTGAGAAAGGTCCATATGTTCCTATGAAGTTGACAGCTGATTGGATCCCAAGGGAGGCCAATTGAAAGTTATACACAAGTACTTTGGATGAAACACACTTTATTTGATTTTGGACTTGACTTTAAATTGTGCTCATTTTATGTGACAATACCAATGCCATAAAATTAACTATAAATACAATTCAACATTCCAAAACCAAGTATATACAGATCAAACATCATTTTATTCACAATCATATTGCTAAACGTGTTGTATGCTTAGATTACCTATGCACAAATGAGCAAATAGTTGACATTTTTACAAAGCCATTAGCCAAGGAAAGGTTTTGCTACCTAAGGAGATGTTTAGTAATATCAAAAGTTCATTATTAATGTGTGTATTCCAGTATAGTGAAAACATGTAAAATTCAGACGTGCAGTTCGAAACATGCCTAGAAGTTCGGTCATCCAAGTTGAATTTCTAAGAATTTGGACCAAAAACTTTGAACGTAGGTTTGGACGCAAGAACCAAAATTTGGTTGTCCTATTTAGTTAAGTTGAGTCAAGATAGAGAAATCCAGACGTATGTTTGGATGCATAGCTAAGGATTTGGGTTGTCCGAATCGAGCCATTTCAGAAAAATATAAGAAGTTCGAACGATAGTTTTCACTCATTTGTCTAAACTTCTCTTAACTGATTCTTCTCCTTCTTAAAATCCATAAAACCCTCTATCATCAAAACTAAAATTTCACCCCTTTTTCATTAGATTCTCTTGAAATCATCCTTGTTTTAGTGGTCTACACCCTTGATTTCATCTCGAAATCTACCAACTCTTCAAAAATACACCATGTTAAGATGAAAGAATGCTAGCATTGGCAAAGGAAAAGCAAAAGCAAGCAAGTTGACTTTCGGTTGATCATCAACGAACCCAAAACAGTTCAAATTTCTAAAGCATTCACCAGGCTAGACAGATTCATCTCAACTAGATTTGGAGATGATTTTGAAGATTGGAGTAAAACAAACTAGAAGATTATCCCAAGCATAAGGTGGATATGCAAAAGTTTGTTGGTATGGAAAATCTGCTATCTCTTTTTTGTGCTCTTTGTTGAAGTTGCTTGTTGATTATGAATGATCATTATTTTTCATTGCTGGTGTATGATTTCTATGCAAACTTGAAAGAGGAAAGGGTGGAAATTGTTGGTGATGAAATAGTTCAATGGTATTCCTGTAGATTTTCTCATATAGAATTTGAATTTGATGATGGTCTATTAAATAAATTTGTAGGATTGAGATGAAGGGATTCGATATTACTCATCTGGACAACATTGTATTATTCATGTTTTATTCACATATGAAATATTTAAGGAAGCTTTTACCAATGGAGTTAGATTTAGAACCGTGAAGGGTAGAGAAATTAAAGCTTTTGATGGTAGAGGAAGAGTCCTACATCATATGATTACTACTATGATAATTCTCAACTTTAGTCATAAGTCTTTTGTTGGTAATATGCACATGGTAGCAATGTTAGCAGTTCATGAGTATAGAAAATTAAATTTTGGATATGTTACTTTAAAGCATATGATGAGTGTTAGGAAAATGGAGAACAATGAATTCCAATGTGGGAGACTTCTTATAAAGTTATTCAAGCATTTTCAAGTTCAACTTCTTGAGAGAAGATTGAGCATCAAAAGTGAAAGCATCTTCACTGATGAATCCCTCAAAAGAATTCAACTTACTCTGAATAAAGATGGAGTTCAGAGAGCAAAAAATGAGACTCAATCAGGAAAGGAAAGACAAGAGGAGAGTGAAGAGGTGGAGATAGACGAAGAAGAGGATGAGGAAGACATGTGAGCAAGAGGAAGACATGCGAGCAATCTCCCTCCAACAGGAAACTATTTGAAGAAGGCCACACTCCTCAATCTCACTCTAAGGTGCCGGAGCACTTTACGGTCGAGGATATTACACGTGGAGACACCATTGTTGTCAAAGTCTTCCAAGAGGCTATAACAACCATGCCAAGGAGATGGAGAAAATGTACAAGTTCTTCAAAAAATTTGCTCCCAAGGTGCTTGGTAAGCTTGATAGAATGGAAGAAATATAGAGGAACTCTTGAAGAAGAACTCTCAAGATGCTAAAGAAATCTCCAAAGCACAAGAGAATGATGATGAAAATGATAAAGATGAGAAAGAAGAGAAAGATGAAGATGATGAGAAGGGAAATGATGATGATGATGAGAGCAAGGGAGGAGATAGTAATGATGATAATGATGGGAATGACTTCGAATTGGTGGCTAGAGGTAGTGGATGAAATGAAGAAGAGGACGGTTATGAGACTATTCTAGAATAAGAAGAAAAGGGTGATGGGCAAGAACAAGCAAGTGGAGAAGAAAAGGGAACCCAAGAGCAAGCTAGCAAGGAAGGAAGCTTAATTGAAAAGTCAAGATTGCTACTCCATCCATCACACCATTTGAAAAAAGAAGAGAAAAGCACATGGTAGGAAGAAGGGCACAAGAAAGTTATTAAGATTAGTAACCACTCCAAAGCCCAACTATACTAGCGGGATTCCACTCCACATTGAACTCAAAGACAACATGGCAATCACCACAAATCTTTATGGAGTGAAGACAATGAAGAAAATTGAAGACAAAAAAATTCTTATCCCTATCCTTCTTATCTAATTTTTTAGTTGATACTAATGCTTTAGTTGATGTTTGATGGTTTAATCAATGTTTTAGTTGATTTTATGTTTATCAATTTTCAATTTCTTATGCATTTAATGAAATGCACTTATCGTAGTTGATGAAGTTCAATGATGATCACTTTGTGCTGAGAGCTTCTTTTTGTAGTGATTGACTCACTATGCCCACCTTCTTTGATTGATGAGAAAGAGGGGAGTGAATTTGTGCAAAATGTGGAAAATTTTCTAACTTGGTTAGTAGGTATTTGTGCAAATGTGGTTTGAATGTTTGACTATAGGGGAGTGAGTATGTTTGAATGTGTACTTTTCAACTTGGTTGACTTTGGAATTATGGAATGGATAGTTCTTGTTCTTCATGTACTATTGTTTACGTGCAAATGCAGTCATATTTTATCATGAATGGTTTGCACTTGTGATAAAGCTAGTAATTTTGGAGTTGAAAGTTTTTGTATCATTGATTGAATTCATAGTGTATGGGTTTTTCAAATTCAACCTCACACAATCAAATTTTGACTTAGTCCAAAACTTTCACCAAAAGCTATCCATTTGTTGTCCAAATTGTGCAAACCTTCTTTAAATCATTTCAAACTTGCTTGAAAACTTTGAGAAAGTTCATTTATTAAAATTGTATCCATTATCTTCCATATTTTACAACTCAGATTTGGAAACTTGAATTCGGACTCATAATCCTTGAAGTCCAAACTTGTTCAAAAATGAGCTAAATCTATGGGGGAGCTTTATATGCCCTTTTCTATATTTAGAAACCTCCCTTAGAAGTATTCTTGACACCTTAATGTCATATCTTTGATTATATTGGAAGGAAGGATGATACAAAGGTTAGTTGGGCCATAACCTCCTCATAAGCCATTTAATTGGCACTATGCTTATTTGTTTATCTTGTGTGACATTAATGCTTCTTTGCATCACATTATTCTCAATCCTTCACATTTTGCATCAAAGTTGTCATCATAAAAAAGGGAGAGATTTTTTGTCCTCAGGGAAAATCTTGCAATTTTAATTAATGACAAACATTGATGAGGCTAACTTTAGTTGTTAAATGATAGGATTTTTTGGATTGAAGAAGCAAAGTGATCTCATTGACTTGGAGTTAAAGTAAAAAAGACATCTCAAATGAGTTTAATAGCTTCAAGGTTGAAAAGGATGTCAATTGTTTTTAAAGGCATTGAAGATCCTGTAGTGTAGGGTTATGCTCATTTTATAGGTATATCTTTGTAAACTCTACATCCTTTCCATTTGGAATCTATGCATTTCATGTTGAAGCACAAGCCATTTTTATTAAGTCTAAACTTTGTTGTTGAACTTTAAAAGTTTTTCATGATTCTTTAAAAAACTAAGCATTTGATAATGGCTTGTAGCTCAAAAGTTTTTAAATGGCTTAACTTGTGATCCAAGTTAATTTAAAATTTGTTGTGATTGAGTTTCAAATGATTTTACAAAGTTTGAAAATTTTCAGACCCCAATTAGGACTTCCTATTGTTTCTAACTGCTGAATTTCTAGAGTCAGACACAGATGTCGAAATTCAGACGACCAAATTAACTTGTGCAGCACAATTATAAGAAGTTCAAATGGCCAACTTGGACGCAGCAAGCCCGATTCAGTCAATCGAATCCCATTGTTACAAGCTATTTTTTGAACATTGTATTTAAATTTTTGAGTTATAAAAAAGGCTAGATCTCAAATTTTGGAGAAGTTTTTTCGACTTTATGTGGTATACTCTTGAGATCTTCAAAGATTAAAGAAAAGTTTCCAATAGTTCAAGTGCTTCAAGTGATCATTCCAAGAGTCCAAAGGAAAAGTAATATGGTGCTTAGAATTGTTTATTATCCATCTTCTTGTTGGTAATATCTATCCATCTTCTCATCATTTCTTTGCTTATGCAAGATTGTCTTGGGACATAAAAGCATTTTTGATGAGGGTGAGCCTTGATTGTTGAATTGTAAAGAGATTATTGATATAAAACCATTTATTGGGTAAGCCTCTTATCTATTTGTCTGAATTGTTGATTTAGTAGATTGGTTAAAATCTTTGAGTGTGGATTTATGACTATTTTTCTTACTCTAAGAAAAAATAATTAGGTTACATAGTTGTAAGATGCAATTAAACATAAAGTTTTTATTAATTAAGTAACAATCACGCATTTCGATACACTAAGAAAATCTTAATGTTCGATTTTGTAGGAATATACACAATAAATCTACTCCAACTACAGGCGAGTTCGAAAACTAAGACTTACCTATTACTAAATGCAAAATCCTACTAAACTTTAAGGATTCAAACAGAAACAAGAACTCTACAGAAACTGTATCAAAGACTAAAAGCTCAACAATGGTTACCAATATGTATAGGATGCTCTGTTTGCAAAGGTTGTTAATAATCCTAATGTTGGCATCTTATATTTTAGTTCTTGCAGAAACATTTGAGCACCAAAGAAATTCTTTAAGCCTGATTTCATTAATCACTCTGAAGTACCATATAAAAGAGAATTTCACAGAAAAGAATTTCAAATTTCATTCAAATAAGCTTGTAAGTTCTATGATGATATTTGACTTATTCGTTATCAAACTTACAAAAGTAGAAGTTAATAACTTATTTTTTTTTCATTTGATCTCTTCATTCATGCTCCATACCATATGATATGTAGACACAAGAATAGAAATAATAATAAATCAAAATTTATAGTCAGAGCACATAAAAGAAACTCTATATGGGATTTTTCTTTAACTTATCCAATTAAGAAGAAAATAGAAAAAAGAGGAAGAAAAATCCAACAAGAACCTTAAAAATAAAAAGCATATTCCAGTGATTGCTGAATATTGAACATAAAATCTTACCACATTCCTATGAATATTTTTGAAAACTCACTATCAAAACAACCAAAATTCCCTCTGCATAAACAAAAATATTTCAGACCTGCAAAAGATCATCAACAAAAATGTAGTTGGCCTAAACATAAAGATTGACATCTCCAAATTTCGGGTATTCAAAGACACAAACCATGCCATATCATTTATTTCCTCCTTGAAATTTTGATGCTTAATTTCTCTTTTTTCTCTCTTTATCAAATGCTTTTCACTGATAACTGATGGACCAAAAAAGAAATAAAAGGACATGGTACAAGGAAGAATTCATACTTGAATTTTGAGTTTCAAACAAGAAATCAGCTATATAAACAAAAACAAGAACTCTACAAAAACTATATCAAAGACTAAAATATCAAAATTGGTTGCCAACGTGCATAGGATGTTCTCTTTACAATGGTTGTAGATAATCTTAATATTGGCATCTTCCATTTTGGTTCTTACACGAACATTTGAACACTTAAGAAATGCTTTTTGTTTAACTTATCGAATTGATAACAAATTAGAGAAGAAGATGAAGAAAAATCCGACAAGAAGCTTAAAAATAAGAACCATATTCTAGTGATTCCTGAATATTGAAGATGAAATCTTACCACATTCCCATAAATACTTTTGAAGACCGCACTGTGAAAACAACCAAGATTTCCTGTACATAAATAGAAATATTTCAATTCTCGCAGAAGATCATCAACAAGAACTATAGTTGGCCTAAAGGTAAAGAAGCATATCTACCAAATAGTTACCAAAAAGTATAAACCATATAGCTACATTTCTTCTTATAGAAACAATCCAAAATCACAACAGCTAAACTTCATACGTTTCTTCTTACCTCAATACAGATGTAGTTCGCTACATGCAAACACCGAATCCAACAATACAATCACAATGCTCTAACGCAAATACACTTGCATTCATTTCTACATCAGTAATTGAAGTTTCTAACACTCAAATCAAACACCCACAATGAAATTAAAACAAAGAAATAACCATCAAAACAAAAAATAAAAACTTCAGACAACTTCAAAGAGGGAGGAAAAAAATGCTTGATCAGAAGTAAAGGAAACTCAAGTAGATTTTTTAGCCATTAGAACATATTACGATAATGCATCTTCATATTTAAAAATCTCAAAAAGTTCAATATCCAATAGCAGAATGCAGTGTAAAGATATCAACGCATTAATCTCATGGGTTCCTCACGATAGAATGCATTCCAATAACACGTCCTAAACTTTAGTAGTTCAAAAATTTCAACATCATTTAGAAGAATGCGATGTACAAGTTAACGCATTCAAATAATGTGTTCTTAAGACCAGAACACATTATTTGAATGCGTTAACTTGTACAGACCAGAACACATTACATTAACACGTCTTAAACTTCAGTGATTCAAATGTTCAACATGCAATAGAGGAATGCAATATACACATATGAATGCATTAATATAATGCATTTTTCATTCCAAAATGCATTATAATAACACGTACTAAACTTCACCAATTCAAAAGGTTCATTATGCAATACAAGAATGCGATGTATGAGTGTTTATTATTCGGTGCAATCTAAAAAATCGAACCGAACCGAACTGAACTGAAATATATATTTTGGTTCAGTTTTTCAGTTTTTTTTGTTCGATTTGATTTGATTTTTTAGGTTGGAATTAAATTTGGTTCGATTTTCGATTTTTATTCTCAAAACGAAAACCAAACCGAAAAACTAAATTTTAAAAAAATTATATATGAACGCATTTTGATAATGCGTTCTTTGATAAAAATTAATTTTTCAAATAAAATTATCTTAAGAACGCATTACCGAAATGTGTTATTTTCCCTTTTCTTCAATTTCGGTTTTAACCGAATCGAATCGAACCGAACCGAAATAATTCTGTTCGGTTCGGTTTTGTAAATTTTTTTAAAAAAACCAAAATGAAAATCTAATTATCCCACCGAAACCGAACCGAATAAACGAATGAACACTTCTAATGTGATGTACACATATGAACGCATTCATATAATGAGCACTTACTTCAGAACACATTATAATAACACTTTCTAACTTTAGCAATTCAAAAGGTTCAATATATAACAAAAGAAGGGGATGTACACTTGTGAACGCATTTCTAACATGTGTTTTTCATATTACATTTAGTTTATCACTTAAAAATTAAAATATAATATTCTAATACATTTTTACATGTCATCACACTATTTAAATCACACTATTTAAATATAAATAACACATTATATTAAATTTATAACTTCAATCTATTTTTCTTTCATATATTATTTTTAAATTTTATTTCAATTCATAATTTACAATATACATATAAAATTTTATCAAAATTACTATATCTACAACATCACTAATTTAATCGCCGATTGATCCCGACATAGGCGAGACCTTAACTAGTTTGATACTACTTACACGACCTAGGGACATTGCATTAATTAAAAGAAAAAGAGAAGGTGATTTTGAAGTCACTACAAGCGACTCTAAGTTCTGGGGTTTGGTGATATTTACCCATTAAATTATAGCCGTATCAACCGGCGGAAATCCCCCCGAGCGGCAAAGCTCCTACCATTTCATCAGCTTTCCCTGGCATAGAATTTTATCAGGAGACCCCAAACTCCTTCACATCCTGGTCTTTTCTCCCTGTCATGGATTTGAGTCTCTCCTCAAAGACATACCATCCTCTTGTCAATCGCACAAGTGGGGTACCCCTCCAACGGCTACTTTTGCTGCCCAGAAGCTGCAAACAGTGTAGCATAAGATTCAGTTCATTTCCGATCAACAATCGAAGACGAAGAATTAATTCTAAAATTACTGCTAGCTATGGAGGTTCAGTAAATACCGGTGCCTCCAGAGGTGATGAGAATTGTCTGTCTTCTCAAGCACAGAAGCTGAGGAAACTTCTGCGCTCCCCGGGGATTTATCAGGGTCCAGCCTGTTTTGATGCTTTGAGTGCTAAGCTTGTGGAGAGAGCTGGGTTTGAATTTTGCTTCACCAGTGGTATGGTAGTCCCCTGCCATTTACTTAATTTTATATTCCTTTTTGAGTAACCGTTCTTCCCCTAATTCCTCATGTAGAATCTAGATTGATGCTCTTTTCTTTTTTTAATTTTTTTCCCTGCGTATATGATCATATTTAACTGTTTTTGTTTGTGTAGTGCATCTTAAGCTACAGCACTTAGGATAATAATGACAATTAGGCAGACAATATTTTATTCTCTTTAACATCCTTGTTTGATAAGTTAGAATTCATAATGAGTAATGTATAACATCATAATAAAAAGCAATTTCTTTTTTATTTTTATTTTAAATTGATTATACAGAAATACAATTCTTGATTCATGTTGTTAATTAGGACAACTTTGACTCAGTTGCCTGGTAAGGAAAAAAGAGAAAAAAAAGACATGAGGAAATAGGTAACTGGAAATTCTAGAGAAGAAGTTGATCGGAGTCCTAGGACCTCACAAAATTTTCTTAGGAATAACATCAAGTTCCTGGTCAAAAAAAAAAAAAAAAGGATGAATTAATGCCAAGAAATAGTTGCATTCAAGATGAAAGAAATGGTCTGAAGCTCCAGAAGCTTCATGAGGTCAATCCAAATCAAATTCACATTATTATCCTTGGTTCATAAGAATCAAAATAGTATTTAGTCAAAGACTTGCCTATATTCAATCTTTGTGAAACTTTCTGAAGAATTCATATTGATAACATGACTGAAAACCAGAATGAAGTTTATAGTAGCTAGAACTAACATTAATTGTCTACCAAATTAGATGAGGTTTTTTGGTCATAAGAGTCGAAATTATGTTTAAGTTCAGCAAAGTCTAATCTAAATAAAAAATTTCATGATATTCTTTTCTGATAGAAGCTGATATAAAGGTTCGGGGGAATTTCTTTTTGTGAAATTGTTGAACTCTTCATTTGGAGGATCATGGAATCGAGATTTTCTCTGCTACTTGCTATTAACCCTTACCATAGAGAATGTGCTTTTGCTTTTGAACTACATAATTTTCTTCATTCCAGCATGTCATAATATAAATAGGGAAGTATTATTCACACACTATTTTGATTTCTTACAATCCCGTCCCACCTTTTTAAGAAATGAAAAGACTTTAATGCTTATAGCTAGCTTTTTGGATAAGGCTTGAGCTGAATTTTTGGAGTCTTTTTTGGGTATTGAGATCTTTTCAATTTATTAAAAAAGAGGGGGGGGGGGTGAAAGAAGTTAAAGGAAAGTGTGAATATCACTTCTCTAAAAATAAAGTAGGAAAAATGATCAATATTACTTAAATATTATTTAAATATTACTTCCTTCTCCATAAATCAGTCTCGTGATTTATATTTTTGAGTTTTCCAAAATGAATGTCCATTTTCCTGAATTGAACATTTTCAGTAAGGAAAATGATCTTTGGCTTAAGTTGAGCCAAAATTTCCTGGATCAAAAGGGGGAAAATTCTCCAGAAAAGTGTAAAGTGACTTTTTGCCCCCTTCTTTTAGAAGACTTTTTGTGCTAAATTACTCTTTTATTCCTGTGTTGAGCCACAAATCTTGGCTCAACTTGGGCCAACTAGCATTGTCCTTTTACTAATTAAATATCGACTATTCCTCTCTGAAATAAACCTAACTATGACTAAGTGGCCCATGATTAATATCCACTTAATGCCTCCACAAGTGCCACTTATGTTCATGTTAATTAACAAATCTGCCGCTGACCAATAAGGATGACTTTTAGGTATTATATGGTCAAAGTCTCTCCTATAAGTTTGTGTTGAGTCAAGAGAAAAAAGGGAGTAATAAATTTGTTTTAGCTTGCAGGAGGTGGGGGAAGATTTTATTGCAATTAGGGAAAGTAACGAGGCTATGAACTGGTACAACTTTTGATGATAGTTGTTTCTGAACTGGTATTCTTGCACAACATCTCATTTTACATGAGCACGAGACCACCCAATATAAACCTTGCCTTCTGAGTTGCTATGTTTTATAAATAATGATGAAATGTTGTATGAGCTGTGCTTGCTTCTGCTTATTGCTAAACATTAAAAGCCAAATCTAATAGCATTTTATGGGTAACATTGTGCAGTGAGGGGCAAAGTTTTGTTAATTTTGTTCTACAAGAATTTGCCAGTCAGCCTATTTTAGAGTTTAGAGATTTTCTTTAGAAGCTAATTTTATCAAAGGCTCCCCCCCACCCCAACACACACAACAAATTTTAGTCTATTATTCATTTGGAGAATGAGACTTGTGTTAAATGCCCATTTCAGTATTTTGTGGTCTTCATTTATGGTTTTAGCCACAAAAAGCAAAGTTATTGCATATTAAATACCCCTATTGGTACTTCTGCATTTTCTATCATTTGATATCACAGAGAAATTTCAGAATATGGTTTTTGCATCCCTGCTAGTGCCTAAATGTTGATTAACATTAATTTGGATTAAGTTTTGCAGCACAACTCTGTTTTCAAAAGCCAACCAGTGGCTTATTGATGCGGGAGAAAATCCTAGGTTATTTAGGTTTTTTATATCTTCTTGTAATTGTGAATCCTAGTATGATTTAGTTTCCATATTAGCTACTATCTTATAGGACAAGAATCCTTATTAGGCTAGGATACTAGGAATACTCTATATATAACACTGTTATTCATCATTGTAAAATAAGTTTTATATCTTTCATAATAATACAAAATAGCCTTTGGCTTTGTGTTCTTCCTTAGGAACCTATGTTTGCTAAATTAGCCCCTAAACTTGGTTTTCCTATTGGTTTTTCCTCTAAAAACCATAGCTTCAATATGAATCGAAGGTCCCTCCCTTCTTCCTACGCTTTCCCCGCCATCAAGTGGTATCAGAGTGAAGGATGTGGCAACGAAGTTTGAAGAGGATTGAGGTACAACTGAAACAACTAGCTGCATGTCTTGATGAACTCATTGATGAGGTAAATCAAGATCAGTACTATGATCTAGGCATACCGGAAGATAGTGATGGAGAAGATCTTTTCTTTTCAGAACCTTCCTTTGTTGATCAATTAGAAAATAAGGAGATAGATTGGAGTTTGTTGTCAAATTGATAGTTATCCTTATGACGATTTTATTACTAAAACTGTAAATTGGTTTTTGAGCAAACACAAAGTATCCTTAGAATAGCTCCTCCTCTTCTTTGCCTTGCTGAGAAACATTTTCTCTATTGTGAAATTGAACAGTGCTCATTTATGTCGTCTTGCCTTTTAGGTGCACAAGATAAAGCTTGTCAGCAGCTTAGGTTAAACCTTTATTCTTATCTTTTGCAACTCTTGTACCAAGTGTTCTTTTCACATGGAGATTGGATCTCTCACTCTTGGTTATATGACAGAACCAATACTTATTCAACACTTTTCTCAGTGTATTAATGTCATGTAATACTTGGATTTTCTGCTTGTGGGAAAAAAACGGATTAAATTGTATCTTGGGAATCTGAACTTCCTCTTTAATGGTTTTGGTGGACCTGTACAATTTTGGCAGGTGAGGGTGAAAGCTAATAAAAGTTGTTCCTTCTATATTGCTCGTAGTGGCCATAATGGATTTGAAACATGAAATTCTTCTGGTAAATATTTTTGGGGGGTAATTGGTTGCATTCCTGAGGGTCATAATTGGAGGCAAGGCAGGAGCGGAAGGCCTTGGATTCGATCCACATCCCTCTCCCTCAGTAAATGTTGAAGAGTTTCTAAAATCCTCATCGGAGTAAAGAAGTGAAAATTAATTTCATGGTAGTATATTATTCAAATTGTGGAGCTTGTTCCAGTATCTATGATGATAAATTTGATCATTGTTAAACTTCACGAAGTCCATTTCCAATGGCACTGGATCTTGTTTTATTGTTATGACTTTTTGTTAAGAGGAAAGAAACATATGAAGATGCATTCCTGGAAAAAAAAATTTTCTTGGGATATTAGATTTATGGATTGCAGCAAGGTGATTGGGCAAGAAATTGTTGTGCACAACGTGTTGGGATTATTTGGGTAATGTTAAGTAGTGACTAAACAGAAACATAAGGTTTCAGCCTAATGAAAAAGGAGGAAAAAAAGAAAAAAGAATGAAAGAAGAAGAAGGAAATGTATAGCAGCAGAAACTTTGCAAAGATTTTCTTGTGCATTATTTGTCTCGCTTGCAAGAAATATCAGGAAGAAGTTCATGTCCAGATCAATAGGTAAAGAATTGAATTTCATCGATTTATTTCATCTCTTGCAAAATTTAGTTTCATCTATTCCAGAATTAGAGTAGTTTTGCCTGAGAGTACTGCATGAGATCATAACAAACAATAGTAGTTTTTACAGTGGTTTCCCATTTGAACCAGGAGATGGATGCCTTCTGACCTGGCTTCTTAGAATTGTGTTGGTTCTTGCAGTGCAAAAGTGAAAATGGATTGGCTAAATGAATAGAAAGTACAGTACATCATGCAAAGAACAAAATTAGGATTGGTAAAAATTAATTCAAATGCAGAACTTTTATGATCCTTGGAAGTATAAAGAAGTTTCAGTATCTAGCTGGTTTTTTTTTTTTATTTCTGTGATTATTTTTGCCATAAAGGAGGTTATCGATTACACTTGGGCAAATTAGTAATGGAAGTCTCTAGGATCAACTTGAATTTATTACTACATATAATTTCATCTTTTGAATAGATGAAACTAAATTTTGCAAACAAGGTTAAAGGGGAGTGTGATAATCATTTTTTCTTTTCTTTTTCTTTTTTGGTTTTGAAATTCTCCAATTAGTTGTTACCTGCATTCTACATGGTTACTTATTTATGCATCTTATTGAGTCCTCTGGTGGAAGAGCAAATGACCAAATGTTCTGTTGAAGAGATTAGTGCAGAAGCTGGACCCTGCAGTTTGAATCTCTATTTTCTCTTCTGCCTTTTCTTCAACAGTGGTGTTCATTTTGATCTTCTTAAAGTTACCTTCTGCATTTAAGCATTTGCACAGAATAGAAATCCTTTAGTTCTGTTAATGATTTTAATTTGGTTTCTCAAAGAAGAAAATTCTTTCATACTTGTTGGTTCAGTAGAGCGTGTACATCTCTATTCAAGTCATCCTAGTTTGTTTCTAATAAGCAGAATGACTAAAACATCTCATGCTTTAACAAGGTTTTGGGATATCAGCTTCTCGGTTGGGGCTGCCGGATACAGGACTCATTTCTTTTGGAGAGATGGTGGATCAAGGAGAACAAATTACGCAAGCAGTCTCTATACCTATCATTGGTGATGGAGATAATGGATATGGTAACGCAATGAATGTTAAAAGAACTGTGAAAGCATACATCAGAGCAGGCTTTGCTGGAATAATTCTTGAAGATCAGGTTTGCAAGATTGGATAAAGAATTTTGTTTAAATTTGTTTAGCCTATTTTCACATCTTTCTTCCCCAGTGAACTTTGTTTTTATCTAAAATCCAGATATCAGACACTTGCAGAATCTTACATTTAGACTTGGGTCAAAATGATAAGTTTTGCTGCATGGAGTATTTTGAGACTGGATTATTCTATTAAGCTTCTTGACTTGACTTGCACATGAGTTGCAGCTGCAACATTTCAGACTGAGAAGGTAATAAATTCAAATGCAATAATCCAGTCTCAAAATACCCCTCGCAGCAGAAATTATTTGTTTGGTGTAGTATTCCTAGTGCAAATTTACTAGAGATCCGGTTCATAAAAGTACTGATAGATGATTTTTTCTATTTTTGGTTTTTGTTTGGGCTCATCAAAGCTGCTGATACTATTCACGTGTTATTTTGATTTCCATATCATGATAGTTTGTTGATGTTTTTAGTGTTTAAATGGACTAACACACTTCCTTTATGTTTTCTCTATCCTAAGAATGATCTCATGAAGAATTTGAACTAAAAAAAGATCAAAGAAGAAGAGTTCTAACACTTGGGAAGAAGAAAAGAAACGAAATGAGTCCCCTTAGCTTTTTAGCTTTTCTTTCCAGGGTTTGTGGTATATATATATATAAACCACTAGATGAAGGAAGCTTGTTGTATTAAAAATTGAATTTTTTTTCTTCGCAGTTTTGGTTCTTTGCATTTCTCCTCTTGCAAAATTCTCTTCTATCCTTCCTTCTTTTTGTCTGTTCTTCTAAATTTCAAGCCCTTCTCTCTTTTGAAAATCTTTCACTGCTTCTTTACCAGAGTGAAACCATATAAGCCATATTAGAGCTGATATGGCACTGCATAAAGTTCAGGTTGCCAAACCAGTGGACAAAAGCATTTGGAGCCTATTAGTTTGACAAGCTGCTACCTACTTCCTAACTATATTAGGTTTGGCAGTCAAATGTAGGATGCTCAATGTGGTATACTTGTTTGTATTGCAATTTAACCAGCAAAAGTGCAAGACTGATTAATAAAAAATATTTTAACAATTTATGTTATGTCATGACCTGTTTGAGATTATGTTGGAAGATGTGAAGAGAAACATCCTCTCACATACATTAACATGTCGCTGAAATTCGTGCAGGCTCTTGGATAAAGGTTTACCATCATTTACAACAAATTATGTACTTGTTTCACATGTCATGATGGGGGATGTGGACAGAATTTTCAAACTAAATCCTTCTCTTGTAGGTAAATGAGGACTAAGACAAAGACGGAGAAGATGAAATAAATTTAAGAAATCTAGAAGGACGCAAAAACTAAGCTCATTTTTTGGATCTCTGGGCTTCAAATGCATCATCTAATCACCTTGATATAAATGGATAAAGGTCTGCTAATCTTGGGGGGTAATCTTGAATAGCATTGTTCGGCATAATTACACTTACTTTTTTTAAGTGTGAAAACATGGAAACTTTTTCAATATCTTTACTTAACTTAAAGACAAAATTTACTTGTAGATCAATCACACTGGTATGGCGTTCCCTTTGTTGTGAATATGTTGCCCCCTTCTATTATTGACAACAGTTTTGTTCCCACAAGGTTTCTCCAAAAGCCTGTGGTCATACACATGGCAGAAAAGTTGTGCCTAGAGAGGAAGCAGTTATGAAGTTAAAAGCAGCTGTTGATGCTAGGAAAGAGAGTGGCTCGGATATTGTAATTGTGGCACGAACAGATTCTCGTCAAGCAGCGTCATTAGAGGAAGCTTTTTGGAGGTCATGTTCATTTGCTGATGCTGGAGCTGATGTTCTATTCATTGATGCACTGGAATCAAAAGAAGAGATGAAGGCCTTCTGTGAAGTTTGCTCCCAGGTTCCGAAAATGGTATGACTTGAATTTGGTAACTGTTCCAAGAGTTCATATTATGTCTTTTGGACTACGTATCCACCTGATAACTGAGCATACGTGAAAATCCCATTCCTTGTCTGATTAGCGGGTAAAGAACAAAAAAATGGATGTATTAGCTGAAGTAACAGTAGAACTTAAGAATCCGGAAACTGCTTTATCTTTCAATTCATTTGTTAAGTTTTTTATGAGAGAGGGTGTGGGGACCCAAAGTGAAATTTTTGTTTGAGATTTAGAAAGAAGTCTAGTCCAAATAAAGTCCAAATGTAGTTGATATCTTTATGCATACTTGTATTATGTCGTCTTTGTCTTCTAGTATCTTGCTTTAAGTAATTTATGGTGATTTTCTTTCCTTGGTCAACAGCTGACACTGCAGTAGAAGTTTAACTACATCTCTAGCTTTTCTGTCCACTGTTAGTGAGTCTACACTTGGTAATATCAATTGCTGCTCACTATAACTGCATTAATTTCTTGTATAAACATGAGTTTTACACTGGTTATCTAGTATTTGAACTTCACGGGATAATTTAGCTTCATTCCTTGGAGTTTATTTTACTGAAAAGTCTTTTAAACCTTAACAAGGCCAACATGCTTGAAGGAGGAGGCAAAACACCAATTCTCAATCCTACTGAACTTGAGGAGATTGGATACAAGCTGGTTGCATATCCACTTTCCTTAATGGGGGTATCTATTGGTGCAATGCAGGTGAGAGTTTCCATTAAAAAGTCAGTTTCCTTTCCTATTTCAATTTTGTTTTAGGCAGGTCATTAAATAGGTTGGAATACTATATATAGGACTGACTACTACTGCCTAGATCTATCTTTTTCAGTATTATCAATAAACGTCAGAGTTTTAACACTCTCACAAACCAAGTTAATGACTTTTTTCTTTTCTTCTTTCAACATCTTTACCTTACACCACAACCTTTCAATTTATTTTATTCTGCCAAGACTTTTGTCAGCTTGACTAGTATGTGTGAATAATATAGTTGCATGGCAATATTGTTAAAAGTAATATTAAATTTAGGACTAAGTGGATAAAAGTGCAGTAAAAAATGTACAAAAGTTAATCATTCTTAGCTTTTTTTTTTAATACTAATCATTCTTAATTTTTTTTTTTTTTGATACTAATCCCAAAGCCATGGGATCGCTTTATCCTACATATGTGAGATAATTCATTTACCGGAGCTTGTTGATCCTGAATAATTGATCCAACCAAACAAAAGATGATGCCGGATTCTAAAGTCTGTGTCATCCTGTATCATGCCTTTAACCACAAGGCCCTTACCTCATAAGCTTGAATTGTATGCCATAGAAATAGACAGTATAATCGAAGAGGCAACTGGAATAGTTTCTTCATGAATCTTTTTCTTTTCATACTTCCTTTTCCATTTATTGGCAGTATTTTTCACAAAAATTACTTTTGATTCTATTCAGGAAGATAGATAGTCAGATAAAATTATTTTCTTAGACACCTCAAGAATTTATTGGTTTACTCTGTGATTATACACAGGTATTTTTTCTAGCGCAGTCACTAGTTTGTGAAGTTAGCCCTTTTGTCTGAAGTTCCAAATAAAATATCTGTATAGAAGGTCCTGCCTGTTGCCCTTCATTCACAGGGATTGCATAAAGGAAATCCTCAAGCTTTTGTACTTTTTTGAACTTCTTCTTGCACTACTTTGTTTTGCTATTTGATGTAAACTCTTTGTACCAAATGTTTTACAGGATGCACTGACAGCAATTAGAGGAGGCCGTATGCCTACTCCTGGAAGCATGCCATCCTTCGAAGAAATTAAGGAGATATTAGGTTTCAACAATTATTATGAAGAAGAAAACCGCTATGCCACTAATATCACTCAAGTTGCTTCTCAAAGAGGTGAGTGGAATTTTAAGTCTGAAGCCAGAGGGTCTGATACAGCATCAGTTGTGATCTGCATGCAAATGTCTTTCTTTAAAAGGCGCCCATTTTGAAACACAAAATATGATCTTTTAATCTGTAATTGTTTGTGTCAATTGCTTAAAATTTGGTAAAGAACAAATTGAAGTCTAGAGCAATAGTTGCTTTGTGGAACCATCATACTTAGAGCAGCCTCTGGCTCAATTAGGTGGATAACTATTTCATATTCTGCGAACAGTTATGATCAAAATAGGGTGCCTGGTATCTTTATATTACAGAAATGGGTTCTTTTGAAATTTCTGCTCATGAAGCATTTCCAGATGTTTTCTACTGTTATATTTGCACCATTCCTTCAACTTCCATTGATTTCTTAAGATATGAAGAGATGGCATTCACATTTACCATCTGAGCAAAGTTAATAAAGAACTTGAACTTCAGTTTACAGTGTCTCAATACTTCAAATTTCTTTATATTAGGTAATTTCTCTGGAAGCAGCAATGAATCCGGTGGTCAAGGTGATAAAGAGCAAAAATTTCAAACCCCACAAGATCGTGTGGTTGAAGTATTTACTCCTGAAGTCTTGGATAAATATGTGGCTGATTATTCAAAAGGTCCATTCTCAGGGATCTGGTCTAGAAAGTTGAGGGTCAGAATTACTGGCCGTGATGGATTTGAAAAACTTGATATACGAATTCCTGTGAGTTATCATATGTTTACTTCACTTATTTTTCATTGACATGCATGAAAGAGTTGAGATAACTTAAGAAAGAAGCTCAACTTTGTTGGATGCTTTGAACTGTGCTAATGCCAAATTCAGGAGATGCTATTGGTTGTTCATGATGAATTGAAATGTCAACCTGCTTCAAATTTTGACCAGACTAATTTTAAGTATTACAAGATATATAGCAACTTTTTTACAGATTTTGTTGCTTCTCTTATTATTTTGATCAGTTAGCTGATTCTAGGTTCATATTTTCTGGTAATGCACAATTAGAATTCTGTGCAATTTCCATTTTATTGTTTCTGCATCTATGCTCTTCTCTTCTGTTTCTTCCCCAATCTTTCCATGGTTTTCCTGTTTCCAACTTTGACAAGATGGTAGGAAATTTGCTTAGGGATGGAAATTTATTGATCAATCCTGAGTTCACTTAGTATTGTACTTTCATCCAGGAAAATAACAAATCATTTCCTGTTAAATGCTTCTCAACTGCTTATTTTATCATCATGATCTATTAATTATGCTCGGTAGGTCTGATCATATATTCTTAAGAATATGATTAATCTCTCAAGAATAGTCACCAAAACTTCATTCTCTGAAGGTATAGAAGACTAATTAAACTTCTGCTACCCTCTATGAATGTCGGAATGTGTTCTGAGAGAGAGACAGAGAGAGGGAGGGATTATCTCTAGCAGTGTTGAAATCATATCCATATGCTTCTATTTGGACGTATATAACTTGCAGAAATTTCTATGCATCACATATAAAGATCACCTTGTGGTGGAATACGTCAAATACATTAGACATGTTTAATTGTAGGAGCAGGTATGCACACATTTAACATCACAAATATTTTCCATTACATAGCAACATATTTCAGAAGTAATGAAAGTAATTTCTCCAATAATATAATCTATCTCGATAAACATCTTTCCTATCTACTAGTTTCTCTTGGAAATGATCTTTTTTCTTATGATTCCATCACACTTTTTGATAGTTGGAACGTTCTAGCCCGACGACCTTAGTTCTTATGTTCTGCATAATATATTTAAAAAATACAGTTAATGAAGGTTATAATTCCGTTACACTTGAACTTCAGCCACCGTATATAGTAGCATTTATGTGTGTCAAACATGGAAATATAGTCACTATTAAATTTCCTATTCGTGTGTTATGCGCAGTATGGTTTCAGTCCCTGCACTACTTTTTAACATGATACTTTGTGTTCTGCATAATATATTTCAAAAATACAGTTTATGAAGGTAATAATTCCTTTACATGTGAACTTTGCCATCTTATATAGTATTCCCTCCGTTCCATTTCTTTTGACAGTATTTGACCAGACACGGAGTTTTATACAAAAATTTGAATTGTATTATAAAATTAATATAGTAATAAAAAGTAAGAGGGTCAACGGATACTTTATGATTGATTGATAGTATATAATATATTAAAATGTTTCTTTTTATGGGAAGTGTCAAATATTTTGAGACATCCTAATATAGTAAGAAGGTCACTAGAAATGGGGAGGGAGTAGCATTTATGAGTGTTGAACATGGAAATATAGTCACTCTGAGATTTCCTATATGTCTAAGGTTGTGTTATGCACAGTATTGTCTCAGTCCCTGCACTCCATTTTTGATAATTTATATGGTGGTCTTTTCTGAAATGGAGGTTGGGGTTTGGTGGTTTTGGGGGGAAGATAAATTTGTTGTTGCATCTCTCGATTTGTTTGATTGGTCTGTGTTTTAGATGCATTTATTTGACATTTGAATAAATTAACTCTCCTCAAACACTAAAACACACTAGAAGTGAACAATTGTTATGAGAGATATGATAAGCTGCCAATGGTAATTGTCTCCTGTTAAATGTTGACCTATATCTGCGCTATGGATAGTTTTTACTCTTGTATATTAATTCAAAATCTAATATAAGAAATACAATGACCTTACTTTCACAGGCTGGGTTCTTGGAAGGAATCACCAATATAGTTCCAGGTACCTTTATCGGTTGGTGCTGCCACATTCTGGAAATTAAGAACCTACATATTTCCTACTAGTTCTTAACAGTTTTTCTACAGCTTTGGTTGGTGTGAATATTAAAGCGCTCTTGGATGATGCTACTCTAGAAAAGGAAGGCAAAGTGTTATTAGATTTCAATGATACAATGGGTGACAGGATTCAAGTCATTTTGGAATGATGGGCTGCAGTTTGATGTTCTAAAGGTTGGTCCTCTTAAGGTAAAACATCTTCTGGAACCTGGTTCAGCTTTAAGCTACAACCTCTGCTAAATCTTTAGAAAACCTGACAGGTAATTCAAATAATGTATCCTCTACTGTTTGGTTCACAAAGTTGCAATGGCAGGCAGAGTTGGAAAACTACAATGAATGTAGACAGGTAGAGATGCTTGCTCTCTGCCTGCCTTCAACAAGTCTTCGTGAATGATTTTCAGTTCCTTGGAATCTCCATACACTTGGTGCTAAAAACGCATCCTATGAATCATTGCCAGTTAATCAACGTTGGAGAAACTGATAGGCCTGCAGATTTGCTCGCTAGATGCAGAGTTAATTACAGTGTAAGGACGTATCTGAACATCCTGGAAGCTTGTTTATAGTGGTTGCTGATATCACCATCATCGATTAAGAGTAGTAGCGATATAGCTTGGCCAGATGATGCAAGTTTCTTGTCATTTCCTGAGGTGAGGTTTATGCCCCTGAATCTTGTAATTTTGATAATTGATCAGCCGTCCTTGCCTAACTGTTCACCTCTTAAGTTGAGCTTTTCTCAAATGAAAACAAAACTGATATAAACAAATTTTTTACTAGTTCCATTTTGGGCTTTAGAGAGCGTTTTAAACGCTTTGCTTGAGTTTTATATCAGATCTAATTCATTTATATTGCTAGTTTAGGTTAAATGAAAACTGAACTGAATTTTCCAGAAACCAAATTCATCGAACTAATCAATTTGGGTTCGGTCTTGTTCTGTTCAGATTTTGCTGGAAAAGAAAATGCGCTAGGCTATTTGAAATTTATTTGATAACATTCTCTTCTTAACGAACTAGGTTGTTTTTCAAAAGAAAAAAAAAATAAAACTAGGTTGAAGAGCTACAATTAACATCTATAACTTGCACTTTCTCTCTTCCATAAAATAAGAGCCACGATGTGGCTTTTCATCAACACCAACAAATTGCTCACCTTTCTTATATTAATAGGGTTAAAGATAACCACCTTTCTTATATCAGTGTCATTTAATGCCTTATTGTGTTAATTGAAGCCACACAGTTGCTATTATTGTGGACGGGATGGAGTACTTTTTTGTGGCAGTACTCCACAACCATCATTTGATGGGGGAAGTAAATACTAGCCCTAACAGATCTTCCCGTTACTGTCATGTTTGTGTCATCCAACTTCTCGCCAAATTGATTTCCTATCTCCGTAAGTATTTCTTTTGGAAATGATGTACAACGGTCCGCGGTACTTGAATCCAAACAAGTTAAATAAATCATTGCCATGGATGGCCTGAAATTAGTATGATCCATTGGTCATTAGCAAGCCGCGATAACCTAGCTGTGTTTTTTTTTTTTTTTTTGAGTGGGGGGTTTCAGAAAATGGAGGATCTCGTAACCAAATAGAGCCATTACAAATTACAAACTAAACGTTAATAAATAGCCCCATGGGCATCCCTTGCAACTAAATGGCTCACAGAAGAGGGACAATCAGAGTACACAAAAAGGGCGGCTACACAGTGCTCTCCCTTCGTGTTTTGCCATGGCATCTGCGTATGGATTAGCTTCACGATAGGCATGGAACAGCTTGATCTCCTGGGAACTGTCGGGAGATGCCTACAATCAGAAATGAGGGCAAAAAGGGGTGAGTTTGACAATAGTAAAGTAGTTACAATAACAATAGTGGCATCCTATGCCACTTCCAAGTGAGTTGCATTAAGAGTTTCTGCAAGAGATAATCCATACCTCAAAACCCATAGTTCTGCTGCAGCGTTAGATGAGAAGCCTAAGTTTGTAGAGTAACATAAATCCAATCCCCAAAATGGTTTGTGATAGCGCCGTCAGCTCCTGCCCTTCCTGGGTTTCCAATTGATGAGCCATCCGAATTAAGGTTCAGCCATTCACCAGCCCTAGCAATAGTCTCACCCGGAATTCTTCCTAATTGCTTTTGTTTAGAAGATTCCGTCCCACATTAGAACGGAAATTATGCACTCCCTAAAAACTTGAGAACTTAAAAGAGAGTAGACAACCTGAAGGCACATGGTTGCACGAAATACTCTCGTCTGGATTTCTTCAGAAAGGTCAACAATATTAAAGGTCGTGTAAACACCATACTCACCTGGCAGATTAAGCTCGTTGGCATTGTTATTGATCCTTTCTATCACTTGAAATGGACCATCTCCGCTAGGAGCTAATTTGGACTTCCTTTGGGTAGGAAACCGTTCTTTCCTTAGGTGCACCCAAACCCAATCACCGGGTTCAAAAGTCGCCAAGTTTTGCCCTTTATTGGCTTGTTTGGCATAGACCTTATGCTTCTGCTCAATATGTTGTCTTGCCTTCTCGTGTAGGGCTCGTACTAGCTCGGCTTTACTCTTGCCATCTGTACTAGACAACTCATGCAAAGGTAAAGGCACCAAATCCAAAACAGTTAAAGGATTAAAGCCATATACAAGATTAAATTGTGAATAACCTATAATTGAGTGCACACTCCGGTTATATGCAAACTCGATAAATAGTAAACATTCACTCTGAGTTTTAAGATTTTTACCAACGACAGCACGTAGTAAGGTACCTAAGGTCCTATTGGCAACTTTAGTTTGACCATCAGTCTGTGGGTGACATGTACTAGAATAAAGCAGTTTGGTACCCAATTTGCCCCACAACACAAGTCAAAAATGGCTTAGAAATTTAGCATCTTTATCTGAACCAATAGACCTAGGAAGGCCATGCAATCTAACAACATCTTTGAAAAATAAATCAGCCACTTGCACAGCATCATCAGTCTTATGGCATGCAATGAAATGCGCCATATTACTACTAAACCTATCAACAACAACGAAGATGCTATCGTATCCCTTTTTGGTCTTAGACAAACTCAAAACGAACTCCATAGAGATATCAGTCCATGGTTCAGCAGGTACAGGTAAAGGGGTATACAAACCATGAGGTTTAACAGTGGATTTTACCTGTCTACATGCAATACACTTGGCACACGCACGTTCCACATCCTTACGCATACCGGGCCAAAAAAAATGTTCTTGCAAAATACTCAAAGTCTTATAACCCCAAAATGTCCCATCAATCATCCACTATGAGCCTCAAGCACAAATAAAGTATGCATAGAACAATTAGGCACACACAATTGATTACCCCAAAAGAGATAGCCATCATGCCTATAGAATTTCTGGAATGCAGTATGTTCACAAGCAGAATATACAGTAGCAAAATCGTCTTCAAAAACATATAATTCCTTAAGCTGCTCAAATCCTAATAACTTAGAATGTAGAGTAGTGATCAAAAAATACCTCCCAGATAAAGCATCTGCTACCACGTTGTCCTTCCCTTGCTTGTATTGCAGTATATAGGGAAAGGTTTCCAAAAACTCCACCCAGGTGTCATGTCGCTTGCTCAGCTTGTCCTGTCCCTTCAAGTGCTTTAAAGACTCATTATCGGTCCTAATGACAAACTCTCTAGGTTGGAGATAATGTTGCCACACTTCCAATGCTCTCACAACTATATACAACTCCTTGTCATATGTGGGATAATTGAGTTGTGTACCACTAAGCTTCTCACTAAAATATGCAACTGGTCTGTTCTCCTGCAAAAGCACAACAACTATACCAATCCCAAAAGCATCATATTCAACCTTGAAAGCTTTCTCGAAATCAGGTAAACATAAAATAGGAGCAGAACATAATTTTACTTTCTCGAAATCAAGTAAACATAAAATAGGAGCATAACATAATTTTTCTTTTAACCATGAAAATGCATGTTCCTGTTCCCGACCCCAGGTAAACCCTTTTTCTTTCTTAATTACCCAGTCAAAGGAGCAGCAATGGTAGAAAATTCATTCACAAACCTCCTGTAGAAACTAGCAAGTCCACGAAAACTCCTCACCTCACTCACACTCTTCGGAGTTGGCCAATCCTGGATAGCCTTCACCTTCTCACTATCAACCTCAACTCTCCGAGAACTTATTACAAACCCCAAAAACACTAATCGTTCAATGCAAAATGTACACTTCTTGAGGTTTGCATATAGTTTTTCCTATCTTAGTACATCTAAGACACACCTCACATGCATGACATGCATATCCAGATTAGTGCTATATATCAAGATGTCATCAAAGTAGACAGCCACAAATTTTTCAAGAAATGCACGCAAGACGTGATTCATCAATCTCATAAAGGTGCTGGGTGCATTAGTTAAGCCAAATGGCATGACTAACCACTCATACAATCCATGCTTAGTTTTGAAAGCAATTTTCCATTCATCTCTTGGTTTCATTCTAATTTGGTGGTATCCACTTTTCAAATCAATTTTTGTAAAGATACATGCACCATGCAGTTCATCAAACATATCATCTAACCGAGGGATTTGCCAATAAGTTGTGAAAGTCAATATCAAATGTACATTTTTAAGGATTTGGGATAGATGTTAGAAGGATTATATCATTTGAGATCAAATATATCTCTTCTTAAATTTATTTATTAAAAATGTATGCGAGACATAGTTGCAATGTATGACATATTAAAGCATTTCATTTTGGATATATTTCTTATTGAGTTTAACTGTTTATGATGGATTTGGGATGCTTTTTAAGGTATTGTACATTTAATCAATTTATTGTAGATATATTTTTATTGAATTGAATTATTCATGATCTGATCGTGATAGATTTACAAGGAATGGTAAATTAAATTTGCAATACGCAGATATTGTTCTTACTAAGTTTATCTATTTATGATGGATTTGGGAAAAACACTCTTACGAAAATAAAAAATAAAAAAATAAACTGATGTAACATTGGGACATATTTGGAAACAAATACCCTAACTAATTTAACTAAATGACAACGAAATGTTAATGTAAGTTCTGTAACAAAATTACCCCAAGGAAGGTGTTGGGATGGACTATCATTGTACTCTAATTAAATGATAAAATAAATTAATTATGGATTGTCCATCCCAAATCCTTTTGAATATTTCATATAGATTTTTATTAGTATGTCATTTATCCTAAATCAATTGTAAATTTGAAACAACTCACCCATTAAATTCTTTCCATCATTGTTTTGTACTAATCTAGGGAGTTGGGAAAAAACACTCTTACGAAAATAAAAAATAAAAAAACAAACTGATGCAACATTTGGACATATTTGGAAACAAATACCCTAACTAATTTAACTAAATGACAACGAAATGTTAATGTAAGTTCTGTAATAAAATTACCCCAAGGAAGGTGTTGGGATGGACTATCATTATACTCTAATTAAATGATAAAATAAATTAATTATGGATTGTCCATCCAAATCCTTTTGAATATTTCATATAGATTTATTATTAGTATGTCATTTATCCTAAATCAATTGTAAATTTGAAACAACTCACCCATTAAATTCTTTCCATCATTGTTTTGTACTAATCTAGGGAGTTGGGATACAAGTTTAACTTATGCATTATTTAGGCACTTTCATTTTAAATCCTTTTTTATTCCATTGCAAATAGGGATGAAAATTTTATGTCCAAGAATTATGTCTCGAAATTGTTGTTTTCTTATAGTGAGATTCCAACAAGTACAAGCAAAGATGATCCCTTAATGAATTTCCTTAAATGGAGTGGCACATGTGATGAGAATTCCTTTCTAATCCATTCATGGAAGGAAAGATTACCAAGAACAGGTAACTCCTAATTGATTGGAAGATCCATCCATTGTTTTTCGACACTATAATATCTAAGAAGACATTCCACCATTTCTTCTGCACCATTGTAGAGATGACATTTGTGATACCTCCAACCTCTCTATTAGGTTCCACTAAGGGTAAGTAAGGTACTAGCATACCTTTTGGTGCTGACATAAACATGTGTTAATCGCGTCTGGAGAAAAATTAAATTATACAAGTAATATAGAACACATTACAATGCAACCAAAGAAGACAACATCAGAAGTTATATAAGTACATAGGTAGATACTTTATCTAATAAGATAACATAGTCAACTACAGACAGCTATAGCATAGGATACTCTCTCTGTCAAGTTAGCGATAGGTAACAAAAGATAAAAGACTTCTTAAACACACACATACTATATACATCAGTTAAAGTTCCTCCATTAACCAATGCTGATACTAATAAGAAGATCACTGTTCTATTTCATGGTCTAGGCCATCTGAAAACAAGTGTTAAAACATGTGTGAGTCAAAAATTTTCGTGAGTTTACATGTGTGCCCCTGTTTTCCAAACTATAGGGTGGATGCACATGGATGGTCATCCTAAAAGTTCTTTACATGAAAAAAAGTATCTCCATTTCAAAATAAGCACACAAAACTTATGAAAAGGTTTAGGTGTCAGTTGGAATGTTTGAACAAATGAAGACGCATCAGCGTAGCTCCTTGACCCGAGTTTTTGAAACATGTTGAATATTTGAATACTGGCTCAAATTAGTCAGAGCCAATAACGAGGTCATCAAGAGTCAAGTCTCAGTATCTTGTAATCAATACCAGCCATACACCAGAGTGAACATTTGACTTTACGAATTACCTTATGCCTCCCAAACAAAAAACTAGGCTGTTAGGTAGTTGGACACACAAACAAGCAAACACAGTACCAGTTGGACTGAGCTCTCCTTGGCACTCTGTTCTCCTTTAAGTGGATCCATAATCCATTGTTTAGGCATTTCACGCCAATGGAAGAGACCTAGTACAGTGGACCAACCACGTATAGTGCAATCCATTAACATTTCTATTAGCAAAATCCTACTACATATCTTACCTGGTTGGGATGGAGTTTTTATTCAATTGTTAAAACACAAGGGCCATTCAAATAGCCGCCCAAACAAATCCAAATTTATAAGGAAATTCAATTTCAAATGAATTCAGGATGATAAATCACCTAACTACCAGTTCAGACATATAAGTGCAAGTTTCACAATTATGCCATGTAAATGCACATGATTTTTCAAAATTACAGAATACAACTTATATTGAAACTTATTTGTCTCTCTGAAACTTGCAAAAAATTATAGCATCTCAAAATGAATAAATACCTATTTGGAGCACCACACATATGTGTTTCTAGTGCACAAGTATAACACATCGTGAAGAACCTCTCTAGTTTTAAAAAAACTTGCAAGAGAAGTAAGAAAAATAATTTTTCAACCTAATGTATTAACAATTGTGGAGACCAAATATTTTTTTAAATATCAATGCTCTAAAAATATGGTAAGCCTCAATTTCATGCAAGGGTTTTACTCCAATAACATCTTTTACAATTCAAGAAATAAGGTTCACCTTCACCAAAGGTTTTTATGCCCTCAAGACAACCCTGGATAAACAAATAGAAGATGAGAAATAGACAGTTATTACCTAACAATTTGGTGGATGATAAACAATGACAGTACCACTTCACTTTTGTTTTGGAATCTTGGATTGATCGCATGCAGGGGTGTAAATGGGTCGGAGAAACCCTCTCCCGAACCCGACCCATTACTCGGTGAGTCCGAATAGGATGGACCCAGACACTAACATATAGGGTCTTGGTTTGGGTCCTGGTAGACCCAATTAAAATTAAAAAATTAAAACAATTTAATAAATATAAAATACAATTCAAATGTCATGTCATAAACTCAAGAAAATAACAAACTTAATGTCTTTAAGCACAATCCTTAAATGTAATTAACAAAAAAATAACAAACTCAATGTCTTCAATTCAAGAAAATAAATATATTAAGTATTTATTATTAAAAATTTATTCGGGTTCTGGGTCTACCAGATCCTAAACTTTGGGTATCGTACCCGTACTTATTTAGAAGATGCATTATCGGGTCCGGGTAAACATGTATAAATATTGTATCGTATGCGACTTATCGGATCGAGACCTTTTATATAGTTTAAAATTCAAGTGCAATATTTAAATAACAGCTAGTAACAGTGCCATTCGGTCGACCTAATCGGACTCACTACATCCGAGTTGGTAGTTTGAACTTTCTGTTTACTGGGCTGCATAAGGCAATTCGATAGACCGAATATGGACCTCTGCATCCTAATTGGTCATCCAAATTTCTCTAAAAATTTAACAGCATTCAGAACATTTTAACTTTTGAACTTTTCCAAACTATATAAATCATTTGAAACTTAACCATTACAAGTTTGAAATCAATTTGTATCATACAAAGTCATTTAAAACCTTTTGAATTATAAGTTGTTATCAAACACTTGATTTTTCAAAGAATGATAAAAATATTTTAGGCTCATAACCAAGGTTAAAAGTGGTTTGTCCTACCACATGCAATGCATAGATTCCAAATGCAAAAGGTGTAGGGTTTACAAAGATATACTTATAAAATAAACATAACCCTACACTATAGTGTCTTCAAAGCCTTCAAAAGGTTTGACATCCTCTTTAACCTTCAAGCTTTTAAACTCATTTGAAATATCCTTTTCAATTTAACTCCAAGGCAGTGAAATCACTTTGCTTCTTCAATCCAAAAATTCTATCACACAATGATAGTTCAAATTAGCCTTCATCAATGTTGTCATTAACAAAACTACAAGATTTACCCTTAGTGCCAGTAATATCCCACTTTTTGATGACAAACTTTGACGTAAAAAGTGAAGGATTGAAAGCAATGTAATGAAAAGAGCATTAATGTCACAAGGATAGTTAATGCTATAAGCATTGTGACAAAAATATGGCTCATGAGGAGCCAAAGATCCAACCAACCTATGTTTGCCTCCTTTCTTTCAATATGATCAAATATATGACATTTAAGCATCAAGAATACTTCTATGGAAGGGTTTTAAATATAGAAAAGGGCTTATAAAACTCCCTCTTAGATTAAGTTCATTTTAAAACAACTTTGAACTTGAAAGATTTTGAGTCCGAATTCAAGTTTTCAGTTCTGAGTTGTAAAATATGCAAGATAATAGCTACATTTTTAACAAATGAACTTTCTCAAGTTCACCAAATAAGGTTGAAATGATTTAAAGAAGTTTGTACAATTTTGGATAACAAATGGACAGCTTTTTTGTGAAAGTTTTGGACTAAGTCCAAATTTGAAAAATCTAAATTGATATGAAATCAATCAATCATGCAATAACTTCAACCTCCAAAATCACTAGCCTTTTTTCTCTAACACAAATTTTCTTCTCAATATCAAAAGTGCAAACCATCAATGATACAATATGACCATATTTGCATAAAAGCAATAGCACATAGGAAATATTCCACATAATTTGCAAGACATGATTGCTAGCCATGAGGGACAAGTGCAAGTCATTTCATATTTAAAAAATTCAACCACATTTGGCAGGTACAAATATGACCAAAATAACCAACTTAACCATATTTTGAACAACTTAACCAAATTTTGCTAACCATAACTTAACCACTTATTGCCAACCATATTTTGCCAATCAAATAAGGTGAGTATAGTGAGTTATTCAACACAAAGTGATCCTTATTGAGCTTTATTAACTAAAATAAGTTCATTTAATTAAAGCATGGAATTGAACAATGCTAAACATGAAATCAACTAACACATAGACTAGAACATTAACATTAACTAAAACATTAGATAAGGAAGACAGCGGAAAGAAATGCTTAGTCTTCAATTTTCTTCTTTGTCATCACTCCATATTGGTCGGTAGTAATTTTCATGTTGCCTTTAAGCTTACTACTGAGTGGACCTTCAATTGCACGTTCCTTGCCCGTGTAATTGGGCTTTGGAGTTGTTGCCAATCTTGATGACCTTCTTTCTCACCACATGCTTTTCTCCTTCTCTTCGGAATGGTATGGTGGATAGAGAAGCAATCTCAACTTTCTTAATTAAGCTTCTTTCCTCGCTAGGTTGCTCTTGAGTGCCCTTTTCACTTGCTTGTTCTTGGTCATTACCTATTTCTTCTTCTTGCATACTCTTATCACCTTCCGCTTCATCATTTTTTCCACTACCTCTAGCCACCAATTCGAAGTCATTCCAATCATCATCATCATCATTATCATCACTATTATTTCCTACCTTGCTCTCATTACCATTATCACTTCCCTCTTCATTGTCTTCATCTTTCTTTTCCTCCTCATCTTCTTCATTTTTCTCATCATTCTCTTGTGCTTTGGAAGTTCCTTCACCATCTTGAGAGTTTCTCTTCAACAGTTCCTTAATATTTCTCACTTTTTCTTCTAATCCATCAAGCTTACCAAGCACCATAGGAGCAAATGTTTCGAAGAACATGTATAGTTTCTCCATTTGCTTGGCAGACTTTGGCAACAATGGTGTCTCTGCTTGTAATCTCCTCATCTATGAAGTCCTCCAGCTTCTTAGAGTGAGGTTGAGGAGTATGGCCTTATTCAAATAGTCTCCTCTTAGAGGGAGGTTGCTCCCTCTCACTAGGTGACTCATTCCTCCTCTTAGTTTTCCTTTCTCTTGCTTGCATATCTTTCTCATCCTCCTCCTCCTCTTCTTCTAGCTCAACCTCTTCACTCTCTTTTTGCCATTCCTTTCTTGACAGAATCTCCCTTTTTGTTCTCCAAACTCCATCTTTATCAAGAGTGAGTTGCATTCTTTTGAGGGAGTCATCAGTATAGATGCTTTCACTTTTGATGCTCAATCCTCTCTCTAGAAGTTAAACTTGGAAATGTTTGAATAGCTTTGTGAAAAGCCTCCCATATGGAAATGCTTTGTTCTCCATTTTCCTAGCACTTGCTCATGGAGTGCTAACATTGCAACCATATGCATATTACCATTGGAAGACTTATGGCCAAAGTTGAGAATTATCATAGTAGTAAGAATATGGTGTAGGACTCTTCCTCTAGCATCAAGAGCTTTAATTTCTCTATCCTTTACTGTTCTAAATCTAACCCCATTGGTAAAAGCTTGTTCAAATCCTTCATATGTGAATAATTTATGAATAATAAAATGTTGTCCTGATGAGTAGTATCTAACCCCTTCATCATTAACACTACAAATTCTATTATATAGACCATCATCAAATTCAAATTCTATCTAAGATACTATAGAGGAATATTGAACTATTTCATCACCAGTATTTTCTACCCTTTCATCTTTCAAGTTTGCATAGAATTCACACACAAGTGATGGAAAATAGTCATCATTCACAATCAATAAGCAACTCCAACCAAGAGCACCAAAAAGAGGTAGCACATTTTACATACAAGAAAATTTTTACATATCCACCTTGTGCCTGGGGATAATCTTCTGGTTGCTTTTAATCCAATCTTCAAATTCAACTCTAGCTTTAGATGGGATGAATCTATCAAGCTTGGTGGATGCTTGAGGAACTCGAACTCTTCTTGGTTAATTGATGATCAACCCATAGTCAACTTGCTAGCCCTCTTTGATCTCACTATGGTGTATTTTTGAAGAGTTGTAAGGTTTGAGATGAAATCAAGGGTGTAGAACACTAGCATGAGGATGATTTCAAGAGAATCTAATGAAATAGGTGTGAAATTTGGGTTTGGAAGAGGGAGGGTGATGGGTTTTGAGGAAGGAGGAGAGTCGGTTGAGGGAAGTTTGAGTAAATGAACAAAAACTGTTGTTTGAACTTCTTATAATTTTCTAAAACTATCCAATTTGGAAGACCAAATTCTTTTCTATGCATCAGAACCTGCGTCCTAATTTTTCTGTCATGGTTCTTATTCAACCAATTCGGATGACCAAATTCTTGGTCATGTGCCCGAATTGTGCTTTCGAATTTCACTTGTTTTTACTACACTTGAATACACAAATTAGTTATGGAATTTTGATATTCCTAAATATCTTCTTAGGTGGAAAACCTTTCCTCAACCAATGGTTTCATAAAATTATCATCTAATTGATCATTTGTTCATACATACTTTAAGCAAACAATCACCTTTCGATGCATGATCATGAATGAAATGATGTTTAATCTCTTGGGATGCTGAATTGGATTTATAGCTAAGTTTGTAGCACCACCATTGTCACATAAAATAGGCACACATTTAAAAAGTCAAGTCCAAAATCAAGTAAAGGGTGCTTCATCCAAAGCATTTGTACACAACAACTATCGGTAGCAATATATTCGGTATTGACAGTAGACATGGAAATACATGCTTACTTTTTACTATTCCATGAAAATAAACAACCACCGAGAAATTGACAATGACCACTAGTGTTTTTGAGCTCTACTTTGCAACCAACAAAGTCGGCATCCTTTCAAGGTAAGAAGATTTTCTAAGCCATAAGCCACAATCACATGTATCTATAAGATAATGAAAAATATTTCTTCAAAAAAACGTCGCTTTATAGTATTTTTTTTAATATTGAAAATTTAATAGAATTTATATATTAAAAATATATAAAAATGTATTGGTCTGTAGGCTGGCCCGTTAAGCCCACGGCTAGCTATTACGGGCTACAGGTTAGGGGTTTTCAGCCCGCTGGCCAAACGGACAAGACCGCGACGGGCTGGAGAAGAGACGTGGCTCTAACAAAGAAATTTTTGTATTTAGGCACATTGTTCACATAATTGTAACCAAGGTCATTTTTAACAAGAGGGGATCTTTGAGATCCTAGAAATTTGTCAAGATTGTCCACTATTTTGGTAAAATTTTCAACAGACAAAGTAAGATCATCAACTTTCTTTTTCAAAATTTCATGATCAACAAGCATTTTTCTCAAGAGAAGAGATCTCTGGCAAAGAACTTTGTTTTCAAGGGACATGTTTTGCAAAGAGACATTTAAAAATTATTTTTCAACATTCAAGCATTCAATAGAATCATGAAGCTTTTTGTTTTCACAAAATAATTTTGAGTTTTCATTCGACAACTCATCAATTTTTTATCTCATTTCTTTGTTTCTTCTAGAATGTTTTTTTAATTCACCATACCTGTCAACAAGACAATAACTAGGATCGTCAATATCATCATCACAAGAGGTAGAAATAGAAATAATAGGTTGTACATCATCTTCCATTGCCATGAAGCACACATTAGCTCTCTCATTATTTTCTTCTTCATTCTCCTCATTTGCATGTTGATCTCGAGTACCAACAAGTCCTTTCTCTTTCTTCAATGGCTTCTTCTTTTGCTTAGCTTCTCTTTTCTTTCCCAAGTGGACAATCAACAACAAGGTGCTCTGTGCTTTTGCATTCATAACATTATGGTCTAAATAGAGATGAGGATTAGCCACCTTTCTTGAAAGATCTCTTGCACTTCTTGAGAAATTCTTTTTTGTAGAACTTATTCGTCCTTTCATATGTCACTTGAAGAATCTTCCACATATCATGGGTAGTGTCGAATCCACTCACCTAATTGTATTTGTTGACATTCAAAGCACAACTAAGGATGTTCATTGGCAGATAATTCAAGGTCATCATTTTTTATTCCATCTGCTCTCAACTTCATTGGGACATAAGGACCTTTCTCAATGATATTCCATAAATCAAAGTTAAAAGAGTAATTATAAATCTTAATTCTAAATTTTCAAAAAGTGAAGTTTGTTCCATCAAATAGTAGAGGTCAATTTGTGAAATATCCTTCCAAATAAGGGTGATTTGAAATATTAGTCCTAAGATCTTTACTTTAAGGTAGTTAAACCACAAAAGAAGTCTTGTTTTGACACCAATTGAAAGGCCCAAATAGGGTGAATTAGGTCTTTGGATAATTTTTAAAATCTTTTCCTTACAAAAATCTCTTTTAGAAAATTAACAGCATTAAGAATATTTCAACGTCTGAATTGGAGCCTGAATGTTTTCAAACTATGTAAAATCATTCGAAACTTGACAGCTATAAGTTTGAAATCAATTTGGATAATAAGATAAGTCGTTTAAAAACTTCTGAATTATTAGTCGTTATCAAACACTTAATATTTCAAAGAATGATAAAAATCTTTTAGGCTCATAACTAAGGTTAAAAGTGGTTTGTGCTACCACATGCAATGCATAGAGTCCAAATGCAAAAGGTGTAGGGTTTACAAAAATATACCTATAAAATAAACATAACCCTATACCATTGTGTCTTCAAAGCCTTCAAAAGGTTTGACATCCTCTACAACCTTCAAGTTTTTAAGCTTATTTGAGATGTCATTTTCAATTTAACTCAAAGGAAATGAGATTACTTTGCTTCTTCAGTCCAAAAATTCAATCACACAATAATTGTTCAAGTTAGCCTTCATCG
Source organism: Rauvolfia tetraphylla (assembly GCA_030512225.1). Taxonomy (NCBI): domain Eukaryota; kingdom Viridiplantae; phylum Streptophyta; class Magnoliopsida; order Gentianales; family Apocynaceae; genus Rauvolfia; species Rauvolfia tetraphylla. Next base: position 705,449 of record JAJQKT010000053.1, read on the forward strand.
ATGTTTTTTATTAAAAAAACTACAAGATTTTCTCTTAGGGCCAACAAAAATTTCAGAAGCTCAATATAAATTTATAACTATCGACATGCTCGAATTTACTACAACTCCATTTAAACTAAAATCCAACTCCAAAAATGTGTTCCATGCTAGAGATAGCATATAAATTTATCGTACTGACTCAAGAAATAATAAGAATTTCAAGATTTTGAACTTACCTGGGCTGGAGACAAGAAGAAGAAGAAGAAAAACATAAAACTAACAATCATGAAAGAAGACGTAGCAAGAATGAAGGAAAGAAAGAAAGGAATTTCAAATTGATATAGTCTAGCAATGTGATGGTGAAAATCAGTGGGTTGCTATGTGTAAGAAGTCATGTGAAGTAGCGGCATGCAAAGTAAGTAACGTAGCAATCTATGGCAACTAATTTTCTTTGGCTTGAATTGGCTAATATTAGAGAAACACATACTCAATTAATTTTGCTATCTTATGTTGTTTTCTCAAAATTGCAAAATTCTCTCGATCGTTTAGCTTTGGTCATGATTCTTTAAATGGTGTTCTTGTAGTTTCCTTAAATTCCAGTGTCCTAATTTGACTTCAGTAATATTAGTGTCTTTTAAAGCTTACCACAAACACATGACAAGAACTTTACCCATACATTAATATGCACTTAGGCTTAAACACAAATATAATGTGGAAATCACAAGCTCGACTCTCGACATTCTGAACTCTAACTAGAAATGAGCACGTGTGTAACGTCTACAAGATGGGGTATTACATTTCCTCCCCTCTAATAAAGAATTTTTTCCTCGCAATTTAGAGTGTCATACCTAGTAGTTCAAGATGTTTTCTTTGTATAAATTCTTCAGTTTCACGTGTCACTTCTTCAATCCCAAGATGTCTCCAAACTACCTTTTACATCAGAATATCCTTCCCTCTTAATTCTTTTACGATGCACTCTACAATCCAAACTGGTTTTTCTTCATTTGCTAAATCTGCCTTCAATTCCAACATTTCATCATTTAAAACATGATCTGGGGATGGATAATACTTCTTTAGTTGTGACACGTGAAACACATCATGTAGTCCAATTAGTTCCTTTGGCAATGCCACTCGATATGTTACTTTATCGATTCTACTTGTCATTCCAAATGATCTGGTATATCTTGGACTTAACTTTCCTTCCTCTATGATGTTCAACTTCCTCAGCAAGGTGTGTGTTAGTTTCAAGAACACCTTATCTCTAATCTCAAATTCTAGATCTATTCTTCGATTATTGGCATAGCTCTTCTATCTTCTTTTTGCTACTCTAAGTCCATTTAGGATAATTTTTACATGTTTCTGCATTTCTTCCTCTTTCGGCTTCAAATTTTTTAGTTCCAATGATATCGAAACCCAACTTCATCCCATGTCCAGCATTTCTTGCCATATAACACCTTAAAAGGTGCCATTCCATTGGATGAATAATAATTGCTATTATAAGCAAATCTGCACAAGAAAGGTTATCAATCTATTTGTTTTCAAATTCCAAAATGCGGGCTCGCAACCTTCTTTCAATGTTTGGATTATTCTTTTTGTCTATCCATTTGTTTGTGGATGCGCTGAGGCACTATAGTTTAGGTTAGTCCCAATAGCTGCTTGAAATTTGGGTCAAAATTGAGAGGCAAACCTTGGGTCTTAATTTGAGACAATATTAACAGGTACTCCGTGCAACCTTACTATTTTGTCCACATATAACTGAGCTAGCTTCTCTAGAGGATAAGTCATATGGATAGCAAAAAAATGAGCTACATTGGTTAGTTGATCAATAATTATCTAAATGACATCTTTTTAACCTTTTGTGCAAGATAGTCGCACAATGAAGTCCATGGTAACATGTTTCCCCTTCCATTCTGGCATTGGTAATAGTTGTAGCAATCTCACTGACTTTTGGTGTTTAGCTTTATCCCTGGCAACCCTTCCATAGTAATTTTCTAGCTTTCATTCCAGAAATTAAGAGAGTCTCAATCCTAGTCTCTTTGCCTTTGAACTCAAGGATTGACTGTCTTGGCCGACTAAATCTTACTACTTTCCATCAACAATCCACTTGTGCATAATGTTTAGATAACCAGTCTATTCCTAATATCACATCGTACCCTTCTAAAGATAAAGCAATTAAATTCCCGAGCAAGGCTATGTTTTTGACATAAATACGAAATTAGGGATATACCACCTCAAACACCTTAGGGACACAATAGTATAGTAACTAACAATTAATAATTCATCATACAAGTCAGTGTAGGGATATGTGGTACAAAATACATACTTACAAACGAATGTGAGGATCTAGGGCCTATAGGTACCTTAGTTTGATGATAAAATATTTGTAACTTAACTTCCACAATATTTGTCTCAGCTTCTTTTGGTTGGCCATCTAATGCATACACCTGGCCTTCACCTGTGGTCTATTGGTCTTTTGCTCCATAGCTCCTTGAGTAGTAGGTAGGCGTCCAACACTTTTCAACACCTTGGCAGGTACTGGTGCTGCCTTTGGACACTACCCGACTCAATGTTCTGACTTGCTACGTTGATGGTACAAACTCAATCTTTTGTAGCACGTGTTAGACATATGCGCAACACGATGACTGTTTTAAGTCTGATGGGTACTTCCACCTAAAAAGGTTAGACGACTAATACCTTCTAACCTGAACTCACCCCAAGCTTTCTTGTTACCTCTAGCTTTCCCAACTCTTTTTCAGGTGCTTGTAGGGTTGTGAACTTGAACTAGGGATTAGTTTCTTTTGTGCCAATGCTCGATCTATTATCCCAGTTGAGTAGCTACCTCTATTGCTACAATAAATCCCACAAGAGGTAAAGGTGCTAAAGCTCTTTTCAATTCCACTTGTACTCGCTTAACAAATTGTTGGGCTTTTTTTCTTTATTATCAATCAACCTAAGAAAATATTTAGGCAATCAATTGAACCTAACCGTGTACGGGGCCACTGTGATGTCTTCATGCCTTAGTTGCTGGAATTCATCCTTCTATTGTTCCTACGTCTGTTGTGGAACATATTCTTTCTTGAATTCCTCCTGGAAGTCATTCCAAGTCCAAGGTTGACATTTCTAAGCACGGGATTTTGATATTCTTAACCACTAGTCACGAGCAGCTTCCCTTAAGTGAAAAGCTGCAAAATTCACTTTCTTAGCATCATCATAAAATAGAGTGTCATAGATGTCAACCAATTGTACCAAGAACAATTCAACTTTAACTTTTGCTTCAGCACCCCAAAGAATACTGGAAATCGATATTTCAAGAATCGCTACAAAGCTTCATTAGTTCCAGTTGTTGATGCTCACTTAGTACTGTGAGCTCCAACAATTGTATCTAGAAACTCAGTCATATTTAACCAAAAATTTTTGAACTATATTTGTACCCGTCTGCCATAGATGTGATGGTCATCTTGTACACTATTCTGACTGAGAGTGCTAAGGATTTTCATCTTGAGCCTCAGCACTACATGCAGTAGAACATGATCATGGTGTCATTTTATTCACACAGGAATCCTAGAACTAGTGAGCCGTACATCTATACACACATATATAAATATAGTAACTAAAAGTAAACTTATCCAATTTCACACGCCAAATCTAATATCAAATAAGAACACACCATAATCAAAAATAGTTTTTGATACAAAATACATATTACCTACTAAACTCCAGTGTAATCTTACCCTATATGTACAAAATACACAAGTAACAAGCCATTATACTACAAAAATTTGGATTCAATACGCTTCCAAGCCCTAATGGGCTACAATAATAAGTAGGAATATCCTACACACATATATGAATAACAAAAGATTATATATATATATATATAGTTAGAAAAGCTCCCCATCTAATGGTCTCGAATCTAGAAGAATCTTGGTCAAGCCCACAGCTATGCTCGAATGGCCTGAGACCAAGCCCCAACAGACTCTAAGATCTCATTTAACCATCCAGTCAAGCGATCTTGATCTCAAGTCAGCTCATTAATCTAATGGATACAAGCATCATGAGCTTCCACTATCCTATGTAACAGGTCCTCCAATACGTTGTGTTCTAGTAGCCTCATGCTTTCTATCCCTTTGAAAGGAGCTCAATAGATGGTCTGATCATCATAATCATTCTCTAACAACTCAATCCAGTCTCTGTCTATCTGACTATGATGCTCATATAACACACAATAAGGACAAATGTAAGGGCTAGATCCACTAAGTGGCAGTAGGGTCGGGAATGAGGAAACTGATCCAATAGATGCAGAAAAGTCTACAAGTATTGCGGTGACAGGATCAACATGAATGGGTCAATATGTTCCCCTATCTAGCAACAATCTCTTTGTCAAAAGTATCCTCGACTGGCTTAACATGTATCTTAGATTCGTCCTCAAAAGGCAGCTATCTAAATTCCGTCTCAATGATTCGTTATATCACATGGGCTCCATAACAGGTCCCTCCACAGACTCTCCCTTAGATATATTTGTTAGCCCTAAGGAAAAATCATGTACTTTTGATTAATGACAATCACTGATGTTGGATAACTTGAACATTGATTATGTGATAGGATATTTAGATTGAAGAAGCTAAGTGATCTCATTGCCTTAAAGATGCGTTACTAAGGACAACTCAAATGAACTCAAGTAGTTGAAGAATGAAGAGTATGTTCAAGAAGTTAAAGGTTTTGAAGGCACTTTAGTGTAGGTTTACTTTTTCTTAATAGGTATATCTTGTTAAATCCTACACTCCTTATATTTAGAATCGAAGCAACATATGTGATAGCTCAAAACTTTTTCTAACTTGGTTATGAGCTTTAAAAGTTTTTTATTATCCTTAAATTACCAAGTGTTTAATAATGGTTAAGTGCTCAAAAGTTTTTAAAAGAATTATCTTTTAGTCCAAAATGATTTCAAACTTGTTGTGGTTAATTTCAAATGACTTGTCAAAGTTTGGAAAAGATCAGACTCTAATTAGGACGTTTGAATTGTGTCTTGGCTACTGAATTTTTAGAAAAATTCATAAGACCAATTCGGACGAAAAGGTCCAAATTTGATCAACTGAATTTTTTATGATAGTCTAGTACACAGTAAGTTCGGATGACCAATTCCAATGCAGTTAGCCTAATTAAGTTGACCGAATTACACTATTACTAATTGTTACTAGCTATTAACTAAACGTTGCAATTGAATTTCAAATCTTATAAAAGCTATAAACTTCATATCTTTGTGGACTTTTGAATGCTTTGAGAAGCTTTATACTCCAATATCTTTATAACATCAAAAGAGTCTTCTTTTGTCTTGTGTAACATGTAACTATTCAAGATTCCAAAGTCAAATAGTGAAGTAGTGATAGCATTTGTAATCATCTACCAATTTTTTTTGGTACTCTTTCCGCATTCTCTTATCTATTTGTTTATTCATGTTTTTCTTGAATACATAAAATGCTTTTGGAGAAAGTGCACCTTGATTCTTGATTTGAAATAGAAGTTGTGGTGTAAAACCCTTGTTTGGTGAACATCTTGTGTATTTGTGTGTGGATTAAGATTATAGTTGATTTGGTTGAAAATCCTTGAGTGTGGGCTCAAGGTAATGATATAGATATTGAAGAGATCAAAACATTATAAATTGGTCGTGTTCTTTGTGCTTTTTTAATTCAAGTTTTTATTTATTGATCCCACTCAATTTCCTTTGAGAGTTGTTGGCATTTATTGTTGTCATTAAAGTGCTATCTACCTTTCAACTATTCCTTAACAAGGTTTCATAAATATTTGGAAGTTAAGTCATCTTAAATTTTTCAAAAGGGAAAAAGATTTTGATAATTAGCCAAAGACCTAATTCACCTCCCTATTAGGTCTTTCAATTGGTATCAAAGCGAGGGCTACTTTTTTGTGGTCCAAAATCCAGTTGAAGAATATGAAGAAAGTGACTAAAAAAGGATGACATTGAATTATCAAGCAATAAACATTCTAAGTTGTGCCTTGGATGTGAATGAATACAATCAAGTGAGTGGATGCGACAACACCCATGGAGGGACAAACCAAGTGAAGGAGTCAAAGTCTACTATGCTTGTTAGGGATTACGAATTATTCACAATGAAGTAAGGAGAAAACATTAGAGACATATTTACAAGATTCACCAATATCTCAATTGGTCTAAAGTCCTATGGAAGGAATTATTCTCTTGGTGAGTAAAATAGGAAGACATTTGATGCTCTAAGCCAAAGACACTTGCTATTGAAGAATCAAAAGACTTGAAGACTCTTCTTATTAAAGAGCTCGTAGGATCAATTCTTATACATGAAATGAAGATCAAAAGATTAAATGATTTAGAAGATAAAGAAAATGGAAGAAAAGGAATTGTACTCAAAGCCAGTGACAATCATACTGAACAAGAATAATCATCAAGTGATGAAGAAGAAGATGGTGAAAATAATGAGATGAAAATGGAGGGAAAAAGACATTTCAAGAAAGGTGATCAATCATCATCCCTATTCAAACCACAATGCTATGAATGCAAGAGCACCAACCATCTTATCATCAATTTTCCTAAGGCCTTGGAAAAGGAAAGAGAAGACAAGCTACAGAAGATGAAATCTCAAGAAAGACAAGGGACTTATTGGTACTTGGGATCAACATGGAAATGAAGAAAGTGAAGATGAAAAAGAAGACAAATCTAATGTGTGTTTCATGGTCAAGAAAGATGAGGTACAACCTATTCATTCTACCTCTACTTCTTGTGATGATGATATTGATGACCCCAGTGAACTACTTGTTGTCATGTATAGTGAATTGAAGAAGGTTTCAAAAAGAAACAAATAAATGAAATTTAATATTGATAAGTTGTTGAATGAAAATTCAAAACTATTTTGTGAAAACTAAAAACTTCTTGAGTCTATTAAATGTTTGAATATTGAAAAAGAAGTTTTAAATATATCCTTGCAAAATATGTCCCTTGAGAATAAAACTCTTTGTGCTAAAATCTCCTCTCTTGAAAAAGTGATTGTTGATCATGAAATTTTAAAAAAGAAGGTTGATGACCTTACTTCATGTATTGAAAAGTTTACAAATGGAAGGGACAATCTTGGCAAACTTCTTGGATCTCAAAGATCTTCCTTTATGAAAAATGGCCTTAGTTACAATCATGTAAACAATGTTCCTAAATACAATTTTTTTTGTTAGAGCTACTTCGACTTCTATGGCTCATACATGTTATAATTATTGTGGAAGATATGGGCACAAGACCAATTGATGTTATGTAAAAGGAAAGGCGGAAAATGAAGTTAAAACTATTTAGAGAATTAAGAGAACCCTCACAAACTCCCTTGGACCCAAGAAAATATGGGTACCAAAAGTAACTTCCTCTCATTTGGTGTAGGTACATCTTCCTCCAAGATCAAGTGCCACTAAGTGGTTTCTTGATAGTGGATGTTCAAGACATATGAGATAGGGAATGCCTCACTCATTAGTGAGCTTCAAGCTACAAATGAAGGATTTGTACATTTGGTGATAAGAAGAAATAAAAAATCCATGGTGTAGGTAATATTGGTAAAGGTCCTTCACCTTTCATTAAAAAAGTGTTTCTTATTGATGATTAGAAATACAACTTGCTTAGCATTAGCTAATTATGTGACAATAGATGTAAAGTTGAATTTAAATGTGATACATGTACTATTCTTGATAGTGTGAGTGGTAAGACAAATTTTGTTACGAATAGAGTTTGCAATGTACATGTGCTATATCTTGATAAACTAGTTGCTAATGCTGTTAAATGTCAAACCATTAATGATAATGATGGTTATTTATGGCATAGAAGACTAGGTCATATGAGTATGGTTTTGGTAAACACACTTTTCTCTCAAGAATTAATTAGAGGTTTACCTAAAATGAGTTTTGAGAAAATTCATCTTTGTTATACTTGTCAAAATGGAAAGAAAACAAAAACCCTTTCAAACCCAAGAAAATAGTTTCTACCTCAAAATATCTTGAGCTTATTCATAGGAATTTATTTGGACCAATGAGGACCACTAGTTTTGGTGGTAAGAGGTCTGTTTATGTAATTGTAGACAACTTTTCAAGATTCACGTAGATACTCTTTCTAACTCAAAAGGATGACATCTTTTATGAATTTTTATGACTTTAAAAAAGAATTAAACCTCCCTTGATTGCATATTGATTTCCATTAGAAGTGACAGTGAGAGAGAATTTTACAATCAAGACTTCATAAAACTTTGTGATGAAAATGGCTTTTCTCTAACTTTTTGATTCCCAAAACACCAAAAAATAAAGGTGTTGTTGAAAGGAAAAATTTAACCTTACAAGAAATGGCTAAGTCTATGCTTTGTGAAAACTCTTTACCAAAATAATTTTGGGCCGAAGCTATAAGCATTGCTTGCTATGTGATGAGTAGAGTTCTTTTAAGACATTTTCTAAGGAAAACACCTTTTGAACTTTTCTTAGGTAGAACTCCTTTGATTGCATAATTTAAAGTGTTTGGTTGTAAATGATTTATGTTGAATACTCGTGATAACTTTGGTAAATTTGATAGAAAATCCGATGAAGGCATTTTCCTTCGTTATTCCTCAAACAAAAAGGCCTATAGAGTCCATAACATACGAACTTTATGTGTTGAAGAAACCATTCATGTGATCCTTGATGAATCTAACATCTATTTTGAATGAAGAGACGAAGATGATGCAGGTACCTCAATGAATGATGATCAAACTCATCTTCATGGATTAACTCTGGAAGATCGTGCCAATAAAGAAGAAATGATTGAACAAGAACAAGAAAGTCAACCAAGTGATGACCAAGAGCTCCCAAAGGATCTAAGATATACAAGAGGCCACCCTAAGGAGCAAATCATTGTTGATGTCTCCTATGGAATTAAAACAAGGCAGTACTTCATTGATAACTTCGTTTTTTTTTATCTCATATTGAGCCTAAAAACATTGATGATGTCTTGTGTGTTGATTTTTTGATAGTTGCTATGCAAGAGGAACTAAACCAATTTGAAAGAAACAAAGTTTGGAACCTTGTCCCAAGACTCCATGATCACCCCATTATTGGTACAAAATGTATTTTTAGAAAAAAAATTAAATGAATTTGGAGAATTTGTGAGAAGAGGGCATTGATTATGATGAAACTTTTGCTCCGATAGCTAGACTTGAATCCATAAGATTGCTTTTGGTGTTTGCTTATTTTAAAAGTTTTAAACTATTTCAAATCGATGTCAAAAGTACCTTTTTAAATAGTTTTATTAATGAAGAAGTTTATGTGGAACAACCTCTTAATTTTACTCATGAAAAATTTCCTAATCATGTTTTCAAACTCTCTAAAGCTTTATATGAGGTTGAAACAAGCTCCTAGAGTTTGGTATGAAAGATTAAGTGGTTTTCTACTTTCAAAATGATATTCAAGAGGAAGGATAGACATAATGGTTTTTATAAAAACCTCTTGCAATAAGGATCCCATACTTGTGCAAATCTATGTGAATGATATTATATTTGGTGCTACTAATATATCTCTTTCTAATGATTTTGCTAAGACGATGTAAACTAAATTCAAAATGAGCAGGATGAGAGAACTCAACTTCTTTATTGGCCTTCAAATCAAGCAAACTAAGGATGACACATTCATCAATCGAGCCAAATATACCAAGGAGCAATTAAAAAGGTTTGAAATGGATAAGGCTAATAGAATTTACACACCTATGAGTTCATCAACCAAACTTGACAAAGATGAAAAAGGTGAAAATGTTGACAAAAAGGTATAGAGAGGTATGATTGAGAGTTTACTCTATCTAACCTCTAGTACACCCGATATTATATTTTTCATGTATTTATGTACTAGATTTCAATCAATGCCCAAAAGAGTCTCACTTAATTGCCATTAAATGTATTCTTCGTTACCTTATTGATACGAATGACTATGGATTTTGGTTTACTAAATTTTCTTATTTTGAACTTATTGCCTAAACGGATGCTGACTATGCCAGATGCAAAGTCAAGTGTAAGAGTATTAGTAGTCATTGTCAATTTCTTGGTAGTTGTCTTGTCTCTTGGTATAGCAAGAAATAAGCTTGTGTGTCTTTATTTACCACCGAGGCTGATTATATTGCCACACTAGTTGTTGTACTCAAGTGTTATGGATGAAGTACACTTTACTTGACTTTGGATTAAATTTTAAAAGTGTGCCTATTTTATGTGACGATACTAGTGCTATTAAGATAACTATTAATCTCATTCAACATTATAGGACTAAGTATATAGAAATTAAACATCAGTTTATTCATGATCATGTTGCTAAATGTGATATATGTTTAGATTATGTTTGTACAAATGAGTAAATTGCTGACATTTTTACTAAGTCATTGACAAGGAAAGGTTTTTCCATTTGAGAAGAAGCTTAGGAACATTAAAATTCAATTACCAGTGTGCGTATTCAAGTGTAGGAAAAACAAGTAAAATTCAGACGATGTATTCGGAAGCAGGCCCTGAAATTCGGTCGTCCAAATTAGTTTCCTGAAAATTCCAGACAAAGAAATTCAGACGAAAGTTCGGACGTATGACTAAAAATTTGATCATCTAAATTTGCTAAAGCTAAAAAAAAATTAAGAAGTTCGGACGCACAATCAAAAATTTGTTCATACGGATCGAGCGATTTTAGCCGATTATAAGAAATCCAAATGGCAGTTTTCTTCATTCTTTTCAAATCGTCTCAACCAACTTCCTCTTCTCTCAAAACCCATAAAATGCTCACTCATCCAAACCTGTATCTTACTTCATTTTCATCTACTTTTCTTGAAATCATCTCTATTTTCATGCTCTATACACTTGATTTATTTCCAGACTTACTTTACTTCATTCAAATGCATCATGGAGAGATCAATTTTTCAATGTTTGATGTGTTGGGTAGAAAATCCATGGATTTAGTATTTTATTAATTTTAAAATATTTCTATAGGGAATACTTGATAAGTTTCTATACATTTTCCATGGATTTTATATATTTTCTTTTATTAATTCAAAAATATTTCGATTGGAAATTTGTGGCCATTTTTATAATTTTCCCACAAAATTTTTTAATTAGAATTTGGTGAAAATTTTGTGGATACTGTACTGCAAATTTTGATGGATTTAGTATTTTTATTTATTATTAATTTAAAAGAAATTTTGTGAGAAATCCATGGATAAGTTTCTTCGGATTTTCCATAATTTCAGTATTTTCCTTTGATTTTTATTTTTCTTTATTAATTTTAACTTTAAATGTACCTTTCTAGCTCATGTGATCTTTTGAAGCTCAATGATGACATCATAGTATTGAGAGCTTATGTTGTTTATTGTTTCATTTTTGCTTCGCTCTCCTCACCCCACATTTGATTGATGACAAAATAGGGAGAAAGTGTTATGCAAAATGTACCTTGATATTTTGATATTTTTTGCTATGATGAATGCTATTTTATATGGTTGAGATGGTCATTGGCATTTTGACACTATGAGGATAATGATGTTGAAAAGCCTTGAGTTGTACTATGCATTGGTTAGTTAAGATGATGTTGAATGTGTTTTATAGTTGATCATCTTGCTTTGATGATTGTATGATTGATTACAAGCACTTACATTGCAAAATATATTTTTTTGATGATTTTGTCTAAATTTTAGACTTAGAATTCAGATGCATATCCTGAAATTCGGATGCATGTTCTGAAATTCAGATGCATCCATATTTTGCTATAAAAAATTGCTCTTTTATTGTTCAAATTGATTCAAATCTATAAGTTTGAACAACCTTAGGGAAGCTTCATTTCAGTTTGAATAGTCATTATGTTGAATTTATTGCAGTTTAGACTCAGTCCACAGTTCAAATGTTTTCCAAAAAATAAGCACAATTTAAGGGGGAGCTTTGCTAACTATTTATAACCTTTAAAAGCTCTCTTAGAAATATTTTGTGCTTTCTTAAATGCTACATCTACTAGTTTGATGGAAGCATGGAGGTTTATAGAGGTTGGCTGGGTCAAAGGCTCATTTTAAGCCATACTTATGTCATTATGCTATATTATGTTTAAAATTGATTTTCAATTGGTTTTTTATTGGTATCATCTTAAATTAGTATATGACATAAATTCTTCTTTGTGCTTAGATTGTCTAATTCTATCATATTTTGCATCAAAATTTGTCATCATTGATGCGAGCAAGACTACGGATTGCTATGATGGCTTGGACGTGTCCAACAAAGAGCTAATTATACTGACTGGACCTATGACTAGAGCTAGGGCTAAGGCACTTAAAGAGGCTTTATTTGGCTATGTGGGCCAATATTTGAAGAGCATAGAGTTAACCAAACCTATTGGAAGAGAGTTAGTTAGGCCGCAGCCCAACTTGGTCCATTTGTCTCAAGTACTTGGGCCGGATGACTTTACTACTTGAAGGCTATGTAATGGGCTTAAGTCTAAGAGGAAATTATGTTTTGAAGACTTGGGCTGCCAACCTTGTTGGATTTGTTTTATGTTGGGCTTCTATGTAACTTGTTTTATGTTGGGCTTATATGTATCATTAAGCCCAACCATTTCTTTCAAACCCTAGCTATAAGTAGTCTTCTTGGAGGAAATTAGGTCAGATTTTGAGTGTCATTTTGAGGGGCTGCCGCCACCACCTTGAGAGGGTTGAATCCTCTTACTCTTGTTACTCCAAGAACTTCACTTTCACTTATCAATTAAGTTTTCCGATTGTGGCGTGTAAGTGTTCTTCTTATTGGTTAAATTCTTATTATCGGGATTGCTTAGAACAAGTTTCTAAGAGGTGTCGTAGGAATTTAATTATATTGTGTTTATAAGAATTGTTTGTTGTTCGAAAATCGAATCTTTGTTTGTCCAAGGTGAAAATTCCATCACCTATTTCGTTCTTCCGCGGATTGCACGTCATTTTGGTATCAGAGCCGTGGTGTGGAGGAGGATTTTCATTCTGCTCCGTTGAAGCTCAAAGACTGCCCGAACAGCCACTTCAAACAGCTTCTTCAAAGACTAACCGACGCATCTTCAAAAGGTGTGAAATTTCAGGCTAGGTTTTCAATTCTTTGTATTAAGCATTTTGTAATATTTGCTTGGGATAAATTGTTGTAAAAAAACAGTACAATCATATATTTTGGACAAGAAAAGAAAAGAAAAAAAACAGAAGAAAAAAAAGGGCGGTCTGAAAAAAAAAAAAGAGTACAAAGTCAGTGCAAAATATTTTTTTTTTCTAGCATATTCATACTTCTTGTTGGACCATTTTGAGTTACTTGTGATAGACAGTTTTTAAAATTTTGTTTGTTCCAATTGTTAGCTTGTTATAGTTCTTGTTTGGAGCTTCCAAGATTATTGTTGTTGGATTGATTATTGCTTGTAAACTGGACTGTTGTAAACAATTGTTGCTGGACTAGTGGATTTTTTTCAAGATTGTAAGCAATTGTTAGTGCATTGGTTGTGTTTGCTACTTAGATGATTGTAAGCAATTGTTAGTGTATTGGTTATTATTTGCTACTTAGACGATTGTAACCTATTGCCTTTGGGCTGCTAGTTGTTTGATACTTGGGAGATTGTAAGCTACTGCAATTGTACTGGTTTGGTGTTGTTATTTGGGGCTTCAATTGGACTAGTTGATTTGTTGAGTTCGATTCGGAAGTGTAAATTGAGGCTAAGAGGAATTTGATCGTTAAAAGGCAAGAGTGTGTGAGCTTAATTGAGAGTGTCATTTCCGTGAAATAAACAGGAGAGGAGTGATAATATTTGAGTGAAACACGTGAGGGAGTGTGTGAGGTTGTTTATCTCTAACGCTGTTTTGCAGGTACAATATCACTTCGCAATGTCACAAGGAGGTAGCACCGAGGAGCACCAAGGAGGAGATGCAAATATTGATTTCACTTTGAAAGATATGCAGCACCAATTTGAGAGATTCAACCAAGCCTTTGATGAGATAAGTGAACAAATTGATGAAATCAGACAAGAGAGGTGTGCGGAACCTCAAGGGAGACGTGCGAGAGTGCGCCAACAACAACCACCGCCTCGTCGACCTCTACCTCGGTATGAATCGGAGGAGGATGAATTTGAGGAGGAGGAGTATGAGGCACGCCGACCCAGGAGATTTCAGAGGGACTTGCAATTTAATAGAAGAGACGGAGACCTCAAATCCATTAAAATGCATATTCCAGTATTCAAAGGGAGGAACGACGCATACACTTATTTAGAGTGGGAAAAGAAGGTAGATTGATTTTTGAGTGCCACAACTTTTCTAAGGATAAGAAGGTAAAAATTGCAGCCGTTGAGTTTACTGATTATGCACTAATATGGTGGGATCAAATGGTGACATCTAGGAGGAGAAATGGAGAGATGCCATTACTACGTGGGGAGCAATGAAGGCATGCATGAGGAAGCGTTTTGTGCCTTCTTACTACTATAGGGAAATGCACCAAAAACTTCAACGACTCACTCAAGGGTCTAAATCAGTTGAAGACTATCACAAGGAGATGGAAGTGGCTATGATCTGAGCCAACATTGAGGAAGATCCGGAGGCTACAATGGCCAGATTTTTGAGTGGGCTCAATAGGGAAATAGCTAACGTTGTGGAGCTGCAACACTACCTAGAGATTAAGGACATGGTGAACATGGCCATGAAGGTGGAGAGACAACTAAAGGCTAGGCTGGCAACTAGGAGTTGAGCAAATTCTAGCTATGCATGGAACTCTAGATGGCCTAAAAAGGATGACACGCCTAAGGATAGGGGAGTGGACTTCAAGGAAGCACCGAAGATGTAAGACCTAAGAGGGGGGGTGAGTTAGGTCTTAGGCTAATTATCAAAATCTTTTCGTTGTTTTGAAAATCTTTTGCCTTAATAAAAGCTCTTCTTTAATTCCACAAGCTTCAAGTTTATATGTGATGTGATGGTTAAGATAATATCATCAAACTACAACCAATCAATCAACAACAATCAATAAGTAATAATAGCATGAGCATGTAAATAAATAAAGCTATAAGAAAATGAACACACGATTTATAGTGGTTCGATCTCTCCAAGATCTACATCCACTACCTTGAGTCCACACTCAAGGATTTCAACCAATCCACTATATGCTCAAGTTCAACAATTACATAAGAGGCT
Organism: Rauvolfia tetraphylla; assembly: GCA_030512225.1. Lineage (NCBI taxonomy): Eukaryota > Viridiplantae > Streptophyta > Magnoliopsida > Gentianales > Apocynaceae > Rauvolfia > Rauvolfia tetraphylla. Next base: position 720,591 of record JAJQKT010000053.1, read on the forward strand.
AACCACACTATCGTTTTACACTCACAACCTCTTCTAGTAATTATACAAACAAGGTTCACCCTTCCACAAGGGTTTTATATCTAAAGACAACCTCAAGACTAATCTAATCCAAGGCTTACCCTCACACGGGTTTTACACTATAACCTTGATTAATCTAGTCTATGGCTCACCCTAACACAAAAGGGTTTTATGTCACAAGATAACCTTGCAAATGAGCTAGTAGAAAATAACACAATTTAATAAGGAGATAAGAATGTGTAGATGTTACCACTTGTAGGTAGATTTTTACATAATATTGCACCTTTACACTTTGCCTTTGGAATCTTGAATGTACACCTTTGAGCACAAGGCAATTTGAGAGCTTTTCAATTCAATTTGATATAAAACAAGTTAGAGAATGTGGGATTTGTTTAGTTCAAAGTTTTACTAAAAAATCTGGAGTTTATGACTTTTATAGAATTCAAAAATCAGTTTAAATAGCCATAAAACGGCTAGTAACGGCTAGTTTCAAAAAATACTATTCATGTGAATAGTGGTACTGTAATACACTATTCACAAAATTTGGACGACCGAATTTTCCAGCTTCGTCTGAATCTTCGTCCAAAATTTTTTAGAAGAATAGTAGTACTGTTCACATGAATAGTATTACTGTTCGAGTGAATAGTGTATTATTCATGCGTTGTTCACTATTCACAGTGTTACTATTCATGCGTTGTTCACTGTTCAATGTGTTACTATTTATGCGTTGTTCAATGTTCACAGTGTTACTATTCATGTGTTGTTCACTGTTCACAGTGTTATTATGCATGCGTTGTTCACTGTTCATAGTGTTACTATTCATGCGTTGTTCACTGTTCACAGTGCTGAAAAATTCTTCACAAAATTCGGACGACCGAATTTCTTCTGCATGCGTCCGAATCTTCTTCCAAATTTTTGAAACTTTGTCAAAACATATCCAAATCATTTCAAACAAGTTGGAAAACATTCTAGCCTTAAAGATAAGTCATTAAAGACCTTTTAAGTACAAAAACTATTAATAAAAACTTTATAATTAGGTAAGTTCAAAACCATTTAAATCAAGTTTTGTGCTCTCAATTGCAACTCATAGATTCCAAGGCTTAAGAGTGTAGGTTTACAAAGTTTACCTATTAACCACATGTAACCTACACTTCATGTCTTCAAAGCTTTCAATCATCTTGAACAAACTCTTCAACCTTCAATCACTTTGGCATCTTAGAGTTGTTCTTGCATTGCTAGCTCCAAGGCAATGAGACTTCATACTTCTTAATCCAACAATCCTATCACACAAATGACATGCACATTAGTCCTCATCAATATTTGTCATTAATCAAAACTACATGATTTGCCCTTAGGGCTAACAGAAGAAACCAATCGGGGGACCTGAAATGAAAGGTACCTCCAACACCCAAGCAACCTCTAGTAAGCATTCTTCTATGAAATGTTTTAAGTGCTTTCGAACTGGTCATATTGCTGCTCAATGTCCTAATAAAAAGATTATGATTATGAGGGACAATGGAGTGATTGATTCCGAGGATAGTAGTAGTGAATCTGAATTTGTTCAAGAAAATATCTTTGATGATGATGATTGCTTTGAGAGGGCTGTTACAGGGGAAGCACTTGTAGTTAGGAGAGTATTGACTACTAGGGTTGCAGATGAGATTGTAGATCAAAGAGAAAATCTTTTTCATTCAAGGTGTTTAGTGGGAGAAAAGGTGTGCAATTTGATCATTGATGGGGGAAGTTGTACCAATACAGCTAGTACCACCATGGTAGAGAAATTGGGGCTGACATGCATGAGACATCCAGAACCTTACAAGTTACAGTGGTTTAATGATAGTGCGGATGTGAAGGTAACTAAACAAGTATTAGTGACCTTCTCAATTGGTAGATATGTGTCGTAGGAATTGTGTTTATAAGAATTGTTTGTTGTTCGAAAATCGAATCTTTGTTTGTCCAAGCTGAAAATTCCATCACCTATTTCGTTCTTCCGCGGATTGCACGTCAATCATCAAAAAGAGGGAGATTGTAAGCCCAAAGGGCAAATCATGTTGTTTTGATTAGTGACAAAACATTGATAAGTGCAATGTCCTATGAAAATCATATTGATTGACCTTGATATGGACTAATATGCTTATATGGTGTGTGATAGAATTTTTGGATTGAGAAGAAAGCAAGTCGCATTGCCTTGAAGCTAAAAGCACATGAAAACTCAAGTTTATCAAAGTGGTTAGAGTTGATTCAAGATTGTTGAAGTCTTTGAAGACCTTAATGTATGTTTACTATGCAGTATAGATATATCTTTGTAAATCTTGCACTAGTTTGTCTTTGGAATCTAAAAGTTTTTCAAGAGAGCTTCAAACTTGGTTTTCAATCTCAAATGATCCATCTTACAAAATTTTTTACCAAGTTCTCAATAACGGCCTTTGGACTAAAAGCCTTTTAAATGATATATTTCATAGTTCAAAATAATTTCAAACTTGTTGTGTTTGATTTCTAATTATTTTGACTGAGTTTGATCAATTGGGATGTTCGAATTTGAACTCATGGATGCTGAATTTCTAGAGAAATTCGAACGACCATTTCGGATGCTTGTGTCTAAATTCGGTCGACAAAATTTATCCTGGTAGCCTCAAGATAGAAAAATTCAGACTAATGTTCGGACGCAGAAGTCCAAATTTGGTTGGTCGACCGAATTTTACTATTACTAGTCATTATTTGAACGTTGCAATCGATTTTCAAAGCTTATAAAAGATATAAACTTCAAAATTTTGAATAATTTTTGAGCTTTAAAGGTTCTTAACTCTTCCCTATCATTATCTATCAAAAATTTATCTTTTGTTTTGTGCTAAAAAAAGTTCATATTCAAGATTCCTTAGGTAAAAAAGAGAAGGTGTGCTAATTTGTCATCATCTGTCAAGTTGTTGGTAACTTTCTTATCTCAAACTTCATCTACTTGTTGTTTTCAAGGCTATCTTGTTGATATAAAAACCTTGTGTTAGGGTGAGCGTTGATTATTTGTATTTGAGAAGAGGTTATGGTGTAAAACCCTTGAAGGGTGAGCCTCAATTGTAGAAATTAATCAACTGGTGGTTATAGTTGGGTTTGGTTGAAATCCTTGAGTAGGTGCTCAAGGTAGCAGATGTGGATCTTGTGTGATCGAACCATTATAAATCACTTGTGTTGTCTCTTGTTCTGTAGTGGTGTTCATTCGGTTATTCGGTTTGGTTTCGGTGGGATAATTCGGTTTTCGGTACGATCTTTTTGAAAATTTTACAAAACCGAACCGAACCGATCCAAATTATTTCGGTAATGCGTTCTTAAGATAATTTTATTTTTAAAAATTTATTTTTATCAAAGAACGCATTATCAAAATTCATTCATATATATATATTTTTAAATTCAGTTTTTGGTTTGAAAATAAAAATAAAAAACCGAACCGAATTTAATTCCATCCCAAAACACCGAACCGAACCAAAAAATTGAAAAACCGAACCGTTCGATTCAGTTCAGTTTTTCGGATTGCACCAAATAATGAACACCCCTATTGTTCTCTACTTTCTTTAAATTTTGAATATTATTGTGTTTACTTGCGTATTTTGTGAAGTATTTGATTCCAATCATCTTCCAAGTTAATTTTGTCAAAAAGGGTAAAGTTTTCAAAAATTAGCAAAAGACCTAATTCACCCCCTTTTAGGTCTTTCATTAACTATACTCATGATAGTAACCAGTATTAGCAGTGAATGATGAATTAGTACCCTCAATGTATATATGTATGTTCGAAAGAAATTATACATATGAAATGTAATTCTAAAAATACAAACTATGGTATGAATATTTACCATGATTTGTGACATGAGATTCTTTGTAAAGACCTAGCATTAACATTTATATGAAGTCCCTAAGGACTCGATATACTTGAACCATATTTGTAAATTGTTCCTTAGAAACAAAATATCATTGTCTTAGTGATACCTTAGAGGGCATGATATGAAAATATTAGATATGTCTATGTATGTATAAGACTTGCTTATAATTGTCATATATGATTCTCCTTCCATTAAGAGGTGAGGTTCTTACTGTATGATTTGTTGATTATCATGTTGATGGAATAAGTGTTCCCTACATGAGAGAGGAGAAAATCAGCAACAAAAGAAGGACATTGCTTAGGAAATTTATTATTAAAACATCTTGATCTTGCCCAACATTCCTTAGTGAACTAAAATTTGGCAAATTAGTTCATTTCAAAGAATTACAAATTAAATGCTTGATTCTTTTACCTACCCTACAAGAGTTTTTAGTTTTTAGCTATAGATATCCTTATTTAGACAAATGTTCTAGCAAGACAAAATGTGAAGCACGCTTGAAGCGTGATTGTTTTCTTAGTTCTAAAGTGAAACATCCTTGAAAGAAGAAAAGGATTAAATGATCAAGATGTTTCTCCTAAAGAGTTTTTTAAAAAAGGCAAGTCATTACTAAAAGCAAGTATTGTGATTGCATATTTTAGAAAAGCAACTTTTCTCTTGATTTATAAGTTATACATCCATAAGATGTTGTACATGGACATGGCACATCACTAGTTTTCCAATAGTTGTTTGGATATGAAAAAGATTCTTCATATCTATGAAAGCTCATTGAAGAACCTTTCTGTCTTGAAGTTTCATAACTTTGCATATTTAGTGCAGTAATGATATTTGCATGTTGCATGCAAGAGGATATCTCTACTAGTTCTTCAACTCTTGTTGAGATGGATATGTGGTGATGCTTATTTATTTGTAACACACAAATCATGTCGTGAGTAAACACATAATGATATTTTGTTTCATTTCAACTAGTTCTTCAACTCATAGGTTGAAGAAATAGTAGTGTATATAATTGGTTAAGATTTTGTGTGGTTAAGATGAAAGATTGATCATATCCGAGAAAGCTATACTAAATTTTTTAAAGAAAGAAATTTCAACTTTATTGTTGGAGGAGAATGAAATTTGAGGATATACTAAAGGAGAGAGGACCAAAGAAATTTCACCAAGTTTTTCTTTATAAGAAAGGTGAAATTGATGTGTAGTGGTTACAAATCAATATGATAATCCAGAATATCCATTTGCTAAGACATTATTGACTGCAAAATTTAAGTATTGATATTGTAGATGTGTCATTTAATGATTTTTAAAGTAGGGGGATTAAAAAAATAGAGAATGGGGTACACTTTTTCCCTCATTTGGAGTTTTTCTACTATTTTTTATTTTTATCTAGCAAGATTTTTAACGAGGCATGTACTTTGTATTTAGGACATTCAAAGGGTAGTTTTATGAACTTAATAGAATGTTGTGGATGTCTTTACCTTACCCCATGGATAAGGTCATTTATCCTATCTCATCTTATCTTATCTCCTCAAATTTATTTGGTTAGTTCCTTATACATTAGGTACTATTTATGTACGTATTCCTCTAGCACATAAATAGAGGTTACAGGATGATGTAAAGCGATGCATGAATAATAAGAAATTTAGTTTACACTATCTGCCTCTCTTCTCTCTCTATTTTTCTCTATTGCTTTACTTTATTTATTATTATTCTATCCAAGAATTCAACAATTTCATAATATTAGGGCTTTTTTCATTTTGTTATAGGAAAATTAGCCAACTTTGTCTTAAGGCTGTCTTTGACCATTTTAGTCCCTTATAAATATTTTTAACTTGTTTAGTTCCTGAAGATCTTTGCTTCACTATTTTGACTCCTTACGAATATTTTTAACTTTTTTTATCTTTAAAGTTTGATGAAAGCAATTCAAGAAAAATAACTTTGAACTTCCAAGCCATGAACATCTTGAATTGTGCCTTCATTAATAACTTGAAGAAGTCTCCACATGTCATGAGCAGTATCGCATCCGCTAACTTGATTGTATTCATTGACATCTAAAGCACAACTCAAGACGTTCATAGCTTGATAATTCAAGGTCATATTTCTTAAGTCATTTTCATCGTATTCGTCCATAGGCTTGGGTTCCCTTGTAACTCCAGCGGCTCGCATCCTCGTTGGTATATTGGGACCTTTCTCAATGATATTCCACAAATCAAAGTTAATAGAATATATATATATATATATATATATATATATATATATATATATATTAATTCTAGATTTTCAAAATGTATAATTTGTTCAATCAAATAAAGGAGGTCTATTTGTGAAAGATCCTTCCATATAAGGTAAGTTAGAAACATTAGCCATAGGATCTTATCTTTTAGGTGGTAAAACCTTTGCGAACGAAGTCCAAGCTCTGATACCAATTGCAAGACCTAAGAGGGGTTGAATTAGGTCTAATTTTCAATAACTTTGCCCTTTTTGACAAAGTTGATTTGGAAGATGAATGGAATTAATTACTTCACAAAATATGCAAGCAAATACAATAAGATTCAAATTTAAATGAAATAAAGAGCAAAAGATAACACAAGTGATTTATAGTGGTTCGATCACTCAAGATCTATATCCACTGCCTTGAGCATTCACTCAAGGATTTCAACCAAGTTCAACTATAATTTCAAGTTGATGAATTCTTACAAGAGAGGCTCACCCTTCAAGAGTTTTATGCCACAACCTATTCTCAAATACAAGCAATCAAGGTTCACCTAACATGAGGGTTTAATATCAACAAGATAATCTTGACAAAACAACAAGAAGATGAAATTTGAGATAATAAAGTTACCAACACTTTTGGTAGATGATGACAATTTCGCACACTTTCGCCTTTTTGTCTATAGAATCTTGACTTTGAACTTTATGGCACAAGACAAAAGATAACTTTTTGATAGAGAGCAATTAGGAAGAGTAGATAATCTTTTTGGCTAAAAAACTTACACAAAATCTGAAGTATACACCTTTTATAATGTTTGAAATTTCGTTACAACGTTCAGATAACGACTAGTAACAGTAAAATTCGTTCGACCGAATTTGAACAGGATCGTCCGAACATTCGTCCGAATTTTTCTGTTTTTAGACTGCCCGTGTAAATTCGGTCGACCAAATTTGTACATATGCATTTGAATGGTCGTCTGAATTTCTCTGAAAATTTAGAAGTCATGAGATCAAATTTGGACGTCCGTACTTATCAGACTTAGTTAAAATGAGTAGAAATAAAGAACAAGTTTGAAATCATTTTGGACTATGCGATAGATCATTTAAAAAGCTTTAAGTCCAAAGGTCGTTATTTGCAAACTTGGTAAAAGCATTTGTAAAATAGATCATTTGTGATTTAAAATCAAGTTTGAAGCTCTCTTGAAAAACTTTTAGATTCCAAAGACAAAAGAGTGCAAGGTTTAGAAAGATATACCTATGAAGCATAATAAACCTACACTATGGTCTTCAAAGCCTTCAACAATCTTAAATCAACTCTAACCATTTTGATAAAATTGAGTTGTTCATGAACTTTTGGCTTCAAGGCAATGAGACTTGCTTTCTTCTTAATTCAAAAATCCTATCACACAACGCACAAGCATATTAGTTCTTATCAAGATTAATCAATAAGATTTTCATAGGACAATGCACTTATCAATGTTTGTCACTAATCAAAACTACATGATTTCTCGTTAGGGCTTACATTATCGATATAAAGCTTCATTCCTTGTAGGTGTTATCATCTTAACCACTATTTCATGTCGAACATGTGTAAGAATATAATTCCTATTCAATCATCAAAAACTCACACAATCATTAGAACTTCTCATGTTTTGTTATCATCAATATATAGGCCGATCGTCAAGGGCACTCAAGTGCTAACAATAACTATAGCCACGACCGAAATCTATTTCACATATGAATTATAAGAACTAATCATATATCATAAAATTATTGGCCAGGCATCATAAGAGACTTATCTTCCTATTCTTTTAAAATTTCGAGAAACCATCCTTAGGGGGATACGAAACAATTTTACCATGTCCACAACCTCTTCTACGACTAAAAGCCTTAGTTTTATTCACTTCAGAGAATGGAATGGAGCTAGGGGTCCGGCCTCATAATTTTTCATCAATAGCTCATTAACTACAAAAGACATAAAATTAGACCAGACTACTTCTAAAAACATTTTCCTCGATGTTGCTAATGCAAGGGCATAATCAAGGCATGAGAAAGGAATAATATTACCACATTATTAGAAAAACTACATATTTACCATTCAAAAGGTTAGAGAAATTACAAATTTACCCTTTAATTCCCAAACTATATAATATTTTAATCCTTACCATTAATCAACTAATTATTGGCTAGTAGATCTCTTGTAAAATTAACTTAAAAGTTCAAAATTACCTATCTAAAATTTATGACATGTATTTGTCTACTATATTATGCTTTTCTTTAACTTAAATATCCACATATTTTTCTTGTGTATTCATAAAAATTGAAGCATATCATGAATATTATTCATTGATAAAATTAAAATTTTTATAAAGTACATTTTTATTAATAAATAAATACTCCCTTCATTTCACAATAAGGGTCAATCTATAATCTTCACACATATTAAGATAACATATTAAGATAACAATTAAATCTATTAGTTTACTTTTAATTAAATATTATCTCCCCATAGGAAACTACAATGCAAGAAATAACCATCATTTACTATGCAAAATTCCATTATTTTATTAGGAGGCTAAATAAAGGAAAAAATTCAATTTTTTGTTCAATGATACTTATTTTGAAAAAATATTTTTTTACAAAGACAATTAAATTGAAACGGAGAGAATATACTAATATAGAGGATATAATAGCTTTTTTAAATTTTGAATGGCCAATTTAACCTTTTACATTAATTTTATAAGAAATTTATCGGCTAGTCGTTAATTGATTAATGACAAGGATTAAAATATTCTTTGATTTGTAAACTAAAGGTTAAATTTATAATTTTTAAATAGTTTGAAGGGTAAATACATAGTTTTTTAAAGGAGAAGGCTTATTTCGTAGTTTGAACAAATTTTAAGGGTAAAATTATAAATTTTTTCTATTTTTATCTATCATACCACCAATAATATTTGAGGCTTATTAATTGCAGAGCGCTAAATTACTAATTGCGGTGTGGCTATTTTTCATTTACCAAAAAAATTTCTCTCTAAACTTTAAAATTCTCTCAATTTTATCTCTCTAAAAAAATTCTTAAAAATTTTCAACCTATTCATAAAACTAAAATAAAATTTAAAATAAAAATAATTTTTTAAAAATACAAAATAGCCTTCTTGAACAAAAAAAAAAAAGAAAAAGGAATACCCAAGAAAAGAAAAAATAGTTTTTTTCAAGGGGAACCTTCATCTAATTCCGTAAGAAAATGCAAAAAAAAAAAAATTATAGAACACAACATCCCTGATAAGGATTGGGCCCCTAATTTCGCCCAAAAAGCACTCTCGGAGGGGAAGGATTGGACCCAACCTTATAACATGCACAGGATTCACTCCGCAGTCGATGTGGGATGCATCATCCCCACTCCCTTAGGAGCAGACTGCCTCATTCGGCGTTCTGTCCCATGTGGGACTTATCGTCCCCACCCCCTTAGGAGTGGACTACCTCAGTCAGCGATCTATCACATGTGGGACTTATCACCCCCACCGCCGGGAGCTAACTCTGATACCAAATGATAAGGATTGGGCCCCTAACTTCGCCCCAAAAGCGTGCTCGGAGGGGAAGAATTGGACCCAACCTTATAACCTGCATAGGATTCACTCCACAGTCGATGTGGGATGCATCAAGCCCCGACAGAACCGCCGGGGGGTGGCTAGAAGGCTCCTGAGGGCGCCGTTGGATGCGCTCTTAATAGTGCTCGATGGTGCCCTTTGGAGAGGCTCCTAGCCCCCGTCGGGGATGTCAGGGTCGCTGGGACCTGCCCCAAGCGCGCCATCAGGGCTGCTTTGTCGTTCTGCATTTCATCTTCTTTTTTTTATCTTCTTGGGGAGAAAGGTTCCCCAAGAAGAAAATAATTTTCTTCTTTTTTTTCTTATTCTGCATTCTTTTCATTTTCCTTCTTAGGGAACCTTCTTTTGGCTCCCCATGTTTTCATTTTCTAAATTTTTATTTTTTTCCAATTTTCTCTTTATAAGATTTTATTTTTGTTTTATATTAATTAATAGGTGACATTTTTTTAAGAAGGTTGTTAAGAGAGATAAAATTAATAGAATTTTAAAGTTTAGAGAAAAAATTTTAATAAATAAAATAGTTACTTTGCAATCAACAATTTAGCGCGTTGCAATCAATAGGTGTGTAATATTTTCTCCATGTCATTTTGATTGAAGAGAAATTATAAATATGACATAATTATGTATATTGGTAGATATAAAAATCTTGTAACCACAAGTAAAACTAATCATAACTGGTGTTTATATAACAACATCTTCTAGTGGCTTTTATATTCCCAACAAAATATATATTGATAGTGATCAAATGACTTTGATACTTTATTACCGTTGGTGTTTTCAGGACCAACCATATCCTAAATAAATTTTAGCATCATATATACATACAATAGATAATTTCTTTCTATGATATCAAGAATCATAAACTCAATCCATAAAAATTAACCATGAAAATAAAGATTTGTGATAGGGAGAATTAACCTCAAACCTTTCAATCTTCATATTGGAATAGGAACTTGGAATGAAAGAAATGAGAGATTCTTGACAAAAACTATAGAAACTTCTAGAACAACTCCAAATAGCTCTTAGTAGAGACTTATATTGACAAAAACTATTGAATTCTTGATAGAATAACAACAAATAAAATAAAATGATATAAATAAACTAAAGCAAGAGAGGAAATAGAGGGAGAAGAGAGGTAGATAGTGTAAATTCTTATGATTCATCTAACACTATATATCATCTCATAGTCTCTATTTATAGGCTAGAGGAATATATTCATAATAGTCCCTAACGTATAAAAATCTAACCTAATAAATATAAGGAACAAATATAATAAAATAAAGAGATAAAATAAGATGAGATAGTATAAAATGACCTTATTTATAAGGTAAGTAAGGATATCAATATCATTCTATTAAGTTAATAACACGACACTTAATTTAAAGATAAAAATATTCATATCATTCTATTAAACTCATAATACGATATTTAATTTTTGCATTTTAATTACTTTTGTCTTTGAGAGAACGATTTATAATTCATTCAATTTACTTTGCGATGACATTCCTTGAAAGGATGAACTTGCAATGGAGCACATATATATTCACTAAACGTCTTCTTTTGGGGAAAAAAAATGAAAATCCAAAAGCGACAGAACATATTTGCCAAAGACACGGACAGACCTTTCTGGCGTACAGCTGTTACTACTCATGGAAAAATCAATTAGTACAAAGTTGAACGAATCCATGCAAACCCCCAAGATTGTCAACTGCAAATTTCCACTGCTTACTAATAAAAATAAAAGAAAAACAAATAACCCCAAACAAGAAACCAGAATAAAAGAAAAATAAAAGTCCCCCATAAATTCCTTCGTACACGGTGCGCTGTCTCCGTCCTCACCCTCCACCTCCTCTCTCTCTCCCTCTCTCTCTGTCTCACTGCTTGTTATTCCATTTCGGCAACAAAATTACGCAGCTGTTTATTCGAATTTCCGCAGGAGCTCCTCCCATTTTCTGTTTCCAATTCTTTCGGTCGCATTGCGTGTCTTGATCTCCGTGTAGATCTGATAAATTGGGAGGAGGTGCAGGCTGCAAATTCGTGATCAGGTTCCGCTAGCATACAATTTAATTGGTTAGATCTCTACGTTACGTTTATTTCCTCTTTTATTTATTGATTTTCTGATTAAGTTGTGTTTAAAAAGGGAGATCCGATTTTTTATTTTTTAATTTTTTCATTACGATTTTTCAGAATTTTGATGGCAGTTTAGCTTAATCAGATTGTTGTGGTTATTCTGGCACACAAGATTAAGGTTAAAAATGCCATCTTTCTGCAATGTTTGAATCATTTTGATCTGTATTTCGATTTGGATTATTATTTTTTGGCGATCCTACATGTTGCTTGATGCTTATCGTGTTTACTTGTGCAACTGTTGTTATTGATCCTAAATTTAATGTGATCATACTAGTTCGAACACAATTGAATATGAAGAAATTCGAGCATTGAAAAACTCTAAAAGTTGTGTGCAGTTTCGTTTTCTAGAGAGCCCTTAATCAAAGATTAAGACCTTGGTGATGGATTAAATGTTCATAAGTTCAAATAGTAAAGTGTAGTTGGTGACAATCTAAATCGATGGATTTTCATTTTATTGTTTGTTTTCATTACAGAATTGTACCTTCCCTCAAATAAGGAAAATAAAAAAGGAAACTCTTTCTCTTTGCTTTCAAAATCTACAGTTCTTATCTGAATGCTGTGTATAGAGGGTTGTTTGTTTGGATACATCCTTGTGCATTTGATAATTTCCTTACAATAATTAGTTTGCTAAAGGGACATTTTGATATTATGAATCCTAGAAGGAATGCAAAAGCAGCCATCTTCTTTCAGTATTCCTTAAAATAAGGTGTTATTTACAAGTATTGTTGTTTACTGTTTTGAAGTGTATTCCACTGACACTTTTTTTGGGTTAAATCCTGTTGCTTCATTGTGTTAACTTTCTTTCATTCTTTTCAGAAGCAGTGGAAAATATTTGAGCTTTTGTCCATTCGGAATTGATCTGCTATCATAGCTTAGTTAAAATGAAGAAGGCCTTTGATCAAACCGTCCGGGATCTGTAAGTTTAAGTACTTCTTGTTCTAGAGTAATGGCTTGAGGGTTTTTGGTTCAAAATGATGTTCTTATCTATGTATGATATATCTTTTGCTGTTCTGCTTGATATGATATTGATAGGTTATGTCTCAGCACTTAGCTATTGCCTCCTATGCTGCTTCTTTCTGTGTTCAGCATGATTATTAACCAGGATATTTTAATGTTATTTCTGTTTGTTGCAGTAAGAGGGAGGTGAATAAGAAGGTTCTTAAAGTCCCTTCTATAGAACAGAAGGTAACTTATCCTCATTGTCATTAGGCAGGCACCATCTTATGGTTTCAAATATTGCTAAAGTTGTATTTAGAAAATTTTTTGGTTAACAAGTTTAAGATTAGATTTATTATTTTTTTAATTCTTTTTGGTAGTTCACTAGGTTTTCCAGCTTTACAAGGCTTAGAACTTCTGTCTGTTCTCTATACAAGTTCAAAAAATTGTTGATATGTGCCTCTGATGTTAAATTTGCTTTCATTTCTTCAGAGTTGGAAAACGGGTTATATTGTTACAATTACTGATTTTTAAAGTATAAGATTTTTTTTTTTGAATTTTAACCAGGAAACCTTCCTTGTCTTGTGCTTATAGGTCCTTGATGCTACCAGCAATGAGCCCTGGGGTCCACATGGAACACTTCTTGCTGATATTGCACAGGCTTCAAAAAATTAGTAAGCTTAAGTTACTGATTTGGAACATATGTTATAAATATAATTGAGAAATTTCTGATTCATTTTCCTTTGTTGTAATCAGCCACGAGTATCAACTGATTATGGCCGTAATTTGGAAACGTATCAATGACACTGGTAAAAACTGGCGGCATGTTTACAAGGTTTGTTTGAATTCCTGATGACTTTCTACAGACTCTTGTCTTTCAGGATTGCTTTCTATTTGATGTTTGTTGGTGTCTTCTTGGATGTCTTGTGAGGTTATCCTCAGCCTCCCATGCATGCTGTCCAGTAGCCCCACTAATTCTGGGTTCCTCATTTATTCTGTTGAATAATATCTCGTGATTTTGCTTTGTTGATACCTTTTGACGCTCTATGCGTTTTTTAACTGAGAATATCTTATGATAATTCCAGGCTTTGACAGTGCTGGAATACTTGGTTGCTAATGGGTCAGAGCGTGTTATAGATGAGATCAGGGAACATGCTTATCAAATACAGGTAACTTAGTTTTTCATTAACTTGAGAGGTTGGAAGATTAATCTTTGTTCCCTGATTTATTAAGGTAGTCTGATGTTGATCTAAGTTATGTTTTTGCATTTTGTGCGGTTTCCTCTTGTGCACAGATGCTGTCCGATTTTCAATATATTGATTCCAGTGGAAAGGATCAGGGGAATAATGTCAGAAAGAAATCTCAGAGTCTTGTGGTTCTAGTTAATGACAAAGAAAGAATACAAGAAGTTCGACAAAAAGCTTCTGCTAATAGGGAGAAGTAAGTATATTCAAGATTTATTGTTTGTTGTTGCACTTGTATTTGCAGTTCTATTGTATTCAGTTCGTTAGACCCGGAGCTGAAGCTGTCTTCAATTTACCATTAATATCTTTACATGATGAGGCTCTTAAGTTTATTGTGATTAACATACGTAGTTATTTCTTTTGGGAAAAAAGTTAACATCATTCAATCCCGTGTAGAATCTATTATTTACTTAATGGGAAAATGCAGGTTAGGCAAGTGAAAATGCTATAAAAAAAATCAATTGAAGAAATTCTTTATCCAAAATTTTGTGTTCTCCCGAGAATTTCTGCCATGTTCTAGTCTTTAGCTCTCTGTATTCCTCCTGTTGTTGCTTTTGCTTTAGTAGCTATTCCTATGCCTAGAACACGAGAAATGTAGAAAAAACAATGCTACTAAATTATGAGAATGAAATAATTCATATGTAGTTCATTGGTTGGTGTTTTTGTCATTTTCTATTTACTGATTAGAAGTATTTTGATAGGTATCGCAACACATCAATGGGTAGCATGTATCGCCCTGGTTCATATTCGAATGTAGGAGGATATGGTGGATATGATGATGATCGTTATGAGGGACGTTACGGAAGTAGAGATGAAGACCGGAATGGTTATGGGAGAGAAAGAGAATGGGGTAACAGAGATGATGATAGATATGGTAGGTATGGGGACTCGTATGGTCGTGATGGCGATCGATATGGCAGGGACAATGAAGACCGCTATAGCCGTGATGGGTACAGGGATGAAGATTATCGTGGAAGAAGTCGAAGCGTTGATGATAGTCAATATGGGTCAAGAGGTAGAAGCTCCGATAGAGATCAGGACCATGTCTATGAAGATGATGGTCAATATTCTTCTAGGTTTGTGCTCTCTGTTTCTCTATCTCATATAGCTGTAAGCAGCATGCATTCTTTTCCCAAAGACATTTTGGGGCTGCTTATCTTAATTTAATGGGGAGCATCTGAGGCTAAAATACATGTAGTGCATAAGCTGTAATTCTTACACATTGTCTTTCTATGTAATTGAAAGTTAAAAGGAATCTCAAATCTATAGTGAATTGGTTTGGTAATATTTCTATGTAAGCTTTGTGGCATATAATTTTGAAAGTTCCCAAATTTACGTTTCAGAGGGTACCGTCTAATTGTATCACATTTTTTAGTTGGCTGTTGTAATTTTTCAGACCTCTGGCATGCATGCATATTAAGGCACAACAAGTACTCTTTTTCGTTTTGTCTCTTCATTTGCTTCCCTTAATGGGAAAATCCCTATGGCTTAAAGGAGCTATTGTTATAACTTACCTTTTTGCTGACAGGGGAAGTGGTGCCAGGGCAGATGATCAGTCTCAGGATGGAAGGTAATGGCAGTAGCATGCTTCTCTGTTTGACATAAACCTTTTTAAACACAGTCTAAATGTGTTTTATCTCATGGCTTATTTAATTATCAAATTTGTGCTGTGGGAAGGCGTCTCGAAAGGAAATTTTCTGAGCAGAACATTGGAGCTCCTCCTAGTTATGAAGAGGCTGTTGCAGCTGCTCAGAGCCCCACACATGGTGAACAGTAAGTATGCCATTTCATCTGTGTTTGCTTCATACTCCTTATCATCCTAATATGTTAATTACCTGAAGGGCTGGAGACCTTCCACCAACATATGCTCCCAAATCATCTTCTCCCCCTGCAAGTGCTAGTCCCGGCCAAGGGACAAATACTTCTGCACCAAAGCCTGCTCCTGCTTCACCTCCAGCTGCTGGATCATCTCTGCCTGCACCCCCACAACCAGTTGCAGAGAGAAAGGAAGCTGACAGCTTCGATGAATTTGATCCACGTGGCTCATTTTCAGGTAAAGGATTGTCTACTTGTCTAAGTATTGTATAAGGTAAATTATGTATCCTTTCTGTCCTTTTGTTTTGTTTTCCTTTTAGGGTATGTTTGGTCATACAATCGTAAAATTTGATTAATAGAATATTAGATCTGTAAGTTCCATTTTTAATTTGACTTCTTACATTGCATCATGGTTTCTGTCATTTCCTCCTTGCCATAATTAATAAGATTGTTTAAAAGGATACCATGTGAATAGGGATTGTCCTCTTAATGTGAGAACTTCCATTTTCTTGTATGATCTGTTGCTTTGTCGACAAGAAATCTGTACCTAGTTTGGTGCTCTCTGTAGTTAGCTACTGGAGGAATTGTTGGTTGAGTCCTGCATCAGAGGCAGCTATTCTGTATTTTGCAGCCATTTATAGTCAACTGTGCACATTGTATAAAGAGAGAATCGGGGGAGGGGGCACGGGATGGGTTCAAATTCATGTAGTGGATACTTTGGTTATCATTGTTCCATTTTTTTTTTTAATCTAATGAATACAGTTATCATTGTTCTATCTAATAAAGTTCTGTGCTGGGAACAATGGAAGCAATCAAATTGTATGTCTCAGCATTTTACCAATAATTCCAAGATACTGAAGAGGATGAACAGACAGCTCAAACAATCTTGCAACTCTTAGTTCTTTTTCTCAGTTTCTTTTCATTGTTGTGAACGAATGATATACATATACTTTAAAATTATGCAATTAAAATAAAATTTTTTATATTTTTAAATACAGTTCATAGTGGGCTAGGCTAATCCATGAATTTGTACTTTTGGCTATGGCTTGCTTTTCGGACATGTTAATAGATTTGTTTCTATCTCTTGCATTGCATGATTTTAGATACCAGTTATAACTATTATGTTGCTTCTGGTATTGCAGCTATAGTTAATAACTTTCCAGTATTATTGGGGAGGGGGCATTTGCTTGTAGATCAAATTAAAGTACATTTGCAGTACTATTTCATTGGGTTGCAGTAATAGTTTACCCTTTGTGGCCTGACCTTCATGCTGCAGCTGCTTTTCCAGGGGGTTCTGTGGAAGCGTTTCTGTACCGATACCAAAATAAGAAGAAACTCCATTTACCAGAAGACTTCTTATGGATCCCTACTTATCCAAGAGAGGAAACAGGATAATTAGGGAACATATTTGGGAGATTTTTATCCAATTTATAATTTCTAAAGCTCCTAGATAGGGAAAAATATGCTTTCATTTTTTTGGAGAAATGGAATGTTGCTTATAAATACTTAAATCGTATGAAATTGGCATGGACTTCTTTCAAGCAGAAGTAGTATCTCTTGTTGCAACCCCCTTCAAAAATGAATCTACCATTGCCATTGCATACAATTGATCATCTCTTTCCCTTTTTGAGCATTATAGGTTGCCAATTTACTTCTAATAGGCTCTTCCAAATATAACTATCTGGTTTTATGCAGCTGGTCCAGCTACATTGCATGTCTCTGGCTCAACTAGTTTGGGTGCTTCAGAAATTGATTTACTGGGCTCTTTATCTGATTCATTAGCTCTGGTGCCAGCTACCACGACGACGTCTGAAACTGATGCCTCTGTGAGCTCCAGTGGTGGGCCTTTTGTTGCAACTTCTTCTGCATCTGCACTCCCTAGTCAGGTAGCATCTTTTATATTCATCTGCTTGAGATTTGCTGGATTTCCACTAGTTCCTCTAGCTTGCACTTTTAGGGCACAAGTAAATTGTTGGTTGAATATTTCATACACACTTGTTAATGTGGTGAATCAGTCAGGATTATATGAGCTGAACTCTACTTTGATGACTTTTTCTTTGTTGATGATGCTGTGATTAGCAGTTGGAAGAGTCATTCATGGGTGTTATATTAGATTTTGTCCACTTTCTAGGCTAAGGCTGTGTTCTTAGATGCTAAAGTAGGCTGCTTTCAGCTATTTGTCAGTCAAAAGCTAGTTTAAGCTATGATCCATTGCCTTTTTACCCTTTTGATTTTAGCTTAGTCTGTTTTGAAGAAGCAATTCATGAGGTGCATTCTGCTCCTTATTGCTGGTATTAAAATAAAAGCAGCTTCTTTTGGCAGCACTTTTTTGTGGTGGCTCTTTGGGGAAAAGGAGGAAAATCCCTCTAAATACTATGAAACTATTTACGCAAGACGGATTCTGCCCACATTCTTCATTTTTCTTTTTTTTTTTTAATACTGATGTAGTGTATTAAATTATGGGATGATGCCTACCGGCCCGGTAGTTTCCTGTGAGATTTGTCACATGCAGCTCTTGTGCCACTTTCTTGAGGAATAAATCAATCTTAACACTCCATTTCCTCTTAAAATAGTGCCTACAGCCCATGCGGTATGCCAGTTATGTTTCATTTATTTATAATTCAATCATTATTTTTGGAGGGAATGAGATTTTGAGGCTGATTTATCCCTCGGTAATGTGGCCGAAGTGCATCATGTACCAAATCCCACAAAAAACTACCGTGTTGGTGGACGGTGTTTCATAATTTGATAAGCCAAATTAGTTCATGGGTTTAAAAAAATAAAAACAAAAAAATGTACATAGAATACAGCTCGCATAAATAGCTTCATGATATTCAGGGTCGAATTTCCCCCCAAAAAAAAAATTGCAATTGAGTACAGGCCCTTATTCTACTCAAAGTTCCAGGATTGATGAGGACTAGATTGTGCGCTTTTCGAGCTCTCATCAAGATTTTCTTCTGCTGCATAAAACACCACTTCTTTTGTTGATGGGTTATCTGTTGTTCTAAAAAAATTGACGTGTTGTCCTTAGAAACATATGTTGGTTGAAGGCTCAGTTTAGAGTTTGTGCTGGGTTCCCCAAGTTCATGGATGGTGCTCCACTTCTCCCTTTATCATCCATATATCTGCTATTTTCATAGCTTACTTGAGTTGAAAGAATTCTTTTTGTTGCTTTGCAGTCTGCTATCTGCATAGCAGTTTACGTTTACTGTGTGTAATTATTGCTGATGTGAAAAGTCGAATAATAGTAGCTGGTGAAAGTAGTACTTTTCCAAAATAAAAAACGGTGCAATTTTGATTAATTATTAATTATTTAGTATATTACTTTCCAAAGAGAATGAGATCCTACTGTGTGAGGTAACTGGTCAGTTCATATCATACTTGTCAAAGAAAAATGAGCTTTGTGATTTCCTTAGGGTTTATATAAAAAGTCTTACCTATTTTCTTCTTGAAAGGATTCAGAATAGCAATCCTTTTTTGTGTAAACCAAGAGCTACCTCATAACTTTATAAGGGGTTTTATCATTTTAACCAAGAGCTGGCTTATAACTTTATAATGTTAGTTGCCATTTTCCTGCCTTATTTATCTCATCCTCAATGTCTTTGCTTGTTGCCCCCCCCCCCTCCCCCCCCTTTATCTCTCTCCCTCTCTCTCCCCCCACTTTTCTTAGTTTTTGTTTGTGGGTTCTTAGGAGATGTTTGATGCATTGGAACAGAAATATTTGCCATGTTAGGAGTTTGGTGGATGATATACTGTGTCCTTGACATATGGTTATGTCCTACCATTTTTGGTAGTTTTAGTATTGATTCACATTCTTAAGAATTGTTTCCGAGGAGTGTACTTTCCTAAGGTGGACCGAGAAAAAAATTGTTTTAAACAAATTGTTGTGAAATAGAGTTACAACCTAAGTTTTAGCACTATGAATTTAACTTTTTTGGATTAGTACTTCAATCAGCAGTTTGATGTCCAGAAGGGTATATCACTTGAGATATGAAATAAGCTGCTTCAGTGCTTCTGCCTCCAATTCATATAAAATGGTAATAATAAAATAAAAGAATAATTGGCTGGGCCAGAGTATGAGAAAAAAAGCCTCATAGAACCATACTAGCTAGATTGTTTACTGGTGAGTTCAATAAGTGGCATTGAATAAATGATTTGTCTTAATCTGGCTTTCCAGAATGAGGTTAGTGTTATTTGTTGAGGTTATTTTCTAGTATCTTTGACTTGTCCTATGTAACTATTTTGCAGACATTTGACGATCCATTTGGTGATGGCCCATTCAGAGCCATTTCTTCGGCAGACAGTTTAGCTGCTCAACCCCAGAATATTCCTCCAACATCTTCCTTTCATCCATCCTTAAACCAAAGTTCTGAGGGCAATCAACTAGCTGCTCCGAAGGCAGACACACTAAACGGCTTTGGGGACACATTTAATGGTGCAGCAAACATACCATCTAGCACTACCAGTGTCCAACCTCCTGTGAACATGCAATATTCACAGCAGGAGCAGTCTGGTTCTAACCTGGAGATTGATATATTAGCGGACATTCTTCCACCTACTGGACCTCAGTCTCATGCAAATTCACAGGCAGCATATCCAGCTCCAACTGCACAAGCTTCACAACAGGTCGGTTTTCCACCTCAAAATCTCCAGACTCAGTCTGAGACAGGTATCTTGTATCAACCAGGTCCAGCTGCTGCTCCTTCACCTAGCTTTCCAACTCAGTCAGGTCAGCCTGTTGGATTGTCAAGCTTTCCTGCTCAACCGGGACAGCCTCCGGTGCAGACTAATTTTCAAGCTCAAACAGGCCAACTTGTACCACAGAATTTTTATGCTCAGACAACTCAACTTCCTTCCTTAGCAAGTTTTCCCGCTCAAGCTGGTCAAGCATCACAGACAGGTTTTCCATCCCGAACTAGTCAGCCTACACCGCTTGGTGGTTTCCCATCTCAGATTGTTTCTTCGCCTCAAGCTGGTTTCCAATCCCAATCCACACAGCAAAATGCTAGCTTTTACGGAAGTTACAATCCACAGATTGGTTCCGCAGCCCCAGTTATTCCGCAGATGAACTCTCCAGTTTCAAGTGGTCCAGCTGTTCAACATAATTCTGTCAACTTCCTTTCACAATCGAGCTCTGTTACCCCAGCATCATCAAATATGAACCCTCTATCTCCCCTTGTAGGGTCAAGTGCTCCTGTTAGCTCACAATCCATAGTTTCAGCTTCTACAGTATCTCTCCCTGTTGCTCAACCAGCAAAAGACAAGTTCGAGACCAAGTCAACTGTTTGGGCGGACACTCTTAACCGTGGATTGGTGAATTTGAATATCTCCGGCTGTAAGTTCTTTGGCCCTGCTATGATCTCTTCATTTATTGACCACATGTTCTTTTAATTATTGATAATTGACCCCCTGTTTTTCAAATGCAGCTAAGATAAATCCTTTGGCTGATATTGGAATTGATTTTGATGCTATAAATCGCAAGGAGAAAAGGATGGAAAAACCTGCGACAGCCCCTGTAACCTCAACCATTACTATGGGAAAAGCAATGGGTTCGGGTTCTGGAATGGGTCGTGCTGGTGCAACTGCTCTCAGACCGCCACCAAATGCAATGATGGGTTCTGGAATGGGTATGGGTATGGGTGTGGGTGCGGGTGCTGGAGCTGGTGTGGGCATGGGAGTTTACGGAGCAGTAAATCAACCTATGGGTATGACTATGAACCCAAACATGGGCATGGGAATGGGTATGGGTGTGGGTCAAGGAGGTCAGATGCAACGGCCTATGGGATTTCCTCCTGGAGCCGCCATGCCTGGTGGCTATAATCCCATGATGGGTGCGGGCAATTACAGTCAACAACCATATGGTGGAGGCTATCGGTGAGCCTTCACGTCCTACCAAGGGAAAAGGTAAAAGGAATCTGTTGTGTTATAGCATTGAAAGACCCCAACGCTGATACGATTACTTCTAGTTCTGAGCAGGCATTTGAGGCTATTACTTGTAACTTTCTGAATACGGGGGTATAGCGCATGTATTGTGTTTATTCACTCGCAAGATTTGCTTAGTGTGTTTTGCCTATGTCATTACTTTGGGTCACAACAGAGTTGTGTAGCTGACCCCATTGGTCACTAGCTGTTGTTACATATGCATGTATATTGAGGACAGCCTCTCTTGGGTTGTTGCCTTTTCGCCTCTGGTCCGCATGAGATTTTGCGACTGTCCATTCTTGGATTACTGTAAACCTAACTAGCGAATAATGAAGTCCGTAACATTCTTTTCTATTTCATATTCTGTATCTATACATGAGTAGTATTTTTTGAATTTCTGATGGAATTGCTCTCCAAGTTGGTAATGTATGCGAAGGGGAATGATGGAAATCGCCTCTGCGACTCTTAACTTGTGTTAATTAATATCTGAGTAGTTTTTCTTCCCTTCTTGTGTGAATGATTAATAGGTGCACTAGTCACCAACCTATGGTTGAAAGTTCCATTTGCTCACCTGAGTATGTGATTGGTCATGGAAGTCACTGAACGCGTAATTTTTTGATAGGGCATTGCTGCACTTCGATGAGGATTTGGCATTTTCGGGGATTTCTTTCTTCCTCCGCCATCCCTGGAACCTCATTCTCAGTGTTTTTCATCAAAATTAACTAGTGGTTATTAAGCTGAAAGTAGGCGAATGCAACACTGCAATTGATTTGCTAATGTTGATTGTGATAGTAGAAGTAGAATATTTAAGTGGAATCTTTCTAGATGGATTAATCAAAATAACATATGCTAGTAATAATTTAGATGGAGTTTCAATTTCAAATTTAATACCTTTGAATTTCACTTTTATTCTTATAAATAAGTTAAATAATATTCTCATTGTTATGAAATTAATTTTATAGATATCTATTATCTGATATCAAAGAGGTAATCCAATATCAGAGTTATAAAGATACTTTAACTATCCAGAAGATAGATGAGAGAGTTTTATCATATCTTTGATTCGTGATAGGATTTGTCTTCTGATTACCCTCTACCTCTTCTTATTGAGATGTACCCCTGAACCCTATAAATAGGGCTTTAGACTGATGTATTGTACACACTCATTCATTGATTGATTTACTCTCAGAGAATCAATAAAGCTCTTCTCTTTTTTCTCTCTATTTTCTTTCTATAGTTTTTACTATTTTCTATATTGTAGTTTATTTATTAAGTTTTCTACATTAGTATTACGATTTCGTTGTGAC
This sequence comes from Rauvolfia tetraphylla, assembly GCA_030512225.1. Lineage (NCBI taxonomy): Eukaryota > Viridiplantae > Streptophyta > Magnoliopsida > Gentianales > Apocynaceae > Rauvolfia > Rauvolfia tetraphylla. Next base: position 743,642 of record JAJQKT010000053.1, read on the forward strand.
GACGATGACTCCGCGCCAACAAATTCATAACACGTTATCAACACAAGTCTCTGCCACCGAAGTTGAGAGCTTCATCAAGAGAAAAAAAGAGGTATTTTTCTACCTTTTGAATTCTCATGACAAACATTTTACAACTCGTTTTTCTCTCTTAATATTTATAGAACGAATTATATGACATATACACTAGATGCTCAAATTTATTGAGATGTAATGGGTCTGGTAGACACCATTGTTGAAAATAATGCATCATCATCTCAAAATAGTATAAAAGCCATGATTTTTCTCTGCCATAATTTCTATAAAGATCTAAACGCGGAGTATCTTACCATAAAAGATCCACTTATTTTATGAAAGGATCTAAAAGAAAGATTTGACCACCAGAAGATGGTCATTCTATCAAAAGTACAATTTACTTTAAATATGTAAGTAAATGCATTAGAACTAATGGTTATGACCCTGGAAGAGGTCGTAATCATGCTCAAAACTGTGAACATAGACGCGGATATGGTAAGAATAATTCATATAATCATGGCGATCAGAATATACATGCATCTAGATATATTGGGTCATGAAGACACCATTTAAGAAATACAAAGCATTAAAGCTGCTTGATTACTAGCAAATTGTGAATGAAACATACAATCACCAGAAGATGATTGTTATATAAATGTTAGTTATGATTTGTTATAAGTGTGCCTACAAGATTTTATGTCTATCAATATAAAAGAATTTTTTTCTCATATCTCTAACATATTCTTGAAGTAGTAATATCGAAAAAAAGTTTTTCAGAAATAATTTGAATTTATATTTTCTGAGACTGAATGAGTCATTAATAAAATATCTTGATGCTCGACCAAATATTTTTATGACATTCCCTGAAGCGAATGACATTAGAAATTATAATATATTTATGTATGAGATTTTGGTCGCAACTAGCAGAAATACACTTTGTTCTTATACTATAAGAATGACTCATTAAATTTTCAGTGAATAGATACTCACCAGAAGTGAGAAAATAATGAGAAGGAAAAAAGGAAAGTAAGAATTCTAACATGTTATTGATGTAAGATGAAAATTTGTCACGTACCTATAGTACGTCAAACATGTTATGAATTTCTATTAATTATTAATATTACTTTACTTCCCTGAATTATGCTACTGATAGTAATGATGCTTGTGTCGATAATATTGATATGACACATGTGAATGTAGCCAATTCTTTTGAATATCCAAAAAGAGTTTTTAGCATTTTGAATATCAATCAAAATTTTGAATTATCAAATTGCTACTTTTTTATTTTATCATCTTGTGATTATTATCGAAAAGTGTTCATAATATAAACTTATATTTTAGTATTTATATATTATTTTAGTTTGTTTTGGATCAAGAATTGTGAAGATACAAATTTGTCTAAACAATATATTTTATTTATTTGGACAAAATTTAAAATATATGTGTGAAGTATAAATGGTAATGCAAAGTTTCAGAAGAACTAGTTGATCAATAACTCTAGAAAAGTTAATTGATTAAAAGCTCCAGAAGAGCTACATGATCTTCACCTAATGGTCAATTGTTGTAATACATCATTTTCCATATAGTCTCGTAAAAACTTTTGAGCATTGATTATATTATCAATATATCGAGACATTGGATGAATGAACTTTTGAGGCATATGCATTACCATTATGACATGATTGATATATTATTTTCAGAAAAAATTCAGGTACCTGAAAAGTTTGGCAAATGATGAAATCTCAACATGATTGGGAAATATTGGAACTGCACGAGTATATGACGTCAACGATATTAATGAGCATAATATATTGATTCAGAATGAGGATTTCCAAATTGAGGTCGCAGACTAGAAATGATAAAGTTCGCATGAGAAATATGAAATGTTTAAACTATTCACAAGTACACTTGAAGTGTACATATATTCCTATCAGGATTAATACACCTGAAGTGTAATCCCAAAGAGAAAGTTATTTGCTTACAAAATACGAACTACAAAAGTGAATATTTGCCATGAGTTATGGCGTATGATTCTTCGTAAGACCTGACACTGATAACGAAGAAATATATTTCTATTGGTGGATAAAACAGTGCATGATAACACTTAATATGTGTTTATCTTTATTATCATTTGATAATAATACTTATATTTGAAGTTCCTAATGGACTCAATATGCTTGAAGCATATAATTGTTCCTGTAGAACATAATGAGATTGTCTTAGTGATTTTTATTAAAAGAATGATTGAGTATGTCCATATATGTAGAAATTATATACTTAGTTGTACTTGCTATCAAAAGATATCATCATTGTACAATCTATTGATTGACCTAGTGTTCCCCACATTAGGGAGAAAAAATCATCAATTAAAGAGGATATCATTTATGACTTCTTGATCTATGCACAAGCATTAATGAACTGGAAGTTCAAAATATTATTTATTTGCATAAAAGTGCATATTGATTATTTGTCTAACTCCTGTAGAGTTAGTCAATATAATATTCAACTTATAGATATTCTTATTTGCATAGATGTCCCAGCAGGACAAATATATGAATTCTATAGTCATATAATTTTGATACATGCCTGAAGCGTGATTGATCTCTTGATTTTGATTTTGAAAATAAAAATCCTTAAAAGAAGAAAGGATTTGATGATCAAGATATTTTTCCTGAAGAATTTAGAGGAGCAAGTATTATGATCAATATTTTTGTTTTGATTGAACATCCTGAAGATGTTTCACATAGAAATAGCACATCAATGGTCATTGGGTTATTATTGTGAGATCCTTTATATCTATTAAAGGATATTGAAGAACTTTTTGGTCCCGATGTACCACAACTCTATAATTTAGAGTATGAATACACTTGTCTACATGCAAGTAGATATCTATTGTAGTTCTTCTCTACCCAATGAATTTTGAGATGCCATTAAGCTTACCTTTTGATATCTCATTGAGATAGTTTATCTCGAATATTGAGAAAATCTAACTCCTGTTGAGATGGATATGTAAGGTATAAGTTACTTATATGATCCACATAAAACATGCATTTATAGGCATGTGTTGATTATAACAGCCACATTTTCAACTCATGTTGAAGAAATAGAAATTCATGATGTTGGTTGAGAATATGTGTGATCATGATTAATGTATTCGAGATAAATTTATATCCTCTAAGAAGAAATTCTAACTATATTGTTAGATGATAATAGAGTTTAGAATATATTTAAGGAGATATGATAAAGTATATTTTGACTCACGAGCTCCATAAGAGATGTGATATTGATGTGTATTGAATTTAATCATTTGATCATTTGACAATCTATTCACTAAGACCTTAGCAATTGCAACATTTGATTGGAAAGCATTGGTTAAGAAATCTTTAAAAAAATTATCTCATCAGGGGGAGTAAGTATGACATAAAGAGTAGTGTACTCTTTTTCCTTCACGAAAGTTTTTCCCACTGAGTTTTTTTATCTAGTAAGGTTTTAACGAGACATACTCTTATGCAATGGACATCCAAGGGGGAGTGTTATGAAATTAATATTGTGGATGTCCATTATCTGATATCAAAGAGGTAATCAAATATCAGAGTTATAAAGATACTCTAACTATGCAGAAGATAGATGAGAGAGTTCTATCATATCTTTAATTCGTGATAGGATTTGCCTTTTGATTACCCTCTACCTCTTCTTATTGAGATGTACCCCTGGACCCTATAAATAGGGCTTTAGACTGATGTATTGTACACACTCATTAATTGATTGATTTACTCTCAGAGAATCAATAAAGCTCTTCTATTTTTTCTCTCTATTTTCTTTCTATAGTTTTTCCTATTTTCTATATTGTAGTTTATGTATTAAGTTTTCTACATTAGTATTACGATTTCGTTGTGCCGACGACGACTCCGCGCCAACAAATTCATAACACTCATACTTTTTTTAAGTTTCTTTCACTCTCCTCTTATTTTTTTCATAATTGAAATTATTTTAATACTTAAAAGAGGCTTCAAAATTTCAGCTCAACAAAAAAACTAGTTATGGGTACAAAATTCTGTTCATTTATAAAAAAGTGAAAGAGGAGTGGAAGAAAGCTAATAGTAGAGTGAGAATATCTCACATTTATAAATAATTTATTTGTATAAAATTCAAGGTGAAAAAGTTTAAATTCAAACACTAAACAATCACTACACTTAATATTAATTGGGATTATTCAATATTGACATTTTATTCATGTAGGATAACTTTAAATAATTTTAAATTTTCATAATTTTTTTATTTAAAAAAAAAATAAATTTGGAACGCCCAACCCTCTTGTGACCTGGTGCAAACCAAAATGTGGATTGAAGGCTTTTTAAAATTTTTTGTTTAATTTTTTAAAAATAATAAAAAATTTTAATATTATTTTATTAATTCTTTAGATTTTTAATTATTAATTTTTTATTTTAAAGTTTTTTTTATTTAATAACAATAATTTAAAATTATTTTAAAATTTGATTACAATCAATTATAATTTTTAAAATCTAAATTTTTTATTTTAATTTTTAAAAATTTAAATAGAAAATAGAACTTAATATCGACACATTAGATGAAAAGATGAATTTTGACTGTCTATTAAATTTTACTATGCAGTGATTATTAAAAAAAATAAAATAAATATCACGTAGTAAATTTATAAATCTTATAAAAGGTTTAAAAGATAAAATTATTTTAAAATATCATATATTAGTAAAGCAGTTCATTTATTAGTAATTATGATATTGATTTTGCTTCTATGGACTGCTTACAACCACTGAACCTTTTTCTTATTCTTGGTTTGAACTATGTAATCTGCAATTATTGTACATACATTCACGGGTGGTGAATGTTAAACTTGCGGCACATTATCCTTTGGTTGCCTCAATTCACGGGTGGTGAATGTTAAACTTGCGCCACATTATCCTTTGGTTGCCTCAGAGATGGATAAGCTCTTAAGGTAAGAACTTTGCAATCGAGGTTTCATTGCATGCTTCATGAACTTTTTACCCGCAATGTCTCTCAATTGGCGAGAACTCTGACCATTCTTGTGAATTTTTTACAAGAATGTAATTCTTTAACGCTTTTGTTCCCTTGTGCGTGCTCGCCCTGGGAGAACCATTGCCTTCAGACGCCCCCAATCTGAGCGAGTCTACTCTTTAACTCTAGAAAGAAAAGAGTTTTAAAAATTTAAATTATGTTATGAAATTAATATTGTGGATGTCCATTATCTGATATCAAAGAGGTAATTCAATATCAGAGTTATAAAGATACTCCAACTATCCAAAAGATAGATGTGAGAGTTATATCATATCTTTCATTAGTGATAGGATTTGTTTTCTGATTACCCTCTACATCTTCTTATTGAGATGTAACCCTGAACCCTATAAATAGGGCTTTAGACTAATGTATTGGATACACTTATTCATTGATTGCTTTACTCTCAGAGAATCAATAAAGCTCTTCTCTTCTTTCTCTCTATTTTCTCTCTATAGTTTTTCCTATTCTCTACATTATAGTTTCTTTATTAAGTTCTCTACATTAGTATTACGATTTCGTTGTGCCGACGACGACTGCGCGCCAACAAATTCATAACACGTTATCAGCACGTGTCTCTACCACCGAAGTTGAGAACTTAATCAAGAGAAAAAAGAGGTATTTTTTTCTACCTTTTGAATTCTCATGACAAACATTTTAAAACTTGTTTTTCTCTCTTGATATTTATAGAACGAATTATATATCATATACACTAGATGCTCAAATTTATTGAGATGTAATGGGTATGGCAGACACCATTATTGAAAATAATGCATCATCATCTCAAAATAGTATAAAAGCCATGTTTTTTCTCTGTCATAATTTCTATAAAGATTTAAAGGTGGAGTATTTTACCATGAAAGATGCACTTATTTTATGAAAGGATCTAAAAGAAAGATTTGACCACCAGAAGATGATCATTCTATCAAAAGCACAATTTACTTTAAATCTGTAAGTAAATGATTTAGAACTAATGGTTATGACCCTAGAAGAGGTCGTAATCATGCTCGAAGCCATGAACATAGACGCGGATATGGTAAGAATAATCCATATAATCATGGCGATCAGAAAATATATGCATCTAGATATATTGGGTTCTGAAGACACCATTTAAGAAATACAAAGCATCAAGGCCACTTGATTACTAGCAAACTGTGAATGAAACATACAATCACTAGAAGATGATTGTTATATAGATGCTAATTATGATTTGTTATAAGTGTGCCTACAATATTTTATGTCTATCAGTATAAAAGTTTCTTTTCTCATGTCTCTAACATGCTCCTGAAGTAGCAATATCGAGAAAAGATTTTTCAGAAATATTTTGAATTTATATTTTCTGAGACTGAATGAGTCATTAATAAAATATATTGATGCTCAACCAAATGTTTTTATGACATTCCCTGAAGCGAATGACATTAGAAATTATAATATATTTATGTATGAGATTTTGGTCGCAACTAGCAGAAATACACTTTGTTCTTATACTATATGAATGACTCACTAAATTCTCAGTGAATAGATACTCACCAGAAGTGAGAAAATAATAAGAAGGAAAAATAGAAAGTAAGAATTCTAACATGTTATTGATGCAATATAAAAGTTTATCACGCACATTTAGTACGTCAAACATGTTATGAATCTCTATTAATTATTGATATTACTTTACTTTCCTGAATTATTGTACTGATAGTAATGATTATTGTATCTATAATATTGATATGGCACATGTGAATGTTGTTAATTATTTTGAATATCCAAAAAGAGTTTTTAACATTTTGAATGTCAATCAAAATTTTGAATTATCAAATTGCTACTTTTCTATTTTATCATCTTGTGATTATTTTTGAACAGTTTTTATACTATATATTTATATTTTAGTATCTGTATATTATTTTAGTTTGTTTTGGATCAAGAATGGTGAAGATACAAATTTGTATAAACAATATTTGTTATTTATTTGGACAAAATTTAAAATATATGTTTAAAGTATAAATGGTAATACAAAGTTCCAGAAGAACTAGTTGATCAATAACTCTAGAAGAGTTAATTGATTAAAAGCTCCAGAAGAGCTACATGATCTTCACCTAATGGTCAATTGTTGTAATGCATCATTATCCATATAGTCTTGTAAAACTTTTGAACATTGATTATATTATCAGTATATCGAGACATTAGATGAATGAACTTTTGAGGCATATGCATTACCATTTTGACATATGTCAATTATAGATACCACTATTCATCTCTCCTTCTTTATATTGCATAGAATTATGAAATTGAGATACAATATTGAGTAAACTTGAAGTTTACTGATAAATAATTTATTAGTTGGCATGACCGGTTGGACCATCCTGGATCATTAAAATACGAAGAATGATTATGAATTTATTATGGAACCAGATGTTTCCTAATATGACGAATTTATAAGTGCTGCTTGTTTTATTTAAAAGTTACCAGTATCACTTGGGGTTGAATGTGTTATTTTGGGATGAATTGGAGAAATTATTAGTTGATGCATCGACAATAGTGATATGTATATTCTTGTTTTTGTAACCTACAATTTGCACAATTTATTAATAATGAGCTCATGTTTTAACATTCTCCCAAAGTCATAATTTGTCATAATAATACTGGTTGTAGTGAGATAAATATTGAACATCCTGCAGAATGTTCATAACTATTAGCACTTATTTCGTATTTTGCCAACACATTTTAATTCTCCTCATAGTAGTTGGTTTGTGGTCAAAAACTAAATATATCATATCCTAAATTTAGAGATGCACTATATATGTTGCTCCACCACAAAGGTAATGAGATGAGTTTTCAAAGATTTTATTAAATATGTTGGGAGCAAATCTCAAGGGAGAGATTCGTATTTTGTTAATTTTGAATAAGTTGCCCCAACATAAAGAGGAGAAAGCATGAGGCTGGATAAATATATAAGTATGTGTCTCATCTTAATCTTCTATTTTGATCCTCATAGAAGATACCTTGAACAAGAAGTTCAAAGGATAATTTATATAGCCAGGTATATTAACTGACCAATATCCGGCAAAGAATGCTCCTATTATATTTGATGTCCCTGAAGATGTTTCACATGGACATAGCACATCAATGATCATTGGGTTATTATTGTAAGATTCATTATATCTATTAAAGGATAGTGAAGAACTATTTGGTCCTGAAGTACCATAACTCTACAATTTAGAGTATGAATACACTTGTCTACGTGCAAGTAGATATCTATTGTAGTTCTTCTCTACCTAATGAATTTTGAGATGCAATTAAGCTTGCCTTTTGATATCTCCTTGAGATAGTTTATCTCGAATATTGAGAAAATCTAACTCCTGTTGAGATGGATATGCAAGGTATAAGTTACCTAGATGATCCACATAAACCATGCATTTATAGGTATGTGTTAATTATAACAACCACATCTTCAACTCATGTTAAAGAAATAGAAATTCATGATGTTGGTTGAGAATATGTGTGATCATGATTAATGTATTCGAGATAAATCTATATCCTCTAAAAATAAATTCCAACTATATTGTTGGATGATAATAGAGTTTGTAATATATCTAAGGAGATACGATAAAGTATATTTTTACTAACGAACTTCATAAGAGATGTGATATTGATGTGAATTGAATTTGATCATTTGATTATTTGACAAATCTATTCACTAAGATCTTACCAATTGCAACATTTTATTGGAAAGCATTGGTTAAGAAATCTCAAAAGATTATCCCATCAGGGGGAGTTAATATGACATAAAGAGTAATGTACTCTTTTTCATTCACTAGACTTTTTCCCACTGAGTTTTTTTTATCTAGTAAGATTTTAACGAGGCATACTCTTATGCAATGGACATCCAAGGGGGAGTATTGTGAAATTAATATTGTGGATATCCATTATCTAATATCAAAGAAGTAATCTAATATCAGAGTTATAAAGATATTCCAACTATCCAAAAGATAGATGTGAGAGTTCTATCATATCTTTTATTAGTGATATGATTTGTCTTCTGATTACCCTCTACCTCTTCTTATTGAGATGTACCCCTGGACCATATAAATAGGGCTTTAGACTGATGTATTGGATACACTTATTCATTGATTGCTTTACTCTCAGAGAATCAATAAAGCTCTTCTCTTCTTTTTCTGTATTTTCTCTCTATAGTTTTTCCTATTCTCTACATTATAGTTTCTTTATTAAGTTCTCTGCATTAATATTACGATTTCGTTGTGCCGACAACGACTGCGCGCCAACAAATTCATAACAAATTAATACTATTTACTTCAAAAATACACATAATTAGTAGTGTCAATATGGGCTGAAGCCCGTGGGCTAGCCCATATATGTAGGCTTGGACTTAGTAAGTCTAAGCCTATTTTAATGTAAATTTTTTTGGCCTGCTTGCAAGCCAGCACAAGCCTAATGCGGGCCAATTTGTATTTTTTAAATTTTTTTAAAAATATTTTTTATTAAAACGTCGTTGTTTTATATATTTAAAATAAAAAACGTATTGATCCGTGGGTCTGCTATAACGGGCCAAAAACTTAGAATTTTTCAGTCCGCATCGCTCCGTTTTAGAGGCATCCTATGACGGGCCGAGCCAGAGCGGGCTTGCCCGTTTGACACATAATTCAGGTCAAACAGTGAATCGTGATTGTTGATTAACAGCCACAAGGAATTTGGTCAGATTTTTTATGTTGAATTAATAATAAAATGAATGAGATACGTACCACAGAAAGAGATAGGAAGGCAAAATATTCACAAAATGGTAAGTTATTCAGCAAAATCCTTCTACATTTAACATTTTGAAAAAAAAATATTTTTTCTAATTTTTGTGATGTCTATATTTGACATTTGTGAGTGATAAGAGAGGATCAAAGTGAAAAAAGAAAGTTAAAAAAAGGAAAAAATGTTTTGAATGGAGTTACAATCCAAACACACCATCAGGCTTTGACAGAAAATAACCAAAAAAAAAAAAAAAAACTGAGGCAGGTGAGGCACCCTGGCTGACGCCGGTTACCATGTGCAATTGATACCTCCTACCAACAAATTTATTCTTTTTTTTACACTTCTTACTCTCATAGACAACCGTGCAAAAACCGTGTTTGGTCGGAATTGAATTGATTCACTCAACTTATATTTAACATTTTTCATTAAAAGAAAAGAAAAAGAAAGATTGGAACTTATTTTATACTCATATGACCAATTAACAGACATGAGAAGTTATCTCTTTTTTTTTTCAAATAACATCGTTAAGTTAAAAAAAATATATATTATTTCTTTCAGTTAAAAATACAGATTCTTTTACAGAGAAAATAAGTGATTAAAATATAAATTGAGCTGTCCAAGGTGGAGCTTTCTTCTTGAGTCTGGGTCGATTGTTGTGGATACCACGGAATACAGATGTACCATGGTGTTGGAGGAGAATCTTATGAAATAACTTGTAATTCAAAGATTCGGAGAGGTAGGAAGGCAAAAATATTCACAAAATGACAAGTTATTTAGCAAAATCCTTCTGCATTTAACATTTTGAAAAAAAAATCTTTTTTCTAATTTTTGTGGTGTCTATATTTGACATTTGTAAGAGATAAGATAGGATCAAAGTGAAAAAAGAAAATTAAAAAAATAAAAAGGGAAAAATGTTTTGAATTGAGTTACAATCCAAACACACCATCAAGCTTTGACAGAAAAAAAAAAAAAAATGAGGCGGATGAACCCACCGTGGGTGACCCCGTTTACCATGTGCAATTGATACCTCCTACCAACAAATTTATTCTTTTTTTTACACTTCTTACTCTCATAGACAACCATACAAAAACCGTGGTCGGTCGGAATCGAATTGATTCGCTCAACTTATATTTCACATTTTTCATTAAAAGAAAAGAAAAAGAAAGATTGGAACTTATTTTATACTCATATGACCAATTAACAGCCTTGAGAAGTTATCTCTCTCTTTTTTTTTTTCAAATAACATCGTTAAGTTAAAGAAAATATATATTATTTTTTAATTATAAATATAGATTCTTTTATAGGAAAAATAAGTGATTAAAATATAAATTTTTATATATTTTAAGGAATATTTGTTATATATTTTTTAATTTTATTCATCTATTTATTTTTCTCTTTTTTCTCTCCTCTCCCATTTATTAAGTGAATAAAATTTACTTTTATCTCAAGAGTTTCTTTAATTTTAAGAATCTTGATTCTTTAAAAAAAACTTAATTCTTGTACATTAGTTTAGAAAAATTTATATTTGTAAATGGAGGGTGTATTAGGTGAATTTAATGCCGCCATTGCCCAAGAGGGTGAGGACTTTTTTTTTTTTTTTTTTGTGGTTTGGGAAATACTAGAATGTTCAAAGTCAAAATGAAAAAGTACATTAACTGGTGAACTAAAACAAGGAAATAAGGTGCCTTGGATCTCCTAAAAGGAAGAAGTTCCATCATAGGCAGATGGCTACTTTTTTCTGTTCTGGTTGAGGGGGACAACTTTTACCTCATCGATTGAACCACAGATTTATAATAATTTTCTGTTACTATATGTTTAAATGCGAATTGGCTAATATGCTCATACCGTTGTTTGTCAGCATGTATGTACGGTATACTTTTCACAATCATTCGATCAAAATTTTTTAATTCAATAGCTATAAAAAAGTAAAGGTATTTTAGTGTGTCTTTTCTTATTCCATTTTCGATCATTGTTCTTTTTCTCATTTATCTCTTTCTTCTCTTTAGAAGATTAATTTTTTTTCTCTCTCATCTATTTTATCTTTTAAATCTCTATCAAAGATTTTTTTTTATCAATCTCCTCTCTTAAATCTCTATTAGATTCTTTTTCTCTTGAATCGCTATTAGATTATTTTTTCTTGAATCTCTGACTTTTTTTTTCTCTCTCCTCCTCTCTCTTCTTTTTGCTATTGTTCTTCCGCTATTAAAGATATTAGATGAAAGATCTATCAGCCAAGCTTCATAAAACACTTACTAATTATAGATAAAGTTTATGATATAAAGAGGTGTGTTGTCAAGAAGAATAGCAGTTTGTTGAATCTTAATACTACTATTGTTGTTAGATGAAAATTTTTATATTATGTATTATCTTTTCTTGGTCTTATCTATTTAACCTTAAAAGATGTGTTCTTGATAATAAAATACCTATTTTTGCTAAAAATTTTATGTACTGATTATTCCATATGTTATAAATAATTATGAATTGTTTATAATAGTTTTGTTGGCTGGCAACCACTGTATACAAGAATGACAACCACGTACAAAGTTTTGACAAGTGAATAATTATTTATTCTTTATTAAATAATTGATCGGTTTAATCTTAAGTTAAAGAATAATTATTCTGTACAATATTAATATATATATATATATATATGTAGCCCACGACCTTAATATCACAATTGAAATTCTCTTATCACCTCATACTTACAAAGTTTCGTAAATAATTATTCTCTTTTAAGTTAACAAGTATTAGAGTAAATAATTATTTACTCCTTATTAAATAATTGATCAAATCAATCCTAAGTTCATGAATAGAGGAATAATTATTCACTTCAAAACTAGTGTTCGACAAGTGAATAATTATTCATTCTTTATTGATTAATTGATTAGTTCAATCCTAAGTCAACGAATAATTATTCACTACTTATCGAATACTCGTCTTCAAGTAAATAATTATTCACTTCTTATTGAGTAATTGATTAGTCAAATCCTAAGTCAACGAATAATTATTCACTTCACAACGAGTATTCGTCAAGTGAATAATTATTCACTTCACGACCAGTATGCGATAAGTGGTGAATAATTATTCACTCTTAAATTAATAATTATTTGAAGTGAATAATTATTCGCTCTTTTATGAATCACTCTTAAGTGAATAATTATTCACTCTTTATTGAATAGTTGAACAGTTCAATCCTAAGTCAATAAATAATGAATAATTATTTACTTCACGACTAGTATTCAACAAATAAATAATTATTCACTTAACGACTAATATTCGACAAGTGAATAATTATTCACTTCACAATGAGTATTCAACAAGTGGTGAATAATTATTCGCAGTATCATAAGAAATTATTCAGTTCATAATATGAATAATTTATTCACTTCATGACGAGCATTCAACAAGTGATAAATTAACACAACACTTTCTTTACCTCTATAAGTAGACTATTAAATATCCAAATAATTTTTTTTTGTTAAAAATTCTATAAAGTTGAAGCTACGAAACATCCCAATGAAAACTTGCAATATTTAACTTGATTTTGACTATAAATGAATATGAAAAAATAAGTTTTGATCTTAAGAGAAAACTCTAAGAGTCATTAAAACCGTTGGATACAAAATAAGATCTTGAGGAGAATGAATCATTTTGTTATTCAATATTTGGTAAAAGTAGTTGAAGAAACATTATATGCCAAGAAAGAAATAATGACTTTTTTAATTTTTAAATATCTCATTGATTTTGACCGCCCAAAATACCCTTCCAATTCCTCAACTGTTAAATCAAAAGGCAATATATCTAATAGTAAGAAAGGTGTCCTCATGTGCTGACAAAAGGGAGTGTCAGTATCGTAACTAGATCGGTTTAAATGGTAAATTTCATTTGGTAAATTAAAGGAAATTTATTAAAGGAAGTAGACGAAAAATTCAAGAGTTGTTGATTTTAGATACAGTGCAACATGTGAATTCTTAATGGGCTGTACACGCAACTAGTTCAGGGTGCACAAACCTGTTTTATAAACAGATGGCATAGGCAGAACATGATCGAGAGATCTGGGTAGAAGCTTCTGTTTCTCAACCCTTCTTCTAGCATCCTTTGCCCAACAAGTAAGCTATTCGGCTCACTTCCTCAAACGCATGTATTGAAGTCCAAAATCAAATAAAGAGTTTACAACAAACTCAGATAAAGAACCTTAGATTGTAAAAAAATCACAAGATTTATTTGGAGATGTTCGAGTAATATTTCAAAAGCCATTGAAAACTAAGTTTTAGAGACCCATTGAATTGAAAAGAAACAAACCAGGAAGGTCAATTTATTGTTGAAACATAAAGAGAGAATCAACCCTAAATCAGATTCAAACCCTATATTTCTCTTAGGAAGAAGAGCAAAACTCCCTGTAGGGATATAAAGTGCGAAAGCGAGATAAATTCAATCAAAGATTATGAGAAATTAAGAATGACAATAAAAATGACACCAAAATTTTTAGGTGGAAAAATCCTCTGTAAATAGAGGCAAAAAACCACTGGCGAGAGAGCCAAAATTTTCACTATAAATTTGTAGAGAGTATAAAATATTTATCTGGACTAGCAAGACAAATAGCCCAAAATAATAATTCTCTACAGAAGAAAAACAAAGTGGAGAATGAAAGAAATAAAGAAAATGAAGGCTTTGTCCGATGCCTTCTACTTGATGATTGCTCTCTTGCTTGCAATTGTTGAGGTGCAAGAGTTGCCTATTTATAGGCAACTCCCGCACCACACTGTCGGCCGAATTCAAAGAATGACAGCTGTGGAGAAGAATTTGGCAGCAGCCATGATGAGCCGCAGAAAATGTCTGAAGCAGTAGCAGCCGAAATCTCTGACGTGCAAAGAGTTTGGCAAGCCTCAATTGTTGACTAATTCAAAGGAAAAAGGTGAGCAGCCCACAAATCTCCACCTTGATCACCTTTGGAAATACTCTCTCGCCATGAAGCCTTATTCAATTTTGAATGATACCAGCTAAGTCCAAGCAATGATCGAACTTAGCGGTTGGAAGTGGTTTGGTTAACATGTCTGCAGGATTTTCAGCTGTGTGAATTTTTTCGACTGTAATATTTCCTGCAGAAATAATATCTCGGATAAAATGGTGCTTAATATCAATATGCTTGGTTTTTGAGTGATGCTTGCTGTTTCTGGTCAAGTGAACATCACTCTGACTGTCGCAGAACACAACAAGAATGTCTTGTTGTAGACCAAGTTCACTTACCAAGCCTCGGAGCCAGATAGCCTCTTTCACTCCTTCAGTTGCAGCAATATACTCTGCTTCAGTGGTGGACAAAGCAGCGATGGCTTGAAGTGATGAATACCAACTGATAGCAGAACCACAAAGTGTAAAAATATAAGATGAAAGTGATCTTCTCCGATCTAAATCACCACCGTAGTCAGTGTCAACATAACCAACTACGCCTCCGGGATCAGCTCTTTGTCTATCAAATACCAAACCAATATCGGAATAGCCCTTCAAATAACGAAGGATCTATTTGACAGCTTTCCAATGTTGCTTGCATGGATTGTGCATGAATCTGCTAACAACGCTAACGGCATAAGCTAAATCAAGCCTGGTACATACCATAGCATACATGAGGCTTCCAACTACATTTGAGTACGGGACATGTGACATGCGTCTCTTGTCCTCCTCTGATTGAGGACACTGCTCAGGTGAAAATTTGAAATGAGCAGCTAACGGAGTACTAACAGCTTTGCAATCCTGCATTCCAAATCTGTCAAACATCTTCATAACATACTTCTTTTGTGATAAGAAAAGTTTACCGATTTGACGATTCCTGTTAATCTCCATTCCAAGAATCTTCTTGGCAGGACCTAAATCTTTCATATCAAATTCACTACTGAGCTGGGCCTTTAACCTGTTGACAAGGTATTTATCTCTTGCAGCAATCAGCATATCATCAACATAGAGTAATAAGTATATGAATGACCCATCAGATGTTTTCTGAAAATAGATGCAATTATCATAACTACTTCTGGAGTAGCCATGTTCAACCATGAAAGAATCAAACCTCTTATACCATTGTCTCAGTGATTGCTTCAAATCATAAAATGACCTTTTGAGGCGACATACATGATCCTCCTTTCCAGGAATAACAAACCCCTCCGGCTGTTGGATATAAATCTCTTCCTCAAGATTACCATGAAGAAAAGCAGTTTTTATATCTAACTGTTCCAGCTCCAAATCATACAAGGCAACTAGAGCAAGCAATATACGAATTGAAGTATGACGAACAACAGGAGAAAATACTTCATTAAAGTCAATACCTTCCTGTTGATCAAAACCTCTGACAACAAATCGTGCTTTGTACCTTGCATTCTCAACACCGGCGATGCCTTCTTTTCTATTAAAGATCCACTTGCAGCTAATGACTCGTTTGCCTTCTGGCAATATCACCAGATCCCAAGTTTCATTCTTGTGAAGACTCTCGACCTCTTCTTGCATTGCAGCAATCCATTTTGTTGAATCGTCACTAGAGATAGCTTCAGAATAATTTCTTGGTTCATCATTGTCTCCTATCTCTTGTGCAGCAACTAATGCATAAGCAATGTTGACAGATTCTGTAACTAGTCTTTGAGTCGGCTTTCTCGGTCTATGTGCTGGAAGTTCCTGAGCCATGGACCACGATTGTGGCAAACCTCGTCGTTGTGGTGGATGTGGCTGTTGTTGACTCCTGTGTTCAGTGATATCATCAATTGTTGTGGTTTGATCATGTTCAGTTGTGGAGGAATTAGGAATATCTTCCTTCAAAACGGGAGCTTCAACCTCAAACTCCACCTTCTTTGGAACATCCTCCTGATCACCTATATCAACAGTATTCTTCCTAGAAGATAGCATAGCATTTTCATTAAAGATTACATCTCGACTATAAAATGATTTGCCAGTTTCAGGGTTATATAAGCGATAGCCTTTCACCCCTTGACCATAGCCTAAGAAAATGCACTTCTTTGCACGAGGCTCCAATTTTCCCTCGTTTACATGTGAATAAGCAGGACACCCAAATAATCTAAAATTAAAATAATCAACAGGGTTACCTGACCAAACTTCTTCTGGAATTTTGCAGTCAATTGCTCTGTTGGGGGAGCGGTTTATCAAATAACATGCAGTCGATGCCGCTTCAGCCCAAAATTGTTTTCCCAAACCTGAATGAGAGAGCATGCAACGAAATTTCTCCAAGATAGTTCTGTTCATCCTTTTTGCAACTCCATTCTGTTGTGGAGTACCTGGAATGGTGAGATGTCTGGCAATACCTTCCTTCTTGCAGAAATCATTGAATTCATTTGAGCAAAACTCAAGTCCATTATCTGTCCTCAGCATTTTTATTTTCTTGCCCGTCTGGTTCTCAATTAAAGCTTTCCACTCTTTAAAGATTGAAAATGCTTCACTCTTTTGTTTGAGAAAATAAATCCAGAGTTTCCGTGAGAAATCATCAATAAGTGTCAACATGTAATGACATTTACCTTTGGAAGGAATTTTTGACGGACCCCAAAGATCTGAATGAATGTAATCCAATGTACCTTTGGTTCTATGAATGGCTTTTGAAAAGCTAACCTTTTTCTGCTTACCAAAAATGCAATGTTCGCAGAAATCAACCTTGCCGGTACAGTGGTTATCAAGATGACCATTCTTCTTGAGGATTTGAATTCCCTTCTCACTCATGTGACCCAATCTGTAATGCCACAACTTGGTGTTATCCCTGTCAGATGAGGCAACAGCTGCAGAACCTGTAACAGTTGAACCTTGCAGCACATACAAACTACCAGATCGATTTGCTTTTAATATCACAAGAGCTCCTTTGGACACTTTTAGAACTCCACCTTCAGCTGAGTACTTACACCCAAGAGATTCTAGGGTGCCTAGAGAAATGAGATTCCATTTCAAATCAGGGACATGTCGGACACCAGTCAAGGTTCTAATAACTCCATCATTTGTTTTGATTTTAATTGTACCTTTACCGACAATTTTGCATTGAGCATCGTTGCCCATCAGGACAAGACCACCATTAACTGATTCATAAGTGGTAAACCAATCTCTGTTAGGAGACATGTGAAAAGTACAACCAGAATCAAGAATCTATTCATTTCTAGACCTTTGTTCAATGTCGGCAGCTACAAAACAATCCCCATCAGATTCGGTCTCAACAATACTAGCTTCGGCAGTTTTTTCGGGTTGTTTTCCTTTACCCTTATTTTCTCTATCTTGCTTATTTTTCAATTTAAAGCATTCAGAGATTTCATGTCCCTTTTCTTGCAATAACGGCAATACTTAGAGTTTTTACCTCTAGACTTTGATTTGGACATATTTTTACCGTTGCTACTTCTTTCCTGGTTCCTTCCTCTTACTACTAATCCTTCACCCGAACTTTCAGAATGAATTTCAAAATCAAAATTTTCTTTGGATAGCAGGTGAGACTTGACATCATCAAAAGACAGGGTAACATAATTACCATACAACATAATTTCTTTGAAGTGTCGATATGAGGGTGGTAGAGAAACAATAAGTAGAACAGCTTTATCCTCATCGTCAACTTTAACATCCAAATTCTCCAAATCAATAATAATGGAATTAAATTCATCAAGGTGAGATTGGATGGGAGTACCTTCAGACATACAGAGAGTAAAGAGTCGCTCCTTTAAACGGAGTTTATTTGCAAGACTTTTGGTCATGTATAAAGACTCCAATTTATTCCATATACCTGATGCAGTTTCCTCGTTGATGACTTCTCGCAACACCTCACGGGATAAACATAATTGGATTATGGACAATGCCTTTTCATCAATCTCATCCCAATCTTCCTCCTTAATAGCTTCTGGATTCTTCAATTTTCCCGCAAGAACTTTCTTTAAACCATTCTGAGTAAGAACGGCTTGCATCTGGACTCGCCAAATAGCGAAACTGATTTTACCGTCAAATTTCTCAATATCGAATTTTGTCGACATGATAAAAATCTCAGTTGAATTTTTTTTGCGCTCTGATACCATTTTGTAGGGATATAGAGTGCGGAAGCGAGATAAATTCAACCAAAGATTATGAGAAATTAAGAATGACAATAAAAATGACACCAAAATTTTTAGGTGGAAAAATCCTCTGTAAATAGAGGCAAAAAACCACCGGCGAGAGAGCCAAAATTTCCACTATAAATTTGTAGAGAGTATAAAATATTTATCTGGACTAACAAGACAAATAGCCCAAAATAATAATTCTCTACAGAAGAAAAACAAAGTGGAGAATGAAAGAAAGAAAGAAAATGAAGGCTTTGTCCGATGCCTTCTGCTTGATGATTGCTCTCTTGCTTGCAATTGTTGAGGTGCAGGAGTTGCCTATTTATAGGCAACTCCCGCACCACACTGTCGGCTGAATTCAAAGAATGGCAGCTGTGGAGAAGAATTTGGCAGCAGCCATGATGAGCCGCAGAAAATGACTGAAGCAGTAGCAGCCGAAATCTCTGACGTGCAAAGAGTTTGGCAAGCCTCAATTGTTGACTAATTCAAAGGAAAAAGGTGAGCAGCCCACACTCCCAAAGTTGCAATTTTCAAAAAACACTTAAAACTATTGAGTTTAGCCCCATAAGGGTTTCTATGTACCTACCAAAGCCTAATCCAACTAAACATAAATCAAATAGTGTTGAAACTCATTCAATTGAATGGTCATTTAGAAGTTTTGAACAAGTCAAATTTAATGAACATACAACAAAACAGCAAAGGCTTTTGAATATTGGGGCTGAGATCCCCTTAGGAACAGAGCATAACAGCAAAATTCCAGCAAAAGAGCTTGACAAGATCAGTTCATTTAGGCTTAGAACCCTCGTTGCTTTGGTGCTGAACAACCTTCAGACAGATTGAAACTTGAGCTATTTTAACCTCATCTTCCATGGCTTCTTTCCTCCATCCATTTGGCATGTACTTTTATCATGTTTGAGTTTCAGGTAGCCTCCAAAACTTGACGAATTCGGCTCTGGAATGTTGGTTAAGTTTTTTTTGGTCGATGCTCTTGGAATGGCTCATACTCCAACTCTTCCTGAGGCCAAGGAGTAGCCATAGCAACTATTGAGTGATCATTTTTGTAATGTGAAACTGAATATTTTAAATTAACAATAGATACTAAAACTTATCCATTTATTACCATTCATCATTCTTAAACTTTTTCCTTATAGGACGAGTACCGAAACATTATGTGAAGTTGAGGCATTCAATTTTGCCCTTGAAGATGTTCTTATTAGATTATGATTAATATCTCTATTTTGTAATATCCATTAATTTAAACTCAATTCCAAAGTATTTAATGATTTGCTAGTGTGTTAAATCATATTTTCTTTTTCCAATTTTTGCCTTACATCTATTTGTCATTGTTGTTCCCAACTTTTCGCAACCCTTATCAACAATGAACAATCATGATGTGGTTCGGGCTACCATGAGGTTCAAGGATTCATTACAACTGCCTATTGACCCAATTATCATATTCAGGGCAAAGAGATTTAAGGATACTTTACAATGATTTATATCAAGATGGCTTTTGGAGATATTAATTAAAGACGAAGAAAGTTTGGTTAGCTTCTAAAAGGCTTAAGTTTTAAGAAATATTGTTACCTAAAAATTGGAGAATTTAAAGAGAAGAATGGGCTTGAGCTTGTAATAAATTAGCTCAGCAGCCATAAATATTTCTTGATATTTTTGCCAATTTTAAATAGTCTTTAGTCCTAATCAAATAAGGAAGTTGTCAAAACTGAAATTCTATTCATTTTGGGTAATTGTTATAGTTCGAAAATCCTAGCATCATTTTAATTTCTCGTTTTCCAAGAAGCCTAAAACACTACAAGAAAATTTACCATCAGTGAGCAAAGAAATTTGTCGCCAAAACTCTCTTTTTTGTTGCCAAGGACTTTTGCTTTAATAAAAAAAATTAAAAATCATTATTGTTCAAAAATTTCTGCAACCCGTATCAACGAATAGCGTGGCAATAGATGAACAATCAATTTACTAACTAAGCATGCCGTCCATTTTTACTAAAAAGCAAGAAAAATATGCGTCGATGGGAATAAGAAAAAAAATGTAGGTTCTGAAAATCCTTGCAAAAGACAGAAGGATTTTAAGGAAATATAATCTGAATTTTACTAAGCAAAATATCTTCTTGCACATGAACTGCTCTAATTGAAACTTACCATAAATTGCTTCTTATGAACTTATCATGTGCTTTGACATTGTAGGAACTACTTGGAGATCGAATCATGCAAAAGAAAGAGATGATAAGATCCAAGTACATCACCATGAAGAGAGAGATAGAGGCTGCTTCAAATGATGTGAGAAGGGGTTCTCCATCTCCAGGAAAACTGAGAAAGTATGTTGATGCAGTTCCCAAATTGCTAGCATTGGGTGCCTTTGCATAGAAATGCTAGTAACTGTGCCTTGATAATTACCAAGCAAGCTACCTGTTGACCGGTTCGAATCCTCTCCCCATCATACCTCCTACCAATATAATATTGTCATATAATTATAAGAAAATTTTAAAGAAATATAAAATTCTAAAAAAAAACAAGAGAACCTTAAAAGAAATTGAGTAACATGAATTTTATTAAAATAGTATAGAAGTAAATGCTAATAACTTTTAAAAAATTACACTAGTAAATATACAATTTACAAGATTTTATTGTCAACAAAAAATTAATATTGATTTTATTAAAAAATTCTTTTGCAATAGAAACTTTAGGGTTTAATAATTTTGTAATTGAAATTTTTTTCCTTTTTCAATAAATAAAATTTTCAAAATATTAATAATTTTCTATTCCAAAGTAAAAAAGTTATATTTTATAACAAATTTTTTATTTTGAATTTTTTCATAATGTATTTTATTAAAATTAGAAAAATTTGGTTAAATGTGTTTCCACATGTAATTGACTCTGCTTTAAAAGCGTATATCTCTTAATAATATATTTTTCTTTTCCTGTCAAAAAGAAAAAGAAAGAAAACACTTAAGAATAATTGGGAAACTTTTGATTTTCTTTAGCATAATTCTCTTGAAATTTAACAAATATCGGTGAATTTCGCACTACCATTCGAATATTTATTTATTTATTTTTCCTTCTTATGTCACTTAGACACAAAGTTTGCGATTCTAAAACGGGAACAAAACACGATTTCCTCTTTATACAATAAAATCCCCAATTGACATAAGACAACCAAATAGCTTCACACTTTGGCATAGTATCTGTAAGGCATTTCAGCGCTGAACACAAACCTTGAATTGGTAGGTTTGTTTCTCTTCTTGTCAAAGGTTCCAAAGATTGACTCTGATAAAGATGAGTGCAATTTACTTCGAAATCTTTAGTTTACTTCCATTTTACACGTAATTTAGCTGTAAACACGCTTTAACGACATTTCAATGTGGACTTGCGGAAGTTCAAGACCGCAATGACCGTGAAAGCAACCCCTCAATTAATATTTCTTCCGTCCAAGAATAAATGTTTACTCTTATATTCATTCTATACTTGTTTTCTTTCAATTTGAGTATTATTTTATAATTCTTTTTATATATATTAAAATATTAATTAAATTGATTGGTTTGTTATTAATTAAATACACATAGACATGTGGTGGTTCTTAGTACAATTTGGAAAGGGCTTTGATGTAACGTAAAAGACCCTTTCTTCTTCTTTTTTTTCGAGGGGAAACTTGTGAAAGATCCCACAGTTGAACTCTATATAAACAGCATTTTTGCATGCCATAAGGACATCTGAAGGCTCATACATATCCCATTTCACAGTTTATATCAAACACTCAAAGATGGAGAGAGGTGGGATAGTTCTCTTTTCCCTTATGTTTCTTGCAATGAGCTTGCAGATCGGTCTTCTCCGAGCGGCGGTGACGCTGCCACCGGAGGACATCCCCGGCCTAACACGCCATTTCTACAAGAAGCTAAATACCTGCGAAAACGTGGAGGCGTTTGTGAAGCATCAGGTGACTTTGTTCTGGAACCACGACAAGAATCTAACTGCCAAACTGTTCAAGTTGCTGTATGCAGATTGCATGCCCAATGTACGTTCTTCCTATTCTTTTATCTCTTCTGCGCGTTCTTCTATTAGTTAAAATGCATCTTACTAAATATGGAAGTTATGCTTTAAATTTATATTTTCGATTTTTTTGTCCAACCAAAACTAAATCGCATCCAAATTAAGCATAGCTGACAACTAATTGTCTGAATAATTCTTAAAAGAAAGAAAAATAGAGCCTCGATTTTTGAAGGGCTTATCATCGATTCAAGGAATATTTTAAGTATTTATGACATTTATTACTACCTCTGCTTAAGTTCTCGAGCTAAAATTAAGCCTTCCTATCCGGCTCGTTTCATGCGCCCAGGCGAAAATTAAGTAGGGGTACTTTCAAGAAAGCTTGAATAGGTTATTTTTACGTTTACGTTCATTAATTTTCTGTCTTAATAAAATGTTCATATTATTTTTATCTTCTTAACATCAGTTATGTCTTTCCTACCATATGAATCCAAAGCTGCTAATGAAGAGTAATTTAAAAAAAAAATTGTCAGAGTTTGATCCCAAATTAAAATATCCTGATGTATCGGAGACATAACTTTTGTCACTAAGCTAAAGAGAGTGGTCAATTTCTTTATCGGATTTTGAGATATTTCACATTTTTCTCATAAATGCCAAAATGGGAATTGATTTTAAATGAATTCTACGAAATTCAGGGTTGTGATGCATCAATTCTCTTGGAGGGTCCAAATGCAGAAAAACATGCACCTGAAAATTCAGGTCTTGGAGAAAGAGTATTTGAAATCATTGACAAAATCAAGACCGTGCTGGAAATCAGATGTCCCAGAGCCGTCTCTTGTACCGATATTCTTATGCTTGCAGCTAGAGATGCTGCTTATCTGGTAAAATCTCCAGATTTTTTTGAACATTTGAAATCGTTCCTTCATGAGTCTTGAGTCTTTGTAGAATAAAATCTTTGAAATGTAGTACTCTCTCCGTTATATTTCTAATCCTTTTCTTACAATATTAAAATATTAAAAAATGTTTAACACTTTTATATACTATCAATTAATCATTATTTTAATTATATATTATTTTTATATATTTAAATTTGATATAATATTCTTGATAACCCATATAAATTTTTATCATATTATTTTTTTTATAATATAATTTAAACTTTTATAAAAAACTTCGCATCCGACTAAACAAACAGCTATCAATAGAAATAGAATGGAGAAAGTATCTTCTCAGAATATAGAACTTACAATATAAACTTTAGTATAAAACTTTTAAAATTTCTGATCCATAAAAGCCCGATTTATAACAGAACTTCTCGAGTTTTGTAGTTATGGGAGGACAGTTTCATTTATTCAAGTTCCAACAATTGCAGGCTGGTGCACCATCATATCCTGTGTTCTTAGGAAGAAGAGATGGGGTGGAATCAAATGCAGGCTGGATTGACTATCCCTCACCTTCAGCATCTTTTGAATCAGGACTGGCATACTTCAATTCTAAAGGCTTAGATCAACAGGATTATGTTACACTGTTAGGTAAAAGTTGCAACGTTTTAAAATGGATTAAGAAGAATATATAACATTCATACTTCTTCATTTCTAGCACACTTTAAACATGCATTCTCTTCAAGTGCAAAACACAAGAAAACATGAAAGTATAACATCTTTCTCAGTCATAACACAGCAAAGATCTAATGATTTTTCTCTGACAATTCTTTCTGCTGCTTCAGGAGCACATACAATGGGAAGAACACATTGCAAACACATTCGTGACCGACTCTATAATTTCCAGAACACAGGCAAACCAGATCCCAGCATGGATAAATCGCTGTTAAAAGCACTTAGAAAGAAATGTCCAGCCAATTTAAAGAAGGGCCGGGAAGATCCACTAGTCTATTTGAACCCCAAAAATGGTCCCCAATACAGGTTCACCAATTCCTACTACTCCAATGTACTATCACATCAATCCGTTCTTGGTATCGATCAGCAGCTATTGAAGGGAAATTACACATTGGTTGACGAGTATAGCAAGTACTTTGAACAGTTCCGCAGGATGTTTGCTCTATCAATAAACAGGATGGGAGGTCTTAAAGTGTTGACTGGAAAGAAGGGGGAAATTCGCCAAAATTGCCGTTTTGCAAATAAGAACAATCCCAGCATCAATTAGGCCAGACTCATCATGTAACTGAGAAATCAAAGAGTAGTATGGTCCCACGTTTGCATATTGCTTTGCCTATAGCAAGGAGATTAAATGTTATCATTTTTGTACTATGTGCTTTACATAAGGTGAACAACAATAATTAATTAATGAGAGATACTCAATTGAGAATATATTGCTCATCATTTATGTCTTGGTAAGTCATTATCAAAGGAAACCTCTATAGTTACTTCATCAACCAAATATATCTTTTCCCTGAGATGACAGATCTACATCTGATAGACAGGTTCTATATATATTTGACATTCTCCAAAAATAGGTAATCAATATGAATTTCCTTTGTCCTAACCTGCAAGAAGTGTTCATGAACAGGCCCGAATTGAGCTTATTTTCTGCTTCACCATCCTGAAAACAAGCAAAAAGCACCGTAGATTAGAAAACTTCGAGTAATTGCTAAAACTCAACAGTAGGTAATGAAAAATGTAAATTAACCACATCAATTGTTGAAATATGATTAAAACAGTTCTGGAGTTATATGTGCTAATATACTAATACATGTGCAAGTTTAGAACTCAATCGAAAAATGGTTAATTGCTCAATCAGATTTGATTGGAAAAGAGATAATAGAAATTGGCGGTTGGAGAAATGTCTATTTTGGCAATTTTAATTTACAGCAAGTCTGATAACAGAAAAGAGAGGGAAAAAAAATACTAATACACTGCAACAAGTGATGCTGTAGCTAAGACAAATTGTAACTTAAAAAGAAAAACAATTACGACCATAAGCAATCAAGTAAAAAAACAAAAATTCAATTCGTGTTATCCACCAAAGTTCACAAGAGTCAGAATCATATCCCTTGATGGTAAAGGCAGAATTCTGGAACTCCAAAATTGATGCGTGCTAGAGTTGCAAACTTTTACAGGATTATATATGATGATGTTTGCCACTATTGGTTTGCTTTCACATATAGTTTTGGAGAGAAAAATAGAAAGCAACAGGAAATTGGCAAAGTTCAATGAAGCCAAATGCTAAGTTCATCTTCCAAAAGTCACAGAGTTGAACCAGTGGCAATGAGCATGATTCAGCTTTACCAGTATCCAAACTGTAACGCTGTTGCTTTTTGCTTCTGCTTCTCGTTTACACATGTATTGAATGTTTTTTTCCGTCTTAAATGATAAGTTTCTAAAAGAAGGAAAAGTGGGAAAAAAGCTGTGAACCATTGTTGAAACAAAGCAAAAGACCTTCAGCAGAAACACTTGGTTTTGAATTGTAGTTGGAACTAGGGGAGCAGCATCCCCAAAACTTTTTCATTCAGAATGGGAAACTAGATATTATCATTTTGCTGGAGACCAGAGTGCCAAGTCACAAGGCCAAACACATGGCCTCCTTTGGAGGATTTGATGGATTTGTTGCTGCAGAGGCAAACGGATTCGCAGGAGGCATTTGGTGCTTCTGGAGGAAGAACCAAATTATTACGGAAACTATAGCCTGCAATGACCAGGTTATAACCTTAGCAGCCATAAAAGAGAACTCGGTTGATTGGGTTTTATTGGCAGTTTATGCCTCACCGGTGGCAGTGATAGGGAAGAAATCTGGGCCTATATACATTCGAATACTGGGGGGTTGTATCGCATTGCCATGGCTCCTTCTAGGAGACTTTAACCAAGTACGAAGTGAGGAAGAAAAGACAGGAGGTTCAAACCATTGGCACTAAAAAGCAGGAGTATTTTGGGAGATAATTGAGGATTGCGACTTGATACTCTTGGGCTTTTCCAGATCTGGCTTCACCTGGACAAACTGCAGGATTAGGGACGAGAATATCATGGAATGGCAGGATGGGGGATTTTGCAACAGAGCATGGAATGCCAAATTTACCCAAACAAGCTTGGCGCATCTTCCACGAACTCATTCGGATCTCCATCCTTTAATGGTGAACCGAGAAGGGTTGCACTCGAAACAGAAGAATGAAAAACCAATCCAGTTATTAGCAGCATTGATGGAGCACAATGGTTTTTAAGGACTTATTGGAATAAGCCTCGAACAACAATGACGAGTCACAGCAAAAGAGAACTGAAAATTTTGCATGGAAGGTGAAGAGATGGAAGAGGGAAGTCTTTGGAAATATCTTCCACAGAAAGAAAAGATGTCTAGCAAGACTAAGAGGAATCCAAACACAACTAGCTTTGGGAAAGTCTGACTACCTAGTGAAGTTGGAAAAGGAGCTGATCAAGGAATTCAACAACATTCTCAAGCAGCAGGAGATGTTGTGCCCACAAAAGTTGAGGATCAACTGGCCAAGAGATGGGGAAATGAACACTCAATTTTCTCATGCTACTACGACCATTCGACAGAGAAGAAGTAGAGTCACTAGACTTTAAAGACCAAGAAGGTAACTGGACAGAAGACTACATATCCCAGAAACTTTTATATTAAGCTTTACAAGGAGCAGCAGCCTAACCCAGACAGCAGCACTATACAATTTCCTCCGCTATCACATGCAGATAGATGTTTACTCAACAGACCTGTGTCAAAACTTGAAATAAAGGCAGCAGTGTTTCAGATGGCTGGTGAAGCCCTGGGCTAGATGGACTTCCCCCAGGCTTCTTCAAGAGAAAATGGGACGTATTGGAAAATCACTAGTAGAATTTCTGAAAAAAGCTTTTGCCAAATGCAGATTTCCAGAAACCATGAATGCAACTCTTATTTCTCTTATTCTAAAATGAGAAAGTTCAGAAACCATGGTTCACTTCAGACCCATAGCTATGTGTAATGTGATAGTTAAAGTCATCACCAAAGTGATTGCGAATAGATTGAAGCCGATAATGGACTAGTTAGTTAGTGGCAACCATTCCAGTTTCATCCCTGGAAGACAGTCACCAGACAATAGGTAATCATCCAAGGGCTGATACATAGGATGAGAGGAAATCGGGAAGGAACAGCAGCATAGCCATCAAAGTGGATCTAGAAAAAGCACGACAGGGTTAATAGGAATTTTCTGAGAAGAGTTGTTTCTGCTGCTGGCTTCTCGCGGGAAGTAGCAGAGTTGATTATGTTTTGTGTCCAGTCCCCCAACCTTACAGTTCTGTGAAACGGTGAGAAACGGGAACCTTTCACCCACCAAAGAGGTTTTGAAGCAAGGGGGCTCCTTTTCCCCTTACCTCTTTGAGTTATGCAGGGAAGCCTTAGGTCAGAAAATCAGTGAAGCAATGGGGAAAGCATTCAAGGCATCAAGAAGTGGTCCAAAGATTTCTCATCTTTTCTTTGCAGACGACTTGCTGCTATTCAGGGAAGCATCGAACGCACAGGTTAATTTAATGGCTGGAATTATGTGAGCTTTTTGTGAGGAAAGTTGGCAAAAGGTGAATGCCCAAAAATAAAAGATGTTTGTAAGCAGAAACACCTCCCCTGAACTGGCCAAAGCCATCAGTGACGAACTGGGGATCCCAATTATGTAAGACCTGGGCGTCTATTTAGGAATGCCGATTGTGCATGGACAGGCCTCTAAAATTTATATGCTTTCCACACTCTAGAAGTGGGACGAAGACTTAGTGGCTGGAAGAGCAGGAAAATGTCCAAGGCAGCAATATGCATCCTAATTCAAGCGGTCACCTCAGCAATTTCATATTATGCTATGCACACAGCCAGGCTCCCTGCTGTCATTGTGAGAGGCTGAATAGAAGTTTTTACTCGGGAGAAGAAGAAGGCCAGCAAAAGATTCATACAGTAGCATGAGAAACTTTATCCCAAGGAAAGTAAAGCGGCAGCCTGGGATTCAAGAATTTAAAATTGATGAATCAGGCCCTATTCGCCAAACTCTGTGGGAGGATATTATCCCAATTGGACTGGCTTTGGGCGCAGGTACTATGGAAGAAATATGGTTCGCCATTGGATGATCAGAACTGCAATGGCAACATTTCACACTTGTGGAGGAGAATTCTCTGGGGAGCAATGGCCCTCAAACAGATGATCACCACTAATCAAGGGGAAAAACTGGTAAGATACACAAAAAGATAAGTGGGGAAGGACATAATGTGGAGGATGGAGCGTTAAGAGATTATGGAAACTCAAGGGTCCGCAGAGATCAACCTCGCACTCTGGACCCTCAAACATGGTAAGTTGGCTACTATTGAATTGCTCTATGGCAGACGTAGTCTACCCAGACCAGTTTGCAACATATGCAATTTGGATATTGAAACCCCATTACACGCAATCTGCGACTGTCCTTGGAGCGATAGGATGTGGAGATGGATAGTTTGCAGGAGCAAATGGAGGCAATTCAAGGCTCAGACCAACCAATCCAAATGGGTAGATGAAAGCCTAACACAGAATTTTGGATTAGATGAAGAAGGAAACAATTGGAAACTTCTGTTTAGAGAAATAGTTGATCGAATTTGGGGATGGAGGAACCTGAAAACTCACTCGGAGAACTGGGAAGAGCCACCTGTGGGTATAATGATCACATTCTACGTAGATTTAGGGAACTAATCTCAGCTGTAAAAAAATTGCAGATAGCACTGATACTAATAGGACTAACAATCTTGGTCCTGTTTGATTTTGTGGTCTGTGAATTTTGGAAGGAATATTTTGTAACACTGGAATGTACATTGATTTACTGCAATGAAGATGATCCCCCTTTCAGACCAAAAGCAAAAGACGTTCAACAGGTTTGGTCCTTTGGATCTGTAGACACAAGTCATCTATGTAGAACACAAAAATGAAAAAGACAAAAAAGGCATCCTAAAATATGAAAAGATTTCAAACCAATAAGCCTATCTTTCTTATTAGGTTATGGTTTTTTCTCCCCCTTATAGGAAAAAGAAAAAAACTCTAGGTCTTGGATCACTTTTTCTGTATGTAACAATTCAGAAAGAATTATTTATGTTAATATGTTTTAAAAAATAAAATTTCTTGCGGCAAGATATTATAGTGAATGTCTCCTGCAATAGGCAGCAAAATAAAGCAGAAGTCAAGAGGCTTATTGGGAAGCCTTGACAGCCTAATGAAGTGAAGAACAAAGGGCTTGCTGAGAAGACGAATCAGGAACACAGTGAAGAAAGAAGTTACCATGTTTCAGTATTTTGTAGAAAATGAGATTGTCCCAGAAACTCCTAAAAACACCAAAAGTAGTAGAATCAAAATTCTTCGAAAAAATTCCCCACAGAGATCATAAAGCTCTTTTATAAACTAAATCTTTCATAAAAACTCTTTTTATGGGAACCAAAACCATGCTTTTGGACCTCCCAATATTATATAGTCATGACACATTGTTCATCAACATCCAAGAAGGTTCCTGTGCCAGTAGATAATTTTAAGGCAGAAAGAGCAACAAAAAGTTGCACAACGACAACTCCCTACATAGTAATCAGCTAACAACTCCTAACACAAGAAATACCCACGGCAAACCTAAAGTTAAAGCTGAAAATGTCTAAGTGATTCAGGTATCTTATGGTTCAATATCTTTCTAGATTGGTTGTGTCAGCTAACAAAGATTGTTGGAATTGTTCCTTGGGATTGAAGTAGCTCAATCTATACATAGCAGAAGCATTTCAAAAAGGAAGTACACACTAAATATTCTCAAGGAAACTGGGATGCTTGACTTTAGACATGTGGACACTCTGATGGATTCAAATGCTAAACTTCTATCTAAACAGGGGAGCTATTACAAGATAACGGTAAGTATCCAGACTGGTGGCAAATTTGAGTTACTTACTCCCCCATACATCTCATTTGCTGTGAGCATCTTTTGTAAGTTACTTGATTCGCCATGTTATAGTCATCAGACTGCTGTATTTCTTACCTTCAGAGACATCAAAAGATCTCTAGGAAAAGGGCTACTATTTGAAGATAAAAGGCTTACTCAAGTTGCTGGATATATGGAAGATTATTGGGCTGGCAGTACCTTATACAGATGTTCAACTTCTGGTTATTGTGTTTTATTTGGCAGCAATATAATCTCTTGGAAAACCAAGAAACAAAGTGCGGTCTCGTGTTCTTTGCAAAACCTGAATATATAGGTTTGTAGCTCTTGGAACTTTTAAACTGATTTGGTTGAGTTTATCTTTTACATATATAATGGAGATTCCTGGGAACCAAGAGTACAATCTTGTACAATATCATACAGAGTCTAATAATATACATAATATCTACAATTTCTTATCTACAATATCTAAGACAACTGATACCAGAAAACAAAATAGAGGAACTCAATACCCTTCAGAGTTTCAATTACAAAAAACGAAACTGTATTATCCCAGTCCTGTTGAAAAATTGTCTTTTAGATTATTCCATCTAGTGCTTCTTTTGTTATCTTCTGGAAGAGAAACATCACAAACTCCATTAGAAAAAAAATTTAGAAGTTAAACTATGCATATCAAGCATCTTAGTGGCCCATACTCCTAATATCTGAACCCAAACCAAGCCAGAAAGAAAATAATGAAACTCAATAGCATTCAAGACTACAATGACAAAAGAGAAAGAAGCCGATAATGCCCCTGCTATATTGAGGAATAGATATTGGTCAAGTGCCAGAAAATAAATAAAAAGCTCAAGGAAGTTATGTTGTTCAAACAACCACAGAGGTACCTAGTTTAACACTTCTAATTGGACGGCAGAGACATAACAAATTAGCATATTTAGAACAGAAAAATATCTCTATGATGCAGTATGAATCTTGGATTATCAAAGTAATAACTGGATTTCAAGTTCAATCCTACATGTACTTTTAAAAGAGAAAATGGAAATAGAGTAATTTCTTCCCTGCCAAAAGCATTATAGCAAATTCTGAAGCAGTAGGATAGAAGAAAGCAGATTACCTTTGAACAGAGTTGGACAAAGTCTGGTAATAAAGCAGGCAGATTTGCCTTCAAATTCCACAAGCACTTTGCTAAAAGTTCCCCAGAAGATACAATGCCTCTATACAAAGCAGCTACCAGATCTACAAACTGAGAATTGTGAAAACTCTAGTTGCGACCATAATGCTCATTGATTTATCCGACAAGATAAAAATCTACTCGAGAATCCGAACTGCTGGGCTACTACTCCTGACAATCTGAATCAAATAGGACTAAATCTTGTAAACATACATATGAAGCAGCATTTTAGTCAGATTTTTCTAAGAACTACCATCAGATATGATAAGTGAATTTCCTTTAAAATGAAGCAAATCATAAGTATCTCAAATCCATTGGTTGATTGGAAAGCAACAGTAAAATGTCGCACAAAGAAAAGGACTATAACTTGGCAAAGGCACAGAAAGAACAAAGCAATAATGATGAAATATGTGTTGGATGCAAATGAACAATGTAATTGCAATTGCATCAAAACATTATCAGCAGAGGATAGCGGATACACTGAAATTGTTCGCACCGGTGAGCTTATAAGTGAAATCCTCGATTAGTTCAAGTGGAAACATTGCCAAGCAAAATACACCCAAAAAAATAGATAAAATAAATGAACATAACCTTGTAGAAGTATTTCTTCCGCAGTTTGATAGCTGTACGTATGCATCTCTTCACTCTTATCTTTAACATGTTATCATTAAATATCTGCAGAAATGATTAATTTAAATAAAGAATAACAAGCACACCACAACTATCATCCCATGAACACATCTTAGGAAAGAGCATGAAACGTTTCTGTTCTGAGAGAGAGAAGGGGTAGAAGGTGATAGGAGGGAAGAGAGGGAAAGCATATCACATTATAATCAGCATAGGGAATTATCTGAAAAAAAATTAGACAGCAACAAAACCCTCACCACCAGGGACATTTAACATGGCAGACAAGCAAGAATGGAAAGAACATTGCAGTACAATATGTGCGGGGAATTTATTTATTTATTTGAGTAAGTTGTAAGGAATTATCTAGAGAAAGCTAGCCAGGAAGAAACCCTCACCAGGGACATTTAACATGACAGACAGACAAGAAAAGATATACTCCCATGAGAGGAAAAACGACTGGGGCAAATTGTACAGAAGATTGTGGGGAAAGCTATGAAATGAATGACCAACTACAATATGAGAGAGCATGAATCTCTTAATCAAGACAAGAAAGCAGCCAAAAATCATTTTTCAACATGAAAGAACAAATTGCACCACAAGTAATTTGCAGAAGATTAGAGAGGTACACAAGGATGGTGCAATCTGCAAGGCCTTTGAGTTACTCATAAGCATAAGCATAATCCACCTGCCTTTATCAGATCATCTATTGAACGTGTTTCTCTAATAATTTTCTGACGGTTCATGATAAGAACTGCTGCCACACAAAAAACAGGTAGTTCATCATCACCATTTCCAGTTGTTGACATTGCAGTGCCAATGTGCACGCAGTCATTTTTCGACCAAAAACTTTTTGCCAACCCACAAAATGGATGAACTGATGCAGATTTCATCAAAGTGTTGTCAGAGACAGAGTGCACCAGGTTTCCTTTTTTGGACAAAGAACCACTCTTCAAATCATTATCATTATTCTCAATGGTTTCCTGTACAATTTCTGCTCCACAGTTCCTTGGAATCTGTACGACTAACAGTTCTGGACAGTTTGTCTCCAGATGGCCAGCCAGACTTTCATCAAAATCAGCAGCCCAAATCATCTTCAATGTCAACAAAGAAGTGAACCAAATATTTATGCTTACTCAAAGTTTGTAGATGAACAAAACCACTTGATCATATAAAGCAAAAACACTGAATCAAAGAGGAAATATTAAATGATAAAAACTAAAGTTAATCTGCAGTACATTTTATATATTTGAATCATAACTTCTGAAAGATTTCAGAAGTAACGGATTGTTATTCTTCAATAATAATTAAAAATAAGAATGGATCAGGTTTAGGCTATTCTACTACCAAAATAAAAAAGATGTTTCTAGGAAATTTACAACAAAATAATAGAGAGCAACAAGCTTTAATTTACCCGAATTACCCTTTCTTTGAGTATAATAGAGATTAACTACTATAAATGAGGGGGTTGAAAGATAATACTTGCGAAGATACTCTTGGACGTGCCTCTCCACCCCGGCAACCCCCAAAACAAACAAACAAATAAATAAATAAAATAAAAAAATGAGTCAGCAGCTATGCTTATGAATAAAAGTGGGGGAAATATGCAAAACAAGTTATAAACAACTGTTGGTAGAGTGAAAACAATATATAAAAATTTGCAGGAAAAAACTCTATTGGAATGATTTGCAATTATTTAAGGCATCTAAAACATCTTTGCATTTCTTCCTTAACATCATTGAAAGATTCATATATGTTACTGCAAGTATATGATACAAAATCTAGATGGAAAACAACAGTTTTTTAGAAAGGCATAACAACTCAATTTTGAGAAGGATTTACAGGATACTTCATGTTTCTCGATCACACTCTACCCCATACACAATTTCTTATTATTTTTTCCATCGCCTTTTTCTTGAAAATTTTAACTAAGATGAATGGTTTTAGGTTGGTCGTTCTATGGTATGATATGGAGTTGAAAATATTCAAAAACTACTATACTGAGGTTTCCTTCCATCAAAATCCAATGTCAATGAGGTAGCAGTAAAGGATAAAATTAAATGCGAGCATACAAGGAAATATAGAGAACATGTGGCTCTGTACTTGAGACATTAAAAATTGCAGGTCAAGAATGAGAGTGACTAATATTTTCTTTTTTCATCTAAAAAACAAAAACTTCAGAATGTCATTTTCTCTCTCTTGGAGAAAAACACAGGATACTTTAATATATCATAAAAGTTCCTCACGAATATTAGAATATCTTTTTATAATCTGATTTCAGCGGGGGAAATATAGAGCATGTACTCAGCAACTGCTAAGACTTATCAGCTGAAATACATTTGATGGTTTTGCCCTTCTGTTCAAGTCAAGCAAATGTTAAAGCTACGTTGACATTTAGTTCACTCTGTCACATAGCCATAAAATGCCACATCCCCTCTGCATATGCTAACTAAAATAATGAGTTAAAATTGACCGAGCACAAACCTCCCACATACATAGGGCCTCGTTGAAAGACAACTCCCTACGGAAAAGTACTAGCAGCATACGGAAGGCAAAATGCAGGCTCTCAGCACCTACGTGTGACAGGTGAGAAAACATTTCTCTATCTGTAAGCTCCAAGATATGCCATAGTGCTTGCAACTGCTTCATGACACCAGTCGGGCCTTCCATTTGAAAGTTTTCGTGCTGAAAATCAAAAGCAACAGATAATAGAAGCAGGAATGTATGATAAACAAAAGATACATGTAAAGGGAAGCCCATATTTAGAGATACCATTCTCCTTAGAAGCATCTCGAAGCACCAAAAAGCATCAGCATTATCTTCAAAGAGAACAACAAAAGGAGAGAGCAAATCACTCATACCTATAAATAAATTTCAGCATGAGATGCAAAAGAAAAACATAATCAGAAAGTCTCCAAGGGAAAGGTACACCACCTTGACAATAACCTGTTGCAGGATCAACCCATGCATAAACAGCAAGAATGTCAGACATTCTAGCCAAATTTTTTGAGTCTTCGTAAAATTCAAGATGACTGTCTGTTCGAACTACATCAACAACTAGAAAGAGGCGGGAAAGAATAAGGCTCTTTCAGACCATAAAACACCATAAAACATGAGTATTATGTCAAACAAGAGAAGTATATTCTTGTCTGCAGAAGGATTCCTACTTGCGCTTTACCTATTCGATGTAGAGTCCAAAGCCATTCAGATACTCTGTCTTCGCTGGCAGTTCCCCCTTGAGAGCGGGTTGGATTTGTAGCAGGAGATTTTGGTGCATCAGATATTTTAAGTCTATTAAACATTTCTGATTCATATACTAGGTTACCAGACCTTGACAGTGGATCGTGTCCATCTGAGCAAACCATTTCTATTTCAGAATGTCTATTGGAACATTGTAAATCATTATAAGGTGCAGAATTATCTGATTCAACAACTAGATCTGCATTGTTACTAATTCGAAAACTGTGCATGTGCTCATCTCCAAATCTTAATCTACAACGTGTTGAAAGTCCATCATCAAGTGACCTGCATCCTTTTCTATCCTTCCTTCTTTTCTCAAAAAGATCCGTAACAGGTAACGGAGGAAAATCTAGATGACTTTCAGTTCCATAATTTGATTCACATGCTTCATTCCCATGCTTCAGGGAACTGCAGTTGTAAGGAACAGAAGCAGGGGAAGCAGGCT
Source organism: Rauvolfia tetraphylla (assembly GCA_030512225.1). Classification (NCBI taxonomy): domain Eukaryota; kingdom Viridiplantae; phylum Streptophyta; class Magnoliopsida; order Gentianales; family Apocynaceae; genus Rauvolfia; species Rauvolfia tetraphylla. Next base: position 779,835 of record JAJQKT010000053.1, read on the forward strand.
GCATACAGGAAAAGTCATGTACTGCTCCATCTCTACTTTTATTTACACTGGCAAGATCACCAGAATCACTAGAGCTTCTCCTTTTACAAGTGCGTGATGTATTTGTACAATTGTTATTCCCATTAGAATCTAACTTATTAGCATCTCCAGCTGAAGTTGGCCTGCTAGTGACTTCAGCTTCCCTTCCATCATCCTTGGAACTAGTTCTCATATCCATGACCTTGGAACCAACAACATAGGCGAGGGAACCAGTTCCAATGCTTGAATGCATCATCTGGCACTGTTTAAGAAGGTCTTTGTACCGTTCCCTGCATTAAATTTATGAACCTTCTCAATTCACCAAGGTTGGTGGTCTAATATCACTTGTATAAGATTGGGTGTATGTATGATGAATCTGCAACTTGTTTCATTGGGTTAGACAAATAAGCTGTGCCAAAGAGGTATTTTCCCGTAGGAAAGGATTGCATGATGAAGTGTGAAGAAAGGAAATGATTGTAATTTCAATTCTCTAGACATTGGATTTCACATTCTCACTCTTAGACATAGAGAAGATGAAGCCTAACTAGCTGGTGAAGAAACCATATTTCAGACAAGAAATTTACAATCATAAGCAAACAAGGTGTGGCTTCACTAAATAGGTCCCGATTGAAAATATACAGAGGTTGTATTTGTAATAGCACAAAGGAAGAAAGAAATCACAAGTGACAGCCATGAAACATTTGGCATCCCGAGAAGGAATGAAGTTCACTAAGACAAAACCAAGCAATACCCTAAATGAAGCAGTTTAGTTCCATTTTACCATTCTCAAGTACAAGGATGAATGTTAAATCTTTTCTGATGGAACCTTCTTCCAGAAATATACTTTAATGATGAGTGCATATGGAAAAATTTTAAGTCACACTGGCATGGAGAAAACAATGAAAAGGTTTAAATTGAGCTTACAGTCAATTCATCCTACCACATCAATGCCATTTTTTAAATTAAATGCTCTAAACTTCAATAACAAAGATTTATCCTCCTCATGTTTAATCACTCAGAAACTTCCTCAGAAAGGGAAAACTTAGTGGGCAAAAAGAAGGCCGAACAAGAACCCAATCATTTCATGAAGTGGTGAAAAGTATGCTGCAATAGTCCAAGAGGGGAACTACCTCCTGGCAGCCCTCAACTGCTTTCTGTATTCAGCAGTGCTGCTTAAAGCATAACAACCCAAAAGAAATTCCCAGACTTCTGGCCTGATAGATGGATCAACACCCTATCAAGTAGAAAGCAAAGAATTTAGCAATAAGCTTTTTGCTCATAAAAGACCGGAAAAGAAAACTTCATTGTATTTCTTTCTTGCACAGAAAATTATTTTCAACTTAGAATACAATAAGGAGGACTGACTAGGAACAAATTATAGCTTTCCAGGACATAGTTCAACGAAAAAAATGGTCTACTGTAAGAATAATCAATTATACAGTAATTGAAATCCTGCTGCAGAAATTACTAGGATATTTGTACATTTTGAATTTCAACTGCAAACATCATAGAAACTATCAAAGGGAAGCACAATCAAGCAGCCCACCTAAAAGCATAAAATGTTAAGAAGACAACATAATTGTGATTTAGCACAAGATTATCCAGGAACAAATTCCACAATATGCAAGCTGTTTGACTGAGAAGAAGTTAAGCACCAAATGAGGACGGTGAATTACAAAAATTAGAGAACAAGCTTAGATCTAATTTATAGTAGCATGCTTATTCATTTCCCTGATAGTCATTCTTAGATGAATAAGTCTCTTATCAATTCAAGATGATAAAGAAGAAAAAGAATGAAACGCAAGTATAATCTCAGCAACAGACAAACTTAAAGCGGCACATTTGGGTGATTACAGAACAGCATCTATTTCACGGCCATGTTTGCTTCAATCATTGGAATTTTAGTATATGACTAACATAAGCCTAATTTCTTTAAGGGGCTGCATTACTCCATTATTTTCTTGGAGGTAAAGTTTTGTAGTTCTCGCAAAAGTATGAGGGAGAATTTTACAGCAATGTGCTCAGTTTGCCAATAATAGAATTTCTGAAGATTAGAAGATTCATATTAAGCTACAATGGAATAGAGTTATTTTGCTAGTATTTTTGTGGGTGCTATCGTCTAGTATTTTTAGAAGCATATCATTGACGTAGGAGAGGGGAATAAATCTAAGGATTACTATATCCTGATAGAAAGATTTCTTCTCGAGCATATCTTCTTCCAATAGATTTCTTCCCATAGGATTGCAAGCTTTGTTTATTCAAGAGAACACCACAAGTTAATATAAAATAATATACTATATATTATAACCAATATGAATAATTGGAGCTTATATGGAATGAAACCATAGATACATGTAGACTATTAAGGATAGGATATTTGTTAAACACACATATCCTTTTGAGGAGGCAAGTTTTCTCATGTGTTGCTTTTGTAAAACGTGTTGCGTTTGCAAATGCGAACATAGACATTTAATTCAGAAAAATATATCCATCATACAAATTTATCCATTTGCTTGCATATAGACAAAGAGACTTTATTTCTAGGTTCATTGCATAAAGATTGCTTGCTATTTGGTTTTTGACTGAAGAAAGAAAGAGACTACTTTTCCAGTCTAGTCTGCTTCTATAGTACTTCTTTAGTCTAGACTAGAATTTTAATTTGGAGTACCTTTTCATTCCAAAGTACCTCTTTAGTATAGAATTTTTTGTTTCAAAAATTGGTTCAGTATACCAAATTTTCTAGAGTACCTTTTAGTTCTAAATACAGTAAAACCTCTATAAGTAAATAACTTTGGAAAAATAAGATTCATTAATTTAAAAATGTATTGAATAATCTATAAATTAATAATTATTAATAAATTAATCATATATAATTATCAAGTGTACTTCCAGTTCAAAGAACATTGACTTAATCAATCAAAGTTCTAATTTGTTTTATAAAAGAAAATGTTTATCAACCACGGACACATAGATTTGAACCAAAAGGAGAAGAAAAAAGGGGGTCTACAGCTTCACTCATGTGATCCCCAAATCCATAGGCGAACACCTTTTCAGTCTAGCGTACATTTTTAGTATACCAGTTTTCCAGTTTTCCAGAGTACCATTTAGTTCTAAATACACTAAACCTCTATAAATTGATACCCCGGAACAACATAATTTTTCTTAATTTAAGAAGGTATTAATTAATAGATAAATTAACAACTATTAACAAATTAATCATATATTAAATTGTCAAGTGTACTTCCAGTTCAAAGAAACACTCAATTCTTCAAAATTTCTTATTGCATTATCAGAATTTAAGTGCAAAGCTTTTATACACAGTTATATATATATATACACACACATACATACATAGGTATGAGATTCAAAGTAGTCTATTTCTAATATTTTTCTTTATACGTTATCACCATTGGGCCTATGTTATCTTAAAATAGATGTCAATAATGACAAGGAAGTATTTCAATGGGTAGAAGTACCTCTTACCATAAGGGAATGCGAACATAAACATTTAGCATAATTCTGAATAATATATGCATAAACATTCCCAAAAAAATCCAAGAAAATCAAGGAAAAATGTTTATCAGCTGTTGATATGGCTTGAACCAAAAAGAGAAGAAACGGGATCTAATAAGAGACTTCATTCTTCGGGACCCCAAACCCATACCTAAGTTGGGTTTATAATGTGTAGATGTCAATCTTTGTATTTAGGCTCGCAACAATTGTCACAAGGATTGTCACAAGAACTGTTGCAACCAATTGGTACACTACATAGCCTTTTTTGCTACACCTTATAGCGTGCAGTGTACTAATAGTATATAAGGTGCATTATTACAGTGTATCACCAGTTGTGCATTATTTGGAGATGTTGAGAAATCGAACCAAAATAAATTTCCATGACCTATCTCTCATTAAGTTAGTTTGTGACCATCAAGCTGCTTTACATATTGCAATTAACCAATTCTTTCATGAGATAACCAAGCACATTGAAATTGATAGTCACTTTGTAAGGGGAAAAGTTAGTCTTAAAAGAGATTGTTGCATCTTTTGCTCGTCAAAAGATCAACTTGCAGATGTACTCATTAAATCCCTAAAGGACCAAGAGCGGAGTATATATGCGGCAAGCTTGGAGCTCATGATTTACATGCTCCAGCTTCAGTGGAGTGTTGATTATATATGATTTATATTTTGATTATGATTAAATGGATTATATCACATAGATTGACTATATGGCTTAATTAGCAGGCTTTAGTAATCAGTAGAATTCCATAATTATTAGGATTCATAATAATAAGGATACTGCACACTATACATACACAAGGGTTGAGAGACATTGCTAAAGCTCAAGCATTCTTAAACATTCTCTTTCTCTCTCTCAGTTATTGTCCATAAGATGTTTGGTAGTAGTTGAGTATTTAATTAAGGAATCCCGGAAAAGTATTATATCATTGGGAGTATATATAGTCAAAGTAGTTAGAAGGTAGTCAAATAGTCATTTATTTTGGTCTATAAATAGGCATTTTCCTATGAACCATTGGCAAAGCTTAAGAAAATTCTAATTAAGTGTTTCAGAAAATATCTTACTGATTTCTTTGGCGCAAAATTCTAATTATATTAGATTTTGTTTCAAAGAATGCAGGCTCGTCCCACAACCATTTCATCCCATGCTTATCACCCCATCCATTTCCCATCCCCATAAATCTAGAAAGTAAAACAAGTAAGTTCTAGGTTGCATCACTTGGTCTAGGAGTTTATATAAGTAATGCAACTCTTCTCACAAGAAGTAGTGGATGTCTTAGAGTTTAATAAAGAACTTCTGCCAATTCTTGCCTAGTGATGGAGATTGCGTGAAGTAATTGAGCCTAAGAGGCAATGCCATAAGGCCATAGGACAAACTCCTTGTGTTTCTCTCTCCCTCTTGGTGAGAACTGGTAAAAGTTCTCTCTTATTCTCTTTTAGTTTTACTGTTGTCACTTGCAGCCAAGTGCAAAAAGTGAGGCAATGCACTCAAGCCCTCTGGAGAGGACCAGCCTTTTCAAGAAAAACAAACACTGTAAGACTATGTTTTCACAGTCTAAAAGTAACAACAAATATAAGCATGTTCCATATCCCAATATCTTGACAGAGTAAAGCAGCTACCAATGATAAATCACTTAATCTAAATTAACGAAGGAATAAAAGTGCTACTAGATCAAATATAAAACATCAGAGGAAATCCATCAAAGATATTTCCCGAAAATGCACTACAAGACAGATAAGCCAGAAACTATTAGTCACTGAAAATGAACTGTAAAAGAGATAAGCATGTACTTGGTACTAGTCCACTAGACACTCATTTTAGACTTAGAAAGTCCTCCAAAGCAAAAATATATACTATTAGGACTTAGAAACTTAAATTTCCGTTCAAGTCAGGTCACAATCATCATCTCTGCCTTTATTGGAGACATAATCCTCACAACCATTCAATTCTAGAAGCATTCAGAACCTATGATATTTTAGAAGGCAAAGAACACAGAACAGAGGGAGAACAAGAGATAAGTGAAGAAAGAAAAGGGAATAGGTAAAAGTAGGAGAAGATGACTTCAGAGGAACAAAAGGACCACGGAGAAGAGGAAAAAAGAGAGGGGAAAAAAGAAAGTAAGCAGGCAGGGCAAAGGAGGAGGAGGAGGAGCAAGTGGAGGAGAAGAGGTATACCTAGCAGAAAGAGTGAGACGATTTTGATCAAAAGATGGACCATTTTAATTTGAAAAGAAGAAATATTTGACTAGTCAATTTTTTGCGGGAAAAAATGCAAAAGCCCACACATTTTCTTTTCGCTTCAGGGCTCCTGTACTTCAAGCTAAAAGTATGCACTTTATACACAGTTGTGCTTCAAAGCTAAAAGTATAAACTTTAACTAGTAAGATCTTGTTATGATTTAGCCATCATTATAGGCTAGCTTCTACATAGAAATTTTCAGAAGTTCTTTTAGAAATAACTGCAATATTCCCACTATTTTGAGGCTATTTTTCTGTCAACTTATCAGAACCTACTGTGGCTTTGGGAGCTAGTGATTTTGTCCTGCGTCATACACCCAAGATAATGTATTAGACGTGGTCTGCTACATGGCAAAATTACAGAACTCTTGCTTCAACATTAACCTAATAAAGTCAAGCTTGTGGACCCATCCGCTATGAAATATGCAACTGTTCTTTCTTTTCTATAGAAGTTATCCTAATCTCCCACTTAGCTCGGTCAATGTCCAGAAGTCCACTGTCACAAATAAAGCAAATAGAAGGCTGGATACCCTAGCTAAATAGAAATCACTAATGCAAACAAAGAAAGGAAATAGCTGAGCAACAGAATAGACAAGGAAGAGACAAATCCTCTAAACAGACAAGCTCTATATTATCATTTAATAATTGCCTCCCTCTGGAGCCGTAACAATAATATAAAATACTCAGAAAGCTAAGAAAACTTCATCGTTGGTAACTTAAATCCTTGGAAACTTAAAACCCAAAATCTTTTTTAAAAAATACTACAGTTTGATTGCAGTTAAACTCTAGCTAATTTAACTTATCATAACTAGAGAATTATTGAATTCTACCGCAAGTAGAGAACTACCAAGGTGAACCTAGAGAAACAAACATAGAGATATTAGAAGACCCAATATTTGCAGCAGCAACAAAAATTATCTTCAACTGTAATATCCTATAGGATCTTTCATATCCTCTCAGGGCCTTCTCAACTGTTGAAGCTTTCTTTTAAGTCCCTGAAGAGAGGTTTCTTAACAAATTTGTTTAGAAATTAATATCTCATTGATAATTTTTAGCAATGTTTATAAACAAAAGCAGTTCTAAGAAGCACCAGTTCAGAACTTCTCTTTTAGCTTCTTTTGAGCCAAAACCGGATATGATGAAGGAATTGAGAACACCTCAAAACAGCTTTTACCTCAAAAAAGAAGGGGGGGATACTGAAAGCACATTATTTTAAGAAACCGAGATGAGAATCTAAGCTTCTCCGTAGATCACCATTATAGTAATTTTGCCAAAGATAAATAAAGACTATTGCTTAGCACTCCACATATAAGCTGACATATAAGCATATAAGCTGCTTAATCACATGAGGAAACCTTCTAAATTAATTGTTCCATTGAACTAAATCTACCTCTCAGAATGTGGCCTTCTAAGTGTATGCAAGGATATAAAGAACGAGATTGATTCATCAGATGAAAGTTCAGATACTTTCTCATTTCTAGCTTTTCCATGAGAGACAAGTTGAAAATATATTTCATGGTAATCATATACAAAGGAAAGTAGTCTACATAGAGGAAAATTGTAGTCAACGTAGGCCAGAGAACATTGAAATGCTGCATACAGATAAAGAAGAAATTGATGGCAAGATAGAAATTTACCCCCAAAATAATCAATTTTAGCACTTTCTGGAAGCCAAAAACCTTTCCATCACTATCAAAGGTTGCATGCCACTTGTCTGGCTTAAGCATTTTGCTTATCTGCAATAGCAAAAGCTAATTGTTAGAAGTTACAGCGGCACTTCAAAAAATGTCAAACAAGCTCAATGCCAGGACTTACATCTCTCCACCAAAAATTAGATAACTCTTGAACAAACTCAAAGTCCTCATTGCAAACAAAGTCTTTCTCACTTGAAAACAGTATTATAGGCTCTCAACCAAGGATATATAAAGCTTCAAAATGCTACCCACAAACATTGTCTGCAATCACTACAATCTACCACAAATCTCCAATATTAAGCTCAGATTATGATGGCTCAATCTCTGCATATCTTCACCAGTGCCCCAATGTTATGAACCAAAAATCTAGTTCACCCAGTATCACTACTTTGAAATCATCTATTTCTACTTGATGCTCCCATTTATCCATCCTATCAGTTGCCGGCAAGACCAGGTGATCAGAGCTAAAAGTATTTCTTTTAGTACACTGTCAACCTAACTGACATCCTGCCCAAATCAAAAGAAACAAAAGAATTTCAACCTTAAATTTCTTCAAGCTTCTCACTTCTTATGCAATGAAAGGACAATTCTAAAGAACACATTCAACAAACATAAGAATAAAAAAATCCAACTATGTCAAAGATTTGTGAGCAATAAATACTTCCATGCCTGCTATAGGAGTATGTCCAAAATGGACTTAATCAACAGAAACATGTGGAAAATAAACTTGCAAACAAAGAGAACAGCAGTGGACACGAAAATAGAGGAATTTCCAAGCAATGGCCTGCCAAAAGAGACATAGATGAGAATTTATGTGCTCTACCTTCAAATTAATTAGTTAACTTCATGAATGAAACTAGAGATCATAAGAATTGATAGACTTGCATGGTAATCGCCATATGCTGCTCTGACCCTCACTGAGCTTTGTGGACAAAACATTGTATACTATCTATATTTAAATACACAAGAACCATATTTGTGTAGAACCTATTGGTTGTAAACCCCACAAAATGTCCTGGCCCTCTCATCTACTTATAGAAAGTAATAAGGAGGCACAGATCTAAAAAGCACCCAAAGTGCAAGGAAGAACCTCAGTGAGTCGACCTACATCAAAATGAAAAAGAAAACAACAAACAAACACACACACACACAAGAGGATATCTGAAATCTTAGACTTCGACTTCTCAAACTGTCTTTAGGATCAAGCAGGGTAAAGAAGTTGCTTAACTTACTATTTCTAATCTTTCAAGGAAGCATTCTTTCTCCCTTCATCCTTCAATTCAATTTCATCCCAGAGTATGCAGGTTTTTTACAAATATTATCAAGTTTTTGAAATATACCTCACAATTATATCACTTAGAAGCAGAAATCACTTACAGCTGAATAACCATCATGTACAACATCTTTTGCTATTCAAGACTTTTTCCTTACTTTAGACTATAATGTTTATTTGCTTTTAACATGATACGACCTTGAAAATCCAATCACCCAATTTTTTTGCTTCCTGGAATATAATGCTTTTAAGTTCCTTGAAGTAGGAAACAATCAAATGACCAGTCAAGCAAGTGAAAATGCATATTTTACTACTAAACTAAAGTACCATTCGGGTATTACCATCAGATATATAAAACGGCCTGTGAAGGCACAGATTCTAATCCTACGTGCAGAAATAGAGGAACTAAAGATACAGTATACGATGTAGATAAAGGTGAATTAGCATCATTACAGTCCATCATAACTTAACTGCAGAACTAGCAGCTTTACTTAAGTTCGAAATAAATGGTCTATACTCACCATATAAAGGTGAAATTTCAAGATATGCTCCTAAGAATTGAAGTATTTTGCTTCCGAACATAAAATCATCACCAATCTTACAGTAGAAAAGAGAAGAAAAAGATAGATATGCTTCACTTAAAGACAGAAAACAGATAACATCCAAGAAAGTTTCTGAGAGCCTTACAGCTATAACAACCTTTATAGTTGTCTGATGAAGACAAGGCTCCCCAATGTCGCGAACAATTGAACTCAAACCCTGCAGATTCACTGCACCTCCTTTTCCACATTTCCATTGCTTTGCGTCCCCGTCAAAAGACATCACCCAACCTCCCTTCTTCTCTATTCCCTCTACAAAACACACTGTTTTTTGAATTCTCACACTACCACCAACCAATTAAGCACTTAGGAAGTTTGCAAAACAGTGCAAGTAAATAAACATTTTGGTCAAGAGTTGTATCCTAAGTGACAAATAAACTTTTCAACGTGAGCAATAAAAATAAGGTTCAGTTGCATCTGCTTTTAATCGATATGCCTTTGTCCGTCATTTGAAGATCTCCTAAAAGATATAAACTTATTCTTAAAAACATAAAGATTGCAAAAAAGTCTCAACATGGGGTCCACTAAAATTTCCTAAAGTAATTTACACATATCAGCATGTCATTTACTCTTAACATTTATGTTTTCTCCTCTTTTATTCTAAAATTTATTTATATATGTTACTGTTTTACAAGAAAATCAAGGAGTACGCAAGTATATCAAGGAAATAATGTTATGCAATTAATTCCAATACGCATGCACATTGATGCCAAAGATATTGTATAGACAAGCACGTGTTTTGTATAAGATGCTCATGCTTTTCTCTTTCTTTTTTTTCTTTGGGTGTGGGGGTGGGAAGGGGGGAACCCTCATGCCACTTTCAGAGTTTAACAAATTCACTGAACATCTTTATAGAAATTACCCAACCCCACCTCGCTTTGCCTATTTCCAAATCATATCTGAATCAAAACTTCCTCTCCAAAATTACATACACTTGCATTCTGAAAAACATTAATCGATACCACGTCCTAAGTAGTTTCTAAGAAAAAGCAGATCCAATTTCAATAATCAATTAGAACAGAAAGGAATTCCATATCTGACGAATAAAAACGTCTAGAAACCAACAATTATTCCAGAAAATTTTGAAAGTTAAACCATCTAAACATGCCTCGGAGAATGATTACCAAATAAGAGTACTAATATGTATACAGTCTTGGGTGCGAAATATACTCATTTATATGCATGTGCAGATATATATCTAGAAATATACAGAGACTAGAAAGAGAGAATACCTGAATATGTAGAAAAAGTAATTCAATGACAAAGGAAATCGAAATGTAAAGAGGCGATCTATGAGAACCCCGACGCCATTAACACCAAGTCAGAGGCAGAGAGAGAGAGAGAGACCATTTCTTCCCTCTGCGTTTTTCTCTCTCTGTTTTCGTTGTCTCCTGAAATTTGTATTTTCTTTTTTCTAATTTGGTTTTTGATTTTTTATTTAAATTAAATTTATTAAACACTTCTTTTAACTTTAAAAATTTACTTTATTTTTTGAATATCTAGTCAAACTGACATAAATATCAAATTAATAGTAGATTATAAAAGAGATACAGACACTAGTTAAGTATTACAATTTTAATTTTGATAATGTTATAAAATTAATATTGTGTATGTTCATTATTTGATATCAAAGAGGTAATCCAATATCAGAGTTATAAAGATACTCCAACTATCCAAAAGATAGATGGAATAGTTCTATTATATTTTTTATTAGTTATAAGATTTATTTTATAATTATTATCACCTCTTCTTATTAATATGTATCACTGAACCCTATAAATAGGGCTTTAGACTAATGTATTGTTGACACTCATTCATTCATTGATTTACTCTCAGAGAATCAATAAAACTTCTTGTGTTCTCTCTCTATTTTCTTTCTAGTTTCTCTCTATATTCTTCATTATAGTTTTCTTATTCAATTATCTAAATTACTATTACGATTTCGTTGTACCGATGGTTACTACGCGCCAACAAATTTATAACTGATAAAATAAAGTCACTTTATTAAAAAAATAAAAATGAAAGTTAAATTAAAGTCTAAGTATGCAAACTCAAGCTCAGTTTGGCTCAATTGTTTTTTATTGCCACTAATTATTTGTATTTATTTTAAGAAGAACAACAATTTTGTTTAGGAAGCATAACAAGTTAGAAAAATAGTATAATTAATCAAGTATAAGATTATTAGAAAATTTTTAAGGAAATTTGTGATAGAACTCATTTTGTGTAAGAAATATTAATGAATTTTCTAAGTTTTATATGGTTAAAGTTTTTAAAAAATAAATTTTGATTATGATTGGAAGTTGCAGCTTAGTAGAAAAAAGAAAAGATTACAAGCAGTTTCCTTTAAAATTTGAAGGGGATATGAGCATTTGTAGATCATGAATTTGTTGGAGTCTTGAAGATGTGAAAAACAGAATTACAATTCAAATTTTTGTTACGATTTGGATTTTATTTGAGATATTAGGAATTATTTTTAAATTCTATGTAGATAATTTTTTTTAAGCCTCCAGTTAGACTAAGGGAAACGGAAGGAGTGGAGAAGAGAGGAGCAGGATAGAAAGGAAAGGGAATGAGAGAAGAGGAGATCACTAATTATTTTAAGGCATCGTTTGATTAACATGAAGAGAAAATAATGTGTAAAAATTTATATTTTAATAAAATAAATCTACGGATTGTAATTTCAAGTAAATTATATTATTATATTTGGATAGTTTATAAATTGGTAAGGAAATGTTACTACATCTAATTTGTTAAATGTGTAATAAATATATTATTAATTTAAAAATAATAAATTTTCTAAGTATATTGTATTATACAATTTAAAGTATTTTTATGAAGAAGGTATAGGCAATAAAAAAAATTTTTTATATTTCATTGTTTTTTATTTTATTTGGAGATGTATATGAAAGATCTAAGAGGTGGTGACTTACATATTTGACTAATTTTTGAAAACTTTATCTTTTTGACAAAATCAACTTGGAGGATGATTAAAATCAAATTACTTCACAAAGTAAGTAAATAAAGACAATAAGATTCAAATTTAAAGGAAGTAGAAGGCAAGAAACAACACAAGTTATTTATAGTGATTCGATCACACAAGATCTACATCCACTATCTTGAGCACCGACCCAATGATTTTAACTAATCTCAACTATAATCACAAGTTAATCAATTTCTACAATAGAGGCTTACAATTCAAGGATTTTACACCACCACCTCTTCTCAAATACAAATAATCCAAGTTCACCATAACACAAAGATTTTATATCGATAAGACAACAATGAAAACAACAAGTAGATGAAGTTTGAGAAAAGAAAGTTACCAATAACTTGGTAGATGATGACAAATTAGCACACATTCATATTTTTGTCTAAGAAATCTTGAACATGAATTTTTTAGCAAAAGACAAAAGAGAACTTTTTTTATAGAGAACGATTGGAAAAAGTTAAGAATATTTTAATTTCAAAAACTACTTCAAAATACAAAGTTCAAATAACGGCTAGTAACAGTAAAATTTGGTCGACCAAATTTAGATTCTTGCGTCCAAATTGTCATCCGAATTTCTCTGAAATTTCTACTGTAACACAAATTCGATCGACTAAATTTGGACATCCTCTTCCGAATTTCTCTAGAATTTTTACTAAAGCACAAGTTTGGTCAACCGAATTTGGATACCCTCTTCCGAATTTCTCTGAAAATTCAACTTTCATGAAGATTTTTCAAACTTTAGAATGATTTGAAATCAACCACAGTAAGTTTGAAAATATTGTGGATTATGAGATAGATCATTTAGATATCTTTTAGTCCAAAGGACCAAATTTAGATTCTTGCGTCCAAATTGTCATCCGAATTTCTCTGAAATTTCTACTGTAACACAAATTCGGTCGACTAAATTTGGACATCCTCTTCCGAATTTCTCTAGAATTTTTACTAAAGCACAAGTTTGGTCAACCGAATTTGGATACCCTCTTCCGAATTTCTCTGAAAATTCAACTTTCATGAAGATTTTTCAAACTTTAGAATGATTTGAAATCAACCACAGTAAGTTTGAAAATATTGTGGATTATGAGATAAATCATTTAGATATCTTTTAGTCCAAAGGCCGTTATTGAGAACTTGGTAAAAATATTTGTAAGATAGATCACTTGAGATTTAAAAATAAGTTTGAAGCTCTCTTGAAAAAATTTTAGATTCCAAAGACAAAAGAGTGCAAGGTTTACAAAGATATACCTATAATGCATAATAAACCTACACTAAGATCTTCAATGTCTTCAATCATCTTGAACAAACCCTTCTATCTCCTTGACATATTTGAATTGTTCTTGTATTATAGCTTTAAGGCAATGAGACTTGTATACTTCTTAATCCAACAATCTTGTCACATAATAATCAAACAGATTAGTCCATATCAAAGTAATCAACGATATTCTTTTAGGAATATACAAATGATCAATGTTTGTCATTACTCAAAATAGCATAATTTGCCCTTAGGGCTAACAGTATACTTTTATTTTTATAGTGAAGCTTACATTCGATTTTTTTTGAGAATATAAATATACATTATATTCTTCCAACTCGATATTCCTTCTAAATGCACATTCTTAGGAAAAAATTATCTTCATGAAATTTTAGAATTCTAATATGGATAAAAATAATAACATTTGAATTTCAAAAAAATTAAATTTTTGTAAAAAATTTAATAATTTTGCTTCAGATAATAATGTTTGTGAGTAATCATAATACAATATTTAAACTATAGGTTTGTAGTTAATTTATTATAGTTTTAGGTTTATTTTTTTAAAAAATATAAAATGTTGAGACATGCAATTTTAATTAAAAAATAATTACAGAGATACAAGAAGAGAAAATGTTGATTGAGAAGGAAGACAAAAAAAAAATGGAGAGAATAAAAGATGCAATGCGAAGAAATTATCTATAAAATTTTAATTTTTTTCGTCCTTTTTGTTAGGTTCATTGGGAAAGGAATTAAAATACCACCTACACATAGATATTCACTTTCCTAGTATTCTTTATTTACTTTTTTGGATTTGGGGAATCATGTTTCTTTCCCAAAACATAAATAAGAAACCATAGGAATTTAAAAATTAGGAATGTAATTACTTTTCCTACTCACTTTCCTTGGACAATCAAACGAGGCCTAAGTGTTTCGTTAACTATGGAGGGAAAAGAAAATAAAGATTATATTAGGTGTTTGGATTATGAAAGGAAAGGAAAAGAAAGGAGATGACAAAATTTAATTTTACTTCTTTACCCCTTTCAATTCAGAATACTAATTAAAAGATTAACAATTTTATAAGGATGAGTAGTGGGTTTTCTTTTTGTTTCCCACAGAAAGCATCGCTACAAAAGCATCCCTACAAAAATATTCATTAACTCACTTAAAGAAAGGTAGAGTACTCATAATAATAAAATGGGAATATTGCAAATGAAATGTTTACGAAACATCATTATTTTACAATTTAATCAAGCTTGATCATTCTCATCAAAAGATCATAGCTTGCTTCTGCAAGACACCAATAAATACAATTCTGTTTTGAGGATTTTCAACAAGATAAAGATAAATATCAAGGAGTAAAGATGATTCAACACCAATAGCTTTTAAGTCATTCCACAAATTTTGTTTGATGTAGTTCACAGATTGTGTTTCTTTATAAATGGTATTTCCTTCCCTAATTGATGAAACAACAACCTCTATTGCTTTAATCGTTTCACTTTCTTTCTCATCATCTTGTGAAGTCTTTTTCTTCTTACCTTTTTTAAGTTCTGTTTGTGAGGATTTGACGCGATTGAGCCTTGGAAATACTATTTGAATATCATCATCATCATTTGTCCAGTTAAAGGCCTCAGTCTAATTTCATCTTCAGCCAACATTTCATCAATGGCTCGAATACTTTCTAAGGGATTCATAGCTTCCGTATCCCACCTTTTATGTTTTTTCCTTTGTAGTCTCTGCACCTTCACCAATTGCTCAATCTTTGCCAAATAACTCCAATAACTTCTCATAATTATGAACTGGTGTGTGCTTCAATTTTTTAGCATCAGGTTTTGCCTTTTTGTAATGACGAAAACAACAAATATTTTAAGAATGCATAAATATGACAACAATAACATGCATGTTACATAGAAAAAATTAACAATTTAGTAAACAAACAACAATTAAGCTTTTCCAAACTTCTTCTTTCGCATTCCATAAGTCGGTAATAGGGCTCCAAGCAAATCCACTCATGCCACTTTTGAACAAGTCATAACATTCAATAAAATTTTCTTTTAGACTTTTCATGCGGTTTTTTTAACTTTGTCTTTATTAATACATGCACCAGTTTTTGTTGAACCTCTATGACAATGTTGTCATAGGCCTTGGCTATGAAATTTAAGTCAACTCTATTCCCTTGTGCGTGTTGTGCATAAAATGCATCAATAAGAGCATCATCCATTTGAGGTGTCCATATGAACCTATCTTGTTTTGTTGTGCTACATGTTGTAGGTTTCTTTTCTCCCATTAAGAAACACTCAAAAAATTTCAAAAATTAACATGATAATAGATATGAAAGTGAGAGCACATAACTTATTCAACACAAGTATATAGGTATCACAATATACATGAATATGAAACGAAATCAATTTAGTACATAATCATTCCACATTTGAACAACAAGAGTATATCTAAAATATTCTCCACGAGAATAATCTTCTTCTACACTCATTCGTTCCTTAACCTCTTAAGTTTCTTCATGTTCTATAGATGCACTTTGAGTCAAATCCAAAGCAACTAAAACATTTTGTGTGGGGTATCCTTTTCTACCACAAAACCTTGGGGCATCTTTGTTGGGTACCTTAATTGCACCTAGGCAATCCTAAAAAGTTTAAAAGTTAAGATAAAAACTTGTAAAAGTGAAAATGTTAAACTAAAATTTTATAAAAATTTAAATTACTTTGAAGTATGGATAAAATCTCTCATCATTTAATATTTGTTTAGGCACTTGATATGCATCAGGTTGTTGGAGAAATTGGCCTTCTAATAAGATTACATACATTAACACATTGTGAAAATGCCGACTTATAGTCTCACCATAAGGACGAAACTAGAAAGCCTTTTCACAATTTGAGACACCACGTGACAAAGTACATAAAAATTTTACAACTTGCTCTTCAACTGTTGCAAAGCAATTTTGTAGGATTAAGTCCACCATCATTTTGAAGTATCTCATAAATATTCTCAAATGATTCTTGCCCCATGCAAATAATATGTCGACCTAGAGTCAATATTTTAAAATAGTGAACTAACTCCTCTCGTAACCTTTGTATTTTTATTAATGGAGCACAAGTAACTTGAATTATATTTTTTATTCTCCTCTTCACTAATTAGCATGCAGCAATAAAAATTAAGTGTACTGCAGCTAACCTCTTTTTTTCGTCCCATATAAATGCAAATCTTGTGAATTGATTTATTTAGCATTCATCTGAATCCCTATGTTTTGATAAGCAGTGAACTGTAGCAAGTAACAAATAGAAATAGGCTCTAATAACTAGTGATATAAAAATAAAATTTACTACTAAATTCTGCTACAAATAATTGAAATGCTTCTATAGTCAATTCCATAGAAGATATTATTGATGTATGCACAATAATTGTCAAGTGAAGATGGGATAAATGACACGAAAGAAAAGCCTATATTAATGAACAAAATAAAAAAAGAAGAAGATAAATAAAGAAATAGAAAGACATAATGGTATTTGTTTTAAAAAGTTTCCTCACTAAAATCAAGCATCCTAGTGCTTCTTCATTCCAAACTCCTAAGAATATATAAGATAATGACTATATAGGCACATATAATGAAGAAAACATACTTTTTGTTAAAACACATATTGGAGATTTAAAAGTAATATGCTCCTCAAAACAAATTTTGTAGAAGGAAAAAACTTAGTAACGCATTTCTTCTAAAGTACTATATAAGCAAAGTCTACTAAGAGGCCTTTTAGGGCATTTGCAATAAAATTCTAGGGTAAAAAATCAAAGTATTCCAGGCTGTACATGACTGCAAATGGTGTACAGAGGTTAGGCAAAAATTAGTTCATCCAAACAAATGGCAACTAGGTAAATTGTATAGTTGTTTTGTTGGCTCCTAGATGGCTTTAGTCTTTAACTCCCTGTTTTGTGATGTAAGTTGTACATCCCTTTTGACGCAGTGAAATCTTATTCCTTTGAATCACAAAAGAAAAAAAATCCAAAGCCTTCTACAACTTTGGTTGTAGAAAATGACTTTTTTTTTTAGTTTGACGAGGGATTTTGATGCAACCATCACATAACAAGTGTTCCTATGAAAGAAGTCCACTAGCATAATTGAGTATTCAGAAAAAGTATTAAAGTTGCATAAAACATGCCTTTTCTTCTTTCTTTTAGACAAAATGAGGTTGATATTGCCTAATGTATGTGACATATACAAGGGAACATCAATGGAAGACTTTCATAGGTACAATATATAATTAAATCATTCTATGAGTTCTCTTTTGTTCTTCTAATTAATGAAACAATTAAAAAGAAAAAAATGAAAAAAAAGGATTAATGGAATCGGTTTCAAAATTTTCGCAGTAAAATCAAGCATCCAAAATTTTCGTTTGAAACTTCTAAGAACACATATAGTAATGACTAGATAAGTAGATATAATGGAGAAAATATATATAATTTTTGTTAAAACATATAATAGAGATTTGAAAGTAACGAATTCCATAGAACAAACTTAGTAGAAACAAAAAAGTTAGAATTTTGCTTAATAATCAAATCTGCCCAATTCCTCTTTCAAATAATTAAAACTTCAAAATTTTCAAACAAATATTTCAACTAAGAAATTCACAATAGAATACTTGTAAATCTTTTCTTAAGGTCAACCTATTCTCTGCCAGTTTTGATATGAGCCTATCCTATTCTATGATGGATGCTTTATAAGATGAATCTTCACAGCTTGCAGGGATTACCGTTTTCAGATTAGCAATTTTAATTTCTTATAGAATTGATGCATTATTTGTTTTCTAGAGCCTTCTCTTCCCACTAATGTAATTTCAAATACAAACCCTATATTTATTGAGGGTATTTTTGACACATCAATAAAAGTTCGTTAAAACAAGTCTTCTTTCCTTCCGTTTCTACCCATTTTTGGACGGAAAAGGGACTGATGGATTCTAACTAGACCTTAGCCCTCATTTCCTTTCAACTCTCTTCCTTTCTGACCCAAAAATTTAATCCAAACACTTAAAAGCTAAACCCTCCGTATCCTCTCCTCTCCTCTCTTTCTGTTTCCCTCAATCCAAAAGAGGCTAATCCCTTTACTCCTCTATAAATAGGTGACTATTAGATTTTATTTGGAGGAATGGAAGTGTTTTCAAGAAGAAATGTTTCAGTTAACTTAGAGGATTTTACAGAGATTATATTCATTTCTCCTTAATAAAGTATTTACTTGTTCTTTTTTGTATTATTTGCTATTTTTTTTCTCACTTGTAGAATTTTTGGTAAATTCATACTTGCTTTCTAGTTGCCTTTTACATGCTTGGTTATGAATAGGAACTAGTTTAGAAGTAAGGCAGATTGATTTTGATAGTCTTTTGGTATGGAATTAATTTTTTAGGAAGAAGTAAGACAAGTTGTTGGTCAAGTTTTGAGTAATTACTTGTAATAGAGTAACACACTTGTTGAGATCATTATCAAGTTAATTATAATTGGCTTTAAATTTTGAATTGCTTGACAAACAGAATTCGTTTGAGCTTTTATCAACTAATTCATTTTAGAGTATTTAAATTCCTTCAACTTTGAAGATTGTTGACTCTATTTACATGAGTTAGATTAGAGAATAGAACATTACAATTCTAAATAATGAACAGTGAAATTTTGATTTTGGGGATTAAGATACTTTGACCAGATTTTGCTTTTCAAGAAATCATCTTTTCAGCCTTTACTTCTTTTGGTTACTATAAGGATTTATTAACAACTTTATTGGGTTTGACCATGTGTCATTGCTTTGCTATAAGTTTAGAATAGGACTTTAATATTGTTGATCTTGACAGTCGTCAAAATTTTGAGCTGTTGTCGGGAGAAGTTTTTCTGTGATCTTTATAGTAATTATTTTATGATCTTGAGGTCTTTTCAATCAAAACACTTAACTTATAATCCTGAGATTGAGAAGACAGCCAAGGCAAACAAAAAAGTAAGGAAAGCCAGAACTTTATCTTCAACATCTTTGAGTAGTGAATCTAGGAAACTAGGAGAGGGAACAACTTTTGTAAAAGTAGAATCTTTTGTTAGATAAGTACAAGAAATGGAAAAACAAAGAACATTGAGGGAGTTAGCCATTCCTAACACCAATAAGCCAAAGTTGGCACTGAATTTCCCAATATCGATAGAAATTTGAGTTAAAATATGATTTTTTCAATTATTACGGACTTTTCATGGTGTTGCAGGTTAAGATCCACATAAACATTTGAAGGAATTTCACATTGTTTGTTCTTCTATGAAGCTTGAAGAAATAATAGAGGATCAAATCAAATTGAGAATCTTTTCGTTCTCATTGGCAGATAAAGCAAATGATTGGCTCCATTATCTCCCTTTAGGATCCATAAAATAATGAAACGACATGAAAAGGAAGTTTCTAGAGAAATTCTTCCGAACCTGTAGAGTTGGAATCATTAGAAAGGAGCTATTACTTGTATAAATATTATGAATGCTTCAATTAGTTGTGTGCAAGTTGTCTGCATTATTAGATCTCTGATCAACTTTTGCTGCAATACTTCTACAAAGGGTTACTTTCAATGGACTAAAATATGACTGATGCTGCAAGTGGAGGAGCTCTTGTTGAAAAGACACTTGATGAAGCAAAGTAATTAATCTCTAGAATGGTAGTGAATTCTTAGCAATCCAGTTTGAGAATGAAATTTTCAACTACACAGTAAGTGAAGTAAGGACTTCTAATATTGAAAATCAATTATATATACTAACCCTCTTGTTAGACAAATGCTTTGGGACAAGTTTAAAATTCTAGAGGATGTAGAATCTATTTAGCTATAGATCATACTACTAATGCATACCCACAACTCCAAGATGAAGTAAAGCAATTAATCTCTAGAATGGTAGTGAATTCATAAAAATCTCGTTAGAGAATGAATTTGTCAACTACACAGTAAGTGAAGTAAGGACTTCTAATATTGAAAATCAATTATTTGTACTAACCATCTTGTTAGACAAATGCTTTGGGACAAGTTTGAAATTCTAGAGGATGTAGAATCTATTTAGCTATAGATCATACTAATGCATGCCCACAACTCCAAGATGATGGTATACCTCAAGCAAATGTAGTGATTATCTTTGCTAGTGATTATTTTTGAAGTATATATATTTGAGAGAGTAAGAGATGTTGCTAGTGATTTATTACAAATGATCTATCAAAGGACCAAGAAGATAAACTCTTGAAGGTTTTAAGGAAATACAAGAAAATAATTGGATAGACTTTGGCAGATATTAAAGGGTTTAGCCCTTAAATTTGCATGCACCGAATCTTCCTTGAAGAAAGAGCAAAAATGGTAAGGAAGTTTCAAAGAAAGTTAAACCCGACCATGAAAGAGGTCATTAAGAACAAGATTTTGAATTTGTTGGATCAAGGGATTATCTTCCACATTTCAGATAGTCAATGGATAAGTCTTGTTCATGCGATTCCCTAGAAGACTGGTCTCACATTGGTTGCAAATGAGAATAATGAGCTCATTCTCGTGACATTTCAAAATAGATGAAGAATGTGCATCAATTTTTTATAGTTAATTTTAGCTACAAGGAAAGACTATTTTCCCCTTTCTATTTATTGTTCAAATGCTTGAAAGGTTAGCATGTAAGTTTTTCTTTTACTTCTTAGGGTTTCTGGCTATTATCAAATTATTGTAGCACCAAAAGATCTAGAAAAGACAACATTTACTTGTCCTTTTGGCATATTTGCATATCGTCGAATGCCATTGGTTGTATAATGCCCTAGGTACATTTCAAAGATGCATGATGAGTATTTTCTTTGATTCTATAGAAAGTTACATCAGTACTGTTCAAAGAAATTCTTTTGATCAATGTTTGAAAATTTTAATTAAGGTTTTGAAACACTACTTTGATAGAAACTTGGTTCTTTATTATCAAAAGTGTCATTTTATAGTACAACAAGGAATAGTTTTAGGTCATGTAGTTTCGGCTAAAGGTATAGAATTTGACAAGGTTAAAGTTAATTTGATTGCTATCTGACCTTAACCTACTAATTTTTGAGAAATGTGTAGTTTCTTTAGTCATATTGGTTTTTATAGATGTTTTATCAAAGATTTTTCAAAATTTGCATAGCCATTGTCGAGGTTATTGCAAAACGATGTCCTTTTCACTTTGAAGAGAATTTTTGAATTTTTTTTAATAAATTGAAAGAATTTCTCACTTCAACACCAATAACCCAACCACCTAACTGGGACTTACCTTTTGAAATAATGTGTGACGCAAGTGATTATGCTATAGGAGTTGTGCTTGGACAATGCCATGAGATGAATGACCATGTTATTCACTATTCATCTAAGAAAATACATACTACTCAATGAAATTATTCCACAACAGATAATGAGATTTTAACTATTATTTTTACTTTAGAAAAATTTAGATATTAGCTATTAGGTTCTAAAGTAATCGTTTTCTTTGATTATGCAACTCTAAAGTATTTTTTGGCAAGAATAGAATTGAAGCCACAACTCAGTCGTTGGATTCTTGTGATACAAGAATTTGACTTGGAGAACAGAGATCAAAGATCAAAGAGAGGCAAACAACTTGGTGGCTGATCACTTAAGTAGATTGGTCCGCAAAGAGGAACCAACACCAATTTCAAAGGATTTCCTTAATGAACATTTGATACAATTGCAAGGTAAAGAGCCTTGGTTTGCTGGCATTGTGAATTTCTTAATGACAAGAATCCTTTCTAAGGATTTAAGTAAAGGTAAGAGGAACAAGATTAAGAATGACTGTAAGTATTATATATGGGATGAACTATATTACTTAGTGTTGTAGCTATACTTGTGGTAGTCATTTTGGATTAAAAGAACAGTAAGGAAGATTCTAGATAGTGGTTTTTATTGGGATACTTTTTTAGTGATGCTACCATTTTCATAAAAGTTGTGATAAATGTAAAAAGGTTGGCGGTTTGTCTCATAGGAATGAAATGCCCTAAATCCTTATTTTCTATTACAATATTTTTGACATATGGGATATGTACTATTAAATAAATAAAGTACACAGTAAATACATCCACAAGAGTTAAGAAGGGTTTGATTTCTATATTAATGTGTACTTTATTTATTTAATAGTGATTGCCTTTTTTTTAGTAAAATAATTATATTCTTTAGTCTCCATTATGAAAGCACATATTTGAAGTCTATATATTTGTGAACCTTGATTTTATTTGTAAGGTTTTAATATCACGTCATTACTATAAAAGCATGAATTTTAAGTCTACATGTACTGGCAATATAGCTCACTGTCCCTTACAAAAGAATATTGGTTATTTGATTGTTTATCACTAGATGACTAAATCAATAGAATATTATTTGTGGTCATTTTGTTTTAACAAAGTTTTTTATGTAGGTTGTACAGTGCAAATTGGTTAAGCAGATCAATTAAGAAAAAAAAAAGATTTGTATTTTGGTTGTTTGTCACCAAAGTGGATCAATCGAAAGAACTATTATATTTGATCGTTTTAAATATTTTTATTGGTGGGTTATAGTTAATTTTTAATATGTTAATTTCTTCATCCAAAA
Source organism: Rauvolfia tetraphylla (assembly GCA_030512225.1). NCBI lineage: Eukaryota > Viridiplantae > Streptophyta > Magnoliopsida > Gentianales > Apocynaceae > Rauvolfia > Rauvolfia tetraphylla. Next base: position 803,000 of record JAJQKT010000053.1, read on the forward strand.
ATAATGAATTGACAATGCAATAATTACTCTACCACTTGATTATGTAAGTGAACTAAATTTACGCAATTAAAGAGTGAACTACCAGCACATTATTTTTCCTTTTTTTTTTGGCCAAAGGCAAAAGGTCAATTATGCAATATAATTACTCTTTATCACTTTGATTGCATAAGTAACTAAAATTACCTATGAAGAGTGAGTTATTAGCATATTAATCTCTTTAACCAAAGGTAAGGATAAAAAAATGTATTGGATTGATCTATCTTATTACTCACGAGCTTTTGTTTTTAGTAAAGAGAAATTAGGTATACTTACCCTTCAACTATTATGACTTTTCTCTTCTTAACCAAAAATATTTATTTTAATTTTTTATGCATGTGAATTTTTTCAAACAACTATATCTGTCAAATTTTGAATGTTGCAATGAATTTTGGCAAAAAGAGTCATGCCACAAGCTTGAACCATCATTTTCAATGATAATTTTGTCCATTCATGACTTTTCTTCCATTCTTTCATATTATCCAAACAATATGTGTAAAAAATCAATCCATAATAAAATAGAATTTCCTTAGTTTTTAAGCCAATTTTCTCTATTCCTCCTCCTTCTAGGCCATGAATAGACAAAATTATCTTTAAAAATTATGACACGTACTTGCATCATGACTCTCTATATTGAATTTCTCCACAATATATATATAATTTAATAGATATGGTTATTTAAAAAAAGGTTCATATCTATAAAAAGTCAAAATAAAAGTTTTTTTGTTAAGAGGAGAAAAGTCTAAATAGTTGAAGGGTTTGTGTGACTAATTTCTCTTTATTAAATTTAGTTATTTTTGTTATGAATTTTGGATTTCAGGAAACTTATCTTTGTATATCCAAGGGTTAGTAAGAGTAAATTCATATTTATTATGCATGTGAATGAATATTTGTACATTGACAATATGGAATTCTATAGTTGGCTAAATTAAATAGTCATAAGTGGCTATATTACGTAGTTTGATTTATCTATATCTTCTAAATTTTTCTATAATAATAGTATTGTCTTGTTTTTCTCATGAATGTTCGAGGGGATAAAATAAATAAAGCATGTTTTCCAAACCCTTATAAGTTTTTTGTTAAAATGATTGTTGAAAGGGTATTAACCCAATATTACGTTATGATTAGGACATGGACAAATCATAGTTATAATGCTATTCTTGTTTTGTGTGCATTACATGAATAATTGAACAAGATTAACATTATTGTGAACCATTTGTATTCTTCTTTATTTTTTATTTATCTAAATTGAGGTTGCTAGAATGTGAAGGATGAAAGGAAATATATGTTATATAGTACATAACTGTCATAATCTTTTTCAGTGACTTAGTAGGATAAATATATTAATATTCATGATCACTTATACAGTGTTTCATTTGGAACTATATACGTGATCATTTGACTAAGTGGGAAAATGTTGGTAGTGTTGTCTTCATGACCACATAAAATAGTGAAAAACCTAAGATTGGAGAATTAGGTTTTTGGATAATTTGTTTTTTGAAAAAATTTTCTTTGATGATATTTTTTTGAGATTCATAACCTCCGAGAAGTACTTTGTTTTAAAGAAGTTTGTTTGAAGAGGTTATGCAATCAATGGAACTACAATTAATGCCAACTACCTCAAGATGAAATGATCTAACACAAATTAAGGCAAGCAATAAATACAAAGCATGACACAATATTTATAGTGATTCGATCTCTTTAAGATCTACATCCACTACCTTGAGTTCACACTCAAGGATTTCAACCAATTCACCAAAATTCAATTCACATAATTACAACCACTAAGGATTTTATATCAATAACCTCTTTAACTCAACAAATCAAAGCTCATCCTTGCCAAAAGAGTTTGATGTCTCTAGACAACCTTGAACAAATAAAGAGAAGATTAGATAAGGATAGAAATTAGCCAACAACTTGGTTGATAATAAAAAATGAAGCACCATCTCACTTTTTGCTTTTGGAATCTTTGGATGATCACATGAAGCACATGAACAATTGAAGCTTTTCTTTAATCTTTGATGTTTTCAAGACAGTGACAAGTAAAGTTTATCAATGTTAGCTCTAAGGGCAAATCATGTCATTTTGATTAATGACAACCATTGATAAGTGCAAAGTCCTAAGGAAATAATGTTGATTAACTTTGATATGGACTAATGCATTTAATTGTTGTGTGATAGGATTTTTTGATTAAGAAGAATACAAGTCTCATTGCCTTAAAGCTAAAGTGCAAGAACAACTTAAGGTTACCAAAGTGGTTGAAGATAAAAGAGTTGATTCAAGATAATTGAAGACATTAAAGACATATAGTGTAGGTGGTCTTACGCTTAATAGGTAAACCTTGTAAACCCTACATTCTTTAGTCTTGGAATCTTCTAGTTAACTTTTGAAAGCACAAAACTTGGTTTTAGACTTTCAATAGTTTTCAACTTATTTGAATTACCAGGTTTTCATCAATGACTTTTACACTTAAAAGGTCTTTAATGACTTATCTTTGAGGCTAGAATGTTTTCCAACTTTTTTGAATTAATTTGAATATTTTTTAACAATATTTGGAAAGTTTAGGTGCAAGTTTGGATGTAGGATAAAAAATTCGGTTGTCTGAATTTTTCTTGCATAGTGAACAATGATGTGAACAATGACTACTATTTTTCAAGAGAAGTTCAAACGAAAGTTCAGATGCAAAGGACCAAGTTCGGTGATCCAAAATTCTTAGAAACTAGCCTTTTTTGAATGTTGGAGCTGATTTTTAAACCCTATAAAAACCATGAAATACCTAAGAGGGGGGGGGGTGAATTAGGTATTTGGCTAATTATCGAAATCTTTTTCTATTTTGCAAATCCTTTGCCCTAATAAAAGCTCTTCTTCAAATTTACAAACTCTAAGTTTATATGTGATTCAATGGTTGAGACAAGATGATCAAACAATAAAAATCACATCCAATTAATCAACAACTAAGAACAAATAATAATAACATAAGTATGTAAGCAAGTAAAGCAATAAGAAAATGAACACCCGATTTATAGTGGTTCGATCTCTTCAAGATCTACATCCACTACCTTGAGTCCACACTCAAGGATTTCAATCAATCCACTATATGCTCAATTTCAACAATTACATAAGAGGCTAACCACACTATGGTTTTACACTCACAACCTCTTCTAGTAATTATACAAACAAGGTTCACCCTTCCACAAGGGTTTTATATCTAAAGACAACCTCAAGACTAATCTAATCCAAGGCTTACCCTCACACGAGTTTTACACTACAACCTTATGGCTCACCCTAACACAAAAGGATTTTATGTCACAAGATAACCTTGCAAATGAGCTAGTAGAAAATAACACAATTTAATAAGGAGATAAGAATGTGTAGATGTTACAACTTGTAGGTAGAGTTTTACACAATGTTGCACCTTTACACTTTGCCTTTGGAATCTTGAATGTACACCTTTGAGCACAAGGAAATTTGAGAGCTTTTCAATTTGATTTGATGTAAAATAAGTTAGAGCATGTAAGATTTGTTAAGTTCAAAGTTCTACTAAAAAATCTGGAGTTTATGGCTTTTATAGAATTCAAAAATCAGTTTAAACAGCCATAAAACGGCTAGTAACGGCTATTTTCAGAAAAACTGTTTATGTGAATAGTGGTACTGTTCATGCACCGGTCACAAAAATTCGGACGACTGAATTTTCCAGCTTCGTCCGAATCTTCGTCCGAATTTCTCTGAAAAACCGTCGGCACTATTTATGTGAACAGTAATCACTGTTCATGAACTATTCACAAAATTCGGACGACCGAATTTTTCTCCATGCGTCCGAATCTTCTTCCGAATTTCTCTGGAAGAATAGTAGGTACTGTTCATGTGAACAGTGTTACTGTTCACAGTGCAGAAAAATTTCGGATGACCGAATTAAAATCCGAATTTTTCAAACTTTGTCAAAACATGTTTAAGTCAATTCAAACAAGTTGAAAAATATTCTAGCCTCAAAGATAAGTCATTAAAGATCTTTTATGTGCAAAAATCATTTATGAAAACTTGATAATTTAGGTAAGTTCAAAACCATTGAAACCATTTAAATCAAGTTTTGTGCTCTCAATTGCAACTCATAGATTCCAAGACTTAAGAGTGTAGGGTTTACAATATTTACCTATTAACCACATGTCACCTACACTTCATGTCTTCAAAGCCTTCATTAGTCTTGAACAAACTCTTCAATCTTCAATCACTTTGACATATTGGAGTTGTTCTTGCATTTTAGCTTCAAGGCAATGAGACTTCATACTTCTTAATCAAACAATCCTATCACACAAATGACATGCATATTAGTCCTCATCAATATTTGTCATTAATCAAAACTACATGATTTGCCCTTAGGGCTAACAAACCACAAACGTCAGATTTTTGGAATGTTCTTGGAACCTTTGAATGCTTTAACATTCTCAAGTCTCCAAACTCTTTAAGCTTTCAATTGTCTTGTGCTACAAAGTTGGTATGCATGATTTCATAGACAAAGAAGGTGAAATAGTACTGGCATTGTAATCATGCACCAAGTTTTTGTTGGTAACATCTAAATCTATACTTCATCTATTTACTTTGTCGATTCAAGATTGTCAAGTGACACAAAACCTTTTGGTGAGGGTGGACCATTGACTAGAGTAATCAAGATTGTCTTGTGACAGAAAACCCTTTGGTGAGGGTGAGCCTTTGATTAGATTTGTCAAGGTTGTCTAGGGATATAAAATCCTTTGGTGAAGGGTTAGCCTTGATTGTTTGTGTAAAAGAGGTTATTATGGTAAAACCCATTGAAGGGTGAGCCTCTTGTGTAATTGCTTGACTTGAGCATTTAGTGAATTGGTTGAAATCCTTGAGTGTGTACTCAAAGTAGTGGATGTAGATCTTGGAGAGATCGAACCACTATAACTTGTGTGTTCATTTCTTTATTGCTTTACTTGCTTACATACGTGTGTTACTATCACTTGTTCTTAGTTATTGATTGATTGGTTGTGGTTCTATTGTTTGATCATCTTGTCTCAACCATTTTTAAAAATCATATATAAACTTGGAGTTTGTGAATTTGAAGAAGATCTTTTATTAAGGCAAAGGTTTTGCAAAATGGAAAAAGATTTTGAAAATTAGCCAAAGACCTAATTCACTCCCTCTTAGGTCTCGCGGTCTTCTTTTAAGGTCTAACAACCTAGAAGTAAAGATTAGATGGCTAGTTTATCAAATTTGCCTAATATGGAAGGTTCCTCTACAAATAGACCTCTTTTGTTTGATGGTTCCAATTAGACTTTTTGCAAATCTAGAAATAAGATTTTTATTTGTTCTATTAACTTTGGTTTGTGGAGTATCATTGAGAAAGGTCCCTATGTGCCTATGAGAATAAAAGCTGATGGAATTACAAAGGAACCAAAGCCTATGGAGGAATTTGATGAGAACGACTCAAGAAAGATGACCTTAAACTACCAAGCAATGAACATCTTGAGTTGTGCATTGGACATGAATGAATACAACCGAGTAAGTGAGTGTGATACGACTCATGAAGAAGAGAGAGCCAGTGTATGCTTCATGGCATTAAATGATGAGGTACAATGTATTCCCTCTACTTCTATAGCCTTTGATGATGAAGTTAATGATCCTAGTGAATTATTTGTTGATATGTATAATGAATTAAAAAGACGTCAAAGAGAAACAAGGAAATGAGATTAAAAATTAATGAGTTATTGAATGATATTTCAAAACTATTTTATGAGAATAAGAAATTACTTGATTCCATTGAATGTTTAAATATTGAAAAGGAAGTTTTAAATATGTCTTTGCAAAACATATCTCTTGAAAATAAAGCTCTTTGAGCAAAATATTGTTCTCTTGAAAACATGCTTTTTGATCATGAAATTTTGAAAAAGAAGGTTGATGACTTTACTTCATGTGTTGAAAAATTTACTAAAGGAAGGGACAATCTTGATAAACTTCTTGGAGTTCAAAGATCCCCTCTTGTCAAAAATGGTCTTGGTTACAACTATGTAAACAATGTACCTAAATATAAAAACTCCTTTGTTAGAGCTACTTATACTTACATGCCTCATGCTTGTTGTACATATTGTGGAAGAAATGGACATAAAACCACCAAATGTTATGTGAAAAGAAAAGTGAAAAATGGTGTTAAAACCATTTGGAGAGTTAAGGATATCATAACTAATCCCCTTGGACCCAAGAGAATATGGGTACCAAAAGTCTTTTCTTCTAATGTTGTGTAGGGACACTTCCCTTCAAGCTCAAGTGCCACTAAGTGGTGTATTGATAGTGATTGCTCAAGGTATGTAACGGGAAATGTCTTACTTATAAGCAAGGTATATAGCCAAGCTACCAATGAAGAATTTGTTGTTTCTTAACATTAGTCAATTATGTGACAATGAATGAAAAGTTGAACTTCAATGTGATACATGTGCCATTCTTGATAGTGTGAGTTGTAAAATTGTTATAAAGTTGAAAATGAACGTGTGCTATATTTTGATGAGCTTGTTAGTGATATTAAATGCCTCGTTGTTTATGATAATGATGGTTGTTTGCAACATAGAAGATTGGGTCATGTTTGCATGGATTTGTTCAACAAATTTTCTTCTCAAGAACTTGTTAGAGATTTGCCAAAAATGCATTTTGAGAAAAGTTGTCTTTGAGTACTTGTCAATATGGAAAACAAACAAAAGTATTTTTCAAAACCCACGAAAATATTTTCTACCTCAAAACATCTTGAGCTTGTTCATATGGATTGATTTGGATCTATGAGGTACACTAGTCTTCGTGATATGAGGTATACCTCTGTAATAGGTGATGATTTCTGAAGATTCACTTTGGTACACTTCTTTGCTCAAAAAGATGTAGTGGTTCATGAGTTTGTAAAACTTTTCAAAAAGGGTCAAACCTCCCTTGAGTGCAAATTGATTTCCATTAGAAGTGACAATGGGAGAGAACTTTACAATCAAGTCTTTACAAAAATTTGTGATGAAAATTTAATTTCACATAATTGTTTTAGTGTTAAGAAACTCCCTCAACAAAATGGGGTTGTTGAAAGGAAAAATCATACTTTACAAGAACTGACTAGGACTATGCTTTGTGAAAATTCTTTGCCAAAATATTTTTGGGCCAAAGTTGTAAACACCAATTGCAATGTTATGAATAGAGTTCTTCGGAGGCCATTTTTGAGAAAAACACATTTTGAACTTCTGTTTGGTAGAATAATCTATTGCGTATTTCAAAGTGTTCAGTTGCAAGTGCTTTATATTGAATATGCTTAAAAACTTGGGTAAATTTGATAGAAAATCAAATGAAGGCATATTCCTCGATTATTCCTCTAACAAGAAGGCTTATAGAGTTTACAATAAAAGAACTTTATGTGTTGAGAAAACCATACATATGATTTTTGATGAGTCTAACATCTACTTGGATAGAAGAAATGATGATGATGTAGGAGGTACTTCCATGAATGATAATCAAACTCATCTTCAACCTCCAACCTTGGAAGATCACACCAATGAAGAAGAGATAATTGAGCAAGAACTAGATAACTAACCTAGTGGTGACCAACAACTACCAAAGGATCTAAGATATGCAAGAAGCCACCCTAAGGAGCAAATCATTGGTGATGTATCTCAAGGAGTTAGAACAAGACGGTGCTTCATTGACAACTTCACACTTTTATCTCACATAGAGCCTAAAAACATTGATGATTCATTGTGTGATGATTTTTGGATTGTTGTTATTTAGCAGGTTAACACCGGAGTATGAATCCTTCATCACCACAATGAAAGGTTCACCACTACTAAGGATCTCCCCCTGATCTTAGATAGGTCATCTGAGGGACTCGGCTCCCACACAAGCCTGCCCCGTTATGCATGGACTTGGATCTACCAAATGATAAGAATGCCATAAATGTGACATATGCAGAAACAATATATTTTTGCTCTGTGGGAGAATAGCACCATGACCTCCTTGCACACCCATTCAACATCCATTGAATATTATTTGAGAGAAAAAAAGTTTGGATTGTTGTCCCAAGACCCCTTGATCCCCTGTCATTGGCACAAAATGGGTTTCTAGAAACAAACTTAATGAATTTGGAAAAGTTGTTAGAAACAAGGCTAGACTTGTTGCCCAAGAATTCAATCAAGAGGAGGATATTGACTATGATTAAACTTTTACTTCAGTAGCTAGACTTGAAAAAATAAGAATGCTTTTGGCATTTGATTGCTTTAAAGGTTTTAAGTTATTTCAAATGGATGTCAAAAGTACTTTTCTAAATGGTTTTATTGATGAAGAGGTTTATGTGGAACAACCTCCTTGTTTTGTTCATGAAAAGTTTCCTAATATTTCTTCAAACTATCCCAAGCTTTGTATGGTTTAAAACAAGCTCCTAGAGCTTGGTATGAAAGATTAAGTGGGTTTCTTCTTTCAAAAGGATTTCAAGAGGAAAGGTTGACACTACTCTTTTCATAAAAAACCCTTGCAACAATGATCTCTTACTTATGCAAATATATGTTGATGATCTTATATTTTGTGCTACTAATGTTTTCTCTTTGTGAGGAATTTGCCAAGTTATTGCTAAGTGAGTTTGAAATGAGCATGATGGGAGAACTCAACTTCTTTCTTGGGCTACAAATCAAGCAAACCAAGGATGGAACTTTCATAAATCAATCCGAGTATATGAAGGAGATCTTAAAGAGATTTGGAATGGGCCAAGAAAAATGTATAAGCACTCCAATGAGTTCATCAACCAAACTTGACAAAGATGAGAAAGGTAAAATTGTTGATGAAAAGATATCTAGAGGCATGATTGGTAGTTCGCTTTATCTTACCAGAAGTAGACCGGATATTGTGTTTGCTAGATTTCAATCTTGTCCTAAAAATTCTTATTTAATTACCGTGAAACGCATTCTTCATCATTTGACAGATACACATGACTAAGGCCTTTGGTTTTGAAAATCTTCTTCTTTTGAGCTTGTTGCATATTCGAATGCCAGCTATGACGGATGTAAAGTCTAGCGTAAAAGTTCTAGTAGTCATTGCCAATTTCTTGGTAGTTGCTTTGTATCATGGTATAGCAAGAAGCAAGCATGTGTGTCATTGTCTACTACAGAGGCTGAATATATCACCGTCGGTAGTTGTTGTGCTCAAGTGCTATGGATGAAGCACACTCTACTTGATTATGACTTAGATTTCAAATGTGTGTCTATTTTATGTGACAATACTAGTGCCATTAATTTGAGCATAAATCCCATTCAACATTCTAGGACTAAGCATATAGAGATTAAACATCATTTCATTTGTGATCATGTAGCTAAAGGTGATATATGCTTGGACTATGTGAATACAAATGAACAAATTGTGATATATTTACAAGCCTTTGGTAGAGGAAAGGTTTATCTATCTTAGAACAAGCTTAGGGATTTCAAAATTCAATGACTAATGAGTATTTTCAAGTGTTATAGATTCAGGTGAAATTTGAACGTAGATTTGGATGCATACAGAACATTCGGAAGTCCAAACTGCCCTTCAGAGATGTCAGAGTAATTTGAATGCATGACCAAAAATTTGTTCATCTGAATTGGCTACAATCAGAGACAGAAATTTCGAAGCAGGTTTGGATGCACAATTAGAAATTCAGTCGTCCAAACTTTGCGAATAGTGAATGTTATAAAGAAAGTAAACTGATCATTTTCACAATTCTAAATCCAAATTCATTCTCTCAAAACTCTCTCAACCCTTCTGCTACTGAATTGATAATTCTATCAAATTTCACCATCAAATCACAAAGCCCACTCTCATCTAAACCGAAATTTCTCCTATATCTCACTATTAATTCTTGAAACACATCACATTTTCTTGTTTTAAGCCCTAAAGATACCTTGAAAACCAATTATTCTCTTTGAATTTCATCATGATGAGGACTAAGAGGGCTAGCATTGGAAAAAGGAAAGGAAAGGCAAAGGAAGGCGATGGATGATCGATTATCAATGAACCCCAAGAAGGGTTCATATTCCTTAAAGCATGTCAAGGATTTATAGATTTACCACAGTAAGGGCTGCTACTAAATTTGATGATTAGACAAAGAGGAACCGTAAGATAATTCTGGGTCACAAGGTGGATGTCATCAAACTATTTGAAATGGGTAACATACTCTCATTTTTCAATGAAATAAGTTGGACTAGTTTGCTTGTGTTTGAAGAATGCTACTATCCTTAGTTTATGAAATTTATCCAAACCTTAAGGAAGAAAGAGTTGAGAAAATTCAAAATGAGACTATTTAGTTGTATTCTTCAAGAGTATCACAAGCTAGTTTTAAGATTAATAATGCGTTGCCTAATAGAATTTGTGATGTTAATTAAGGATGTTGAGGTTAGGCATTATTTTTCCAGTGGACATTGTTTTATCAGTGAGTTATACTCCAATGAAAGATTTGGGAAAACCTTTACTAATGGTAGAAACTTTAGAACAATTAAGGAAAGGGAGATTAAGGCTTTTGATGCTAGAAGCAGAGTTTTATACCACATTCTCAATACCATGATAATTTTCAATTTTGGTCACAAGTCTTCTATTAGTATGTTGTGATTATGATTGCCATGTATAAGAAAAGAAGAATGAACTTTGGACATATAACTTTAAATCATATGATGGTAGCAAAAAGAACCAAGCATAAGGCATTGCCATATAGAAGGTTATTAACAAGAATCTTCAAGCACTTCCAAGTGCAACTGCCTGCTACGGGTTTACCTATGAAGAGTAGAGAAGTATACACAAATGGTTCTCTCAAGAGAATGTAGTTGGCATGTGACGAAGATGCAATATGGAAGACAAAGAGAGAAACTCCATTGAAAGCTGAAAATAGAAACAAAGGAGGACATTAAAGAGAAAGAAGGAAAAGATCAAGAAGATCATGATAAATAGCAACAAGGATGAAAATGATAGTGATGATAGTGATGATGTAAATGACTATCAATTTGTTGCTAAGAGAAGGAAAAGATGAAGAAGAAGGAAGTGGAGTACCCCAACAAGAAAAAGAACATACGAGTGAAGATCAAGGTGGAAAAGCCCTAGAAGAGAAGCAAGAAGAAAAAGATGAAGGAAACTTGATCAAAGTTGCTCAAAACATCACTCAACCATTTCCTTCAGCCAAGGAAGAAGGAAGCAAGTTGTTCAAAAGAGAGGACGAAGAGGATCTTCCAGATTGGCTACCACTCCAAAGCCAAGCTATACCAAAGAGTTAGCGAGTGAAGGACCTCTTCATGTAGAGCTAAAGGGAGACATGGCCATCACAACGAACAAATATGGAGTGAAGACCATGAAGCGCATCCAAGACTAAGCTTTTCTATCCCTAAACTCTATTTCAATTGCATAGTGTAGTTTATGATTTGAATATTTCATTGCATAGTTAGTCTTGAACTTGATGAATGTTTTATGCTATTCCTATGAAGTTCATATGTGCCTTTCTAATTTATGTTTTGAAGCTCAATGAGAAATCCATGTGATGAGAGCTTCTTTAATTTATGTTGTCTAAATACTCTTAACCCATCTTTGATAGATGTCAAAAGGGAGAGAAGAAATGATGACAAAATGTGAATTTGTTGTGTGCTGAAAATTTCACATTTGTTGTGTGCTAAAAATTTTACATTTGTTGTGTGCTAAAAATTTTGCTAGAATATACTGAAATTTTTTGCTTTGTTGAATTTACTGTCGAACTGAAAATTTGAATTTGCTGAACTGCACTTTAACTGAAATTTGTTGCTGTTGTGCAATTTAAACTTGTTGCACTAGTTGTCTGCAAATGCTGTGTAATTACAGACAAAAGGAAGAAGAAAAACTGTTTGACATATGTTGTTAAGAAATCTGAAATTGCATATGTTGAATTGTTAATAGATTGAGTAAGTGTTGTCATCTTGAGCTATATTATGCTATAATTGAGATATACTGATGCCAACATTGCTTACTTAAGTTTTTCAGTCATAAGATTGATTGGATTGAGCTTATCTTGCAAATTTCATGTTTAAAATCAATCAATTTTAGTTTGGACTTGCAATTCGAATGCATCCATATTTTATTTCCAAAAAGTCCTCTTTTGTTGTTCAAATTGATTCAAATCAGTTTTAATCTTTTCTACAATGTTTGAACAACCTTAGGAAAGCTTTGTTTCAAATTAAACAACTACTATGTTGAAGTTATTACAGTTTGGGCTCATAGTTCAAAGTCCAAATTTTCAAAAAAATGAGCACTATCTAAGTGAGAGCTTTATAAACTATTTTCTAACCTTTAAAAATTCTCTTAGAAGTATTTTTGTGATTTTTTAAATAATTCAACTTGTAGTTTGAAGGAAGAAAGGAGGATTATGGAGGTTGGTTGAGCCATAAACTCATTTTGAGCCATGTTTATGTCATTACGCAATATTATGTTTAAAATTGATTTTTAATTGGTATCATTTTCAATTAGTATACGACATAAATACTTCTCTATTTTTAAATTGTCTAAATCCATCACATTTTACATCAAAGTTTATCATCATCAAAAAGGGGGAGATTGTTAGCCCTAAGGGCAAATCATGTTGTTTTGATTGAGGACAAACATTGATAAGTGCAAAGTCCTATAGAAATGATATTGATTAATCTTGACATGGACTAATATGCTTATATGATGTGTGATAGAATTTTTTGGATTAAGAAAAATGCAAGTCTCGTTGCCTTGAAGCTAAAGTGGAAGAACGACTCAAGGTTACCAAAGTGGTTGAAGATAAAAGAGTTGATTCAAGATAATTGAGGTCATTGAAGACATATAGTATAGGTGGTGTTACGCTTAATAAGTAAACCTTATGAACCTTACACTCATTAGTCTTGGAATCTTCTAGTTAACTTTTGGGAGCACAAAACTTAGTTTTAAAATTTTAATAGTTTTCAACTTACTTGAATTACCACGTTTTCATCAATGGCTTTTTCACTTAAAAGTTCTTTAATGACTTATCTTTGAGGCTAGAATGTTTTCCAAATTATTCGAATTGATTTGAATATGTTTTGACAAAATTTGGAAAGTTCGGATGCAGGATAAAAAAATCGGTTGTCCGAATTTTTTCTTCATAGTGAATAGTGACTACTGTTTTTCCAGAGAAGTTTGGATGCAAAGGATCAAGTTCGATCATCTAAACTCTTTAGAAACTAGCCGTTACTAGTCATTTTTTGAATGTTGGAGTTGATTTTTAAACCTTATAAAAATTCACAAACTTCAAATTTTTGGAATGTTCTTGGAACCTTTGAATGCTTTAACATTCTCAAGTCTCCAAACTCTTTAAGCTCTCAATTGTCTTGTGCTACAAAGTTGGTATGCATGATTCATAGACAAAGAAGGTGAAATAGTGCTGGCATTGTAATCTTGCACCAAGTTTTTGTTGCTAACATCTAAATCTATACTTCATCTATTTACTTTGTTGATTCAAGGTTGTCAAGTGATACAAAACCTTTTGGTGAGGGTAGACCATTGACTAGAGTAATCAAGATTGTCTACTTCAACCCCCTTTTAGGTCTTTCAATCATTATTCCTAAAATTTGAGATTCTAACATTTACATGATTTAAAATTTGAATTCCAGCATTAAAAAATGACTAGTTTTTGAAATAGAACAGAGCAGTTCGATAGACTAAATAGGGGTTCCTGTATCCGAATTAGTCATCCTAATTTCTCTGTTTAGTTTACTTTATAGATCAATTAGATTGATCTAATTTGGACATCCAAATATGAATTAGTAGTCCAAATTTCTCTGGAAATTCAATATTGCATACCAAGTTCAAGCATCCAAACTATTCTAGATTTTGCAAAACCAATTCAAACTCAATTAAAACAATTTTAAAGCATTCGAAACATAAGTAAAATGTTTGAAGATCTATTAATCAAAAAGTCGTTACCAAAAACTTTGTTCTTCAAATATCATAAAATCACTCAGGTTCAACAACAAAGTTTAGACTAGAATTATAGGATTTGTGCTTTGAGATGCAATGCATGGATTCCAAATGCAAAAAGGTATAGGGTTGACAAGTAATACCTATAAATTAAGTAACATTCTCCATTATTAGATCTTCAAAGCCTTTAAAGAGTTGACATCCTCTTCAATCTTTGAGCTTTTAACCTTACTTGGGATGTCTTTGTTTCTCTTTATCTTCAAGGCAATAAGATCAGTTTGCTTCTTAATTCCAAAAATCCTATCACACAATAATTACTCAAGTTAGCTTACATCAATGTTTGTCATTAATCAAAACTACAAGATTAACCCTTAGGGCCAACAATCTCCCTCTTTTTGATGATGACAAACTTTGATGCAAAATGCAATGGACTAAAAACAATGTAGCACAAGGAAGCAATATTGTCACGAAGGATAGATAAAAAAATGATCCTAGTTTCAATAACGTGGCTTATAAGGAGCTTATGGCCCAACCAACCTCCGCATGCCTCCTTTCTTCCAACATACTAAAAGATTTATCATCAAGGCATCAAGAATACCTCTAAGGGACATTTTTAAAGATAGAAAAGGGGTTACAAAGCTCCTCCTTAAAGGGAGCTGACTTTTGAACATGCTTGGACTTGAAGGAAGACAAGTCCAAATTCAAGTTTCCAAGTCCAAGTTGTAAAATTTGCAAGATAATGTCTGCATTTTGAGCAAAAAAACTTTCCCAAAGTTGTCCAATCAAGTTTAGAAGGATTTTAAAAATAGTTTGCAAGGTTTGGACAACAAATGGATTGATTTTGGCAAAGTTTTGGACTACGTATGAATTAGACTGTAACAAGTCTAAATTTGAAAAACTCAATCATCATAAACCAAATCAATCGACAACCACTTCCACCTTCAAATGTAATAGTCTAATGATCTCCAACATTGTTCAAGTCCAAAAGTGCAATTTCAAACAATAAAAAATTTCTTTAAACATCATCAAGCTTAACACGACTATCCAAATCTTACTTCCAATATCACCACATATAAAACCATAAACTGCAAATTCACAATGTGAGCATAATGCATAATGTGCAACCACATAATGTGCAAATCATTTACAATGCACAATATAACCTCATAGTAAAACCACATTTAAAACTATACTTGACGAGGACAAATCACTTCACATTTTTCATTGCCTTATTTTGCAACAAACTACTTACTCTCCCTTTTGTCATAAGGTGCCATAGTGAGTCAACATAAAAAAGAAGCTCATAAAATATATATAGATCAAGTAAGTTCATATGGGCACTAATTATATGAGTTAACAAGCAAATGTGACTAAAGCAATAAAAATAAGCTCAGCTAAACATCAAGTCATAAGATTAAACTAATTAGGCATTAGATAATAATAGACGTCATAAATGGTTTAAAAGGTAAGAGATAGAGAGCTTAGTTCTTTTTCTTGCTATCAACATCATTCGGAATTCTTCTCACTATCTTTACTCCAAATTTGTTGGTAGTGATCACCATATCCCCTTTGAGCTTAATGCAGAATAGACCTTCGCTTGCACATTTCTTTTCGATGTAGTTCAATTTTGTGGTGATTGCCAACCGTGATGATCTTCTAGTGCCCTTCTTCAAAGCCATATATTTTGATATTTCGGTTGGTCCTAAGGGTAAATCATGTTGTTTTGAGTTATGAAAAACATTAGTCATTGCATAGTCCTAAGAGAATATTTTTTATTTCTTTTATATGGAATAACGTGTTTGATTATTATGTGATAGGATTGTTGGATTGAGAAGTAAACAAGTCTCCTTGCCTTAAAGCTATAATGCAAGAACAACTCAAATATGTCAAGGAGGTAGAAGAGTTTGTTCAAGATGATTGAAGGATTTGAAGACCTTACTGTAGGTTTACTATGCATTATAGGTATATCTTTGTAAACCTTGCACATTTTTGTCTTTGGAATATAAAATTTTTTTCAAGAGAACTCCAAACTTGTATTTAAATCTCAAGTGATCTATTTCACAAATGTTTTTACCAAGTTCTCAATAATGGCCTTTGGACTAAAAGACTTTTAAATGATCTATCTCATAGTCCAAAAATGTTTTCAAACTTACTAAAGTTTATTTCAAGTCATTCTAAACTAAGTTTGAAAAATCCTCATGAAAGCTGAATTTTTAGAGAAATTCAGACGAGGATGTCCAAATTTGATCAACTGAACGTGTGCTTTAGTAGAAATTCCAGAGAAATTCAGACGACCAATTCGGACAAGGGTGTCCAAATTTGGTTGACTGAATTTATGCTATAGTGGAAATTCCAAAGAAATTCGAATGACAATTTTGGAAGCAGCAGTCCAAATTCGATCAACCAAATTTTATTGTTACTAGCCGTTATTTGAAGATTGTAACTAATTTTCAAACCTTATTGTAAGACCTAAGAGGGAGGGGGGGTGAATTAGGTCTTAGGCTAATTATCAAAATATTTTCCTATTTTGTAAATCCTTTGCCTTAATAAAAGCTCTTCTTCAAATTCACAAACTCTAAGTTTATATGTGATTCAATGGTTGAGACACGATGATCAAATAATAAAATCACAACCAATCAATCAATACTTAAGAACAAATAATAATAACATAAGTATGTAAACAAGTAAAGCTATAAATAAATGAACACACGATTTATAGTGGTTGGATCTCTTCAAGATCAACATCCACTACCTTGAGTCCACACTCAAGGATTTCAACCAATTCACTATATGCTCAATTTAGACAATTACACAAGAGGCTCACCATACAATGGTTTTATACTCACAACCTCTTTTAGTAATTAGCACCCTTCCACAAGGGTTTTATATCTAAAGACAACCTAAAGACCAATTTAATCAAAGGCTCACCCACAAACGGGTTTTACACCACAACCTTGATTAATTTAGTCTATGGCTCACCCTAACACAAAAGGGTTTTATGTCACAAGATAACCTTGCAATGAGCTAGTAGAAAACACAATTGAGATAAGAAAAGAGAGTGTGTAAGATGTTACCACTTTGTTGGTAGATGATTACACAATGTTTCTCCTTCACACTTTGTTGCCTTTGGAATCTTGAATTTCAATCTTTGAGCACAAGGCAATTTGAGAGCTTTTCAAGTAATTTTGATGTAAAACAAGTTAGAGCTAGTAGGATTTCTTAAGTTCAAAGTTCTACTAAAAAATCTGGAGTTTATGGCTTTTATAGAAATCAAAAATTAGTTAAAAGGCTATAAAATGGCTAGTAACGGCTAGTAACAGTAAAATTCGGACGTCCAAACTTTCTGTTATGAACTTGCGTCCGAATTTTACTGTGCCAAGCTATCTGGAAAGTTCGGACGTCCGAACTTTTCCTTATGCGTCCAAACTTGCACCCGAAATTCTCTGAAAAAACAGTGACCATGCTTATCAGAGAAAGTTTGGACATCCGAACTTTTCTCCATGCGTCCGAACTTGCGTCCGAAATTCTCTGGAAGCACAATACCATTTCCAAAGTTTGGACGACCAAACTTGCATCAAGACTTTTTAAACTTTGTCAAAACTTGTTCAAATCAATGTTAATAACATTGAAAACTTTTTGCATGAATTGACACATCATTTAAACACATTTATATACAAAAACCTTTACAAAAAACATTTTGATTACACAAAATCTTTTTAAGATCATTTTAGATTCCAAAAACATACTTGTTAACACAAAGTTCATTTAAGACAAAGTTTGGATGACTGAATTTTCTGGTAACTGTCTAAACTTCTTATACCTTCTCAGCTTCAGTGAATTCAGATGACCAAAATTTTGGTTGTGTGTCTAAACTTGCATCCTTATGTTTGGAAACCTCAAAAAAGAAGTTCAAACGACGTTTTTGCCTGGAAACCTCAAAAAAGTAGTTTGGACATCCGAATTTTAGAGGATGCATCCAAATACCACGTTTAAATTTTACCTTTTTTCTTACACTTGAATACACACATTAGTTATTGAATTTTGGTATTCCTAAGCTTCTTCTTAGATAGCAAAACATTTCCTCGACCAATGGCTTAGCGAAAATGTCAGCAATTGGTCATTGGTGCAAACATTATATAAACACACCACCTTTTGAAATATGATCACAAATAAAATGATGTTTGATCTTTTCAAGATATGCATCCACTACCTTGAGCCCTCACTCAAAGATTTCAACCAACTATATTGTAATAAAAATCCACACAAATACACAAGAGGTTTACCCAACAAGGGTTTTATACTACAACCTCTTTTTTAAATCAAGAATCAAGGTTCGCCTGATCCAAAAGGGTTTTATATATTCAAGAAAATCTTCAATAAAAAATATATGAGAGAATAAAGAAAGAGTTTACCAACAAATTGGTGAATAATGACAAATGCTAGCACCATTTGACCTTTTTGCTTTTGGAATCTTGAATAGTTACATGTAGCAAGAGACAAAAGAGAACTTTTTGATGTTCTAAAGATGTTGGAGTACAAAGCTTCTCAAAGTATTCAAAATTACTAACAAATATGAAGTTTATGGCTTTTATAAGGTTTGAAATTCAATTGCAACATTCAAATAATGGCTAGTAACAATGCACTTTGGTCGACCTCTTTTCTTTTAACATAGCGTCTAATGGATTTGTGCTAATTTTTCCACACTAGTACAACAAGTAGGAGGTGTTGAAGTAGAGGTGACTCTAACAAAGAAATTTTTATATTTAGGCACATTATTCACATAGTTCTAACCAAGGCCATTTTTTATAAGAGAATATCTTTGAGCTCCAAGAAGTTTTTTCAAGATTGTCCCTTCTTTTTGTAAATTTTTCAATACATGAAATAAGGTCATAAACTTTCTTTTTCAAAACTTCATGATCAACAAGCATCTTTTCAAGGGAGAAAATTTTATCACTAAGAATCTTGTTTTGAACGGACATGTTTTATAATGAGACATTTAAAACTTCTTTTTGCTTATTCAAACATTCAATAGAATCAAGAAGCTTTTTGTTTTCAATCTCATTTCTCTATTTCATTTTGAAAGCCTTTTCAATTCACTATACATGTCAACAAAAAGATCACTATGATCATCACCATTATTATCACAAGAAGTAGAGGGAGGTGGAGTGGGTCGTACCTCATCTTTCTTTGCCATGAAACACCGTTTGATCTTTCTTCAATATCGTCATTGGCATGTTGATCCCATGTGCCAACAAGACCTTTTCCTTTCTTGGTGAATTCTTCTTCTTTTGCTTGGCGTCCTTTTCTTTCTCCATAGCCTTAGGACAATTTTCCAAAAGATGTTCAGTCTCTTGCATTCATAACATTGTGGTCTAAAAAATTATCAAAATTGACCTTCTTGAATGGTCTTTTTCCCTTCTTGAAGAATCCTTTTTAGTAGAACTTTTTGAACTTCTTCACCACCATGGTCTTTTCATCATCTTCTTTATCACTAGTGGACTCCTCTTGTTCACTTAAGTTGTCACCTACTTTTAGGACAACTTCTTTTATTCATTTTTCTTCATCCACTAAATAGTTCAACCTATTTAACTTCATCTCATAAGTGAGTAGCGATCCAATGAGCCCTTCAAGAGAAAGAGTCTTCAAATCCTTAGATTCTTCAATAGCTAATGTCTTTGGTTGCCTTGATTTGGGTAGTGCATCCACAATCTTTCTATTTTGCTCTCAAGGGAATAGTTTTTCCAATTGTACTTCAGTCCATTTATGAACATCATAAATATGTCACTAATATTCTCCCCTTGCTTCATTGTGAACAATTAATATTCTCTAACAAGCATGTTAAGTTTGGATTCCTTCACTTGATTTGTTCCTTCATGAGTGGCATGGAGAAGCTTGCACATATCATGGGTGGGATTGCATCCATTCACCCAATTGTATTAATTAACACTCAAATGCACAACAAAGAATATCATTGCTTGATAATTCAAAGTCATCTTTTTTGAGTCACTTTCATCAAATTCTTAAATACTTTTTAGTTCCCTTGTGATGCCATCAGCCTTCAGCTTCATAAGAACATATGATCCTTTCTCAATAATGTTTCACATCAAAGTTAATAGATCAAATATAAATCTTAATTCTATATTTTCAAAACGTATAATTGGTTCCATCAAAAGCATAGGTCGTTTTGTAGAAGATCCTTCCAAATAACAGTGGTTTGATATATTAGCCATAGTATCTTAACTTCTAGGTTGTTAAACCACAAAAGAAGCCCTACTCTGATACCAATTGGAAAAACTAAAAGGGGTGAATTCAGTTTTTACCTAATTTTTTTTGAAAAATTTTTCTTTGATGAAATCTCTTTTGGAGATTCACAATCTCCAAGAAGTACTTTGTTTTAAGGAACCTTGTTTGAAGAAGTTAATCAATCAATATAACAACAATTAATGCCAACAAACTCAAGAAGAAATGATTAACACAAATTAATGCAAGCAATAAATACAAAGTAAGACACAATGTTTATAGTGGTTTAATCTATTCAAGATCTGCATCCACTATCTTGAGCCTACACACAAGGATTTCAACCAATTCACTAAAATTCAAGTAACAAAATTAAAAAAAGAGGCTCACACACTAAAGGGTTTATGCCAATAGCCTCTATAACTCAACAAATCAAGGCTCACCCTCACTAAAATGGCTTTATGTCTCTAGAAAACCTTGAATAAACAAAGAGAAGTGAGATAAGGATAGAAATTACCCAACATGTTGGTTGATAATATTGATTGATAATAAAGAAATGAAGCACTACCTTACTTTTCGCTTTTGAAATCTTTGGATGATCACATTAACAATTGAAGCTTTCTTTAATCTTTGATGTTCTCAAGATAGTGAAAAGTAAAATTTATCAATCTTAGTGAAATCTAAGATTAAAATTTGGAATTCAATGTTAAAAAGCAAATTGTAACGACTAATTTGTCAAACGGAATAGAGCAATTCGGTTGACCAAATCGGGCTTCCAACATTTGAACTAGTCATCCAAATTTCTCTGTTTAGTATGTTGTACTGGCCAATTTGGTCAGCTAAATTTGGGCAGCCAAGTTCGATTAGTCGTTCAAATTTCTCTAGAAATTCAATAGTGCATAACAAGTCCGGACGTACGAATTGGTGATATAAAATCTAAACTATTCTAGATTTTGTCAAAACAAATTCAAACTCAATCAAATTAAGTTTTAAAATATTTGAAACATAAGATAAAATGTTTGAAGAGCTATTAACCAAAAAGTCATTAACACAAAAATGTTTGAAGAGCTATTAATCAAAAATTCATTAACACAACTATTAACCAAAAACTTTGTTCTTCCATGATTGGAAAATCACTTTGGTTCAAAAACAAAGTTTAGACTAGAATTATAGGACTTGTGCTTCAAGATGCAATGGGTACATTCAAAAAATAAGTTACATTCAACAAATTATAGGACTTGTGCTTCAATCAAAAAAGTTACATTCAACAAATAAGCTCTCAACACTAACCTTCACTTCAAATTTTGATTGAAAAACCCCATGCTCCACTCACGTGATATCTTTTAGAGTGTAAAATAAGCATATTATATATTTGTAGCAGATTCTTAGCCATTTCCTTGTTCTTTTGCCACTCTCTTGTCTCCCTTTTTTTATTTTTCTCTTTTTGACAACTGTAGTTGATTTGTTTGATTTAGTTTCTTTTCACCAAATTAGGGAACACATACTTAGAGTGTAAGTATGTTTTGGAGAGAAGCACATAGAATGTCACACAAGTGGCGCATGGCTTTTCAAATCCAAGGTTGCAATGAAGGAAGGTGCTAGGAGCTTATTGGCTAAGCGTAACTTCATTAAGGACCATAATGGCAAGAAAAAAGCTTTTGGGACCATAGCTTGCTAAGCCCCTAAATTTTTGGCGATATAATTTAGGAGATGATTCTTATACATGTAATTATTATGTTTTGTGTTTATAAGGCATAGTTGATGCTCATTTAACTTCTGTTTATTATATTATGGTTTCAACATAATCATGTTATTTTCTAACAAGAAATACCTATATTATCTCGCAAGCATTCAGAAAAGGAAACGTTTATTAGGCTACCTTAAAATGAAGCTAATATATTGAGGTCTTCTGCAATTGAAAGCTATCCTAAGCACATGAGATCTCTTTCTCTGATTATTGTTTTGTGTGTTTTCTATGCCCTCATACTCAATTGTATTTCAATCTTCAACAATTTGAACAGAAAAACAAGGCAAGTGCAACTATCGTTATTATTAGTATAATGGCAAATAAATTTAAATGTCATATCCACGGGGATGGTCAAATATCAATTCTCACTGTCCACTCCATTGTTTAGCCTATGAAATTTGCTTGTGAGATAATACAAATAATTACTAAGAATAAAAATCTAATTTAACCAATAAAATTCAGTTTAACTAAAATTTAATTTGCAAGATGAAATACCTAAGAGGGGGGGGGGGGTGAATTAGGTATTTGGCTAATTTTTGCAAACTTAAAACTTTTATGCGTTTATACCAAGAACAAGTTATATGAGCTAATTAGAGACAATTGATAGCAAGGCAGTAATGAAAGCAATAGCAAAGAACTCAAACAATTTATAGTGGTTCGATCCTCAAGATCTACATCTACTACCTTAAGCTCACACTTAAGGATTTCAACAAATCTACTAATTGCTCAGATTTACAAATTACAAGAGAGGTTCACCAAACTATGGTTTTACACTCACAACCTCTTCTAGTAATGTTTACAATACAAGGTTCACCAAAAACAATGGTTTTGTATCTTAAACAACCTTGAATCACACTTTCAAGGATCACCCTTATCTAAAGGATTTTATGTTATCAAGATAACCTTGCTAGAGCTAGTAGAACTACAGAATATGATAAATAAATGAGAGTGTGTAGAAGTTACCACTTGATGGTAGATATTACACAAATTTGCACCTTCACACTTTGATGTCTTTGGATTGATCAATTGAATGCACAAGACATAAGAGAGCTTAAGAAATGTTTGCTAAATGCTTTTGAATGGTTGGAGTTTTTAAGATTTCAAGAGTTACAAAAGATTACACGTTTATGGCTTTTATAGAATTTGAAAATCAGTTAAAACAGTCATAAAACGGCTAGTAACGGCTAGTTTCAGAAAATTCGGACGACCGAATTTTTTGGTTGCTTCCGAATCTTCGTCCGAATTTCTCTGGAAAAACAGTGACCATGCTGAAGGCCAAAATTCGGACGACCGAATTTTTTGGCTGCGTCCGAATCTTCTTCCGAATTTCTCTGGAAGAATAGTAGCAAACTTTTGCTACAAAATTCGGACGACCGAATTTTTTGGAAGCAGTTTCAAACTTTGTAAAATCATTTGAGGTATAACTTCAATGTATTTGAGAAACATTTGATATGTATAGAAAACTTACTTAGCCATATGTAAGTTTGAAAACACAAATTAAATTTCTTTGATCATATAAAGTTTACTTAAACATCACATTCACTAAAAACCTTATTCAAATCCTTTTAAGATTATAAGATTCATTTTATGCTCTCTTATGCATTCAATGATGACCAAGACATGCAAGTGTAGAGTTTACATAGAAACTTACTTACTAAGTATACACACTCTACACTTCAAGTCTTCAATGCCTTTAGATCTTCTAAGAACAACATTCTTCAAACTTCAATCACTTTGCTTAACTGAAGTTGTTCTTGAACTCTTGCTTCAAAGCAATGAGACTTCATACTTCTTATTTTACAGAACCTATCACACAATATGCAAGCATATTAGTCCTCATCAATATTTGTCATTAATCAAAACTAATCAATCTTATATGATTTTCCCTTAGGGCTAACAATCTCCCCCTTTTTGATGATGATAAACTTTGATGCAAAATGTGATAGATTAAAACGATGTAGTTCATAGAAGTATTAATGTCAATGATAGAAAATAACCAATTTAGCACAATGACATACAAAAGGCTAAATATGAGCCTATGACCCAACCAACCTCCATTAACCTCCTTCCTTCCAACAACTAGGATAGAAGATATAGCATTTAATCATTAAGACAACTTCTAAGAGAGGTATTAAAGTTTAGAAAAGATTAACATTGCTCCCCCTTAGATTGTGCTCATTTTTCAACTAGTTTGGACTTGAGATGCTATGCATCCGAATTTTGACATATCAAATCCGAATTGAAAAATAAGTGAAATGAAAGCTTCAATTTTTGAAAATAAGCTTTCCTAAGGTTGTTCAAACATAGTGGAAGAGATTAAAACAAGTTTGAATCAATTTGAACAACAATAGAGCACATTTTGGCAACAAAATATGAATGCATCCGAATTTTTAAATCTTAAGTCCAAACTGTAATAAATTCAATATAATGAATGCCTAAGGTTGTTTAAACATAATAGAAGAGATTAAAACAGATTTAGATCAATTTGAACAACAATAGAATACTTTTTGGCAACAAGTTATAGCTCATGCATTCAAATGTTTTCATAGAGTTTTCATTGAGTAACAATTCAAGAGCAAGTTATTCATTTACAGAAAACACACAGAAAACATCTATAGGATTGAGACATAAGACTCAGAAAACATGCATACAGAAAATTCATATACAGAAAATTCATTATCTCATCCCATACAGCAGTCAGAAAACATGCATACAGAAAATTCATATACAGAAAATTCATTATCTCATCCCATACAACAGTTTTTCATACATTTTGTCATCCTCATTTCTTCTCATTTCTTCTCCCCCTTTTGTCATCAGTCAAAGATGGGGTCAATGAAAATGAGATTTAACAATTTAACACATAAAGGAAGCTCTCATCACTGAGATTTCATCATTGAGCTTCACTATTACATAAGATGCAAGAAAAATACTGAAGAAGATTATAACATTAGATGCATAACTAAAAATTTAAATAACTTAAAGCAGTAAATAGAATGGAAGAGATGCTTAGTCTTGTGATGTTGATGAAGAGGCTCTGCTAATCCCTTTCTTGATGGCCAAGTTCTTCACTCTTCCTTGGCTGAATGAAATGTGTGATGGTGAGACAATTTCAGCTTGAGCTACTTGGCTTCCTGCCTCTTGTGGTTCTTCATGTACATGTTCTTCTTCTTCTTCTTGTTCTGCCATTGTCTCATCATTTCCTCCTTGATCATCCCCATCATCAATGTCATCATCTTTGTCCTTCTTATCTTCCTCTTTATCATCATCTTCCTCATTTCTATCTTGAGGCCTAGAGGGTCCTTCACCACTTTGAGTATTTCTCATTAGGATTTCCTCAATGTGTTTCACTCTACTCTCTAGTCCATCTAATTTTCCTAGAACCATTGGAGCAAATGATTCAAAGAACTTATACATCTTCTCCATTTCCTTGACTTGATTGTTCAAGGCTTCTTGGAATGCTTTGGCTATTATGGTGTCACCTCTAGTTATTCCTTCACCATTTGACTCAACTTCAGTTTCTTCTTCAACTACTCTTCTTTTTGTTAGTGGTTGCTCCCCCTCACTTGAGGTATCATGCTTCCTCTTTGTTTTCATTTCTCTTGCAAGGGTCTCTTCCTCATCTTCCTCATCTAAGTCATCTTCATCCTCCTCTACTTCCTCTTCTACACTTTCTGTCTTTTCTTCTTTTCCTAACCTTTTTGGAGAGGATTCTCTTTTTGCTTTCCATACCCCATCATCATCAAGAATAAGCTGCATTCTCTTAAGGGATTCATCAGTGTATATTTCTCCACTTTTAAAGGCTTGCCCTCTTCCTGGGAGTTTAATCTTAAAATGCTTAAAGATCATTGTCAATAGTCTTCCAAAAGGGAATGCCTTGGTTACTATTTTTCTAGCAGTAATCATGTGTCTTAAGGCTATATATCCAAAGTTCAATCTTCTCTGTTCATGCAGTGCCAACATTAATACCATATGCATATTTCCTACTGATGATTTATGTCCAAAGTTAGGAACAATCATAGTAGTTACCATATGATGCAATACTCTACCTCTAACATCCAAATTCTTGATTTCCCTTTCTTTTATAGATCTAAACTCTCTTCCATTGGTAAAAGCTTGTTCAAATCTATCATATGTAAAGAGTTCACAATCATAGCAATGCATTGAGGGTGCATAATATCTAGCCCCATTGTCACCTACCCCACAAATTCTGTTAATCAGGGCTTCACTAAGTTCAATATCAACTTGGGATACTCTAGTTGAATACCATTGTATCCTATTATCCCCAACAGTCTCAATTCTTTCTTCCTTTAGGTTTGCATAGAATTCATATATCAAAGTAGGATAAAAATCTTCATTAATAAATAGAAAACTACTCCAGCCAACATCAATGGAATAAGATAGAACCATATCCATGCTAGACAGTTTATCAGCATCCACCTTATATCCAGGAATAATCTTTCTGCTATTCTTATTCCATTCATTAAATTCATGAGTGGCTTTTATGGAGACAAACCTGTCAACCCCAGATAAGGTTTGAGGAATTCGAATTCTTCTGGGTTGGTTGAGGATTGGATCTTCATTTCCTTCTTTAGCCTTTCCCTTGCCTTTCTCAACGTTAGGCCTCTTTGTTCTCACCATTGATATGTTTCTGTTTAGAGGTTTTGAATTTTTGGTAAGAATTTAGGGTTAGGAGTTCAAAAATGAAGGCAAATCGGAATGAGAATGTGTGGATTTGAAGGGATTTTGATTCGGACGTGAATGGGTATGAGAGGTTTTGAAAGGATATAAAATTCAGAAGTTGTAATGTTTGGAAGAAACCGTTCGATTTTCATTTAAAGGATGCATCCGTAAAATTCGGACGACGAATTTCAGGTCTGCGTCCGAATTTTCGGTCGAAAGTTTCTGTCTCTTCAGTTCAGAAAATTCGGTCGACCGAATTTTCTGTCCTGCGTCCGAATTTTTGATCAAAAAATCTCTGTTTTCATCACAGCATTAATACACACATCAGTCATTAAATTTTGAAATTTCTAAGAGTCTTCTTAGGTGATTAAACCTTTCCTCAGCCAAAGGCTTTGTAAATATGTCAGCAATTTGATCATTTGTATTTACACGTTCTAAGCATATATCTTTCTTAATCACATGATCACGAATGAAATGACCTTTTGCATATGTGATATCCTTTGGAAGTTCTTGATCATTGCTTGATTGACCATCTTGTTCTTGCTCCATTATTTCTTCTTCTTTGGCATGATCTTCTATTGTGGGTGCTTGGTGTTGAGTATGATTTTCAACCATTGATGTGCCTGCATCATCTTCATTTCCTCTTTGATGATAAATTTTAGATTCATCAAAGGTTACATGAATAGTTTCTTCAACACACAATGTTCTTTTATTATAGACTCTATATGCCTTTTTATTTGATGAATAACCAAGAAAAATTCCTTCATCTGATTTTCTATCAAACTTACCAAGATAGTTGCTAGTGTTTAAAATGAAGCATTTACAACCAAAAACTTTGAAATAGACAATTGATGGAGTTTTGTCAAATAAATGTTCTGTTAGCCCTAAGGGCAAATCATGTAGTTTTGATTAATGACAAATATTGATGAGGACTAATATGCATGTCATTTGTGTGATAGGATTGTTGGATTAAGAAGTATGAAGTCTCATTGCCTTGGAGCTAGCAATGCAAGAACAACTCTAAGATGCCAAAGTGATTGAAGGTTGAAGAGTTTGTTCAAGATGATTGAAAGCTTTGAAGACATGAAGTGTAGGTTACATGTGGTAAATAGGTAAACTTTGTAAACCCTACACTCTTAAGCCTTGGAATCTATGAGTTGCAATTGAGAGCACAAAACTTGATTTAAATGATTTAAATGGTTTTGAACTTACCTAATTATAAAGTTTTCATTAATAGTTTTTGTACTTAAAAGGTCTTTAATGACTTATCTTTAAGGCTATAATGTTTTCCAACTTGTTTGAAATGATTTGGATATGTTTTGACAAAGTTTCAAAAATTTGGAAGAAGATTCGGACGCATGCAGAAGAAATTCGGTCGTCCGAATTTTGTGAAGAATTTTTCAGCACTGTGAACAGTGAACAACGCATGAATAGTAACACTGTGAACAGTGAACAACGCATGAATAGTAACACTATTACCTCGAACAGTACTACTATTCTTCTAAAAAAATTTGGACGAAGATTCGGACGAAGCTGGAAAATTCGGTCGTCCGAATTTTTGTGACCGGTGCATGAACTGTACACTATTCACATGAACAGTGCATAAACAGTACCACTATTTACATGAACAGTATTTTCTGAAACTAGCCGTTACTAACCATTTTATGGCTGTTTAAACTGATTTTTGAATTTTATAAAAGCCATAAACTCCAGATTTTTTAGTAGAACTTTGAACTAAACAAATCCCACATTCTCTAACTTGTTTTACATCAAATTGAATTGAAAAGCTCTCAAATTACCTTGTGCTCAAAGGTGTACATTCAAGATTCCAAAGGCAAAGTGTAAAGGTGCAACATTGTGTAAAAATCTACATACAAGTGGTAACATATACACATTCTTATCTCCTTATTAAATTGTGTTATTTTCTACTAGCTCATTTGCAAGGTTATCTTGTGACATAAAACTTTTTCGTGTTAGGGTGAGCCATAGACTAGATTAATCAAGGTTGTAGTGTAAAACCTGTGTGAGGGTAAGCCTTGGATTAGATTAGTCTTGAGGTTGTCTTTAGATATAAAACCCTTGTGGAAGGGTGAACCTTGTTTGTATAATTACTAGAAGAGGTTGTGAGTGTAAAACGATAGTGTGGTTAGCCTCTTATGTAATTGTTGAACTTGAGCATATAGTGGATTGGTTGAAATCCTTGAGTGTGGACTCAAGGTAGTAGATGTAGATCTTGGAGAGATCGAACCACTATAAATCGTGTGTTCATTTTCTTATAGCTTTATTTATTTACATGCTCATGTTATTATTACTTATTGATTGTTGTTGATTGATTGGTTGTAATTTGATGATATTATCTTAACCATCACATCACATATAAACTTGAAGCTTGTGGAATTAAAGAAGAGTTTTTATTAAGGCAAAGGATTTTCAAAACAACGAAAAGATTTTGTTAATTAGCCTAAGACCTAATTCACCCCCCCTCTTAGGTCTTTCAATTGGTATCAGAGCAAGGTCTTCTTTTTAAGTTTTAACAACCTAGAAGTAAAGATCATATGGCTAGTTTATCAAATTTTCCTTATTTGGAAGGTTTCTCCACAAATAGATCACCTTTGTTTGATAGAACAAATTACACATTTTGGAAATCTAGATTTAAGATATATAATTGTTCTATTAACTTTGATTTGTGGAATATTGTTGAGAAATGTCCTTACATACCAATGAAAGTGAGAATTGATGGAGTTACTAAAGAGCCAAAGTCTATGGACGAATTTGATGAGGGTGACTCAAAGAAGATGACAATGAATTACCAAGCCATGAATATCTTGAGTTGTGCACTGGATATGATTGTGTACGATCAAGTGAGTGAATGCGACACCGCTCATGATATGTGGAAACTACTTCAAGCTACTCATGAAGAAGAAAGAGTAGATGTATGCTTTATGGCAATAAATGATGAGGTACAATCCACTCCTTCTACCTCTACTTATAGTGATGATGATATTGATAATATTGATGATCCTAGTGAATTACTTGTTGAGATGTATGGAGAATTAAAAAAGGCTTCAAAATGGAATAAGGAAA
Organism: Rauvolfia tetraphylla; assembly: GCA_030512225.1. Lineage (NCBI taxonomy): Eukaryota > Viridiplantae > Streptophyta > Magnoliopsida > Gentianales > Apocynaceae > Rauvolfia > Rauvolfia tetraphylla. Next base: position 832,719 of record JAJQKT010000053.1, read on the forward strand.
TGAAAATCAAAATTAATGTTTTATTGAATGAGAATTCAAAATTATTTTGTGAAAATAAAAAGCTTCTTGATTCTATTGAATGCTTGAATATTGAAAAAGAAGTTTTAAATGTCTCTTTGCAAAACATGTCCCTTGAAAATAAGATTCTTTGTGAAAATATTTTGTCTCTTGAAAGAATGCTTGTTGATCATGAGACTTTGAAAAAGAAGGTTTATGAACTTACATCATGTATAGAAAAATTTACAAAAGGAAGGGACAATCTTAATAAAATTCTTGGAGTTCAAAGATCTCCTCTTGTCAAAAATGGTCTTGGTTATAATTATGTAAATAATGTGCCTAAATACAACAACTTCTTTGTTAGAGCTACTTCTACTTCCATGCATCATACTTGTTGTACTTATTGTGGAAAACATAGACATAAAGTCACCAAATGTTATGTTAAAAGAAAAGTAGAGAATGGTGTAAAAACCATTTGGAGAGTTAAGAGAATTATTACTAACCCTCACGGACCCAAGAAAGTATGGGTACCAAAGGATACTTCCTCTCCTTTATTGCAGGTGCACTTTAATTCAAACTCAAGCACCACTAAGCGGTACATTGATGATGTTGGCTTAAAGAATAACAAAAAACATCTCATTCATAATCAAGGTCAAAGCAACCGATGAAGAATTTGTTTTTGAGACAAGAAGAAAGGAAGAATTCTTGGAGTAACCAATGTTGGTAAAGGTTCCTCTCTTCTTTTTAAACAAATGTGGCTTATTGCTGATTTGAACTTTAACTTGCTTAGTATTAGCCAATTGTGTGACAATGGATAAGAAGTTAAATGCCAACATATGAAGTTTTAGTTGAGCATTCTTTGTTGTTAAGATTTAAAGATTTGCCAACCATGACTTACCAATTGCTTCTATGAAATTGATTAGATAACATTGATAATGTGGAATTAAATTCATTGTTGATATGTTCTTGAAGTTGACTATATGTCATGATAAGATGAATAAAATAGCCATGATTGACTATCTATGCATTTGGTTTACCAAAATCATCTTCTTAAAACTCTACAAAAAGGGTTTGGATGTAGACCATAAATTCGACCATAAATTCGGTCGTCCGAATTTATATGACAATATGACATTTTGTGATTTTGATCAATTACTTGCAAAATGTTTCATTATGTGTTTTATCTTGATAAGCTTGAATGTCTTGTGGCTTACGATAATGATGGACATTCTTGGCATAGAAGATTTGGTCAGTGAATACGGATTTGTTGAACAAACTTTCCTCTCAATATTTAGTTGGAGGATTGCTAAAAATGTGTTTTGAGAAAATTGTCTTCAAGACACTTGTCAATATGGAAAACGAACTAGAGAATTTTTCAAACACATGAAAATTCATTTAGACCTCAAAACATCTTGAGCTTGATTCATATGGATTGATTTGGACTTATGAGAAACTCTAGTATTGATAACTTGAAGTATGCCTTAGTAGTAGTTGATGATTTTTCAATATTCACTTTAGCATTCTTCTTTACTCAAAAGGATGAAGTGTTTCATAAGTTTAAGAAAAACTATTCAAAAAGTCTAAACCTCCTTTGAGTGAAAATTGATTTTCATTAGAAGTGATAATGAGAGATTTTACAAGCAAGTCTTTACAAATTTTGTTTTGAAAATTGAATTTCATATAATTGTTTCAACTGCAAAAACCCCACAATAAAATGGTGTTATTAAAAGGAAAATTTGAACTTTGTAAAAAATTGGCTAGGTCCATGCTTTGTGAAAATTCTTCTTCAAAAATATTTTTGGTTCAAAGTTGTAAACATCACATGCAATGAAAAATAGAATTCTTTTAAGATCATTTTGAAGGAAAACATCTTTTGAATTATCTTTTATAAAATGCCTAAAATTGCATATTTTAAAGTGTTTGGTTATAAATGTCTTATTCTGAATACTTGTGAAAACTTACTTAAATTTGATAGAAAATTGGATGTAGGTATATCTCTTAACTATTCTTCTAACAAAAACGGCCTATAGAGTTTATAATGAAAAGAATCTTATATGATGAGGAAACCATTCATGTTTATTTTTGATGAATCTTACATTCACTTGGGAAAGAAAAGATGAAGATGATGTAGGTACATCTATGAATGAATATCAAAGTCATCTTCAAGCACCAACTTTGGAGAATCATACCAATGAGGAAGAAATGATAGAACAAAATCAAGATGACCAACCTAGTGGTAACCAAGAGCTTTCAAAGAACTTATGATATCCACAAAGGCCACCCTAAGGAGCAAATCATTGGTGATATCTCCCAAGGAGTAAAAATAAGGCGGTATTTTATCAATAACTTTATTCTTTTATTTCATATGAGCCTAAAAGTATTGATGATGCCTTGTGTGATGATTTTTGGATTATTGCTATGCAAGAGGAATTAAATAAATTTGGAAGATACAATATTTTGGATATTCCTAAATCTCATGATCATTCTATTATTGGAACTAAATGGTTTTTAGAAATAAACTTATTGAATCCGGAGAAGTTGTTAGAAACAAGGTTAGACTTGTTGCCTAAGGATTTAATCAAGAAGAGGAAATTGATTATGATATGAAACCTTTGTTCCGAATGCTAGACTTGAGTCCATAAGAATGCTTTTGACTTGTACTTGCTTTAAGTTATTTCAAATGAATGTCAAAAGTGCTTTTCTAAATGGTTCTATTGAGGAAGTGGTTTATATGGAACAATCACTCGGTTTTGCTCATGAAAAGTTTCCTAACCATATTTTCAAACTATCCTAAGTTTTGAATGGTTTAAAACCAGCCCCTAGTTTCCTTGAGTAGTTTCCTTCTTTCAAAAGATTTTCAAGAGGAAAACTGAAACTACCCTTTTATAAAATCCTCATGCAACAATGATCTATAACTTGTCCGAATACATGATACAATTTTTTTGTGCTTCTAATACTTCACTTTGTGATGTGTTTTCCAAGTTGATGCAAAGTAAAAATTGAAATAAGCATGATAGGAAAACTCAATTTCTTTCTTGGCCTACAAATCAAGCAAACCAAGGATGGCACTTTTATGAATCAAGTTAAGGTATAAGCATCCATAAGTTTATCAATTATGCTTGACAAGAATAAAATGGTTTCATAGGAGTAGTCAACTCTATTTGACAGCAAGAAGAGCCAATATTATGTTTGTCATGTGCTTGTGTGCTAGATTTCATCTTGTCCTAAAGAGTTTCATTTGATTGTTGTTAAACACATTCTCTATTACTGTATTGATACTCTAAGTGATTATGGTCTATATTTCAAATGTGTGGCTATGTTATGTGATAACACTAATGCAATAAATTTGATCATCATACTATTCAACAAACTAGGACAAAGCATATAGAGATCAAACTTAATCTCATTAGAGATCACTCTACTAAGGGTAATACTTGTTTAAAGTATGTTTGCATTAATGAACAAATTAACGATATCATTACTAAGCCATTGGCCGAAAAAAGGTTTGACCAATCTTAGAAGAAGCATAGAAATTTCAAAATTCAATAAATAATGAGTGTATTCAAGTGTTGTAGCTCCAGGTGAGGACACTAAAGCCAAGCATGGGAAAAGGAAAGGGAAAAGCCAAAGAAAGAGAAGAAGGATCAGTGATCAATGAACTAAGGAAAGTTCATGTTTTGCAAAGCATGTCATGGCTGGATAGATTTGTCACAGTGGAGACTGCTACTGAACTTGATAATTGGACAAAAAGTAACCATATGATAAATCCAAGTCACAAGGTGGATGTCATCAAACTATCCGAAATGGTTAGTTCTTGATAAGGATGGAATATGGAGAACAAATGCAGAAACTCCTTTAAGAAAGAGAGAGTCGAACATGAGGAGAATAATGTAGTTCAATGGTATTCCTCTAAAGTATCTCAAGTGGACTTTGAGTTCAATGATGCCTTGGTGAACAAAATTTGTGGAGTATGGTAGATATTACTCATTGGGACATCATTGCTTTATTCATGAATTGTTCACAAATGAAAGATTTGAAAAGCCTTATTGTATGGTAGACTATTAACAAAAATGCGAGGAGTTTGAGGAAGAAGAAAATGATGAAGAAGAAGAGGATGAAGAGGAAATCCTTGCTGCAAAAGGAAAACTAAAATGTGGCATGAAGTGAGGGGGAGCAACCTTCCACAAAAGAAGACTATTTAAAGAGGTAGTCTCTATTCAAGGAAAAGAAGTTGAAGATGATAATATCACTACAGGTGATACCATAGTTGCCAAGGTGTTTCAAGAGACATTGAACAACCATGTAGAGAAAATGAAGAAGATGGACAAATTCTTCAAGTCTTTTGCTCTGATGATTCTTGGCAAATTTGATGGTTTAGGAGCTAAAGTCAAGAATATGGAAGAAGAATACAAAAGATGAAGGAAAAGGCAGTGAAGCATCCCAAAAGAAGAAGAGCATGAGAATGAAGAACAAACAAAGGGGTAAAGCTCAAGAGAACAAGCAAGAAAAAGGAGGTGAAGGAAGTTTAACAAAGTCAAATCACAAATCCATCACCAATTTCCTTCAGCCAAGGGAGGAAGAAAATGTGGTTCAAAGAAAGAAGATCCAAGATCCGCTCGATTGGGAGCTTTCCAAAGCAGAAATACACAAGCAAGAAATCAACAAATGAAGGACCCTATCATATAGAGATCAAGGGAGACATGGCCATCATAACAAACAAATTTGGAAGTGAAGACCATGAAGCACATCCAAAGACTAAGCCTTTCTATCCCTAAACTCTATTTTGTTGCTTATTTTAGATTATGACTTAATGCACATGTTATGCTTTAACATTGAAATTTACTTGTGCCTTTCTAGTCATTATAATGTTTTGAAGCTCAATATGTGAAATCTTTGTGATAAGAGCTTCTTTTGTTTCACTTTTGTTGTCCAAGTACTCTCACCCCAAGTTTAAATTGCTGATAAAAAGGGAGAGAAGAAGTCAATTTATTATTGTTGAGATGCTACATAATGATTATTGCTGTTAGGATGATAATTATTTGACTAGAACTATACTGTTTATAAGAGTTGGTCAATACATTGCTAAATTGCCAAATAAGAGTTGATCAATATACTGCTTATATGTGATACATGTTGTCTCGTTTTCATTAACCCCATCTTTGAGTGATGACAAAAGGGGGAGAAGAAATGTGATGACAAAATGTGTGAAAATATGAAATAGCAGTGGAATTCCTCATGCATGAATAGAAAATGTGTGAATTTTCTAAAAATCCATGCATATGTCAAGGGGGAGAAAGAACAAAATATGCTATGTGTTTGTTGTACTGTAATTGCTTGATGTAATTGTGATGTGTAATGTGAATGTGCTATGAATGTGTATTGTGAAACTAATTGGTTGCATTTGAAATTTAAAATGATTGTTTTCTAAGATTTTGAAAATGGTTAAGTTGGGATTGTGAAGTTTTTATCATGGTTCTTGACTTGACCTATGACTTTACATTACATCATGAAAACAATTAAATACATGAGTTTTGTGGTTTTGCAAAGATAAACTGAGTGCTATTGTAGCTATACATATTTGAGTACTTCTATAGTTCATTTGAAAATGCAAAATCACCTTTTCAACTTGTTTCCAAAAATTTGGACTTGAAATTTGGATGCAGACCAAAAATTCGGACGCATCAAGATCTTCTTGTCAAAAATGTCTTTTCTGTTGTTCAAATTGTTTGAAAACTGTTTTAATCCTTCCTATCATATTTGAACAATCTTAAAAAAGCTTATTTTAAAAAATTAAAGTTGTTATCTCACATATTTTACATTTTGGATTTGAAATCTTAAAATTCGGATGCATGATTCAAAATTCGGATGCATGTTTCAAAAATTCGGATGCATCCATATTTTGTTGCCAAAATGTGTTCTTTTGTTGTTCAAATTGATTCAAATATGTTTTAATCGCTTCCATTATGTTTGAACAACCTTAGGAACACTTTATTTCACTTTAAACATTCATTATATTGAATTTATTGCAGTTTAGACTTAAGATTTAAAAAATTCGGATGCAAAGTTTAAGAATTCGGATGCATGTTCTGAAATTCGGATGCATGCATCTTTTGTTGCCAAATTGTTCAAATTGATTCAAACTTGTTTTAATCTCTTCCACTATGTTTGAACAACCTTAGGAAAGCTTATTTTCAAAACTTGAAGCTTTCATTTCACTTATTTTACAATTCGGACTTGATATGTCAAAATTTGGATGCATAGCATCTCAAGTCCAAACTTGTTGAAAAATGTGCACAATCTAAGGGGGAGAAATATTAATCTTTTCTGACCTTTAATACCTCTCTTAGAAGTTGTCGTAATGATTAAATGCTATATCTTCTATCCTAGTTGTTGGAAGGAAGGAGGTAAATGGAGGTTGGTTGGGTCATAGGCTCATATTGAGCCATTTGAATATCAATGTGCTAAATTGGTTATCTTCTATCATTGACATCAATACTTCTTTGTACTACATTGTTTAAATCCATCACATTTTGCATCAAAGTTTGTCATCATCAAAAAGGGGGAGATTGTTAGCCCTAAGGGCAAATCATGTAGTTTTGATTAATGACAAATATTGATGAGGACTAATATGCATGTCATTTGTGTGATAGGATTGTTGGATTAAGAAGTATGAAGTCTCATTGCCTTGGAGCTAGCAATGCAAGAACAACTCTAAGATGCCAAAGTGATTGAAGGTTGAAGAGTTTGTTCAAGATGATTGAAAGCTTTGAAGACATGAAGTGTAGGTTACATGTGGTTAATAGGTAAACTTTGTAAACCCTACACTCTTAAGCCTTGGAATCTATGAGTTGCAATTGAGAGCACAAAACTTGATTTAAATGATTTAAATGGTTTTGAACTTACCTAATTATAAAGTTTTCATTAATAGTTTTTGTACTTAAAAGGTCTTTAATGACTTATCTTTAAGGCTATAATGTTTTCCAACTTGTTTGAAATGATTTGGATATGTTTTGACAAAGTTTCAAAAATTTGGAAGAAGATTTGGACGCATGCAGAAGAAATTCGGTCGTCCGAATTTTGTGAAGAATCTTTCAGCACTGTGAACAGTGAACAACGCATGAATAGTAACACTGTGAACAGTGAACAATGCATGAATAGTAATACTATTCACTCGAACAGTAATACTATTCATATGTACAGTACTACTATTCTTCTAAAAAAATTTGGATGAAGATTCGGACGAAGCTGGAAAATTCGGTCGTCTGAATCTTTGTGACCGGTGCATGAATAGGTGCATGAATAGTGCATGACTGTACACTATTCACATGAACAGTGTATAAACAGTACCACTATTTACATGAACAGTATTTTCTGAAACTAGCCGTTACTAGCTGTTTTATGGCTGTTTAAACTGATTTTTGAATTCTATAAAAGCCATAAACTCCAGATTTTTAGTAGAACTTTGAACTAAATAAATCCCACATTCTCTAACTTGTTTTACATCAAATTGAATTGAAAAGATCTCAAATTGCCTTGTGCTCAAAGGTGTACATTCAAGATTCCAAAGACAAAATGTAAAGGTGCAACATTGTGTAAAAATCTACCTACAAATGGTAACATCTACACATTCTTATCTCCTTATTAAATTGTGTTATTTTCTACTAGCTCATTTGCAAGGTTATCTTGTGACATAAAACTCTTTTGTGTTAGGGTGAGCCATAGACTAGATTAATCAAGGTTGTAGTGTAAAACCCGTGTGAGGGTAAGCCTTGAATTAGATTAGTCTTGAGATTGTCTTTAGATATAAAACCCTTGTGGAAGAGTGAACCTTGTTTGTATAATTACTAGAAGAGGTTGTGAGTGTAAAACGATAGTGTGGTTAGCCTCTTATGTAATTGTTGAACTTGAGCATATAGTGGATTGGTTGAAATCCTTGAGTGTGGACTCAAGGTAGTGGATGTAGATCTTGGAGAGATCGAACCACTATAAATCGTGTGTTCATTTTCTTATAACTTTATTTATTTACATGCTCATGTTATTATTACTTATTGATTGTTGTTGATTGATTGGTTGTAGTTTGATGATATTATCTTAACCATCACATCACATATAAACTTGAAGCTTGTGGAATTAAAGAAGAGCTTTTATTAAGGCAAAGGATTTTCAAAACAACGAAAAGATTTTGACAATTAGCCTAAGACCTAATTCATCCCCCCTCTTATGTCTTACAAGTTCAAAAGGTGTTTTTCTTATAAAAGGTCTTAGTAAAACTCTGTTCATGATATAACAAGCTGTATTTACAGCTTCAGCCCAAAAATACTTTGGTAATGAGTTTTCACAAAGCATTGATCTAGCCATTTCTTGTAAGGTTCTGTTTTTCCTTTCAACAACACCATTTTGTTGAGGTGTTTTGGCAGCTGAAAAATTGTGAGTAATACCGTATTCATCACAAAATTTTGTAAAGTCTTGGTTACAAAATTCTCTTCCATTATCACTTCTAATAGAAATCAGTTTGCAATCAAGAGAGGTTTGAACCTTTTTGAAGAGTTTTGAAAATTCATAAAATGTTTCATCTTTTTGTGCTAAGAAGATTACCCATGTAAATCTTGAAAAATCATCAACAATTACATAAGCATAGCTTTTACCACCAAGACTAGTAGTCCTCATAGGTCCAAATAAATCCATATGAATTAGTTCAAGAGGTTTTGAGGTAGAAACCATTTTCTTTGGTTTAAAGGATGTTTTTGATTGTTTTCCATATTGACAAGCATCACAGAGACGAGTTTTATCAAAATGCAATTTAGGTAATCCTCTCACCAGCTCTTGTGTAGAAAGTTTGTTTAATAAATCCATGCTTACATGTCCTAATCTTATATGCCATAAAAATCCATCATTGTCATGAATGGCAAGACATTTAATATCAGTTGTAATAAGCTCATCAAGATACAACACATATACATTACCAACTCTTTTAGCAACAAAGATAGTTTTGTTACTTGCATTGTCAAGAATAGTACAGGTATCACATTTAAACTCTACTTTGCATCCATTATCACATAATTGACTAATACTCAGTAAATTATACTTTAAACCTTCAATAAGTATTACTTTCTTGATAAGAGGGAAAGAACCTTTACCAATGTTACCTATTCCAAGTATTTTCCCTTTCTTCTTATCTCCAAATGTGACAAATCCTTCACTTGTAGTTTGAAGTTCACTAAATGCATTTCCAGTCATATGCCTTGAGCATCCATTGTCAAGGAACCATTTTGTGGCACTTGATCTTGAGGCAAATTGTACCTACACCAAATTTGAAAGGGTGATTTTCGGTACCCATATTTTCTTGGGTCCAAGGGGGTTAGTAAAAGTTTCTTTGACTTTCCAAATGGTTTTAACACCACTTTCTATTTTTCTTTTGATAAAACATCTAGACACCTTGTGTCCATGTTTACCACAATAAGTGCAGCAAATATGTGATCTAGAATGATAAGATTCTTTAGCAAAAGATTTTTCTGTTTTGGAGCAGAATAATCATGAGTAAAACCAAGACCATGTTTTACAAATGAAGATCTTTGATAGCCAAGTAATTTATTCAAATTTTCCCTTCCATTTGTAAATCTCTCAATGCATAAAGTTAGATCATTAACTTTCCTTTTTAGAAGCTCATGATCTTTTATCATTGATTCAAGAGAAATAATTCTAGTGCAAAGCTTTTTGTTTTCAAAAGATATGTTTTGTATTGTTGTATTCAAAACTTCTTTTTCAATAGTAATGCAACTAATAGTTTCAAGAAGTTTTCCATTTTCAACACATAATTTTGAATTTTCATTAGATAAATCATTTATTTTGAGTTTTATTTCTTTATTTCTTTTTGAAGCCTTTTTTAATTCTTCATATAACTCAACAATTAGATCACTGGAATCAATATCATCATCATACACATTTGAAATAGAGGGTGAAGATTGTACCTCATCATCAATGGCCATAAAGCATATGTTGGCCTGTCCTTCACTTTCAACCCCACTTTCTTGTTGATCCCATGTTCCAGCTAATCCTTTTCCTTTCTTGACAGATTTCTTTTTGTTTTTGCTTTCTCTTTCTTTTTCCAAAGCTTTAGGACAGTCAGTAACAAGATGCTCTGTGCTTTTACATTCAAAACATTGAGGTTTGTAGGATGAGGATTGTCCACTCTTCTTGACTGGTTTTCTTCCTTTCTTGAGAAACTCCTTTTGGTAGAATCGTTTAAACTTCCTTACTGCCATTGCAATCTCTTCTTCTCCACTGTTTCCTCCTTCTTCTTCACTTGAAGACTGTTCTTGTTCACTCAAGTGATTTGAAGACTTGAGTACAACTCCTTTTCTTCCCTTTTCTTCATCCTCCTTGTCATTTAGCCATTTCATCTTCATTTCATGAGTCAGTAGAGATCCAATGAGCTCTTCAAGTGGAAGAGTCTTCAAATCCTTGGATTCCTCAATGGCAAGTGTTTTAGGCTGCCAGGATTTTGGTAGAGCATCTAAAATCTTTCTGTTTTGCTCTCCCATAGAATAGCCTTTACCATAAGCTTTGAAGTCATTAAAAATGTTAGTGAATCTTGTAAACATATCACTAATATTTTCTCCTTGTTTCATGGTAAACAGTTCATAATCTCTAACTAACATGGCAAGTTTAGATTATTTAACTTGATTAGTACCTTCATGTGTAATTTGAAGTAATCTCCACATGTCATGAGCATAATCACATCCACTAACTCTATTGTATTCAGCAACATCTAAAGCACAACTTAATATATTCATGGCTTGATAATTTAAAGTCATTTTCTTAGAATCATGCTTATCAAATTCATCAGTGAGATTAGGTACTGAGGTTATTCCATCAATACTCATTTTCATTGGGATATAAGGACCTTTCTAAATTATGTTCCACAAATCAAAATTAATAGAACAAATATAAATTTTAACTCTAGATTTCCAGAAAGTGTAATTTGTTCCATTAAACAAAGGTGGTCTATTTGTGGAGGATCCTTCTAGGTAAGGTAGGTTTGACATATTAGCCATAGGATCTTTGTCTTCTAGGTAGTTAAACTACACAAAGAAGTTCTAGCTCTAATACCAATTGAAATACCTAAGAGGGGGAGGGGTGAATTAGGTATTTGGCTAATTTTCGCAAACTTAAACCTTCTATGCGTTTATACCAAGAACAAGTTATATGAGCTAATTAGAGATAATTGATAGCAAGGCAGTAATGAAAGCAATAGCAAAGAACTCAAATAATTTATAGTGGTTCGATCCTCAAGATCTACATCCACTACTTAAGCTCACACTTAAGGATTTCAACAAATCTACTAATTGCTTAGGTTTACAAATTATAAGAGAGGTTCACCAAACTATTGTTTTACACTCACAACCTCTTCTAGTAATGTTTACAATACAAGGTTCACCAAAAACAATGGTTTTATATCTTAAACAACCTTGAATCACACTTTCAAGGATCACCCTTATCTAAAGGATTTTATGTTATCAAGATAACCTTGCTAGAGCTAGTAGAACTACAGAATATGATAAATAAATGAGAGTGTGTAGAAGTTACCACTTGATGGTAGATATTACACAAATTTTCACCTTCACACTTTGATGTCTTTGGATTGATCAATTGAATGCACAAGACATATGAGAGCTTAAGAAATATTTGCTAAATGCTTTTGAATGCTTGGAGTTTTCAAGATTTCAAGAGTTACAAAAGATTAAACGTTTATGGCTTTTATAAAATTTGAAAATCAGTTAAAACGGTCATAAAACGGCTAGTTTCAGAAAATTCGGACGACCGAATTTTTTGGTTGCATCCGAATCTTCGTCCGAATTTCTCTGAAAAAACAGTGACCATGCTGAAGGCCAAAATTCGGACGACCAAATTTTTTGGCTGCGTCCGAATCTTCTTCCGAATTTCTCTGGAAGAATAGTAGCAAACTTTTGCTATAAAATTCGGACGACCGAATTTTTTTGAAGCAGTTTCAAACTTTATAAAATCATTTGAGGTATGACTTCAATGTGTTTGAGAAACATTTGATATGTATAGAAAACTTACTTAGCCATATGTAAGTTTGAAAACACAAATTAAATTTCTTTGATCATATAAAGTTTACTTAAACATCACATTCACTAAAAACCTTATTCAAATCCTTTTAAGATTATAAGATTCATTTTTTGCTCTCTTATGCATTCAATGATGACCAAGACATGCAAGTGTAGAGTTTACATAGAAACTTACTTACTAAGTATACACACTCTACACTTCAAGTCTTCAATGCCTTTAGATCTTCTAAGAACAACATTCTTCAAACTTCAATCACTTTGCTTAACTGAAGCTGTTCTTGAACTCTTGCTTCAAAGCAATGAGACTTCATACTTCTTATTTTACAGAACCTATCACACAATATACAAGCATATTAGTCCTCATCAATATTTGTCATTAATCAAAACTAATCAATCTTATATGATTTACCCTTAGGGCTAGCACAAGAGAAAATTTTAGTTGAGAAAGTAATACTTGAATGGAAAATCCCCCTAAAATTACCTATGTGATAGAAAAGTCCATTGGTTAATGAATTGCCCTTCTTATGTTCGATGAAATTCCTCAATTAGAACTCACTCTATCTCTAGATGAAAGTCCTCTACTCTTGGATTAATTAGTTGAAATCTCTTTCTAACCAATTCAACCCAAGAATGCATTAAGATTTGTGAATTTCTAATTAGTTTCTCTAATCATCAAGAAACTGTTGAGATTTCTATCTCTAGTCACCTAAATCACTCTCATTGTTTGTGTCATGGTCTATTTCACCCTTCCTTTATCAATTCCAAGTGAAAAATCCAGATTATTAATCAATTATCAACCAAATCAATTCAAGCAATCAAATCCACACACAATCCATAAGAAATCGGAGTTCAGCCAACCAAGAGAACCAATCATTCACATGGATAATAACTAGGGTTCATAACCATCCAAGTATTCAAGAATTTAGTTCATCAACATATTACAATTCAAAGAACATAAATCAACAAAGAAAGAGGAAGAATTGCTCATTTTCATGGTTCAAATCTTCACTTCTTCAAGGCTTGAAGTTCTCCAACTTGGTTGTGAAACGTTGTGTTCTTGAGCTTGAATCTTCAAGATTGATTGCTCCTTCTTCAAGAATTTGATCTTCTCTCTTGGTTTCCCTTGAAAATATTGAAGATTTAGGAGAGGTTTTTGTAATTTTTCTCTATGTTTTTTCGCCTCTCTTGGCCTCCTCCAAGAACCCTAGCTGTCTCTCTTCAAAACCCATAACATCCTATATATAGTTCTCCCAAAAAATGAAAGAAAAATTGCATAAATCATTCTTTGGACCAAAAGGTTCCATTTAGGGGGAATTCAAATAGTGCATTTTGGCTTCTCGAAATGACACCGTTTGGTCCCAATTTTACTACAGTTTTTTTTGTTGCGCAACAGTGACAGTTGTTTTGACTTCTTAATAAATTCAGAGCATGAACTATCTAGGTCTTGATATCTTCATGAAAGTTGTATATCGTGATCATATCTTTCCACAGTGCTTTTAATCACCTCAATTGGACATCTAGAACTCAAGATATGATCATTCTACCAAAATGTGTCAAAACTGAGACAAAATCCAGCACAGGTGAATTTGCAACATAAGCAAGGTGGCCAAACGAACTTGGATTGACATAAATTTTACCATTATGAAAACTTCAGAATGTTCTCTATAATTTTATAGAAGATCACTTTTGCATTTGAAATCTCAATGGATGTCAAAATCCTACTTGAAAATTCTCTATCATGCTATTTTGCTCTACCTTTTTCTGTTTTCTTCATTGTATAAAATCTCCTTGTTTGCTTCATTCTATTCCAAATCTTCAATAAAATCACCTAAAGCAATGAACAGATAAAGAAAGTGTAAATGGTGATTGAAACACCAAAATTAAACAGAATTTTAATCTCAAAATGATCATTATGTGAAGCACAAATATGAGATATCAATTATCATTTTATATTTCCTCGATTTCATAATTGAATGTTTTATTTTGACTTGGTACAAAAATAAATATAGTAGTTTGACTAAAGATAAACTACGTTATAATTGTTTGTGCGATGCGCTTATATGTCGTGTTTGATTAATAAAATTTTCTAATGTGATTTTTTGGATTTTTTATTTTTTATTTTTGATTTTCTTTGCTTGCTTGACATTTTTCCTAATTAGACAGTGTTGTGTAGAATAGTGTAATCTTTTTTATCTGAAGTTCATGATCACTAGTGTAGAGTTGTGATATCTGTAAGTTGTGATATTTGTAAGCCCTAAGGGCAAATCTTATAGTTTTGATTATAACAAACATTGATATAGGCTAACTTGAGTAATTGTTTGCATGATAGGATGATTAGATTTTGGAAGCTAAAAAGTCTCATTGTCTTGAAGATAAAGTGCTAAGGACAACTCAAGTGTGCTTAAAGAACTAAAGAATACAGAGCATGTCCTAAGGATTGAAGGGTTTGAAGACTCTAGTGTGCGATTATACTTGCTTAATAGGTATATTCTTGTAAACCCTACGTTTCTTATTTTTGGAATCAATTGAATGCATAAGAAAGCAAAAAAATTGGTTTTTTGAATCCTAAATGGCTTTGAATATTCTTGAATGACCAAGTACTTTGATAACGATTTTTAGTTCAAAAGTTTTTACATGACTTATCCTTTTGTCTAAAATGATTTCAAACTTGTTAAGGCTGATTTTCTAATATATTGATAAAGTTTGAAAAGTTCAGACTCAAGTTCAGTCGCCTGAACTGTAAATGTGACTGCTGAATTTCTATAGAAATTCGGATGCAGGTCTAAGTTCGATCATCTGAACTTTCCTTGATAGCATGAACACAGTAAGTTCGGATGATAGTTTGGAAACATTGGATCAAGTTCGGTCTTTCGAACTCTTCAGAAACTAGCCTTTTTATGATCATTGGATTTGAATTTCAAACTCTATAAGAGCCATAAAATCCAAAATTTTAAGAACTTTTGAATACTTGAAGTATCCTATTATTCCAAAATCATTTGAAAACAATAGATCTCTCTTTTGTCTTGTGCTTCATGTGATAATCCAAGGATTCCAAAAGGAAAAATGAATTGGTGCTAGATTTGTTGAATATCTACCATCTAGATTGGTAATTTATATCCTTATCTCATCTTTACTTTGTTTAATCAAGATTTTCTTGAGGATATAAAACTATTTTCAGAGGGTGAGCCTTTATTTAATTGTTCAAGGTTGTCTTGTGACATAAAACCCTTTGTGGCGAGGATAGTAGTGTCAAACGAGCCGGTCCGCTCCGACCCAGCCTAGCCCGCCTCTAAAACGGAGCGGAACGAGCTGGCCGTTATAGCCAGCCCGCGTATCAATACGTTTTCTTTTTTATTTTAAATATATAAAATGACGTTGTTTTAAGAAAATATTTTTTAAATATTAAAAAAATACTGCAAAATGATAACGTTTTGTGAAAAAATATTTTTAAAAAAAAATTAAAAAATACGGGCTAGCCGACAGACTAAACAGAGCGGGCCAAAAAAATCCACGTTAAAACAGGCTTGGACTTACTAAGTTTAAACTCGCCTATATGAGCCAGCCCGCGGGCCAGCCTGCAGGCTTCAGCCCGTATTGACACTGCTAGGTGAGGGTGAGCCTTGTTTGTTAAATTTAAAAATAGGTTATGAGTGTAAAACCCTTTGAGGGTGACACTCTTGTGTAATTGTTTGACTTAAACATTTAGTGAATTGGTTGAAATCCTTGAGTGTGGACTCAAGGTAGTGGATGTAGATCTTGGAGAGATTGAACCTGTAAGACCTAAGAGGGGGGGTGAATTAAATCTTAGGCTAATTGTCGAAATCTTTTCCCTTTTTTACAAATCCTTTGCCTTAATAAAAGCTATTCTTTAATTCCACAAGCTTCAAGTTTATATGTGATGTGATGGTTAAGATAATATCATCAAACTACAACCAATCAATCAACAACAATCAATAAGTAATAACATGAGCATGTAAATAAATAAAGCTATAAGAAAATGAACACACGATTTATAGTGGTTCGATCTCTCCAAGATCTACATCCACTACCTTGAGTCCACACTCAAGGATTTCAACCAATCCACTATAAGCTCAAGTTCAACAATTACATAAGAGGCAAACCACACTATGGTTTTACACTCACAACCTCTTCTAGTAATTATACAAACAAGGTTCACCCTTCCACAAGGGTTTTATATCTAAAGACAACCTCAAGACTAATCTAATCCAAGGCTTACCCTCACACGGGTTTTACACTACAACCTTGATTAATCTAGTCTATGGCTCACCCTAACACAAAAGGGTTTTATGTCACAAGATAACCTTGCAAATGAGCTAATAGAAAATAACACAATTTAATAAGGAGATAAGAATGTGTAGATGTTACCACTTGTAGGTAGAGTTTACACAATGTTGCACCTTTACACTTTGCCTTTGGAATCTTGAATGTACACCTTTGAGCACAAGGCAATTTGAGAGCTTTTCAATTTGATTTGATGTAAAATAAGTTAGAGCATGTAAGATTTGTTAAGTTCAAAGTTCTACTAAAAAATATGGAGTTTATGGCTTTTATAGAATTCAAAAATCAGTTTAAACAGCCATAAAACGGCTAGTAACGACTATTTTCAGAAAATACTGTTTATTTGAATAGTGTACTATTCATGCGTTGTTCACTGTTCACTGTGTTACTATTCATGCGTTGTTCACTGTTCACAGTATTACTATTCATGCGTTGTTCACTGTTCACAGTGCAGAAAAAATTCTTCACAAAATTCGGACGACCGAATTTCTTCTGCATGCGTCCGAATCTTCTTCCGAATTTTTAAAACTTTGTCAAAACATATCCAAATCATTTCAAACAAGTTGGAAAACATTCTAGCCTTAAAGATAAGTCATTAAAGACCTTTTATGTGCAAAAACCATTTATGAAAACTTGATAATTTAGGTAAGTTCAAAACCATTGAAAACATTTAAATCAAGTTTTGTGCTCTCAATTGCAACTCATAGATTCCAAGGCTTAAGAGTGTAGGGTTTACAAAGTTTACCTATTAAGCACATGCAACCTACACTTCATGTCTTCAAAGCCTTCTAACATCTTGAACAAACTCTTCAATCTTCAATCACTTTGACATATTGGAGTTGTTCTTGCATTTTAACTTCAAGGCAATGAGACTTCAAACTTCTTAATCCAACAATCCTATCACACAAATGACATGCATATTAGTCCTCATCAATATTTGTCATTAATCAAAACTACATGATTTGCCCTTAGGGCTAACAGAACCACTATAAATTGTTGTGTACTTCTCTTGTTATTAATTGTTTTCGCTTATACATGCTATCTTTATTGCCTTGTGATTGCTAATCTTAATTGCTATTTTATCAACTACTCTTTTCTCTCAACCGCTCTGAAAGACCCAAGAAGTGGGGTGAATTAGATTTTTGGCTAATTTTCAAAAGCTTTATCCTTTTTGACAAAATTAATTTGGAAGATTATTGGAATTAAACACTTCACAAAATATGCAAGTAAACATAAAAAGTTTCAAATTTAAAGGAAGTAGAGAGCAAGAGACAACACAAGCAATTTATAGTGGTTCAATCACACAAGATCTACATCAACTACCTTAAGCACCCAACTCAAGGATTTTAACCAAACTCAACTATAATCACAAGTTGATCAAATCATACACTAAAGGCTCACCCTTCAAGGGTTTTACTTCACAACCTCTTCTCAAATACAAATAATCAAGGTTCACCCTAACACAATGATTTTATATCAACAAGATAACCATGAAAACAACAAGTAGATGAAGTATTAGATACGAAAGTTACCAATAACTTAGTAGATGATGACAAACAAGTGCAAGGCTTACAAAAATATACCTATAATACATTGTAAACCTACACTAAGGTCTTCAAAGCCTTCAATAATCTTGAATAAACTCTAACCATTTTGATAATCTTGAGTTGTCATGCGCTTTTAGCTTCAAGGCAATGAGACTTACATTTTTCTCAATCCAAAAATCCTATCACACATCATACGAACATATTAGTCCATATCAAAGTTAATTAATATTATTTTCATAGGACATTGCATTTATCAATGTTTGGCATTAATCAAAACAACATGATTTGTCCTTAGGGCTTACACACTCTATTCCAAACTTATAAGTAAAGGTTGTGAACTTTTAAAGGGGATTTTGTTAAAGTAAAGTTTTCAAAAATTAGCCAAAAAACCTAATTCACCCCTCTCCCCTCTTAGGTTTTTCAACATCTATTTCCATGCTATGGAAGTTTGTTTATTGAAGGCTTATTGCATGTCTTTGTAATGATTGTATCTCCTACCAATAAATGCAAATTCCAAATGATAAATAGAAAAGTACAAATTACTTGTGAGGAAATTACACAAATTTCACATTTGAAAATTGAGATAAAAACACCATATGGCATACATCTCAAAGTCATACTAACAGACTTTTCCTATATTTCACCATATTAACTAACAAATTCTTCTAATATTAGTACTTCAGATACCCAATCAGCATAAGTGTAGACACAAATTTAAATCCAAATGAGAATAAACTTGAGCTTAAAGTAGAAGAATTAGAACGTATGGCGAAGATTCCTTTGCTACACCTCAAATTTAATGGAATTTTTTCTGGTGAGCAACTATATGATCCCCAAATATAAAATAGAAAATAACAAATCCTGGAGAATGGAGAGCCCATACAAAGAAAGAAAGGAAATACCCAAGTGGAACAGTCATAGAACAATTAGTTAATCTCTACCTATCAAATAGAGAGGATTTGTCAATCTCCATTTCTAAACTTTTCTATGGAATGGTTTTCGCTTTAGTTAGTATAGGAAATAAGAATTAATGGAGTGGAGCAATATTTATGCTTGGGAGAAAAGTTGACGTCAATAGGTATTCAATAGCTCAAAAGGTCAATAGGTAATTAGAAGTCACGTGACTATCCGTAATGACCACATGTATCTACTATAATTCTCCTCAAAATTAGAATAGAATAGATTGGTTTTGTTATGAATTTGTTAGCGCGTAGTCGCCGTCGGCACAACGAAATCATAATACTAATGTAGAGAACTTAATAAAGAAACTACAATATAGAAAATAGGAAAAACTATAGGGAGAAAATATAGAGAAAGAACACAAGAGCTTTATTGATTCTTTGAGAGTAAATCAATCAATCAATGAATATATACAATACATCAATTCTAAAGCCCTATTTATAGGGTTCAAGGGTACATATCAATAAGAAGAGGTAGAGAGTAATCAGAAGACAAATCCTATCACTAATAGAATATATGATAGAACTCTTCCATCTATCTTCTGGATAGTTGGAGTATCTCTATAACTCTGATATTGGATTACCTCTTTGATATCAGATAATGGACATCCACAATATTAATTTCATAACACTCCCCCTTGGATGTCCATTGCATAAGAGTATGCCTCGTTAAAACCTTACTAGATAAAAAACCCAGTGGGAAAAACTCTAGTGAAGGAAAATGAGTACACTACTCTTTATGCCGTATTACTCCCCCTGATAAGAAAATCTTTTGAGATTTCTTAACAAATGCTTTCCAATCAAATGTTGCTATTAGTATGGTCATAGTGAATAGATTTGTCAAATAATCAAATGATCAAATTCATTGCACATCAGTATCACACCTCTTCTGAAGCTCGTGAGTAAAATATACCTTATCGTATCTCTTTAGATATATTCCAAACTTTATTATCATCCAATAATATAGTTGAAATTCATTCTTAGAGGATATAGATTTATCTCGAATACATTAATCATGATCACAAATATTCTCAACCAACATCATGCATTTCTATTTCTTCAATTATGAGTTGAAGATGTGGCTATGATAATCAACACATGCCTATAAATGCATGGTTTATGTGGATCATATAAGTAACTTATACATAGAATTCCATCTCAACAGGAGTTGGATTTTCTCAATATTCGAGATAAACTATCTCAAGGAGATATCAAAAGGCAAGCTTAAAGCCATCTCAAAATTCATTGGGTAGAAAATAACTAGAATAGATATCTATTTGCACGTGCACAAGTGTATTCATGCACTTAATTGCAGAATTGTGGTTCTTCAAGACCAAATAGTTCTTCACTATCCTTTAATAGATATAAAGGATCTCACTATAATAACCCAATGATCATTGATGTGCTATGTCCATGTAAAACATCTTCAGGATATTCAATCAAAACAAAATGTTGACTTTTAAAAACGTTGATCATAATACCTGCTCCTCTAAATTATTCAGGAAAAATATCTTGATCATCAAATTTTTTTCTCTTTTGAGGATTTTATTTTCAAAATCAAGAGATCAATCACGCTTCAAGCATGTTTCAAAATCATATGACTATAAAATTCATATATTTGTCCTGCTGGGATATCTATCCAAATAAGAATATCTATAGTAGAATGTTATATTGACTAACTCTACAGGAGTCAGACAAATAATCAATATGCAATTTTATGAAAATAAATAATATTTTGAACTTCCAGTTCATTAATGTTTGTGCATAAATCAAGTCAATGAAAGGAAATGATATCCTCTTTTAATTGACGATTTTCTCCCCCTAATGTGGATAACACTATGCCAATCAATAGATTGTACAATGAGGATATCTTATGATAAAGAAACATATATAGCAAGTATAGCTACGTATGAACTTTCTTCATACATTGACATACTCGATCATTCTTTCAATAAAAATTCACTAAGACAATCTCATTATGTTCTACAGGAACAATTATATGCTTCAAGCATATCGAGCCCATCAGAGACTTCAAATATAAGTACTATTCTCAAATAAACACATATTAAGTATTATCATGCACTATTATATCCACCACTAGAAATATATTTCTTATTTATCAGTGCCAGGTCTTACGAAGAATCATACGTCATAACTCATGGTAAATATTCACTTTTGTAGTTTGCATTTTACAAAAAAAAAATATTAATTGCTATCTCTTTGGGATTACACTTCAGCTGTATAATTCCTATTGGGAATGCATGTACACTTCAAGTGTACTTGTGAATAGTTTAAACTTTTTATATTTCTCACGCGAACTTTATCATTTCGAGTCTGTAGGCCTCGATTTAGAAATCCTCATTCTGAATCAATATATTATGCGTATTAATATCGTTGACGTCATATACTTGTGTTGTTTCAGTATTTCCTAATAATATTGAGATCTCATCATTTTCTAAACTTTTCAGGTACTTGAATTTCTTCTGGAAATAATATATCAATGATGTTTGGAGAAAAATTATGCTGAAATTTAAATCTCCTCAACTTAACATATATGACCATCTTAAGTCTTTGCTCCGGTGAAGAGTTTGTATCCTTGGAACTGACTTATCTACCACTTTTCAGTTGTGTCTCAAATTTATTTGCAGTGGTAGATTATCCTTCAGGGATATCAAATATAATAGAAGCATTCTTTGTCGGATATTGGTCAGTTAATATACCTGACTATATAAATTTTCCTTTGAATTTCTGGTTCAAGGTATCTTCTATGAGGATCAAAATAGAATATCAAGATGAGACACATATTAATATATTTATCTAGCCTCATGTTTTATCCTCTTTATGTTGAGGCAACATATTCAAAATTAGCAAAATACAAATCTCTCCCTTGAGATTTGCTCCCAACATATTTAATAATCTCTTTGAGAACACATCTCATTACTTTTGTGGTTGAGCAACATATATAGTGCATCTCTAAATTTAGGATGGGAAATATTTGATTTCTGACCACAAACCAACTGCTATGAGGATAATTAAAATATGTTGGAAAATACGAAAAAAGTGCTAATATATCACAGTCATGAACATTATGTATGATGCTCAATATCTCAATACAATCAGTATTATTAGGACAAATTATGTCTTTGGGAGAATGTTAAAACATGAGCTCATTATCAATAAATTGTGCAAAATACAAGATGCAAAAACAACAATATTCATATGACTATTTGTTGATGCATCAACTAATAATTTCTCCATATTCTTCCCAAAATAAAACATTCAACCCAAGTAATACTAGTAACTTTTAAAGAAAACAAGTAGCACTTATAAATTTTTCATATTAGGAAACTTCTGGTTTTATAATAAATTCATAATCATTCTTCGTATTTTAATGATCCGGGATGGTCCAACCGGCCATGCCAATTTATCAATAAACTTCAAGTTTACTCAATATTACATCTCAATTTCATAATTCTATGCAATATAAATCAATAGAGATGAATAATGGTATCTATAATTGACATATGTCATAATGGTAATGCATATGCCTCAAAAGTTCATTCATCTAATGTCTCAATATACTGATAATATGATCAATGCTGAAAATTTTTACGAGATTATATGGAGAATGATACATTATAACAATTGATCATCAGGTGAAGATCATGTAGCTCTTCTGGAGCTTTTAATCAATTAACTCTTTTAGAGTTATTGATCAACTAGTTCTTCTGGAACTTTGTATTACCATGTATAGGAACTATGTATTACCATGTATACTTTAGACATATATTTTAAATGTTATCCAAATAAATAACAAATATTATTTAGACAAATTGTATCTTCACCATTCTTGATCCAAAACAAACTAAATTAATATATAAATACTAAAATATAAGTCTATAGTATGAAAACCTTTCAATAATAATCACAAGATGATAAAAAAAATAGAAAAATAGCAATTTGACAGTTCAAAATTTTGGTTAACATTCAAAATACTAAAAATTATTTTTAGAAATTCAAAAGAACTAACTACATTTATGTGTCATTCAATATTATCGACACAAGCATTATTACTATCAGTAGCATAATTTAGGGAAGTAAAGCAATATCAATAATTAATAACATGCTTGACGTACTACATGTACGTGACAAATTTTCATATTGCATCAATAATGTGTTAGAATTATTACTTTCTCTTTTTCCTTCTCATTATTTTCTCACTTCTGGTGAGTATCTATTTACTGAAAATTTAATGAGTCATTCTTATAATATAAGAATAAAGTGTATTTCTACTAGCTGCGACCAAAATCTCATAAATAAATATATTATAATTTCTTATGTCATTCACTTCAGGGAATGGCATAAAAATATTTGGTCGAGCGTTAAAATATTTTATCCAGGACTTATTTAGTTTCAGAAGATATAAATTTAAAATACTTTTGAAAAACTTCTTCTTGATATTGCTAATACAGGAGTATGTTAGAGATATGAGAAAGGAAAATTCTTTTATTCATCACATTACTAGTAATGAGAAGTGAATGACATAAAATCTAATTTAATTGAGGAAAATTTCTAAATGCAATAAAATTTTGCATACTGATAGACATAAAATCTAGTAGGCACACTTATAACATATCATCACTAGCATTTATATAATAATCATCTTCTGGTGATTGTATGTTTCATTCACAATTTGCTAGTAAACAAGTGGCTTTGATGCTTTGTATTTCTTAAATGGTATCTTCGGGACCCAATATATCTAGATGCATATATATTTTGATCGTCATGATTATATAGATTATTGTTATCATATCCGCGTTTATGTCCACGACTTCGACCATGATTACGACCTCTTCTAGGGCAATAACCTTTGGTTCTAATGCATTCACTTATAGATTTAAAGTAAACTGCGTTTTTGGTAAAATGACCATCTTTTGGTGGTTCTAATCTTTCTTTTAGATAATTTCACAAAATAAGTGGATCTCTCAAGGTAAGATATTCCTCCTTTAGATCTTCATGGCAGAGAAAAATCATGTCTTTTTCATAATTTTGAGATGATGATTCATTATTTTCAATAATGGTGTCTGCTAGACCCATTACATCTCGATAATTTAAGAATCTAGTGTTTATGATATATAATTCTTTCTATAAATATCAAAAGTAAAAGAAACAAGTTTTGAAAGATTTACGATGAAAATTCAAAGGTAGAAAAAATACCTCTTTTTTCTCTTGATTAAGCTCTCAACTTCGGTGACAGAGACTCGTGCTGATAACGTATTATGATTTTGTTAGCGCGTAGTAGCCGTCGGCACAACGAAATCGTAATACTAATGTAGAGAACTTAATAAAGAAACTACAATATATAAAATAGGAAAAACTATAGAGAGAAAATATAGAAAAAGAACACAAAAGCTTTATTGATTCTCTGTGAGTAAATCAATCAATGAATGAATGTATATAATACATCAGTTCTAAAGCCCTATTTATAGGATTCAAGGGTACATATCAATAAGAAGATGTAGAGAGTAATCAGAAGACAAATCCTATCACTAATAGAATATATGATAGAACTATTCCATCTATCTTTTGGATAGTTGGAATATCTCTATAACTTTGATGTTGGATTACCTCTTTGATATCAGATAATGGACATCCACAATATTAATTTCATAACATGTTTAATATTTTAGGTTCGTTTTAGAATATATGTGTTAATGAAGTTTAAATCTTTTAAGTTAAGAGATTGTAAGAGATTGGTAATAAAATTATTGTGTTGGTGAAACTTAATCTCTTTAAATTAAGAAAGTTAATAGTGAAAGTTTAAATAAAATATATCACTATTTTAATAAAATTGAATATTTAATTCTAAATATCATTAAAAAATTTTGAATATTTAATTCTATACGGAGGGAGTAGTATTTTAATTTGTCGTACCACTTTGCATAAATAACCTAAAAGATTATATTACGTTTCGCATCAACTTGTAATGCCTAAGTTGAGCTTTTTGCAACACAAATAATAATTTGACACAATAGAAGTAAAAAAGCAGTTCGAGAATGAATTTTTCTTTTATATGTAGCTAATTTTTGTCGTCTATGCTATTTTATTTACGTGAAGCCGAGAGAAGCTGTCTTCAGTAAATTCTTTAACATTCCATTCACTAACCATTGTGGAACACATGATTGCCGAGATGAACCAAAGGATATGTCCATGCAATCTTCTTAATTGAGTTTAACAATTATTACAGCTTTGCAATGGCCAGTGTTGTATCAACAATATGTTGCATAATTTCAAGCTTTGCATAATTTTGCTATCTGAACCACAAACAAGAAAAATAATATCCTAAAGAGAACAACCAACCCAAATAAACCAAGAAAAAACAGTTTCCTAACTATCAATCTAAAAATTGACAATGCTTTACCCAACACATTGATCAACTATTCTTAGGGTGGAACGATTTCCGCGGATCATTAGAAATATGGCTGTAAACAAGCTCAAATGAATCGAATTCTTAAGTTCCGAGCTCGGTTTTTTTGAAATTTGAACACTATTCAAGTTCATTCGCTTATGATTTTAGTTTAATTTTTTATTTAAAATTATTCATTTGAGTGTTCAAAACATTGGCAAACAGTTCATGAACAATTAAAATTTTTAATTTATTTTATTCTTTTTATTATTTTTATAATATATATATAATAATTTTATTATTTTTTATATTGTTCATGAACTATTCAAACAAACTAACTAACAAACAATTCGTGTTCTTTTATTTAATAAACAAGCTTTTTCTTTTGTCAAACTCAATTCGATTATTAAATAAATAAATACAATTCGAGTTCAAACGAGAATTTTGTTCGCAAACAACCCGTTTGCAACCCTATTTAGAAATAGCAATTAACCAGTCCACGAGGTGCGGGTCAAGAGCAGCACTAGTTGCCTTCCTATCCCCGCCCAGCCCTACTTGTCCCCACCAGGGCCCAACCTTTCCCTGTGCATGCCCTTTGTGTCCTCACCTTTCCTTACTTGTCCCCGTGTATGCCCACATATATGCATATATATATACTCATGTCCTCATAAGGATATCCATTAAGGAATGCAGTTTTTACATCCGGCCATTTGCCAAATTTCATAATCATAAAATGCAGCTATAGCAATGGTCAAATGGATTCGGACATAACTACTGGAAAAGGTTTCATCATAGTCGACACCAAGCAACTTGCATAGAATTACAGCGGGAACTGCATGAGCAGCCCATGGGATGAGCTTTGTCTATCATCAAAAAGTGAAAAAAAAAAAAAACCTAAAACTACCGGTAAAATAAAGATTGATAGTCCAACTTTCATTGCCAAGAATCAAACTAGTCACTCTTTGTTGGGGGGGCGGGGGCGGAGGGGAGGGGTTGGAGTGATTTAAAATAAAACTCAACCCCTTCACAAGCTAATTTTACACTATTTTAAAAAAATAAAATGAAAAATATTTAAAACTATGCGCAAGAATAAATCTCATCATAAGTTCATAGCACATTAAAGAGTATTATGTTGTAGAAATAAAATAATTAGATGTTTTCTTAAATCACGATATCAAGTCAAATGTTGTCTTCAATTTGCGCCCAATAGAATAACTCAATGTACCATTGCTCGTTCTTAATGCAACCATTAAAAACCTGGTATACAATAGAAGGGACCAAAGAAATACTGTATTTGGGACTTCCGTCATGACAAGCAAATTCTGATTGCTTATGGTCAGTTTTAATCTTCAAATGGTTGGATACATGGCTATCTGGCAAAGCTCTACTAAGCTTCTAAACTACAAAACAAAATTCCTGCTGCAGTTCTCCAGCATCTTCAGGCTTATGAGATCATCATTGCTGAGGATCTCAAACCATCATCTTATCAGCCAAAACTGCCTCAACATGATGCTGATTTGTTTCTGGGAAGTAGAATTTAAGAAAGGCAACCGGCTTCTTCCTCATTCAGCTATCATAACTGTTTGCTGCCGTCAAAAGACACTTGTAGCTTTTCTCATCAGTTGGGTATTGTTGTCTCTAAATCAGACAAAATTTTATCCATGTCTTCAAAATAGGGCCATTTTTCCCTGCAGCTTGAATCACTTTTACTTTCCTGTTCACAAGGTGAATCAAACAGAAAGTCAGTAAAATAGAAATAAAGAGTTAGATTATACACAGAATCAGTAAGGTATAAAGAGCAACTTCTTAAGATGACCAGATCCATTTTCTCCCACTCACATTCACTGACCATTTACTATTCAAATTGCAACTACCTTCAGCTTTAAAACACATTGTGAAGTGTTTTCAATGTAAAATGGCAATTGCAGAGTCGCAGAGAAAAAAGAAGGGATTTCTCTCTATTCCTCATTTGGTAAAATCCTTCCTAGAAAGCCTGCATTCCACCTCAAGCCTAGAACAACTTAAGTGAAGAGCTAACCGGAAGGAGATGAGAAGGAATTATTCAAGCTAGGTAAGAGACCATAGAAGATTTACTCAATTGGTACAATGTTCTCAATAGTCATTTTGAACAGGAGCAATAGTGTAGTAATCAATCTACAGTGGTATTTAAAACTTGGAACAAACTTTTAATATTTTCATGCATTATTACTATAGCAACAACTAAACCATAAGAGAAAAGTAGGATCCATGGCTACACAATGTACATCAGTTAATGTATAATGGATTGCTCAAATATATATATATATATTTGATGGAGGAAAAAAAATCCGTATACGTGAGGTGTGGATGCATCTTGACCGTCCACATCCACATCAAGTGGCCTCAGCAAAAACTCAACAAAATTTTAGCGGAAACTTTTCACATGCTAACTTATCATTGACTAAGACATACAACTGAATTACTTTCAGATACTTCCAGTATACATTCTGCAGAGTAAGATAGCTGGATGCCAGTATAAGAGAATTATGCATTATGTGTTATATACTCGAAGAATTGTTATAAGCCAATTCAGACAGCTACAGCCCTAATGGGCAGCACAGTAACTGGGCATGTAAAACCAGTCTCATCAAACTTTTGTATGAGTAAATGGATCTTTAAGCATAACAATGTCCTTTCCAGCAGACAACAGAAAGTAGATACCATTTGACCTATTGATTCCTTTTGAAGGAGAATTCATCCCCTCAACACCTCTTCAAGTTCCTTTCCATTCTCATCCAAATGTGCAAGTTACTTGCATTACAGTCATACTGCAAAGGGCTTCTCTGCACAGAATATGTAGCTGCTACCCTGAAGGATATGGGCTTTGCATATATTCCTCAGAATGTTCAAGGAGTTCAACAATACTAGTGGCGAATCTCACTTGAAGAATCTGTCCTTCGTTGGAGACTTATACAAAGTGGTAACTTTCCTTATTCCCTTAACTACTCTGCTTTTAAGTTCTATTATGATGTTATTAGGAACTTGGTTATTATTTTAGTTATGATGATGAACATGCCTTGATTTATTTTATTCCTTTTTTTTTTTTTTTGGTCTTGATACTGCTTAAGCATCAGAGCAGGCTTGAGGCTTAGCCCCCCACCTCTCTTTTGTCTTGTCAGGTCTGAGACCCCAAGTTCAAGGCTACATCACACACTTTCCTTTCCACATCCAAGGCTACTATGTAATGAATCTAAATGCATAACGTGGACAAGGATGTCTATAGTACAGTAAATATCCCAATAAAAGACAATGTAGCACTCTTGTTTTATAGAATTTAAAAAGGTACTACAGGAGAAAAAAATAAGGATTTTGGGCAGCAGGTTGAAGCAAGAGACTCAGATACAGAAATATCAGAGTGCAGAGTTCCGTTAAGGAAAGCACTCTTTCAGCTTAATAGATATCATGCAATCCCCTTATCCAAACAAATGTGCTGTTCTGTTATGAAAGTAAACAAGTTCTCATATTCAAATGCCTGAGAGAGAGAACCAACCTCATATTTCTGGACCAAGGATGCCCACAGAGATTTGCATTGTGCTGGGCTTCGATTGATTCCAGCAGATAACAAATTTGAAGATATCTCTTTCCAGAGAGCCATTCTGCCCTTGAGGACTTGGAATCTAATGTCAAGTTCCCCACGCATTTTAATCAAGTTTTTAATTTCTTCAGGTTTCCATTTGTTTCGTTTAACAGGCTTGGAAGACTTCAATTCGGATATCTGCAGGCCTAACTCCAGCTCAGTGCTATCATTTTCAGACTTTTCAGCATGTTCTCCCTGTAGAAGCAAACCTTTTTTACCTTCTTCTGATTGATCTACTGGTGCTGATCCAACGAATGACTTCCAGAAAGCATCTGACTCTGTGCCATTGGGGGGAGATCTCTCATTTGATTCAGAATTTAAATTAATCTCATCCTCAGGTATTAGTCTTTCAAAATCAATTCCATGTTCTGCATCAAGGACACTAGAGATCAGTAGCAGGAAATATTCTAATAATATGATGATGAAACTGGGGGAAGAAATTTTAACTTATAGACAAATCTGAACATTTACTTAAGCAAGTCCCTGAACCAAATCTATTCAGCTCCAGAGAACAATGGATCTTATGTTACTGTTCCAGCATTTTCTGCTAGTATTTTAGATAGGTATATCACTCCCAATGCTAAGGACCACCAGGAGGACCAACAATAAAGTATCATCAAATTAAGCAAGATGAAATGCATTTCAATCATTTCCCAAAGTGTGCATTTACTCGTGAAATATGTACAAGATAAATTTTTACACTAACACATGCATCATTTTTTCATCTAAGATAAGAGGACAAGAAAGAAAACCTTCTGATCCTTGTTCTATAATGCTTCCCGACTGTGCACTGTTATCAACATCTTCTCGGATTTCACTAGGTGGAGTCCTTTGATAACCATCAACTACATTTCTCAATGAAATTCCAAAACTGGAATGTAACTTAGCAGACAGCTTTCGATTGATCTCATCAGCCATGACCCCCATTGGATTTTCTGTGGCGATGGCAATAACTTCAGGCCTTTTACTACTATATTTCCTTACTAGTTTCCTCAATACTTCAGAGACAGTTCTTTCCATGTGTGCCAAAGGACAGTTTACAGGACAGCTTGATAGTGCTGCATGTGCTGCTTTATGTAGTGCATCCATAAGTTTCCCTTTGTCAAGCCATAAGCAGCGTGTGGTGATTCGCATCTTTCCTTTTAGGGTTTTTTCAGTTAAACCATCAGCGTCTCGGGGACGTAAAATTTCCATACTGCAAGAAAAAGGAGCCACCTATCATGCAGGTGCTTAACAAAGAAATTTGTTACACATTATCTTTGAAGTTTACCTGACCACTATGATACCATCTGAGGCAATTGTAAGCCTCTCATCAATGCAAAGTTCAGTAGCTGTACCGAATGCTTTGTCACCATCACTATACATTAACTGTAGTTTCAAGATTAAATCAGTCAAAAGATTGCAAGTGCACAGGTAAGTTGTATCAATAATCTCGCATATAGGTAGATGCGAGAAAGAGAGAGAGAGAGAGAGAGAGAGAGAGAGAGAGATTAACCCACCTGTAGATTTTCTTTCCCTAGGGAACTAAAACCATTAGATAGAACTCTCCTGTTTCGCAAATGTGAGACACCAAGCATCTCTCCGTTCTTTATGACCTATATAACAAAGCAGCACATAATTCAATACAACATATACATAGAATTGCCAAGATGTGATGCTCAAGATTAAGATGTAAAAACCAAGCCAGTAGATCCTAACAACCTAGTTGCAGGTACATTGTAATCTGCAATGATCAGAAAAGAAAAATTGCTTGGAAATTTTTGCCCACAGAGAATTAGATTCCTCATGAACTCCAAATCCTCTGGCACATTTATACGATCCTCATTAAACAAGAACTAGTTTAAATGCCCGCGCGATGCGCGGGTGTTTTCTTGGGTAAAAATGTTAAAATAAATAATTTTTAGTTTTATATTTAGTGCATTTTTTATAATTAGATATTATTAAATATTTTATTCAATCTAGTGTAGAGTATATTTGGAACGAAAACAAACAATACATATCATATATTTAATTGCCAAGTTATATATTTAATTTTAAAGTGGATAAAGAATATTGAATGAAATAAAGAAGTATTAAAATTTTTTTATACATAAGTCAATATTTTACTATATATTTTTAAAATTTTCATAATTTATAATATTAATATTAAATAATCATCATAATATACAAGTCATCATAATAAAATAATAAAAAAAATACAAATATTCATGAATAATCTAGAATCATCAATAGAAAAAATGTGGACAATCTATCATATTATAAATTATAATAATAACCCTTCATGAATAATGTAGAAAAAAATTAAAAAATCAACAAAAAAGCTCATGGAGCTAAAAAGCATGATACTGATGTAGTTGGAGTATAACGGATTCAAACAAAAAAATAACGCCTGAAGATAAGGACAAAGCGAAATCAATTGGATATTGCACAATATAGTGCCATCCCAATTATAAAATCTCAGCCATTCATTTGACCATCTAACGGCTGAATTTCACTTCAAGATGAAGACAAAACAAAATGATTGCAAATCCTCAACAAGCCACTTCAAAATGAAGACAAAACAAAATGATTGTAAATCCTTAACAAACCATTTAATATATAGGTAGCTAATAGGTAAATTATTATACTTTAATTTTATCATCGTCTTAGAGTAATTATTATTGAAACGATTTTATTTTTAAAAATTCATCAATTTTTAACAAATATTAGCAACACAAATATTTAATATTAAATTTAAATTTGATACAGTAACCTGTTATTTTTACAAAAAATACATAAATAAAAACTTTCATAAATTTTTATAAAATCATAACACGTATAGTGCATATCAATTAATTATATATATAACAATTACATAATTAAATATAAATTAAATTATTTGTAATACATAGAGTAAAAGTTTGACATGCGTATAAAAATGTAAATTGTATATTGTGAAGTGAAACGCACGAAAAGTCAAAATAATTATCACATAAAAATTCATGTGCTACGTTGTATAATTAACATAGGCTAGACAATAGTTAAATGTATCATTATAATAATATTTATTTCTAGGCACGTATTATAATTTTGATTTTTAATTTATTTGTACATATACATATTTTTCAAAATAAAATATTTATTTATTAATTATATTATGGTCTCAAAGCAATTATTATTGAAACAAAATTATTTTAAAAAATTCATCAAAATTTTAATTAACAAACTTGTAACACAAATATTTAATAATTAAAGCAAAAAAGACAAAGCCAAATTGAAATTCTCTAATCAAATCTCAACCCTTGATCAACAATCCAATGGTCCAATTTTCACCCAAGAAAAAGACAAAGCAAAATCAATCCAAATCCAATCAAATCTCAACCCTTGATCAACAATTCAATGGCCCAATTTTCACCCAAGAAAAAGACAAAGCAAAATCAATTCAAATCCTCCACAAGCCAATTAATAATAAGTAGATAAATGAATTGCAATCTTTTTTCCCCCTAATAAAGCAATTAAGCATTAATCAGGTAAGGTTCATAACTAGTAATCAATCTTAATTGCAGCATTAGTATCAAAAGTAGAACAAGAAAATGGATTGCGCCAACCCCTTGTTAATGTCACTCACATAGCATTATTATCTACCAATCAACACACCAACAGAAATCAATTACTTACCGCAGTATGCCGAATGCCAGTTGATTTCCCCAATAATTCATGCTCTTTTAGAAATAAAAGCTCCCCATGAATGGGAAGAAAATGTTGTGGCTTTACAATTTTCAGCACTTCATCCTTCAAAAATGAACTTTAATTAAGAATTCTCTTTGGTAAAACCAAATTTAGGAGCTCAAAACAAATCAACAAGATGTAGAAATATTTTAAAAATAAAAGAAAAGAAAACAAACTAAAGAAACATAAACAATCATGAAGGTGAAAACAAGTTGATAAAAGAAACAATCATAAACAAGCAAATTGCCCATTTTCCAACTAAGAAAAATGGTTATTTCTCCAATATTATTGTCATGCCCAATGAGCATACTGCTCCAAATTCTAACCAGAATCTGAAACTGTCTTGGTAAACTCATTCTAGTGATGATATAAAAGATTCCATCCAAAAGGCACATGCAAGTCATGAGACAGATACTATATACAGAATCACAGAGCGATAGCAGATTGGAGCCTGCACCTTTATTATGCTCAATATGCCATATATGACAACCATACAAGATCCACAGCTTTCATTTCCTGGATATGGAGGTATAAGACAAAATTCCTGATGATCTATAATAAAATAGGAAACAATAAGTTCATCCCAAATGAGAGACTCCTATATGTTTGCTGATGGTAAGGCTGCATAATATTTGAGAACTGAACATTTAATGAATAGAGAAGAAATTTAGTTTCTGCCCCTCCCCAAAACCAAACAACGAATGCAATTCACAAAATGGAAAACGAAGCAATTAAAAGACCAATCACTATCAACCTTTAACAGTAAGATGTTTATGCATGCTCAATTCCAAGGACTAAAACACACCACTCGGTTAAAATCTATTGATTGAAATCAAACAGTAAATAAATATTTTCTGAAAGGATGTTCAGATTAATCCAGAGGTTACTCATACTCTGGCAAGTTTACACAAGGCTCAATGTTCGTTAGCACGAGATTTTGAGTCTCCTTTTTGTCTAACATATTACTGCTCAAGCATCTGGAGAATGAAACTCTTCTGATTAACTTCTTGAATCACCAGCATTAGCATCCTTTCTTGTGCCACATACTATCAACCTTTTCTTGACCATAACTTACATACGTGAGAGAGCGGAAAGCAAAATATGGTTAGATCTGCAGCTAAGAAAGATAGAGCACAAAGGGGGTATGAAGATATTTCCTAATGTCCCTTCAACCATTTTCTTCTTTTTTCTCCCTACTCAATCACCCTCCTTTAGTGTCTCTTTGTTTACCCTCTTCGTCCACTTTACTTCATCTTTTTTCCCCATCCTCTCTCTTCTCTTCTTTCAAATCCTATGCTTTTCTTATCTTGCTCCTCTTCTTCTCACTTCTTTCTGCCTCCTTTTACGCCATATGCCAAAGGATACACAAACCCTCCACAACACTTAGATGCACTCTCCAGCAAAAACTAGCACAAAAATACCTTAAGAGACTAAATGTTCATCACCACCAATAGAGCATACAACAAAGCTCCGCAGCACCATAAAACCATATACGCACAATCAGTTTTAAGTAATTACATGATGCAGCACAAACCAGAAATTCACAGTGCACCAACTAGCTAGTACTTGTACAACGTCATTGACACAACATCATAATTACCTCCTCTACCAACAACCAAGATATGCACATGCTTACCCACATTCTACCAATTGAAATACACTAAAACCAGAAACACCTATAAATAATGTTTCAAGGACTCCAGTTCAGCCACATGTACATTTCCTTGAATTTATCTTAAGAAATAGGAAATAGTTACATATAATCCAAACATATAACTCACCATATATTTCTATTTTTTTCCTCTTTCGTCTGTGCCTTCTATTTATGTACTCAATTGTCTCCCACGATTTTCACTAAAGTCGGATGAACATATAAATTGCACAAGATAAAGCAAACAATGAGTGATGAAATTAGGAGGTTAAATTTGATAAGAGGCAGAGTGAATATCATAAATATTGTTGAACTGATAAAGTCTAGGCCGTGCCGTAGCAATTGTAAGTTTCAAAGTCCTGAAGATAACATAAGGGAAAAGTTTTTTGAATCACAGACATTGTGTAAATGCAAGAGGAAAAGTTGATTAAGCAATAAATATCATACCAGTTCTTCACGATGACCGTGACCAGATGTGTGCAGCTGCTCACTCTTGCCCATCACTATTGTTGATCCTATTTCTGATATACGATTTAGCATTCTCATTACCCGAGTTTCATTACCAGGAATCACCTATAAAATAGATCAAGATGAATATACTAGGGGAAATTTTGAAGGTAGATCCAGAAAAGAAAGGGGGGAAAATCACTTATAATGAATACGTGGACCAAAAAGAAATAAACAACCATGGAGACATGCTACAAGCATAAAGTAAATTGGTATTAGCTGGAAATGCTCCTACAAGCTTTAACTTACTTCTGGACAGGTAATTCTAAGCATTCAATGAAAGTGAGAATCAAGTATCAGTTACCGAGGTCCAGACAACATTGGAGCAAAAGGAATGTTTATCAGAAATATCATATGGCATTAACACCTTAATCTTCACATGCATTATGTATTTCTTCTTTTCTCTTTTTTCCCACAGTAGAATCATTCTTTCAGACTGCCCTATCTTTAATCATGATTTAGTATAAAATTTCAATGCTTTCACTTAAACAATGGCTCTTAATAGAATCAATATCAATGATTTGTTGCAAATGGTAAGGCCTTGAGAAGCGTAGTCCACATATTTGTAACTATTAATTGTCTCTTTCTTTATTGCCAAACAGTGAGATAAATCTTGAAGAATTGATTCACTTTTGTTGACAAGTGAGCCTGTCAGTCCTAGAGTTCATGAAAAATCAAAATTTGATGGTAAAGCAAGGGCAATCATTGCATTTATAAATTTTATAAAGAGATTGCAAAACTGCTTTGTGTAATTTCCATATTACTTTCTTGTTTTGCCTAATCAGTTTAGCAAGTTCATAGTTTCTTTTTTGCTTCTCTATCTTCACATGCTAAAGCACAATGTATTGCTTCCAGAAATATTGATACAAAACAAAAAGCTCAGAAAGAAAAATGTATAACTTACTCTTAATAACATAGTAGGTGAATATTTTTCACACTTGAAATCCCTTGGCTATTAAATTCTAAGAGTACAGTACCACAGGCAAGTTTCCCATTTCCCCTATTGTCTAAAATACTATCAAAATGCGCGAGATGTAAGCAGATCTAAAAGGTCAAATTTACAAGTTTCACTGGCTAGAGACAAGCATAAGTAGGCCACCAAGAAATTGAAGTAAAATAATGCGAGAAGCAGATTATTTTTCTGAATGAAAATTATGCCATCTCCCATAGATCTAGTGGGCATCGTCAAAGATTACCTTAGCAGAATACAAAATCACATCCTCTTTGCCCAGTTTGAGCGAATGGCTACTTCCATATGATGCAAGGTTCAGCGCAGCACGTGGTTCTGCCTGACACAATAGTGCACTAAATCTTGTGGTACACAAAATCTCCAACCAAATAAAAACAAAAAGAGACAGTGAAGGAATGCCACAAGTGGGATTCCACCCAGAAATGTGAAAATTAACTTACTTGAGAGCCAGTAGTGACAATGAGCAAATCTTTTGGTGAATAAGAATCAATATCTTCCACTTTTACCTTCACAGCAGGCAAAAAAAGAAACAGACAGATGAGATTGTTATGTACATATGATATTGAGATAAAAGATAGTCATCTGTAAATATCACCACATAAGTTCCTCTTCTTAATGAAGTTCCATCCAACTATATTAAGGCATTGGAGGAATTAACAGTTCTTCCTGTATTTTATTCGAGTAGAAAGTCATGGAAAGCAAACAACTGTTTAAGGTGATTACCAATGTTGATGGATCAATGGGTGCCTTTCCATCTTTCCACGCAGCATCAAGGTATGTTCTCAAGGCCATTCCAACAAACACCTGTTGCATTAATAAGATTATATCTGCCTCTGAAAGAATCAAGAATTAGAAGTCACTATTAAGGAACTAAGAGAAATTGTACCAATTTTCTGCCAGTCAAATCAGCAGCAGCTTTCACACTTCCAAGACGATGGATGTTTGATGCAAATTGGGTAGTTATAACCCTACCTTTGGCAGTTGAAATGTGCCGCAGCAGTGAATCTGCTACAACAGACTCACTAAATGTTCTTCCAGGAGAAAGTACATTTGTTGAGTCACTCATCATCTGAAAGAAGTACAATGCAACTAAAAATTAAGTATAGTTCATTAATCCTTGGATATCAAAATTCCTATATTGGATATGGTCCAGCAAAATTTTCTTTACAAGTGGTTTGACCTATCTGATATATCTCCCAACATTCCACAATCCAACACTTATTTCAAGTTTTTTCAAATTATTTTTATTTTCTTCTCTCAAAATTTTGCTATAGAAAGAGTATCTGCGTAAGGTACAAATTATTATTAAGGGTGAAAGGCCCAAATATTAACAAAGACAAAGTATTAAGTATAGAATAAGTTAAAACAATCATTCTCGTGCTCACCCTGCATGAAGGGTGAAAGGCCCAAATATTAACAAAGACTAAGTATAAAGAGAGCATAGAAACAAAATCAAGGCTTACTAAGGTAACTCCTTCTTTAGAAAGTTCTTCCAAGGCTGCACGGTCAAAACCCTTCCCATCCAGTGGTGACTCATCTATCTATTAAGTTTGATGCACTCATTAATCCAAAAAAAGAAAAGATGTGATATATAAATAATACAAAATATTCACCAAAGAAATACCTTCCAGTCTCCTGTATGAAGAATAGTACCATCAGCACAACGGAGAACCAATCCACAACAATCAGGAATAGAATGGGTGACCCTAATAGGTTCTATTTCAAAGGGCCCAGCATCGAATCTCCTCCGAGTTCTGAATGTTTTTAGCCTAGATGGAATGAAAACCCCAAATTCCTTCAACCGCTTCTTGATAAGCTGTCCAAACATATAGCCAAAGAATAGAAATAAATTGTATATTGTGATTTCTTCACTCAGAATACATGCATGGCCAGACACATAGGAGCCAATCAGATACGGCTTTACCAGTTACAAAAATAAGAATATTGCCAAGATCCTTTGAGTAAAACACATGAGTGTTATTGATAATCTAGACAATTCCATAAATGAGAAGCTGTAGTAGTTTATACCTCTTAACTCCAACCATGCCCATTGGCATCTCAGAAAAGCTAGAGCATTTTCAAATAAAATTACAACTGCTGAATATAGTATAACGTCTCAATCCATTATTACTTACCTCCATTGTGAAGGATGATGCAAATATAGGTGTGCGGGAGTCCAGAGCTGGAATTACCTATTAGATAACACATAGAGACATATTTGCATCAAATGATTAAGAAACACAACAACCGACACTATGCAATAGTTGGCTACAAACTAAACTGAAAGATCTTATCAATATATGGCAGAAATCTTTAGTGCCACATATGAAAAAAAGAGAAACCACCTTTCCCAAGAAACCCCTTATCTGGCTATCATGGTTACAGCATCTAACTAACAATAAAGAAAAAACATATTCTATAGGTTATAAGTAAAAGTTTAAGAAAGCATTTAACCAACTAGCTACCTGGCTATAAAGAGAGTGATCCAATTGCGACAAGGTAAACGAACCAACAACATAAAATTTCCAAGTACCAGAAATATTCATGAGTTTCTAAAACATCCAAATAACTGGAGAAAAATAGTAAGAAGTTGAATAGAAACGTACCCAAGGCAATGCACCAATATGGTCTTCATGACCATGGGTTATAACAACTGCTTCAATTTTGTGGCTCCATTTCTTGATAAATGTTGTATCAGGAATAATTTTCTGGACGCCTAGTTCATCATAACTGAGATGCATACAGAAGAAGAGCAAGCAATAAGATTAAACCAGACGCAAACCTCTCTTACAAAACTCTAACAAAAAAAAAAATGAAAAGAAGATCAGAAACAACAATTGACTTTGACAACAAATATTTTCAATCTCCACATAACTAGCCTTATTATTGGAACAAAACAAGGAAAAACAAAGATCCACAATCACAATCATCAAAAATTCCCTCATAACCAGAGGAATCCATTTAAATAAGATTAATATTTGGTGCAACTTATCAACACCTACCCAGGGAACATGACACCTGCATCAATCAGAATATAGCGATCATAATTTCCAACAAGCATACAGTTCATGCCAATTTCTCCAAGACCACCAATGGGAAGAACTCGTAAAGGCGGACCGTCAGAGCCTTCATAGAATTCCTCCATTTTACGTTGAATAGCATCATCCTTACTTCTCCCAGCCCCTTCTGTTCTTTCTCGAGACCTTTTGCGCGGTCCTCGAGACCCTTGTGTACCTTAATAGACACCCCCCACGCATTAAAATCCCATTGTAACTTCAGATAAATGTTTGAACATAAAATTTTGGATAAAGTATTTCTAAAGAATAAGTTTAAAAAAATAATGCTTAAGAGTTAAAATTGAAACAATTGAACCATAAAATGTCAAGATTTCACACAGTTTTGATTTTCTACTTTTTTCATGTTGACTGACAATGTGCCTTCATGTCTTTTTCCTTCCAAAGAAAAATTATTCCATACAAAAGAATTGTAATAGCAGCTAATTTTATTTCAAAAGATACAATTCTTGAGTAGTCCATAAAACGGAAAACAGAAACAAATAGTAAATGATAGCTAAATCTACATCAAAAGGTAAAAACATAACTAACATAAAGCAACTACTATCTCACTCTAAGCCCCAATGGTACATGCTAAAGCATGAAAAAATGAAATCTCTCTTCAAAATCTCATACTTTATGACATGTGGCTGCCAAAAAAAAAAAAAAAAAAAACCCATAAGATAGATGCCAAATTTCACAAAAGAAACAGTGTACTCTAGCTTTAGAAAATTTCTTAGATTTTTCCTCTTCCTGCCATAAATGAAAATTCAAGATTCACTAAAACAAAAGTTCAAAATCAACTGAATTTGACACTTTTTACAGTATCATCTTGTGTCATATTGATTCAAGAAAGGAATTCCTCCTTTTCTTCTTGCCACAACGAGAAGAAATTATAGAAAAATATTATTTTGAAAACAAAAGTTCTCTACTTTCCAACAGTTACAACCTTCCAAGGTAATTAAAAAAAAATAACTCAGAGATAAAAGCATGAAAGTGAACCTGTAAGTACTAAAATCTAAGCCATATTAAAACGAACCTCCAAATCTTAGCATCTAAAATAGCGTTTTCATCTTCCGTTTGCTTCTATTTCTTCATAGCCCGAAAAGCACCAAAAACAGAAAAGAAAGGAAAAAATTCATTGCAGCATACGTGAGTTGAATTACATACTCGTTTTTGAAGGAGAAAGAGAGGCCGAACATAGAGAAACGCAACGCTTAGAAGAGTTGAACTTCATTGCACCCAATGGCTTGTTGTATGGGGACAGTGAAAAGGCAGTGGAGCTTAAAGCCGCCATCTTTACAAATTCTCGTGGAAATTTGAAGTTATTGAGTGTGCACAGATATGGCAAGAATAGAATCTGCGAAGAGAAAACAATGAAAGATTGAACCCCCAAAGAGAAATTTTTCAATGGTGTTTTTGCAGGTAGCTCTCGGTTGGGGCGGGAAATTGAGAAGAGGTGATTTCTTATCGTTTTGGCATGTAATCTGTGTGCATTTGTGAGGATTGCTTGGATGAATAGATTCCGTTGATGCTGTGCCGAGGGCACCTTTTATCAGAACTACTGCTGCCATTGGATCGACATCATTTGGATCTAAGCCAATTTCGATCTAATGGCTAAGACATATTAAGAATATTTTTAAGATTAAAAATTTTTAAGACAAGTGCATAAATAAGACTTTCAACAAGAGAATTATAAAGAATGTTTTTCATCTGCTCTTGTTCCAATTGCGTAAGATTCGAATAAAAAATTATTTAATAATTACAATATCTATTGCAGAATGGATAATTTTAGTTTGAAACAATATCCTCAAAATGCATTTTGAATAAGAGGCATATCTTATACTTTTCTTATTATAAGTCTTATATATGTACGAGTCTTAACTAGACATAATGTTGCCTTTGTAGTAGAAATATTTGGTAGATATCAAAATAACCCAAATCTCGATCCCTAGAAAGCTAGTAAAAAGTTTTTAATATATTTGCAAGGAATTAAGGATTTCAAACTCATATACTAATATCTCGATTCCTTAGAAGTGATCGGATATTCGAATTTAGATTTGGGTAAATGCAAAGACAGTAATATTATATTTTGTGTTAATTTGAATATCAAAATTTATAAATAAAAAATTAAAAATATGATTTAAAAAATAAAATTTATGTTATAAATTTATTAGTACGCAATAGTCTTGACACAATAAAATTAAAATAATAAATAAAAAATTATAAGGGAAGAAAATAAAGAGAAACTTGTAGAAAGAAAACAAGAATTTTATTAATCTTTTCTGAAAATGTATATAACAGTTTAGTACATATCTTTATTTATAGAGTTTAGAGGTACATATAAAAGAGAAGAGATAAGGAAATATCATAACATAAATCCTATTAATAATTAAAGATAAGATAAAACTTTATCATCTATCTTTTGAAAGGATAAAGTATATACATCTATGATATTAGATTATCTTTTTAAAATCAGATAATGAACATTCATTATATTATTAATTTTATAGCACTCCCCCTTGGATGTCCATTACATAAAAAATATGGCTCATTAAAATCTTACTAGATAAAAAAATTAGTAAAAAAAATTCTAGTGAATGAAAAATAGTACATTATTCTTTATATCTTTATTACTCCTCTTGATGAGATAATATATTAATATTTCTTAGTTGACGCATTCCAATAAAATATTACAGTCGATTATTACTGTCAATGAGGTTTTGGAGAATAGATATATCAGGTTATCACATAATCAAATTTATTGCACATCAATATCACATATTTTTTCTAGAGCTCGTGAATAAAAAGAACCTCAGTGAAAATAAACTTCAATGTATCTCCTTTGATATATTTTAAACTTTATAATCATCTAACAATATAGTTAGAATTCCTTTTTAAAGGATATATGTTTATCTCGAATATAATAAAATATTAATCATGATCACACACATTCTCAATCAATTCTATGAATTTCTATTTCTTGAAGAAATGGCTATTACAAATAATATCATATTATCAACACACGTCTAAAGATGACATAATATGTGTGGATCATATAGGATAACTCATACTTTGTATATCCATCTCTATAGGAGTTAGGATTTTCTCAATAATTCAAGATAAACTATCTCAAGGATATATCAAATAACACATTTAATGTTATTTCAAAAATCATTGGTCAGAGAATAATTAAAATAGATATCCGCTTATGTGCAGACAAGTGTATTCAAGCATTAAATTGTAGAATTATGCTACTTTAGGGCCGCATAGCTCTTCAATATCCTTTGATCGATATAAAGGATCTTTATCATGTGTCATAATCTAATTATCATTTATATGTCATGTCCATGTGAAGCATTTTCAAGATGTTCAATTTATAAGTCAAAATAAAATATTAATTTTAAAAAACATTGATTACAATACTTATATTTTTAAATTCATCAGAAATCTCAAAATCAAGAGATCAACCATGCTTCAAGCATAGTTCAAAATTATATAGCTATAGAATTCATATATTCGTCATGTTGGGACAACAATCTAAATAGGAATATCTATAACTAGAATATCATATTAAATAATTTTAAAAAAAATCAATCAAACAATCGATTAAAATTTTCTGCAAATGAACAATCCTTTGAACATCCAGTTCATTTTGAATTTTTGAATTCTAATAAATTACCATTCAAAGTAGAATGATAACGGTGGATATCATTTTTTTTGTAGAGAGAAGTGTTTAAATTTATGGCAAGGGTAAAAGTGAAATACATTCGCCGCGCCTACAAAAAACCGTTGCACTTATTAAATATGAAAATTTAGTTTTCTATCCAAAGAGTGTTTTCAATCCCAAAATAACTCAAATTCACACTTTGAATTCAAATGTACTATCTATCTTAGATCAGGTTGACTTTCTCTTTCTTTCTTCTCTTTACTATTCGTCTTTTGGCATCAAGACAAGCACACTGTGTAATTGATCCTTGACCAATCTTCACGGATACATCTATTACACTATTAGAGATAGTGGATTGGATTCATGATATTTCTGGAAGTTGTGTTACCAAGAAGGGTGATAATTTGTCAAATTAGAAAAGAGACAATAGAATATGTACTTAAGTTGTTAAATGAATATTGTTACATTAGTTATTCTCTTCTCTTAATCTTCTTTATTAACCTCAAAAGATACATTCTTTGCAATAAAAAATAATTATGGTGACAGGAAATTAAAATGTAGTGATAGGGTTGATAATGGTAATAAGGATGACTAAAAACAGTAACAAACCAATTTTTTCTCAAAGCTTTGTGTACACATTAGAGTTTTATGTAACAGAAAGTATAATTTAAATTTATGTAACTAGTGTATATCATTTCTCTCACTTGTACTATACTTGAGTTTGTTTAATGTAAAATTTTATATTAACTTTAGTGGAATATAATTTATATACTTGTTGTACTTATAAATTCTTTGCTATCTTTTTCTTGAAAGCATTTGAGATTTATAAATGGATGAAAATTGTATTAGAAGTAAAAAATTTACTATAATAAAGATAATTTCTGCTTCAAAATATGACGAAGAATAACATTATATTTATTCACTAAAATATAATTATTTACAAAGGTTTGAATAATTATCTCTATAGTTTTGAATAGTTATGGACAGAGGTTTTAATTATTATTTACGTAGTATTGAAAAATTATTTATCACACAATATTTTTCTTTAATAATTATGCATTTGAGATTTATAAATAGGTGAGTAATTGTATTAAAAAAATTTACAACAATGAAGGTGGTTTTCATTTCAAATTATCAAAATGGAATGACACTATATTTATTCACAACATAGATTTAAATAATTATTCAAGTCGTGGTGAATAATTATTTATAATTGTTTAAATAATATTATTGCTAGGTTCATGACAATTTTATTGATATGGAATATTTTTTAACAATTTTAATCATTCAATTTTTTTATTTTTTAAAATTTCAGTGTAGTTTTGGTGCGCCACCAATACTAGGGAGACCTGAACCACCTTTTTCCTTTTCTTGTTTTGTTTTGTTTTTTGTTTTATTTTTTCTCTTTAATTTTTTAAATAATAATTTATTA
This sequence comes from Rauvolfia tetraphylla, assembly GCA_030512225.1. NCBI lineage: Eukaryota > Viridiplantae > Streptophyta > Magnoliopsida > Gentianales > Apocynaceae > Rauvolfia > Rauvolfia tetraphylla. Next base: position 876,623 of record JAJQKT010000053.1, read on the forward strand.
TTTAACAAATATTATTTTATTAATTTTTTGTTTTTAAGTTTGTAGTTATTATGTTTAAATTTTTAATTTTTTTTAAATTTTATATTAGGATTTAGAATTATAATCCAATTACAGCCATTCCAAATCAATTGAAAGTTATTTTACAATTAATTAAAATTTAAAAATAAACAAAATCAGTGTCACGTAGGGATTTTAAAAATCTTCTAGAATATTTCAAGTACAAAAATGTTAACATTATATAAAAATCGTCATGTATCAATAAAGTTATTTGCGTTCAAATTCAATGGCAGCCTTTGTAGATATGAATCTCTCCACACCAATTCTTGATTGAGGAAGTCGATTCTGCCTTAGTTCATTAAGGATGAGTCCTTTATCTCCTGCTTTTGCCTTTCATTTTCCTTTTTCCACATTTGGCCTCTTTGTTCGAACCATGGTGAACTTTAATGAAGAAAGATTGATTTCAAGGAAAACACAGTGTAGAACATGAAAACCAAGTTCTTTGTGAAGAATAATGGTGAAATTTTGGTTGAAATTGAGTTTGGATGAGAGATATTGGCGTGGGTTTTGAGAAAAAATGGAATTCGGATGGTTAAAATGAAGAATTTGATCAGTTGAACAGTTTAAATAACGGCTTAAATCACAATTCGAACGACCAAATTTTAAGTCTGCGTCCAAACGTACATCCAAATTTCTATGTCTCTTCATTTAGTAAATTTGGAAGACCGAATTGTAGGTCATGCGTTCGAATATTTCTGTATCTTCAATTCAACAAATTTGGACAGCAGAATCTTCAGGTCATGCGTCCAAACTTGTGTCAGAATTTTTCCTGCTTTTGCCACACTTCAACACACATATTAGTTATTGAATTTTGCAATACCCAAGCTTCTTCTAAGGTTGCAAAATCTTTCCTCGACCAAAGGCTTGGTAAATATATCAGCAATTTGATCGTTGGTATTCACATAGTCAAAACAAATATCACCTTTAGCTACATGATCTCTAATAAAATGATGTTTGATCTCTATATGCTTAGTTCTAGAATGTTGGATGAGATTTATACTTAAATTGATGGCACTTGTGTTATCATATAGAATTGGCACACATTTGAAATCAAGGTTATAATCAAGTAGAGTGTACTGCATCCATAACATTTGAGCACAACAACTATCAACAGCAATATATTCGACTTCAAGGGTAGACAATGACACATAAGCTTATTTCTTATTATACCAAGATACAAGGCAACGATCAGGAAATTGACAATGACCACTAGTACTTTTACGCTCGACTTTGCATCTGGCATAGTCGGCATCCAAATATGCAACAAGGTCAAAAGAAGACGATTTTGAAAACCAAAGGCCATAATCATGTGTATCGATTAAATGTCGAAGAATGTGCTTCACGACAACTAAATAAGACTCTTTAGGACATGATTGGAATCTAGTACATAAGCATACGACAAACACAATATTCGGTCTACTTGCGGTAAGATAAAGTAGACTATCAATCATGCCTTTGTATATCTTTTCATCAACGTTTTTACCTTTCTCATCTTTGTCAAGTTTGGTTGATAAACTCATTGGAGTGCTTATACTTTTAGCTTGGTCCATTCCAAATCTCTTCAAGAGTTCCTTGGTATACTTGGATTGATTTATGAAGGTGTCATCCTTGGTTTGCTTGATTTGTAGCCCAAGAAAGAAGTTGAGTTCTCCCATTATGCTCATTTCGAACTCACTTTGAATTAACTTGGCAAATTCCTCACAAAGTGAAATATTAGTAGCTTGAAATATGATGTCATTAACATATATTTGCACAATTAAAAGATCATTGTTGCAAGAGGTTTTTATGAAAAGAGTAGTGTCAATTTTTCCTCTTGAAAATCCTTTTGAAAGAAGAAAATCACTCAATCTTTCATACCAAGCTCTAGGAGCTTGTTTTGAACCATGCAAGGCTTTGGAAAGTTTGAAGACATGGTTAGGATATTTTTCATGAGCAAAACTGGGAGGTTGTTACACATTAACCTTTTCTTCAATGAAACCATTTAGTATAGCACTTTTGATATCTATTGGAAATAACTTAAAACCTTTGAAGCAAGCAAATTCCAAAAGCATTCTTATAGATTCAAGTTTAGCTACCGGAGTAAAAGTTTCATCATAATCAATGCTCTCTTCTTGATTGAATCCTTAGGCAATAAGTCTAGCATTGTTTCTAACCACTTCTCCAGATTCATTAAGTTTATTTCTAAAAACCCATTTTGTACCAATAATGGGGTGATCATGGGGTCCTGGACAAGAATCCAAACCTTTTTTCTTTCAAATTGATTTAGTTCCTCTTGCATAGCAACAATAAAAAAATCATCACATAATGCATAATCAATATTTTTAGGCTCAATCTGAGATAAAAGTGCAAAGTTTTCAATGAAATACTGTTTGTTCTAACACCTTGAGATACATCACCAATGATTTGCTCCTTTGGGTGACCTTTTGCATATCTTAGATCCTTTGGTAGCTCTTGATCACCACTAGGTTGATTATCTTGTTTTTGCTCAATCATCTCTTCTTCATTAGCATGATCTTCCAAGGTTGGAGCTTGAGGATGAGTTTGATTGTCATTCATAGATATACCTACATCATCATCATATTTTCTATCCAAGTAGATGTTAGATTCATCAAAGCTCACATGTATGGTTTCCTCAACACATAAATTTCTTTTATTGTAAATTCTATAAGCTTTCTTGTTAGAGGAATAACCAAGAAATATGCCTTCATCCGATTTTCTATCAAATTTTACCAAGTTGTCGCATATATTCAATATAAAGCAATTACAACCAAACACTTTGAAATAGGAAATAGAGGGGTATTCTACCAAACAAAAGTTCAAAAGGAGTCTTTCTCAAAAATGATCTCAAAAGAACTCTATTCATAACATACCATGTGGTGTTTACGGCTTTGGCCCAAAAGTATTTTGGCAAAGAATTTTCACAAAGCATAGACCTAGCCATTTCTTGTAGGGTCTGATTTTTCCTTTCAACAGCCCCATTTTGTTGAGATGTTTTGGCAGCTGAAAAGTTGTGAACAATTCAATTTTCATCACAAAGTTCTGTAAAGTCTTGATTCTAAAATTCTCTCCCATTATCATTTCTAATAGAAATTAATTTGCAATCAAGAGAGATTTAAATCTTTTTGAATAAAAAGAGTACCCAAGTGAATCTTAAAAAATCATCAACAATGACATATGCATACCTCTTACCACCATGACTAGTGGTCCTCATTGATCCAAATAAATCCATATGAACAAATTCACGGGGTTTTGATGTTGAAACCATTTTCTTGGGTTTGAAAGATGTTTTTGTTTGTTTTCCATATTGAGATGCATCACAAAGAAGATTTTTCTCAAACACATTTTTGGCAATCCTCTAACCAAATATTGAGAAAAAAGTTTGTTCAACAAAGCCATGTCACATGACCTAATCTTCTATGCCGAATAAAACCATCATTATCATGAACAACAAGACATTTAACATCATTGGCAACAAGTTCATCAAGATATAGCACATATATATTACCAACTCTATTTGCAATAAAAATGGTTTTCCCACTTATACTATCTAGAATGGTACATGTATCACATTTAAACTCAACCTTGCATCCATTATCACATAATTGACTAATGCTAAACAAATTATATTTAAAGTCATCAATGAGTAAAACTTGTTTAATGAGAGGGGAAGATCCTTTACCAATATTACCTACACCAAAAATTCTTCCTTTCTTCTTGTCACCAAATGTGATAAATCCTTCACTTGTAGCTTGAAGTTCACTAATGAGTGAAGCATTCTCCGTCATATGTCTCAAGCATCCACTATCAAGAAATCATTTGGTAGCACTTGATCATGAGGAAATATGTACCTATATTAAGTGAGAGAAAGTGACTTTTGGTACCCACACTTTCTTGGGTCCAAGGGTGTTAGTAATAATTCCCTTAGCTTTCCAAATAGTCTTAACACCACTCTCAACCTTTCTTTTCACAAAACACCTAGTGACCTTGTGGCCATTTCTACCACAATAGGTACAACATGAATGAGGCATAGAGGTAGATGTAGCTTTGACAAATTAATTTTTGTATTTTGAAGTATTGTTGACATGATTGTATCCAAGACCATTTTTAACAAAAGGGGATCTTTGATCATTTAATATTTTTACCTTCATCTCATGAGTGAGTAATGATCCAATCAATTCCTCAAGAGGAAGAACCTTCAAATCTTTTGATTCTTCAATTGCAAGAGTTTTTGGTTGTCAAGATTTGGGTAGAGCATCCAAGATCTTTCTATTTTGTTCGCCAAGAAAGTAATTCTTCCTATATGACTTCAATCCATTTGAGATGTTTGTGAAAATTGTGAACATGTCACTAATGTTCTCTCCTTGCTTCATAGTGAACAATTCATAATCCCTCACTACCATAGCAAGCTTTGACTTCTTCACATGATTTGTGCCTTCATGAGTTACTTGAAGAAGTCTCCACATGTGATGAGCGGTATCACATCCTCTTGCTCGGTTATATTCATTAACATCTAAAGTACAATTCCAGATGTTCACAGCTTGATAGTTCAAAGACATCTTTCTTGAGTCACTTTCATCATATTCGTCCATAAGCTTTGGTTTCGTTGTTACTCCATCGGCTCGCATCCTCATTGGTATATACGAACCTTTCTCAATGATACTCCACAAATCAAAGTTAATAGAACAAATGTATATCTTAAATCTAGATTTTCAAAACGTATAATTTGTTCCATCAAATAAGAGAGGTCTATTTGTGGAAGATCCTTCCAAATAAGGTAAGTTTGAAACATTAGCCATAGGATCTTATCTTCTAGGTGGTAAAACATTTGCAAAAGAAGTCCAAGCTCTGATACCAATTGAAAGACCTACCAGGGGGAGGGGGGAGGGGTGAATTAGGTCTTTGGATAATTTTTGAAAACTTTGTCCTTTTTGACAAAGTTGATTTGAAGGATGATTGAGATCAAATACTTTACAAAATATCCAAGTAAGATTCAAATTTAAAGAAAGTAGAGAGCAAGAGATAACCCAAATTATTTATAGTGGTTCAATCACACAAGATCTACATTCATTACCTTGAGCACCCACTCAAGGATGTCAACCAAACTCAACTATAATCACTAGTTGATCAATTTCTACAATATAGGCTCACCCTTCAAGGGTTTTACACAACAACCTCTTCTCATATACAAATAATCAAGGCTCACCCTAACATAAGGGTTTTATATCAACAAGATAACCTTGCAAAAAACAAGTGGATGAATTTTGAGATAAGAAAGTTACCAACAACTTGGTAGATGATGACAAATTAGCACACCTTCACCTATTTTGTCTAAGGAATCTTGAATTTGAACTTTTTAGCACAATACAAAAGAGAACTTTTTGATAGAGAATGATGGGGAAGAGTTAGAGATCTTTAAAGCACAAGAACTACTAACAAATCTAAATTTTATGTCTTTTATAAAGTTTACAAATTTGTTACAACGTTCAAATAATGGCTAGTAACAGTAAAGTTTGGACGACTGAATTTGGACACCTGCGTCCGAATATTTGTTCTAATTTTTCTGTCTTGAGGTTGTCAGGGTAAATTTGGTCGACCAAATGCATCCGAATGGTCGTCCAAATTTCTCTATAAATTCAATATCTATGAGTTCAAATTCGAATGTCCGAATTGATCAAACTCGGTCAAAATGATTAGAAATCAAGCACAACAAGTTTGAAATCATTTTGGACTATGAGATAGATCATTTAAAGGGCTTTTAGTCTAAAGGCCATTGTTGAGAATTTGGTAAAAATATTTGTAAGACATATCATTTGAGATTTGAAAACCAAGTTTGAAGTTCTCTTGAAAAACTTTTAGATTCCAAAGACAAAAGAGTGCAAGGTTTACAAAGATATACCTATAATGCATAGTAAACATATACTAAGGTCTTCAAAGTCTTCAACAATCTTGAATCAACTCTAACTACTTTAATAAATTTGAGTTGTTCATGCACTTTTAGCTTCAAAGTACCGAGACTTAATTTCTTCTCAATCCAAAAATCCTATCACACACCATATAAGCATATTAGTCCTTATCAAGGTTAATCAATATGATTTATATAGGAAATTGCAATTATTAATGTTTGTCATTAATCAAAACAAATAGAATACATATAATCTCCAAGTTGCTTTTGGTGGAGATATCCATCTGGTTGCTTGAAATTGTTGTATTTCATCATAAGAGTCTTCATTAATAATTTGATAGCTAACTTTATCAAGACCCTTGTAAACATATTTGTATAAGTATTTGACCAGTTTAATACTTGAACAAATTTCTACATTCATTTGGAAATCAAACAATGATAATAAATATTTATTGTAAGGCACAACACATCTATTGTCTAGCATTTGACTTTTTACTTTAACTATCTTTCCATTATTTCTTCTGCGATAGGAAGGATAACCAATTTCTCCCTGTATGGTATATTCTGAAAATAATTTCAAGTAATGACTTGCATTTTCCATTTTGCATACAAGGATTTTTTATATTATATTCACCACATGGTCCCCAAATCATATGCTTTACAACTATATCATGTAAATATTTGTCATCTCTTTCATTTGGACTTTCAGCACATACTAATTTGTCATAGGCATCTGGATTCAATGGCTTTGATTCATGTTTCATTATGAACAAAAAATGAGCATGTGGTAAACCTCTTTTTTAGAATTCAATGACAAAAAAAATACTACTTCACCGAGAACTTGTTTTTTCATGATTTCAATTTTCAGTAATTCTAACTTAGCTTTAAAGACTCTCGACAACAAATCTGGTCAATTTTGAGGTAACTCATATGGTAGAAGACTTTCTTGTATTTTTGGCCACATTGGATTTCAAATTATTGTAAGAAATATATTTGGCTTACCAAAATGTTGAACCAATGCCGTAGCATCAATGTATCTCTTTGGAATAACTCTAGGTCCAATGAATGAAGCAGGTACAATAATCCTTTTTCCAACATTTGAACTGTTTATTTGTCCGACTGAAATTGAATCTAGGAGACCTTGAAAGACTTCACTTCTTATTTGTTTTTGTCTATTTCTTTGAAATTCCAACCTTTCAGTTTTCACTTTTATATATATATCAATTACATACTACTGCAACAATCTTCCACTATGCAAAAGAATTGATTTGTTGTTAGATATGATTTGAAGTTTGTAGCAATAGTATTCTCTACAGGTGACCTATTTGTTTTTTTCTTTCCAATTCATGTTCATGTAAACAATAATGGAATTCATAAATGTGTTATTAAAAGTGAAATGGACAGTATATTTGAAAGAACACAATGCAATTTTCTGGGCTACTTACTTTTTCTTTTTTATTTCTTAAAATTATGATATATTATTTATTGTTGGTATGTAATCAGTTGATGCAAAGTTGACTGAATTTCCTTATACTGATCTTCTTGGTGGTAACCTTGGTATATTGTAATGCTAACCAACTTGCCCATGCTGAAATATGAGGGGATATTGTAATGGATCATAACAACTATAGGTATGGTAAATTCTATAGCTTGAATTTGAATGCATGTAAACGTGTATATGACAACTCTTTTCTGTTGAAAAATTTTCTGACTCCATTAATATTGCAGCAACTTGTGATACAGATGGGAGATTGTAAATTCTCTGATCTAAGTTAGTATATTTATTAGCACAATCTTGTAACATTCTAGTCACGATACATCCTTTAAGCTTTTGAAGAAAACTGTATATGGATTTGTTTCCATTATCCACATCAATAATTTTACTATATTGACATTAAATTGTGGACTTTCTTGATTTATTCAATATCTGTATCATGAAAATACAATTGGATGCCTATTTCCTTTTGAATATCAGAGATAAGATCTTCTATAAAATGATACACTTGTCCTTGGATTTTGAATGTGTAAACTCCCTTTGAATTTCAAGTCATATCTGAATCATACTTAGCTGCAAATGTGATGAATGCAAAGTGGCTGTTGTATGATCTCACATGCTTTCTAAACTCAATAGCTTTTTTATCATCATTCATGTATAACTGAGCTAGATCATATGGCATAGGATGAGATAGAAACATAACTTTTCCTTCACCACAACAAAATATTGGCGCTTCACCATAAAATCTTTTTGCAAAACAATATTTGCAATCAAGAACCGTTGGTAGAATTAACGGGTGTACTCTTAGTCTTTCGGAAATGACGGTAGAATCTAAACGTTGATTTGCTGTAAAGAAGGCAAATTGAATTTTAATGTTCGTATTTATTTTTCTTTACATGTTATATCGTAGACAAAATGACATTTTGAATTGTATGCATGTTGATGTAAAGAATATTTATTCTAAATACCTACCTTCATTTTGTTGTTGTAAAAATGATGAAGAAGTTATGTTTCTCTGGTTGCTTCCATTGTCAAAATTTTGTGGTCTTGCAACCATAAACATATAGTAAGCATATAAAATTAGGGAGTAAGTTTTTCTGCACCACAACAACAAAAGTAACATAATTTATCCTTTGATTGAAATGTTAAAGCTAACATAATTTATCCAACAAAGTTGCAAAACTAAAGAAAAATAGAATGAAACTTTCAACAACACATGAATTAAAAAGTAACCGAATTAGAAAATTTCTTAGAGCACAAAAAATGTAAACGTTTTTTATATTGGCATAAAAGCAAAAAACAAAGAAAATTGTAGTGCTTCAATACACATAACATATAAGTCAGTCAAACAAGAAAAAGAATAACAAAGAAAATTGAAAAACTCATGCACTAACCAGTTAATTAAAAAGATTCCAAAGCTTCACCAAATTCAAATTCTTCTTCAAACTTTCTCCACTGTTGTTGTTGTTCTCTTCTTCTTTTCTTCCAATTCTTCAAAAGACAAGAATTTTGTCCAGTAATAAAGAAGAAGAAAACAAGAGAGTTGTCCAGAAATTTATAATATGAAAACATGAACGCATGACTGTGATGTGTCTTTCCTTAAACCCAATTGACCGCATCACCATATTGCGTTCAATGGTAGGATGTTAGGTCCACAAAAAACTTCAACGCATCCCAATAATGCATCCATATCGGCAAAGGTTCAAAAGCTTCTGCATATGAATGCATGACTGTAATGCCTCCTTATGGCGCAAAAGTAAAAAAAAGCCAGAGAATGCATGACTATAATGCGTTGAACGACAACCAAAACCGCCACTTAGTATATCACTTAGACTAGATTAGATAAAGTTATTGCGCTATGTGAAGTTCATTGAGTTAAAGTAGGAATTAGGAATATTGGAGATTTTATTTGTAGATTTTTTTAATTATATTTATGTCAAGGTAAAAATGTATTATTTTGTTAATAAAGATAATATTATAAAGAGAAATCAGGTGTACATGTCCAAAAATCATTTATACTTTTCTCTTTATAATCAAAAGTTATTATTAAATTTTTATTTTATCTTTTGATGTCTATGAATTATTTTCAAGTAGCTATATTTGTCAAATTTTTAAGATTGTAACAAATTCCAAATAAAAGAATCATGTTGCAAACATGTGATATCTCACAAGGGATTTGTATAAATGTATTATTTTTTGATAAATATGGTCAATTTATTCATTATAAATTATGATTTATATTGCTTAATATTTGGCTTTGTACTAGTTATTTTAAAAACAATGTATTGGTGGTTTACATGAAAGTAATTTAATTAAATGCTAATGCACAAAAGATATAATATTTAAATAATTTTATCCCGTGAATCAAGAAAAGAAATAGGACATTAGCTATATTAAAATAATATCATGTAGCATGTTATTTAAATATTTGAATCATTCTCTTCTTTTTTATGGCATTCCATGTAATTCCAACATATTTTGGATAGAAAAGTATTCTATTTCATTTTATTTTAACACACCAGATATCTCGTTTAAGAGTCCTTGGTGATACAATGCTGAATAAAGCATGATACACCATATTTAACTATTTTTGAAAATAGTGCTGCGACCCATATTCAAAATAATGGCTAATAATTGTGATATTTCGGCATAAAATAGATGCTACAACTAAATCTTCCCATGTCAGTTTTTTTGGAAGTAAAAGAAAAAAATAAATTATTACATATTTAGTTTCTTTTTCATTTTCTGTTGACAATTGATCAGAATACTCCTTATAGAAGAAACTACAATTTGTGACAAATAAAAACCTTGTCAGTGAATTCAAAAAGTAGTCACTAAATGGTATTTAGTGACAAAAAAATTTGTCGTCACAACGTTCATGTTAAAAGGCTGTCACTAAGGCCTCCTGACTTCACAAAGTCATCACTAATGCTATAGCTTTAGTGTCAAAAGTGGTGTTATCATAAAATATGAAGCCATTAGTGACACCAATTTTTTCACCAAAAATAAATATTTTTGTCACTAATTGTACCTAATCTTGTGACTAATAATCATACTTGAAAAAACTTAAAGAAATAAATTTAAAATAAAAGGTATTAGTGACAACGTAAAAAGTTGTCACTAAAGCTTGTGCTTATGGAGTTTTAGTGACAAAATTAAGTTGTCACTAAAATGAATTGAAAAGCCAAAAAAAAAAAAATTCTGCTAGCCAGCGGGCAGCTCCTGGAGCCCCCGAGAGTCACATGTGAGTCAAACCTTGGTGCCTTCTATAATATATACTATTATAATAAAGCATAACATACATATATATTGAATCTTTCGAAAGAAAAAAATTTACTATTTTATTCAAACTCACACACTCTCTCTCTCTCTTTATAATATATATATATATATATATATATATATATATATATATATATATATATATCCACATACATGATATAATATATACAAATATTTATATCTTGGTACATTAGTAACTTATTGACACTCCTATAGTTACTCACCTACTAATAAAAATAATATATATAGATAGAATTACTAAAATAAAATTATCGCACAATGTATTGAGTTGAATATTTCATCCATACGTATATTCTTCATTGGTAAGTGAATAACTATTAGCGTATTAATAATCTATTAGCCTACCAAGATAAAACTACTTAATATATACTATCTATAATATATATTGTATGTTTACTATATACAATATACTTTACAAATACATAAACACACTCACACACACATATATATGCATACAAATGTACGTATGTACGCATATATAGTAGCTCTATTCATATCAAGCCTATATATGTATATATATATATATATATATATATATATATATATATATATATATATATATATATATAGGCTTGATACGAATAGAGCTGCTTATCACCCACCTTAGAATCAACCATAACTCTCGGCGTAAGGACTAAAACTGCCTTCTATATTTACTTTGACTATAGCATACTCTATTGTAGGGCAAGTGAAATTGCTGGGACGGAGCGGTAAGACAGTCGTTGCGGTAAGACGGAAAGAAGGAAAGACGGTCGTAGCAGCTGGCGGATTTATCTTAAAAAGAATTTGCTTTAGAAGGTTGCAGCTAGCGGATGCAGCCTTTCTTGTTTATAGAGTCGGAGAGTTAGTAAATCTCATAGGTTTCTACCTGTGACTAATTTAGTGTGCGTGCTTTTGGTAGCAGCAGCCATACCAACAATCTATCTTTCGTAAAAAATTTCTACAATCTATACTATATATACAATATAATTATATTTCTTATTGGTCTTTTCATCCAATTATTTATACTAAATAAATAAAGAAGATTTTAGGTTAAAGGTCCAAATTGGAACATTAGCTAAAAAACCTATATATATAGATACACACACACATCATTTGTACTTTAAAATATCAAATCTAATTTAATCCACTCTATTGACCTGTAAACTCTATATATCAAGTATAAATCTCAAAATATTACCTTTATTGATAACATATATAATGATATATTTAGTCACTAATAGATAATCAAATATGCTCAACTAATAGTGACAATATCTTATTGTCACTAAAGTCAGTTTGATGACAAAAAAACAAAATTGTCACTATAAATAAGGTAATTAGTGATAACATTGAACTGTTGTCACTATTGCATCTCTCGTCACTCAAATTAAGTTGGCGGAAAGACTTCATGGACAAATTTTGTTCTTACAACTAAAAATTCAAGTCAGTTAATGTTTTAGTGATGACTTTTAATTTTGTCGCTAAATCATCTCTTTAGTGACAAAATATTTTGTCATAGCCTTTTTTTATCAAAAATTGTCATCCGTCCATAGTGACTTTTTAAATGTTACGAAAGAAATTTATGTTCAATATATATATCGGTGTTTTGGTTCTACATAACATTAACACAAAACAAAATAGTACAAATATTATGAGAAAAATTATATCATATATAATTTCACATAGAATTATTATTGATATTAGTCTTTTCATTTCGTAGATTAAATTGGAAGCATAAAAATCAATGCATTGCAGAGAATAATATATAATTCTGTTTCTCGAACATATAAATCAGTTGATCAATCATCAAATCTTACTTAATTAATCATTTGACTATTCGGCCATGCACCCGTTACTATAAATTAAGAACAACAAGGTTTTCATGCATTTCTTTTCCCCCCCTTTTCACTTTATTTATTGTCTTTATTTTTAATGAAAAATTGGATAATTGATTTAGTAGTTCTTTTAAAATCTTAAATTAGCATGGGGACAGTAACAAAACCATGTATATATGCTCAAGTTTTTGCAGTATTGGGAGGCCTTATCCGGAGCCACATTGTGCTTGAGAAATATTTGTGGTAAACTTAATTCTCGTTTAAGTTCATAATTGAGCCAATGGCGGAACTATGAAGGAACTGAGGGGGGCCACGGGGTTCTCAAGATTTTGAGAAAAAAAAAAAAACCTTTTAAGACTATGCATATATATTTACATATTGATTTGCATTTAGCTTTAAAAATATAAATTGTAGTTCCCTCAGAGTAAATATTTTTGAACATTACTTCTTTTGTGATTTTTCCCATAAAAGTCAGACGAATAGAGGTAATTATATATATATTTTTTTACATTTTAATTTTAGTGTGAGCTTTTAATCCAAATTCTAATAGTACGTTACAATACTTCTGTATTTTGTGCTTTTCTCCCTTTCCTGTATGTGTTTTTGAAAAATGTGAAGAGTGAAAACTTTTTGTCTTTGTTTGTTTTTCATGAACTATTGGATTTTGTTGAATTTTTATTGTGGGCTTCCATTAGATTATTCCTTCACACTTGACCGAGTAGGAGATTTCGATTTTAGACTTTTCTTTGAAAACAGTGTTTCGAATAGAATTGAATTATATTGCGTCTTTCTATAAGTCTATTTCTCTTGCATGGTGCGAAAAGATCTTGGAGGAAATGGCCTTTTAATTGCAGTCTTACTTGGCATTCTTTTAATTAAGTCCCACCAAGATTAAAATTCTGATTCCGCCACTGAATTGAACATATTATTTTTAGCGTATCTTTCTTCTTTTATATGCACTAGGAAAAGGACAATCAAATAAAGTGTGATTATTTTGAACTTTACTAATATTTATCAATTAAATGATGATATTTTTGTAAAAAAAACGGATAATTTGAAAGAATTGAATTATTTATAAAGTAATTTCAATCATTTACTACAAAAAGTCTTTCCGTGGTATCTCTTTTTTGCCAAATTAATCAATCATCGACTCCTTCAATCTATGTATTTGCTGTTTTGGAATGAACAGAGAGTATTACATCAAATATTGATAAACCAAGAGAAAAGGATTAGTATTATACCAAATTTTGTGGAGTTTGAATATTACTTCCATCTTTTGAGTTGATAAGGTTCTTACCAGAATTTTGGAGTAATTATAAGAACTAGTCATTCAACTATTTTTAATTTTATTTCTAATCCCTAATATTTTTTCTTTTTTGTAATCTCAAACTACTTTTGTTTTTTATCGTTAGCTTGGTAGCCTATTATCATATTCTGCCGTGTTCATGGTGGTCTGGACAAATGATTAAAAAATAAAATTAATTCGATGTTATAAGAAAAAGAAAAAATTCATTAGGGACTAAAAAGGTAAACTAAATATAGTTTAAGGACTATTTCTTATAAATATTTTGCTGCACCATTGATTTATTAAACGTAGAATATCATAAAAAAATTAATATTTTTCAATAATGAAAAAATAATTAGTTGAATACAAATAATATAACACTCAAACTAAAATTTCCTAAGTAATTTCGTTGTAATTTTGAATATTGTAAGTTTTTTTAAGGGACAAAATGAAGATAATAACAAGTTAAGATACAAAAATTTTAATTTGTTAGAATATTATTAAGTTGGAAGTTAGGGGAAAAAGGTTGAAAGATGTACAAATAAATATGTGAAAAAAATAATTCTTTAACTAATTTTTATTTCAAATTTTATTATCTAATTTCTTTTTTCTTCTTTCTCTAACTTCAAACTATTTTTATTTTTTATAATTGGTCTCAATCACCATCAGCTTGGCGGTATATTGTTGGAATCCATGGTGTTTACAGTGGCCAGGACAAACTATGAAAAACAAAAGTAGTTTGAAATTCTAAAAAGAAGAGAAATAAAGCACTAAGAATGAAAAATAAAAAATAGTTGAAGGACTATTATTAATATTTGCTCTGAATTTTGTTAGCCAAATCAGATCAAACCTTCACTGTCTTTAAGGTAATACCAGTTCACGTGATTGAGTTTTTTCTTTGTCATTTGTGATGCATAGAGTGAATTATGAGTCTAATCCTCTTATAATGGATAAAGTAACCAAAGAGTGAACAGATCCCTCTACAACGAAAGCATTCACTTGACTTCAATTCTTCATTGACGCTGAAGATGAAATAAACTCAATCAAGTTGGTGAAGACTACTCTGGAATGCTAGATGAACTAGGGGAACAATTTTATTTGTTGCTCCATATCTCAGGTTGACCTTTTGAGTAACTATTGAATGTCTTTCCTTGAACATTTTTAACAGACTACTGAAGATATCGAGTAAAAGTAATTAGCTAGATTTCGTTAGTTGTAGGAATATTGTCGTTCTTTAGTGTGCATTCTTGTAGCCACCATTAATAGGCTTCTTTGTCCATCTGTGTGAAAGCATTTCTGTTGATACAACCAATCTGAATGCAGAAATGGTGGATTAAGCCAGAAATCATTCAAAAGCCAACTCATTATTGAAATAGCGAACTAGTGCACTCCAGTTACTAAATTGATCTCTCTAGTGTTTTTGTGCCATCCACGAACTTTAACATATGGAAAATGTATCATTGAAATCACAAACCAAAAGCATATCTTTCTACATGGAGAAAATTTATTTGATGAAAACGAGGTATTGTATAAAGAAACCTAACACAAGATCGTATGTAATTAAGGTCCACGAAACGTTAAATCTCTGTATGCTATAGCTTAACACACAGCACTCTTCCTCCTCCCCTGTATGTGATTAGATCACCTTAGTTAGAAAATCTTATATTTCAATGAGTTTAGCCTCAGAAGACGCTAAATGTTGAAATGGGAAAAACAGGAAGTTCTGGATTAGATTTACACATGTCTAGATTGAAGCTATGTAACGTGGAACCATAGAAATGAGTCGACTGATCAAATCTAAGAAAGCAGTTCAATACCACGATTGCAGAAGCAGTGCAAGATTTATCGCTGAATAACACTGTAATGTAAGAGCATAAGCAATATAAATTCATCTATACTGCGAATAGAAATGTAGGACAAGAGCAGAAGCAATAAACTTGCATCTCTGTCAACAGTTATTTTGAAACTACAAAACTTTGTAATAGGAGTCTATACCTTGCAGCTAAGACATAGTAAGCTTGATGTAAAGCTGCCAAGCTGTACAGCAGCAACTGGAGATTCTGGTAAGGAAATTAGCTTGATCAGTGCTTGTTCCTTTATGTACATTTATTTTCTGAATGCTGGAGCCAAAACATAGGCTGCCGCCAGAGCCAGAGCAACAAGGATACTGATAATGGCAGGCCAAAAGGACTTCATTAATCCCTTAAGCAGATTACATGTTTTCAAAGCCATATCGTTTTCTGTCTTCTTATCAGTAGCTTTAGCTGAATCTCCGAAGTTGTTTGGCATCTGAAATAGCATCAAGTGCTTTCCTTCTGAATCCTGAATCACTGTTGCTTTGCGTTCCTTCAAGTCTGCTACAAGCAAAAATGCGCTGTCATTTTTGTGTTGAATATCCAGCCCTAGCAAATCACTGATCTTGGCTTGCACGGATTCGGGGATTCCCAATTCCTTACTGGTGCTGTGCATAAGAGGTTCAAGTTCTGGATTCAACAGCTGAAGCTTCAGCTTTGTGTCTTCCATTTCCACTAAAATTATATGAGTGACTTGCAGGTTGGATATCTCATCCTCAAGCGCAAGTAAGCGGTCTACTACCAGTTTCATGACTCCCAAAGCTTGGTCTGCTTGAATATTCTTGTTTTCCATTAGCTCCGACTCTTCCACAATATTCTGTTCTTTTGACGTCTTTATCCACCTTTTGCAAACATTGATCAACACATTTAACTTCTGTGCCAAGACACGGAGATTGACCAATCCACGAAGGTCAACAAGATTTTCAGATTGATCTTGTTCTTTCAGCGCTAGAAGATCTTTCTTCTGGCTTTTTAGTGCTTCAATTCCAGCCTTAAAAGAGTCATGTTCCTTCTCTACCATTTCGTTGCTACCGGTTAATCTCTGATACTCGTGATATTCATCAGAACAATCCAAAAGATGAGAGTCCTTTGACAGCCAATCTCCTGTCCCGCTATAATCCCTAACCACTAGAATATTCTCATTCAGTGCCTCAACACAAGTTAGTCCTGGTTCCCTGTAGTACACCAATCTATCCTCTCTCAGTATCTCTTCAAAATTTGACTTCCCATCTTTTACCTCAAATAACTTGCGTATATCTGCAATTATATCCTCAAAGAAATCCCCAGTTTCTTCTTCACTTTCGACATTGTAGGGATATAGAGTGCGGAAGCGAGATAAATTCAACCAAAGATTATGAGAAATTAAGAATGACAATAAAAATGACACTAAAAATTTTTAGGTGGAAAAATCCTCTGTAAATAGAGGCAAAAAAACCACCGGCGAGAGAGCCAAAATTTCCACTATAAATTTGTAGGGAGTACAAAATATTTTATCTGGACTAACAAGATAAATAGCCCAAATAATAATTCTCTACGGAAGAAAAATATCCAAAATAAGAAGTAGAGAATATAGTGGAAAACGAGAGAGAGAGAGAGAGATTTTTCAATTTTGGGGGTTATTATGTTGAGGTGCGGGAGCGCCTATTTATAGGCAGCTCCCGCACCCTATTCTTGAAATTCAATTTGCAGCCTCGGTTTGGGAGAGAACAACAGCTGCAGAATTGAGTCAAATTGGGCAGCTGCAGCACCCGCAGAATTTTCAAATTGGAGCCGGCATTGTTGACCAACTCAAAAGGAGAAAGGTGAGCAGCCCACAAATCTCCACCTTGATCACCTTTGGAAATACTCTCTCGCCATGAAGCCTTATTCAATTTTGAATGATACCAGCTAAGTCCAAGCAATGATCGAACTTAGCGGTTGGAAGTGGTTTGGTTAACATGTCTGCAGGATTTTCAGCTGTGTGAATTTTCTCGATTGTAATATCTCCTGCAGAAATAATATCTCGGATAAAATGGTGCTTAATATCAATATGCTTGGTTTTTGAGTGATGCTTGCTGTTTCTGGTCAAGTGAACAGCACTCTGACTGTCGCAGAACACAACAAGAATGTCTTGTTGTAGACCAAGTTCACTTACCAAGCCTCGGAGCCAAATAGCCTCTTTCACTCCTTCAGTTGCAGCAATATACTCTGCTTCAGTGGTGGACAAAGCAGCGATGGCTTGAAGTGATGAATACCAACTGATAGCAGAACCACAAAGTGTAAAAATATAAGATGAAAGTGACCTTCTCCGATCTAAATCACCACCGTAGTCAGCGTCAACATAACCAACTACGCCTCCGGGATCAGCTCTTTGTCTATCAAATACCAAACCAATATCGGAAGAACCCTTCAAATAGCGAAATACCCATTTGACAGCTTCCCAATGTTGTTTGCCTGGATTATGCATGAATCTGCGACAACGCTAACGAGCATAAGCTAAATCGAGCTCAGTACATACCATAGCATACATGAGGCTTCCAATCGCATTTGAGTACGGGACATGTGACATGCGTCTCTTGTCCTCCTCTCGATTGAGGACATCTGCTCGAGTGACAATTTGAAATGAGCAGCTAACGGAGTACTAACAGCTTTGCAATCCTGCATTCCAAATCTTCAAGCATCTTCATAACATACTTCTTTTGTGATAAGAAAAGTTTACCGACTTGACGATTCCCGTTAATCTCCATTCCAAGAATCTTCTTGGCCAGGACCTAAATCTTTCATATCAAATTCACTACTGAGCTGGGCCTTTAACCTGTTTACAAGGTTTTTATCTCTTGCAGCAATCAACATATCATCAACATAGAGTAATAAGTATATGAATGACACATCAGATATCTTCTGAAAATAGACGCAATTATCATAACTACTTCTGGAGTAGCCATGTTCAACCATGAAAGAATCAAACCTCTTATACCATTGTCTTGGTGATTGCTTCAAACCATAAAGAGACCTTTTGAGGCGACATACATGATCCTCCTTTCCAGGAATAACAAACCCCTCTGGCTGTTGGATATAAATCTCTTCCTCAAGATTACCATGAAGAAAAGCTGTTTTCACATCTAACTGTTCCAGCTCCAAATCATACAAGGCAACCAGAGCAAGTAATATACGAATTGAAGTATGACGAACAACAGGAGAAAATACTTCATTAAAGTCAATACCTTCCTGTTGATCAAAACCTCTGACAACAAATCTTGCTTTGTACCTTGCATTCTCAACACCGGTGATGCCTTCTTTTCTCTTAAAGATCCACTTGCAGCTAATGACTCGTTTGCCTTCTGGCAATATCACCAGATCCCAAGTTTCATTCTTATGAAGACTCTCGACCTCTTCTTGCATTGCAGCAATCCATTTTGTTGAATCATCACTAGAGATTGCTTCAGAATAATTTCTTGGTTCATCATTGTCTCCTATCTCTTGTGCAGCAGCTAATGCATATGCAATGTTGACAGATTCTGCAACTAGTCTTTGAGTCGGCTTTCTCGATCTCTGTGCTGGAAGTTCCTGAGCCATGGACCACGATTGTGGCAAACCTCGTCGTTGTGGTGGATGTGGCTGTTGTGGACTCCTGTGTTCAGTGATATCATCAATTGTTGTGGCTTGATCATGTTCAGTTGTGGAGGAATTAGGAATATCTTCCTTCAAAACTGGAGCTTCAACCTCAAACTCCACCTTCTTTGGAATATTCTCCTGATCACCTATATCAACAGTATTCTTCCCAGAAGATAGCATAGCATTTTCATTAAAGATTACATCTCGACTATGAAATGATTTGCCAGTTTCAGGGTTATATAAGCGATAGCCTTTCACTCCTTGACCATAGCCTAAGAAAATGCACTTCTTTGCACGAGGCTCCAATTTTCCCTCGTTCACATGTGAATAAGCAGGACACCCGAATAACCTAAGATTAGAATAATCAACAGGGTTACCTGACCAAACTTCTTCTGAAATTTTGCAGTCAATTGCTCTGTTGGGGGAGCGGTTTATTAAATAACAAGCTGTTGAAGCTGCTTCAGCCCAAAATTGTTTTTTCAAACCTGAATGAGAGAGCATGCAGCGAACTTTCTCCAGGATAGTTCTGTTCATCCTTTCTGCAACTCCATTCTGTTGTGGAGTACCTGGAATGGTGAGATGTCTGGCAATACCTTCCTTCTTGCAGAAATCATTGAATTCATTTGAACAAAACTCAAGGCCATTATCTGTCCTCAGCCTTTTGATTTTCTTGCCTGTCTGGTTCTCAATTAAAGCTTTCCACTCTTTGAAGATGGAAAATGCTTCACTCTTTTGTTTGAGAAAATAAACCCAGAGTTTTCGTGAGAAATCATCAATAATTGTCAATATATAATGACATTTACCTCTGGAAGGAATTTTTAACGGACCCCAAAGATCCGAATGAATATAATCCAATGTACCTTTGGTTCTGTGAATGGCTTTCGAAAATCTAACCTTTTTCTGCTTACCAAAAATGCAATGTTCGCAGAAATCAACCTTGCCGGTACAATGGTTATCAAGATGACCATTCTTCTTGAGGATTTGAATTCCCTTCTCACTCATGTGGCCCAATCTGTAATGCCACAACTTGGTGTTATCCTTGTCAGATGAGGCAACAGCTGCAGAACCTGTAACAGTTGAACCCTGCAGCACATACAAACTACCAGATCGATTTGCTTTTAATATCACAAGAGCTCCTTTGGACACTTTTAGAACTCCACCTTCAGCTGAGTACTTACACCCAAGAGATTCTAGGGTGCCTAGAGAAATGAGATTCCGTTTCAAATCAGGGACATGTCGGACACCAGTCAAGGTTCTAATAACTCCATCATTTGTTTTGATTTTAATTGTACCTTTACCGACAACTTTGCATTGAGCATCGTTGCCCATCAGGACAAGACCACCATTAACTGATTCATAAGTGGTAAACCAATCTCTGTTAGGAGACATGTGAAAAGTACAACCAGAATCAAGAATCCATTCATTTCTAGACCTTTGATCAGTGTTGACAGCTACAAAACAATCCCCATCAGATTCAGTCTCAGCAATACTAGCTTCGGCAGTTTTTTCGGGTTGTTTTCCTTTACCCTTATTTTCTCTATCTTGCTTATTTTTCAATTTAAAGCATTCAGAGATTTCATGTCCCTTTTTCTTGCAATAACGGCAATACTTAGAGTTTTTACCTCTAGACTTTGATCTGGACATATTTTTACCATTGCTACTTCTTTCCTGGTTCCTCCCTCTTACTACTAATCCTTCACCCGAACTTTCAGAATGAATTTCAAAATCAAATTTTTCTTTGGATAGCAGGTGAGACTTGACATCATCAAAAGACAGGGTAACATAATTACCATACAACATAATTTCTTTGAAGTGTCGATATGAGGGTGGTAGAGAAACAATAAGTAGAACAGCTTTATCCTCATCGTCAACTTTAACATCCAAATTCTCCAAATCAATAATAATGGAATTAAATTCATCAAGGTGAGATTGGATGGGAGTACCTTCAGACATACGGAGAGTAAAGAGTCGCTCCTTTAAACGGAGTTTATTTGCAAGACTTTTGGTCATGTATAAAGACTCCAATTTATTCCATATACCTGATGCAGTTTCCTCGTTGATGACTTCTCGCAACACCTCACGGGATAAGCATAACTGGATTATGGACAATGCCTTTTCATCCATCTCATCCCAATCTTCATCCTTTATAGCTTCTGGCTTCTTTGATTTTCCCGCAAGAACTTTCTTTAAACCATTCTGAGTGAGAACGGCTTGCATCTGGACTCGCCAAATAGCGAAACTGATTTTACCGTCAAATTTCTCAATATCGAATTTTGTCGACATGATAAAAATCCCAGTTGAATTTTTTTGCGCTCTGATACCAGTTTGTAGGGATATAGAGTGCGGAAGCGAGATAAATTCAACCAAAGATTATGAGAAATTAAGAATGACAATAAAAATGACACTAAAAATTTTTAGGTGGAAAAATCCTCTGTAAATAGAGGCAAAAAAACCACCGGCGAGAGAGCCAAAATTTCCACTATAAATTTGTAGGGAGTACAAAATATTTTATCTGGACTAACAAGATAAATAGCCCAAATAATAATTCTCTACGGAAGAAAAATATCCAAAATAAGAAGTAGAGAATATAGTGGAAAACGAGAGAGAGAGAGAGAGAGAGAGAGATTTTTCAATTTTGGGGGTTATTATGTTGAGGTGCGGGAGCGCCTATTTATAGGCAGCTCTCGCACCCTATTCTTGAAATTCAATTTGCAGCCTCGGTTTGGGAGAGAACAACAGCTGCAGAATTGAGTCAAATTGGGCAGCACCTGCAGAATTTTCAAATTGGAGCCGCCATTGTTGACCAACTCAAAAGGAGAAAGGTGAGCAGCCCACAGACATTACCAGTTCCCCAGTTACTTGACGCTGCAACTGGATTTTCTTTAAGAAATAAAAATAAATCAAAAGGAAAGTCAAACAAGACTGTATGAATTCTATTGCAAAAATAATTTGAATTTGACATAGATATATTCGTTCAAAATCATACAACAATAGCATCGACAGAGTTTCCAACTCTCGAACAGATTGAGGCATTTACGCAAACAAGAAAAAGAAAGCCAGATATTTCAACTCTAACTCTGGATCTAAAATAATTAGTCCAACAGCTAAATTCTTCAGGTTCCAGAAAAAGGTATGTGCATACCGGAGATATTGTTTACGAAAAAAGGCGAATACGTAAGTAAAAATATGAATGGTAATCCGAGAGGAACTGTGAATATTCTTACATTTGCCTATAAACAGACACATAATCATAGAAATCAGAAACATGCAATTCTATAGCGAGAGAAAGAACATGTCAAACCTTGAAGAGAATCTTTATTCAGAGCACTGGTATGGCCTAGAACTTGCACATTGCTGTGGCGAGTAGAAGGCCGGTTTTCAGTTCCTTCAATTCCGATATCAGCCGAGTTTTCACTCGAACATGTTTCGGCATCGACAGCGATGGCAGAACTTGAAGCAGTGCCGGTGGCGGCGGAGCTTGAATCTCCACCATTCGTGGAGCTCGAACCTTCTCCGCTCCATTCATGTGCAAAAGCTTTAGAAGACAAACATTAATTTCCAAACAAATCACCATACTACATTCGTCGATCAAAACCACAAAACCGCAGATACCTAAAAATCAAATACATATCAAAGAGAAATTCGTATATAGAAAAGATCACCATGACACAAACCTGGAAGCTGCAGAAAGTCTAACAGAAGCGAATCGACAAGTGGGGGTGATTTTTCATGAACCTCAGTAGACTCATCGATGTCGAAATGGAGGTCAAAGTAGGTATCATCGATTCTCTTATCCATTTCTTGAATTCTTTTGGGGAGTTCCTTCTTTGCTTCTTCTTCTTCTTCTTTCATATTCTGAATATTTTCCCAGAGCTCTTTCAGCAGCTTTCGAAACCTTTCTTGGTCTGCCATTGATTGTTCCTCCTTCTTCAGAGATTGAAAACAAAAATTGCTAATCCAGAAGAATTCCCCAGAGAGATAGAGAGAGAAAGCTTTGGCGCTAAGAGTAACGGATTTGAAGATTTGGGGACAACCGCTCTGAGTATTGTTTATGCCACTTGTAATCCCTCTTTCGTAATTTGCTGCTCTTGGTCTGGTTTGTTTGCATTATTACTAATAGATTTGTGATTTTAGTTGTCGTTTATTCTTTTAGCTTATTGATGCGCTTTTCTATGCAGTATTCTTTTAGATAATATGTTATATTTATTATTTTATATTTATTTTAAAAAGTTTTTAAAATTTTTAAAGTATTCAAGTAGAAAACTTAAATCTACGAACAATCATAAAGAATTTTGTAAAAAATAATTAATTTATCAAAATATTCATAATTTTACATCAATTTACGTATAAAAATTTTAAAATCGACCTTAAAATGGCCTATTTTGAAGTCAGGAATTTGGATGCCCAATTCTGCCAAACTGAGTGGTGAAATTTGCAATCAAATTCTGCCACTGTTTGGTAGAATTTTGCAGCAAATATCGCCAAACTAGCTAAATTTGCTGCAAAATTGTCATCGGATTGTACAATTCATTCTAAAATTCTGCCAATTTGTGGTAGAATTCCTCAAATTTTGCCATAAATTGGCAGAATTTGTGTGCATGCCCATTTCTTAATATGTATGAAACCTCCAAATTTGACTAGCAATTTGGAAAGAAGAAGGCATTACTTCATAAGTGTATTAAAAAAAAATTGAATTAGCCACATTGTAATTTTCAAGTATAGTTAATGCTTCATGTACTTAAACGTATAAATGTGAGGGTAAAATTAAAAAGAATTAGTAAATGCTTCTTGAATTGATGAATTAACAATTATTTTAGAACAAAACATGATGGTTATGTGGCAGTTATTTTAGGATGGAAGTTGTATCCAGAATCATAAATGAAACTATTTTTGGCATACAGAAAGATGACATACGCAAAATTTGAAATCTTTATGGGAAGTTATAATTAATTAGTTATTAATGCAGAACTATGTCATTACCATTTCCAGTTTGATAGAGCCAACATATATTGATTGGATTAGTCAATTCAATCCAGTCATGTGGAAAGCTACCCGATATAAAAAATCTCATTCTGTATACACCTTATTCTCTATTGTTTAAAATTACTTATTTTTTTAATTAATGAAAAAACAAGATGATATTTAAATTAAAAGCATTTTTTGAACCAAAAATTAATTAGTAATTAGATAACTAGAGTTACGCAACCGTCAACTTTATACACTTACCGTAATAATACTAATAATAATAAAAAAAATTATAACAAAATTACTATTTTTTATTTTCATAAGTTTACTTATAACAAATCTCACTGTTTGTGTAAGTATCCAATAATTACCAGATGATACTATAATACCTTTCCATAACTAAATACTTGTATCACATCTTGTCTTTATCCCTTAGCTATCTTGCATAAATCATCGTATAATATAATTACAAACTATAAAAAATACTACAACACAATTAAATAAGTGATTATTACAAATTTTAAAAAAAATTATAAAATTTGTAAAAATCTGTGAAAGTTTCGCCAGAAACTTGATCACAAGTTCCCCTAAAAGGTGGCGAAACTAGTAAACTTGACCATAAGTTTCGCCAGATGATGGCGAAATTTGTGGTCAAGTTTCTCCAAAAGTTGCAAAGTTAGGTGAGTTCCTCTGTTTCATCATAAAAAGTTGCAAACCAAGGTTAGAAAATGTTTGTGCTACCACATGTAATGGATAGATTCCAAATGCAAGAAGTGTATGGTTGACAAGGTTGTACCTACAAAGCAAGTGTATCTCTACACTAAATTGTCTTCAAATTAAGCCTTCAACCATTTGGACATACTCTTCATCCTTCAATCATATGAGCTCATTTGAGATGTCCTTATCAATTTATCTCCAAGGTAATTAAATCACTTACTTAGCTTCTTCAACCAAAAATTCTATCACACAATCATTATCCATGTTAACCAACGTCGATGTTTGTCATTAATCAAAACTACAAAATTTACCCTTAGGGCCAACAATAATTAATGTATAATTTGATTCTCTAGAATATAAGTAAATATCCATTAAAAAAAAGAATATAAGTAAAATATATCATAATACACTATTTTAATTCTTAATCAGAATAAAAATTACTATAAACTACTAAAAAACATACACGCATATAATATAAATAACATTATGTCATAAAATTATGTATAATAGTAAATATAGTTATAGAAATAAATTACGAAATATAAGAATGCATAACATGAACATATCTATAAATATATTGTATGAGACATGAAGCACAACAATTGACTTAGTATTGGTGGAGCACATGCCACAACTCTGGGTATTACGGGATTGAATCTTGTATTTTGAAAATTTGTAGAATTTTCATGGCACGTGCAAGAACACATTACTTCTGGTTTGGTTCAGGCCCGGGTCAGATCCATTGGCCCAGCTTGATGGGTTCTGGACTAGAAATTTGATTTTAATTCTAATTTTTTTAAAAATAAAAATGCTTTGGCCAGAAAAGTTTAGTGACAAAATATTTGTCATAAAAGAGGAGGTATCGGCAAGAAAATTTGATTTATGGCTACGAAATTCTGAGGTCTCTAGCGACAAAAATCTTCTTGATGCTTACCCTAGTGGCGACAAAATTAGTTTTGTCACCAAAAGGTCCATATTAGTAACAAAACTCAAAAATTTTGCCTGCAAAACCCTTTGGCGATGGTGTATTGGCAAGAAAATGGCAAGGAAATTTTTTGTCACCAAAGTTCCTTGGCGATAAAAAAGAGAGGCACTGATGGTGAATTTTCTTGTAGTGCAATGGAATTAGTTTCATCAATATTTGTGTTATTTACTTATGTTTTTAATTATGGAGCATAACAACCAATGACCACTTAATTACCTAGCAGGACACTTGTCAATTTGAGGATTAACGTTAGCCTAAAGTTGTCGACATATGGAATTCTTAGGCCATCAACTCAAATTTTTTATATATACTAGTGTGTTGACATGCATAATGACTTCTGATTACGGTTTTTATTATGGATGAGTTTACTTTGTTTTCTATTGGAATTGTAGACTTTTAAGAACACAATTAATTATTTTGAATTGCCAATTTAAAAATGGTGGTGGCTAATTGCTACCAAACTGAAATAAAGTTTCATCAAGTTCAAGCATTGAACATTTACAAAAGTATAATGAGGGAAGCAAGGGAATATGTTTCTACTATATTACAATGTAGCAAGAGTTCTTCATTTGTATATATGTATGTGCAGATGAATGTTTGTTGGGTTTTGCTGTTTGTGATCCAATTCTTCCTGCTGCTCCTTTAGGCATCATATTCGTATGGCTTGCTTTTTCATCATCATTGATTTCAATGATTGCTTCAACATTTTCATTGTGTTCTAGAGAGTATGCTTAAAAGTTTTCAAAATTTAATTCTGACTACATAATTTCTTTCTTAGAGCTATTGTGATCTAAAATGGTAACGTCCAATTAATCTTCACTTTTTTTTAGAGAATAGTATGAAGTCTCCTATTTTGATTCTATTTTGTACAACAAATATGTCCCAGCCCTGTTCAAAAAAGAATTTGTTTCCCATTCTTGTGAAGCCAACATTCCAAGCATTGCCTTACTTATTCCTTGGAATAATAGTTTCAAACATTATTCTTTTATGAGTTCTACTGCAAAAATAATTTGAATTTGACATGGATATATTCGTTCATGATAATACAACAGCATCTACAGAGTCTCCAACTCTCGAACAAATTGAGGCATTTACAGAAGCAAGAAAAAGAAAACCAGATATTTCAACTCTAACTCTGGGTCTAAAATAATTAGTCCAATAGCAAAATTCTTCAGGTACCAGAAAAAGGTATGTACATACCGGATATATTGTTTACCTATTTCACGAAAAAGGTGAATACGTAAGTAAAAATATGAATAGTAATTTTGAGAGGAACTGTGAATATTCTTACATTTGCCTATAAACAGACACATAATCATAGATTCAGAAACATACAATTCTATAGCGAGAGAAATAACAAGTCAAACCTTTAAGAGAATATTTATTCAAAGCACCGATATGGCCTAGAAATCGCACATTGCTGTGGCGAATAGAATGTAAAATCCCAGCTAAATAGAACCAAATAATTCAACCAAAAGCTGAGTTCCAGCTGAATTTTAAGAAAAGAAAAATAGAGATAAGAGAATTAGGCAGACTGGGGGAAAGATTGTGTATAGATCGAAGGAAACAGGAAGGAAACTATCAGAGCTTGAGAAAGCTTCTGAATACAAATCTTGAGCAAAAAGACACCTTCAAAACTAACTTAATCGAATTCCCCGCAGTTCAAACTTCCTCCTGTTCCTTATATTCTGGGACATAACAGTCCTTTCCCCTTAACAATAGCCTTGACCTCAAGGCTTAAATTTTGGAAATTGAGCCTTGATAAAATTTGCATCCTCCCAAGAAACTTCTTCATCTGGCAAATTGGACCAATGAATCAGCCACTACACCACAGCCATGTTCTTCCTCTTGATCATCCTCCTTCCCAATAATGCAACTGGTTCTAACTTAGGCTGTCCATCCTCTCCCACTATAGGTAATTCTTGGAACACCATGGCTTGGTTTCCCACTTTTTTCTTCAGTAAGCTAACATGAAAAACTTGATGAATCTTAGAATGGGGTGGTAGCTTGAGTTTGTAAGCTACTCAACCCATCTTCTCCAACACCTCATAAGGTCCATAAAACTTGGATGACAGTTTTAGATTTTTCCTTACAGCCACAAAAGTTTGTTTGAATAGCTATAACTTCAAATATACCCAATCTCCCACCTCAAAAGTCCTCTCAGTTCTCTTTTTATCAGTATAAGTCTTCATCCTTTGCTGAGCCTTCTGCAAATTATCCTTCAAAAGAGCTTCAGTCACTTTCCTGTCAACTATATGAGTTGCCAAGGCAGCATTGCTTCCTGAGGCATAAGGCCCTAAAGCCAAAACTAGTGGTTTATATCCATACGAAGCTTCAAAAGGGGTCATCCTTGTGGATGTGTGGAATATGGTGTTATACCACCATTCAGCCAGGGCTAACAACTCTACCCATTTTTGTGGTCTGGCACTTGTGAAGCATCTCAAGTACATTCCTAGTGTCTGGTTAAGCCTCTCAATGAGACCATTAGTTTGGGGGTGATATGTAGTGAACATTTCCAATTTAGTACCTCCCACTTTGAACAATTCTTGCCAGAAATGGCTAGTGAAAACCTTATCTCTATCAAACACTATACTTTCTGGTAATCCATGAAGTTTATAACATGCTCCAAGAACAGTTCAACCACTTTCTGAGCAGTATAAGGGTGAGCAAGTGGAATAAAATGTCCATACCATGTCAACCTATCCACCACTACCAGTATAGTGTTCTTCCCTCGGTAACCCTCCACAAAATCCATAGAGACATGACTCCATGCAGTCTCAGGAATAGCAAGAGGTTGCAACAACCCAGGATAATGCACCCTTTCATCTTTATTCCTCTGGCAAACATCACACTTAGCTGTAAATTTTTGAATCTCCTACCTCATATGGGGCCAGTAGAAACATTATTTGGCCCTTTGATAATAAGCATGAACTCATGAATGTCCTCCTTGAGAGGAAGAATGCAATGCTTCTATCAGTTTTTCCATGATACCTTTTCCAGATCCAACATATATTCTCCCTTTCATTTTTGAGACCCCATCCTGATACATCCATTCTCCTTCCTAGTCCTCTCCCACTAGACAAGCTACAGTGCACTTCAGGGCAAACTCATCCTCATCATAACTCTCAACTATCTCCTTAAACCACATTGGTATCACTACTGAGGTAACACACATCTCTTCTTTCCTTGATAATGCATCTGCCACCTTGTTTTCACTACCTCTTTTGTATTGTATCTCATAGTTTAATCCCATCAGCTTAGATATCCACTTCTGCTGTGCCACTATAGTGATCCTTTGTTCCATCAAGTACTTTAAACTTTGATGGTCTGTTCTAATTATAAAATGTCCCCCTTCCAAGTAGTGCCTCCACTTGCTGACTGCAGTTGCTAATGCCATCAATTCTTTCTCATATACTGATAAACTTTTGTGTCTTATCCCTAGAGGTTTGCTCAAGTATGCAATTGGCCTTTGATTTTGTATTAGTACGGATCCAATTCCCAACTCACTTGCATTAGTTTCTAACACAAAAGATTGAGAAAAATCTTGCATAGCTAAAACTGGAGTTTGACTCATAGCTCTATTCAAGGTCTCAAAAGCTTGTTTTATCTCTTTAGTCCACTTGAATTTTCCCTTGTTTAACATCTAGCATAAGGGTTTATTGATGCTTCCATATCCCTTAACAAACTTCCTGTAATAGCCAGTCAATCCAAGGAGCACTCTTAACTATTTAACTGATTCTGGTTTAGGCCAATTAAGCATATCTGCCACTTTCTTAGGATCTGCTTCCACCCCTGCCTGGCTAATGATATGGCCAAGGTATTCTACCCTTAGATGTGCAAAGCTGCATTTAGATATTTTAGCAAAAAGCTGATGGTTCTTTAGCAAATCAAAAACCTTCCTGAGATGTGTTAAGTGTGTTTCCAAGTTAGGGTTGTCGACTAGGATATCATCAAAGAATACCAACAAAAATTTCCTGAGAAATTCAGCAAAAACCTTGTTCATCAAGAATTGAAACGTGACAGGTCCATTGGTTAACCCAGAGGGCATAACCAAAAATTCATAAAGTCCCAAATGAGTCCTAAAGGCAGTTTTGGGATGCAACTCTGATTTGAAATTATCCTGATCTGAGGTCAATTTTTGAGAAATACTTAGCTCCATTTAGCTCATCCATTAACTCATCAATGATTGGGATTAGAAACTTATCCTTCACAGTAAGGATGTTTAATTGCCTGTAATCCACACAGAACCTCCAGATACCATCTTTCTTTTTAACCAGTAGTACTGGTGAGACAAAAAAGCTATTATTTGGCCTAATGATCCCATCCTGCAACATCTCCTTCACCATCTTTTCAATCTCAGATTTCTAAAGATAGGGGTATCTATATGGCCTGATTCTGAAAGGTTATGCTCCTTCTATTAGCTATTTGTGGTGTTCATGCTCCCTTGAGGGCAGTAATCCCTGAGGTTTCTCAAAATTTTCAGAATATTCCTATAACAATTGTTGAAACTCCCAGGAACCTCCCCTTCTTCCTCCCTTTCTTTCTCCTCCATTGCTTCCATGCTCATTAAATGGCCTACCAACACTAGTTCTCCACTGGCCATCATTTTCTGTAGTGTCTGAGTAGTCACAGAATGTAATTTGATTTCCTCTTTACCCCCTTGTAACGTCACCTCCTCACTATCTGTAGTGAAGGCTAATTGAAGAGATTGGAAATCAAATACTATGGGGCTTAGTGGTTTCAACTAGTCTGTTCCCAAAATCAAATCACTGCTGCTCAGTTTGAGAATTCTAACATTATGTTCAAAATCCTTTTCTAAGCCCTTTACATATACTTTTACTGACCATGGCAGTTCCATCAGCTGTTGTGATGAGCACTGGTTTAGTAGGAACTTTCCTGAGGTTTAATTACTCCACCAATTGGCCATTTATAAAACTGTAGCTACTCTGAGTGTCTATGAGTACTGAAATCATTCTATTCTTAATTCTTCCCCTGATCTTGATAGTACCATTCCCCACATTCCTAGTCATGGCATTCATGGACAGTTTTACCATTTTCTCTGGTGCCTCCTTCAATTCCCTCTCCTGAGATTAGTGGAGTGGTTTCCTCATACAGTATAAATTCTTTCTTCTCCCCAAACTCTAACTCCTCCACCACCACCATATTCAACTGCTTCTTGGGACATATATGGTTAGGGCTATACTTCTTCCCATACTTAAAACACAACCTTTTTTCTCACATATGCTAGAATTCAGCAGTAAAAACCTTCTTAAAGGCCAAGGGATCTTTCTGGAAAGCCTTTGGAGGGCTATGGGTAGGCTTTTTGGGACTGGTTTGGGTAAAAGATGACTTTAGGTTCTAACCCCAGGCTTTTGGTCGACTGAGATTCCCATGGTCTAATTTCTAAGGCCTGGACATAGCTGAACAATGCATTTGAAGTCTCATGGCTTGCTCAAAGGCATCAATAAGGGTAGCTGGTTTGAACGTTTTTAATAAGTGTCTCAACTTATCCTTAAGTCCCCCAATGAATACTGATACATAGTATGCCTCAGTAGCTAAGGGCATCTGAGTCAAAACCACTCCCTTTAGCTCCTCAAACTTGTCAATATAATCCTCTAAAGTCCCATTTTGTTTAATTCCGTTAACCTCATCTATTAAATCCCCCCCATCTAGTTCCATAAATCTTCTACAATCTTCTCAGGCCATTTGTTCACAAGTACCATTGGGGTTAGCTCTCAAGAACCCCTACATCCATGTATATGCTCTCCCCTTTACATGCATTTAAGTAATCCCCAACTTTCTATCTTCTGTTATGCCATGAAACTCATAAAACCTTCTGCACTTACCTCTCCATTCCATGGGACCCTTACCATCAAAATAAGGAAAATCAAATTTAGGCATGTAAAACTCAGATCCCACCTCCCTTCTATAACTAGAGCCCTCTCCAACAACCCCAGTCCTCATATTAACGGGGCTTTGAGCAAAATGAATATCCCTCTCTTGACCACTGGATCCACTCTCAGTCTGCTTTCCCTCCCTGACTTCTAACTTCCTTTGTATTTCATACAAAGACAACATAATAGAGTCCAGATTAACCGTAACAGTGGCTAAGACTTTGGTATTACCTTCAATCCTCTCGTTCATGAGTTCAATATTTTTGTCTATTGAATCCACCCGATGGCCATGCTCATTGACAGTGAACTCCAATGACTCAAACCTTTTCATCTGGACTTCCAAATGGCCATGTAACTCCTTAATGACTCCTTCCATCCTTTGCATAGCCTCCTCATTCTCCTGAATCCGGGTGGCTAGCATTTCTGTTGCTCCCTTAGGATCTCAATTGCTCTGATACCAAATGTAAAATCCCAGCTAAACATAACCAAATAATTCAACTAGAAGCTGAGTTCTAGCTGAATTTTAAGAAAAGAAAAATAGAGATAAGAGAATAAGGCAGACTGGGGGAAAGATTGTGTATAGATCGAAGGAAATAGGAAGGAAACTATCAGAGCTTGAGAAAACTTCTGAATACAAATCTTGAGCAAAAAGACACCTTCAAAACTATAAAATTAAGCTTATATACTAAGGTAATCACAACAGCAGTGAAATCATCTCCTTCCATGCACTGTTTAGCTGACATCACCCAAAATCCACGTCTGTAGTTGCATTTCTGCATTTGAGGTTAAAGAAGAACTGTGCAACGGTCTTCCTCTCCTTAAATCTCCATTGTACACGTGGCTGGCTTGAAGCCGTTACTGCACTAGGACGCACTCACATATTGAGCTAATTTACGTAACTGAGCTATTCTCTATAAACGACGTCCTGTTACTTATTCCTTTATTATCTAACTTAATCGAATTCCTTACAGTTCAAACTTCCTCCTGTTCCTTCTATTCTGGGACATAACAAAGAAGACCGGTGTTCAGTTCCTTCAATTTTGATGACAACCGAGTTTTCACTTGAACATGTTCCAGCATCGACAGCAATGGCAGAACTTGAAACAATGCAAATGGCGGCAGAGCTTGAGTCTCCAACAATGGTGGAACTCAAATCTTCTCCACTCCATTCATGTGCAAAAGCTTTAGAAGACAAATCAATAATCAATCATAAATTTCGAAACAAATCACCATACTACATTCGCCAGTCAAAACCACAACACCGCAGATACCTAAAAGTCAAATACATATTCAAAGAGAAATTCGTATATAGAAAAGATCACCGTGACACAAACCTGGAAGCTGCAGAAAGTCTAACAGAAGCCAATCAACAAGTGGGGGTGACTTTTCATGAACTCCAGTAGACTCATCGATGTCGAAATGGAGGTCAAAGTAGGTATCGTTGATTCTCTTATCCATTTCTTGAATTCTTTTGGGGAGTTCCTTTTTTGCTTCTTCTTCTTCTTCTTTCATATTCTGAATCTTTTCCCAAAGCTCTTTCAGCAGCCTTCGAAACCTTTCTTGGTCCACCATTGATTGTTCCTCCTTCTTCAAAGATTGAAAAAAAATTACAAATCCAGAATAATTCCCCTGAGAGATAGATAGAGAAAGCTTTGGCACTAGGAGTAACAGATTGGGGAATTTGGAAACAATGGCTCTTAGTATTGTTTAAGTCACTTGTAAACCCTCTTTCGTAATTTGCTGATCTTCAAGTGGTTTGTTTGCTTTATTACTAATGGATTTGTGCTTTTCATTTATTAAAATTATTTGTGTCTCTAAATTTTAAAATTTTATTAATTTTCTCTCTTTAAACAATATTCTTAACAACTTTCCGCCTATTTATAAATTTAAAACAAAATAAAAAATATTAAAAAAAGAAATACAAAGGCAACAAGTTCCCAAAAAAAAGAAAAAAAGGAATGCCGAAGAAAGGGAAAAAAAGGAAATTGTTTCAAGATTTTGCCAAAAAAGAAAAAAAAAATCTATAAGAAGAAGAACGACATAGTGGCACTGACGGCATCGGGGAGGGAACTGATGGAGCTCCCTGACATCGCCAGTGAGGTTGTTGGGCATCGCCTCCCAGACGCTGTCTACTGTTGAGGAACTGCTCGAGGAGCCCTTGGGAAAGCCTCCCAGTGGCCCGCATCAGTGCCGTCGTGTTCTGCTACAAATTTTTTTTTGCATTTTCATGGGGAACCAGATAAAGGTTTCCCTTGAAAAATCATCTTTTTTTAAAAAAAAAAAATTCATAGATATTCTTTTTTTTTATTTTTTTTGTTTTAAGAAGGCTATTATCCTTGTATTTTATTTTTTAAGATTTTATTTTAATTTTTAATTTTTTTAAATTTATAAATAGGTCAAAAATTGTTAAGAATGTTATTGGGAGGGGTAGTGATTCCGATCTATCGTTGTAGCGATTGGACGAGAAGAATTGGAAGGCTTTTTTATGAGTGCATTGGTTGATGAATAGAAGGATAGAAAATTGGAGAGAGTACCCTATCTAAGATGTCATCCATCAGAAGTAGCCTTTAGTCCACTATTGCAGATGAAGAGGTTGCTTTAAAATCTCGATCATTTAGAGAAAGAAAATTGAGAGATTTTGAAATTTAGAAAGAGAAATAATTTTGGTAAATGAAAAATAGTCACAATGCAGTCAAGAAACCTCTTTATTCTTTTAGGCCCTTTATCTATGGGCTTTTCTATTTCTATTTCGAGTTTATTACATACAGTTTTTTTTATAATGTACTGTACAAAAACTAATCATTCTTTTCCAAATTTTTTTCTATTCTCTATATCTTCTCTCTCTTTCTCTCTCTTTATCTCATCCTAAGTTGCAAATCCAAGCAATAATGCATGAAATCGATCAACGCAACGCAATAAGTAACAATTCTACAAATGATTATCTTAATTATGAGGTAAAAGATCTCATAACCATCAACATTTGCGTTTTTTTTTTTTAAAATCTAATTGAGTTCTAGCATTCTCTCCCTTAAGCTCTGCAACTCAAGGTGGAGTTTCACCGGTTGTGGTAGAACTAACAAAAGAGTGTCGTCAAAATCATTTTGGACTAGAAAATAAGCCATTTAAAAGCTTTTGAGCAATAAATTGTCATCAAATACTTTGTATTTCAAAGAATGATAAAAATATTTTAGGCTCATGACCAAGATTTGAAAAGGCTTGTGCTACCACATGTAATTCATACATTCCAAATGAAAGAAGTGTAGGGTTGACAAGGTTACACATTGAAAGCAAGTGTATCCCTACACTAAAGTGTCTTTAAAGCCTTCAACCATTTGGACGTACTCTTCATCCTTCAATCATTTCAGCTCATTCGAGATGTCCTTTATCAATTTATATCCAAGGCTATAAAGTCACATAGCTTCTTCAACTAAAAATCCTATCACGTAACCATTTTCGTAGTTAGTTAACGTCAATGTTTGTCATTAATTAAAACTACAAGATTTTTCTTTAGGGCCAACAATAATTAATGTATAATTTTATCCTCTAGAATATAAGTAAATATCTATTAAAAAGAGAATATAATTAAAGATATATCATATTAGACTATTTTAATTTTTAATCAGAATAAAAATTAGTATAAAATACTAAAAAATGTATAAACATATAATATAAATAAAAATATGAACAAAATTATGTATGATAATAAATATAGTTATGTTACAGTAGAAATAAATTATTAAAGATAAGAATGCATAACATGAACATATCTATAAATATATTGTATGAGACATGAAGCTCAATAATTGACTTGGTAGTGGTGGAGCACATGCCACAACTCTGGGTATTGCAGGATTGAATCTTCTATTTTGAAAATTTGCAAAATTTCCATGGCATGTACAAGAACACATTACATCTGGTTTGGCCCAAGCCCGAGTATGATTCGCTGGCCCAACCTCATGCGTTATGGACCGAAATTCTGATTTTTAATTTTTCAAAATAAAGGGGCTTGGCGATAAAAGTTTAGTGACAAAATATTTTGTCACAAAAGAGGATGTATTGGCAAGAAAAGTTGATTTCTGGCTATGAAATTTTGATGTCTCTGGCGACAAAAGTCTTCCTTGCTAGTGGTTACCCTATTGGCAACAAAATTAGTTTTGTCACCAAAGGGTCCATGTTAGTGACAAAATTCAAATTTTTTGCCGCCAAGACCCTTTGGCATATTGGCTAGAAAATGGCAATTAATTTTTTTTTGTCACCAAAGGTCCTTGGTGACAGAAAAGAGAGTCACTGATGCTGAATTTTCTCGTAGTGTTAATTTGAGGATTAACTTTAGTCTTAAGTTGTGGACATATGGAATTCTTAGGCTTCCAACTCAATTTTTTTTTTTTATAGATACTAGTGTGTTGGCATGCACAATGACTTCTGATTATGGTTTTTATTATGGATGATTTTAATTTGTTTTCTGTTGGAATTTTAGACTTTTAAGAACATAATTAATTATTTTGTAATGCCTATTTAAAAATGGTGGAGTTTAATTGCTATCAAACAGAAATAATGATTCATCAAGTTCAAACATAGAACATTTACAAAAGTATAATGAGGGAAGCAAGGGAATATATTTTTACTATATTACAACGCATCAAGGGTTCATCATTTGCATATATGTTCTTGCTGATAAATGTTTGTTAGGTTTTGCTGTTTTTGATACAGTTCTTCCTGCTGCTCCTTCTTTAAGCAACAGATTCGTATGGCTCGGTTTTTCATTATGATTGATTTCAATGTTGCTTCTAGAGATGTTCATTATTCAATGGTGAATTTTCTCGTAGTGTTAATTTGAGGATTAACTTTAGTCTTAAGTTGTGGACATATGGAATTCTTATGCTTCCAACTCAATTTTTTATATAGATACTAGTGTGTTGGCATGCACAATGACTTCTGATTATGGTTTTTATTATGGATGATTTTAATTTGTTTTATGTTGGAATTTTAGACTTTTAAGAACATAAATAATTATTTTGTAATGCCTATTTAAAAATGGTGGATTTTAATTGCTATCAAACAGAAATAATGATCATCAAGTTCAAACATAGAACATTTACAAAAGTATAATGAGGGAAGCAAGGAAATATGTTTTTACTATATTACAACGCATCAAGGGTTTTTCATTTGCATATATGTTTTAGCAGATAAATGTTTGTTAGGTTTTGCTGTTTTTGATACAGTTCTTCCTGCTGCTCTCCTCCTTTAAGCAACAGATTCGTATGGTTCGGTTTTTCATTATGATTGATTTCAATGTTGCTTCTAGAGATGTTCATTATTCGATGCAATATGAAAAACTGAACCGAACCAAAATTCTCATTTCAGTTCAGCTTTTTATTATTTTGATTCAGTTCGATTTATAAAAACAATATATAATTCAGTTTGATTTTTTATTTCTGTATTCAAACTGAAAACCAAATCAAAAATTTTAAATTTTAAAAAAATTATTAATAAACACATTATATAAATGCGCTCATATGAAAAATAATTTTTTAAAAAATTTTTTAATGAATGCATGACAGAATTATGTTCATTTATGCAATGTGTTCTAATTCCTATTTTTCTTTCCTTTTCTCTCCTTTTATTTTTTTGTTTTTCCTTCTTAGAAATTCGGTTTGGCACCAAATCAAACCGAATTGAATTAATTTATTTCGGTTTGGTTTGGTTTAGTTTTGTAAAAAAAATTGATTCAACTCGATTTTGTAAACTTTTTTAAAAATGAACCAAAAACTAACATTTCAAACCGAAAACCGAATGAACACCCCTAGTTGCTTCAACATTTTCAATGTGTTCTAGAGAGTTTACTTCAAGGTTTTCAGAATTTGATTATGATTACATATATAATTTCTTTCTCACAGTTATCATGATCGAAAATGGTAATGTTGCATTAGTCTTCACCTTTAGAGAATAGTATGAAGTCTCCTATTGTGATTCTGTATTGTTCAACAAATATGTCCTAGCCGTGTTCAATAAAGAATTTGTTTCCAATTCTTATGATGCCAACATTCCAAGTATTGCCTTACTTATTCTTTGCATATTTTCCATATACATTTTGAGATTTGCTGGAAAATGTAGAAGAATTTAGCAATTTGATAATGATGTAATTTACTACTATGTACATGGACTCTTAATAATTATAACATTGTTCTTACCACTATGTTTAGTGCTTATTTAGTCTGATAATGACTTTGGAGAATCTGGTTTTATACGTTTTCATTGTTTTCCATTCTGCATTTTTTTAAAAACATTAGGACTATATAGATATTTAAAGATTACTTTTTGAACATTAATGTATCAAAATAAAAGACTAATACTATGCAATTAACATAGTGACAAATTACAGTAGTCATTTTCATAATTATAATTTTGAAATATATATCATTATAGTTGTCATTAGGATATGACAATCATAAATATTGGACAATCTTTTCGAGTATTGTAATAAAGAGGAAGATAAATGGCTTTTGTACAGATAGGGAATATATTATGAAACTAATACTTAATCAAAATTTTATCCTAGTAGCCTTTTTGATTAATTAATGAGTAAGTTCTTTAATTTAAGAATTATATTACTGGAATTAAAATTCTCCAGATTTTTTCAAAAAAATTAAAAAGGACAAATCAATTGCATTTCTTAAAATTATTAAGTCTTGTTGTTTCTTTCAGATATCATTTTGCAAATTAGCAACCAAAAAGAAATCATAAGAGCCTCGGCTCTGGATATCTAAATTTTATGCTATTAAAAGGTTAGAACTAACTAATTTTGTTCAGAGGCAGAATTACTTTGGTATTGTAAAAGCTTGAATAGTGTAAAAAAATACATGGATTGGAAGAAACAAGAAGCTCTTTGTTGTGGACTAAGAACTTCTTTAAGTCATCTTATGCGGCAATGTGGGTAGTGCTTTGCAGATTTTTGCAATTAGGGTTTCATTCTTTTCAATACCATGTTACATAGTTTTTCTAAAAGAAGTTTCTATGTAGAAAAGGTATACTTGTAGCCCAAAAATAGGCTGGGTTAAGTGGTTGTATTTAGAATAAAGTTGGGTCAGGAAATCAAAGTTTGGTCCATTAAGTTATTATCTGTGATATCATGCAGAACGCATTCATTAGTCCATTGGAGGCACATGTTTTTATCTTATATTTGGACAAATTCTCTATTTGTAATTGACTAATGTAAAATACAAATGATTGATCGATGGGTTTTCGTGATGATCTTTGCGATTGAGATGCATCTAGGTGAAGCTAAGGATGTGGAGTTTTGCTACTTGCAATTTAGATTTATGGTACTTGCGTTAAAGCAAGAGAAATGAAAAGGTTCTGCGGTTATTTTTATTCTTCTATTTTTATTTTGATTTGGTTATTGTGTTCCAGTGAAGATAGGAAGTTTTTTAATATTTAAGAAATCAAATTCTAGATGTTTTGATTATAATTCAAAAAGATTAAATGCATGTATTCTTTGATGAGTAATAACATTTAATTTCGATATTTGTTGGGTAATGTATATATTCATTATACTAATCCTTAGAATTTTATTTATTTTTTTAAGAAGATTTATTCATTGAATGTATAAGAGATGCGATTAGTGTTATTTGATGTATCTATTTAGGATATTTTACATATTCAATTAATCACTTTATTGACCGATATAAATTTAGAGGCCTTAGGATTTCTCATATTGTTCATGAATATTTATTGAATGAGATGACTATATATATATATATGTATCCATCCTTTAGATTTGATATAGCTTATTAGATTTTCCAATTTTTTCCTGTTGTTATTAGCTTTTAGAATAGCTCTTAGCAACTTCCCTAGCAAGCCTGAGTTCCATCCTTTCGTACCAGAGACCTTAATGTTTACATATATTGATTTGCAAGAGGCAAAAGTCCATTACGCAATTTCTAACAAAAGGTCTGATAAAGTCTGTATGATGCTAAAAACTGGTTCTCGGGAGTTTCTTGAATTTTTGGAGTTTTTCAGTCCACCATCAATCCCATTAAATATGTCTCCCGCGTTAAATTTAAATCGGTGGAGTGAGACGCATAGTTTTATTAATGATGAAATAGAGAAGGAATTTTCTTTAGCATTTTGATTTTGAATATAGTTTTTCTTGCTCTGGAGAACATTAGAGGAAAATGAATAGCTTTGTCAGGTTCTATGAGCCATATGTTGTTACTATGGTGGAATCGCGTACTTGTATAGGTCTTCATCATGAGTTGTTCAAAGGTTACACTGGTTCCCATAAGTTGAAATTGAGAGGGCATTAATAGAACAATTTATGGCTCCATAATGATGAGAAGAAAGTGGCTGTTTTCTCAAATGAACAGGAAACAAAGCATCCTGTAGATATATATTGTAAATTAATTAGGAGTTCTGCTTAGAGGCTCAAAAGGCCTCTTTTAGAAAGGGGTTAGAGTTCAGGTGCAAATTAGATAA
The DNA here is from genome assembly GCA_030512225.1 of Rauvolfia tetraphylla. Taxonomy (NCBI): domain Eukaryota; kingdom Viridiplantae; phylum Streptophyta; class Magnoliopsida; order Gentianales; family Apocynaceae; genus Rauvolfia; species Rauvolfia tetraphylla. The sequence continues at coordinate 916,965 of JAJQKT010000053.1, forward strand.
TCAGGGGTAGTTTGAGTTTTTTGTTATTTAAAATGGGACCGGCAAGTTCTACGGTTAAAATATGGCGTTAATGTTTCCAGTAATGTAATATTTTGTTATATATATATATATATATATATATATATATATATATATATATATATATATATATATATATATGACTATTTATAAGAATATATGGTTATAGAATATTTAATAATTAAGTATTTTTATAGTTGTAAGTATAGGCTTAGACTTATGCCTAGGTATCCTAGGGAGACTTGCTTGATAACATAAAATATATCATCTTCAGGGGTTTTCGATTAAGGTTTAGAAAATTCACATATTTCATAAAATAACAAGTAACTCTAGCACTTGCTACCAGGTAAGTTTACAAATTTAGACTTACTATATTTTTAGTGCTATCAATATTTATAAATATAATTTTTTTTATTCACAAGTGTGAATATATATTATTTTGAGAAATACTTTTGTTACGTGTTTTTAAATTGGAGAGGTTCTTCACAATATAATTTTACTTGTGCATAAAAAATACCTAGGTGTAGGTGTTTATTTGGTTTAAATATTATAATTTCTGGACATGATCTATAAATGCGAGTAATCTTTGAGAAATATTTTATTGTGTATTTTTGGGAAGTCATGTTTATTTCCATGGCATATTTAGAAAAACTTGCATTTACATGTTTGGCCTGCGGAAGGTTGTTATTTTGAAATTATATTGAGGTTGGATTTGGTTATGGATTTGGATTCATTTGGATGGCTATTTTAGTGACCTTTATGTTTGTAAAGTTGCATAAATGCTCTATCCTGACAAGATATGATTTGAAATATGATGTGATATGGATATAATGTGATTGAATTATGATTTGAGCCTGAAACTTCAGTGGATTGCACTGTACGTGACTAGTCCCCTGTACTAGGGCCTCTTCCGCTAGCGTGGAACACACAGACTCTAGATTGTGGATCCACTTGAAAGGGCGTAGTATGTCAAGGAGGGTATGTCCTAATTGGTACTGCGCTTATTTATTTGCCGTTGCCTAACAGCGAATCAGGAGGGGCTTAATGTTGAGATTGATCACCAGGGTTGGACTGGTAGGTACCCAGAATTCTCAGCCTGGTTTTGTTTGGGGAGGCATAAGGTATTTGTGAAATCAAATATATTCGTCCTGGTGTATGACTAGTATTGACTACGGGATGCCATGATTTATTTCCTAATGACCCCATTATTGGCTCCAGTAATTCTACTGTTGAGCCAAAATCTGAAAATTTGTCCTGTTTGAGACATTTGTTTTGAGAAGTTATGCTAATGTGTCTTGATTCACTCAAACTTTCCATTTAAGCCCAAAACCTAATCATGAGATTCGTGCATTATTTTGGAACAAGAAAACTTATATGAATATAAAACACTTTTGAACTACTGTGCATATATATCTACTCTAATATTTTTGGAAATCTTGTAGTTTTGAAACACACTGGCACACACATAAACTTACTGAGCTTCCCAGCTCACACATATTTTTAATGCTTCTTTTCAAAAAACATAAACCACGAATCAGAGCAGTGATATGATTCGTGGAGAGACACATGTGTATGTCTGATCAATTTGTACCTTTCTATTACCTCTCGCCAGATAGAGAGAGAAGTTTGTTTTTCAAATATTGAATTTGTGATAATATAAGATACATGATCTAACTATATATTTGTATGTCTTCGCTGATGTTTTCTGTAATTGTATCATATTGTATTATATGTATACTTATCGCCTTCATTTTTCTCCGAACGCGATTCATATTTGCACACATCAGTGTCGAGAGGCACGTTGGTACCTCACTTAGCTACTGTGGAACCTAGCAGAGGGGTTGGGGGTATCACATGATCAATTTTCAAGTGTAATGAAAGTTAAAGTATCATAGTATAAATGTAGAAAAAATACCCGAAGATGCAACTTGCAAAATAAGTTTTGATTCATATTTGAGTTTATTGATTATGGGCTTGTAAAGGATGGCTTCCATTGTTCCTCCATATCTATATAAGAAGAATAATTTGTTGTTGTTGTTGTGTATACTTCCAAGACCAAATCATACATTTTCTTTTGTTTTGTAGTTAGTTTTTATCATCATGTTCTTCTTTCAATAATTGCACATGATACATTATTTCCTCAACTATGCACTTATTTTCTATATCACGAACAATTTTTTATTGAGAATAGGTAGTCCTTATATTTCTTTTGAAGATATTCCAAGTTTGTTTAATAGTCGTTGTATTTCAAGTATTGTGTAGTCTTGCTATTGTTCCCCTGATAAAGAAAGGCTTGAGAACTTCAAAATATTCCTCTATTTGTGCTCTATGTCTGCTGCAATTATCTTCCAATTTACATCCCAAAAACTTTAACGTCTAAAATATTGCAAAATAGAAGTATTGTCACAAATAAATCATTAAGTTGTATACCTGTAGCCCATTGTGCAGCTTCTTTTATGGTATCATGCCATTCTCTATCTTCTTGCAAACGTCCTCTTGCATAGCAAGCAGCTTTGGAAATTAGAAATACGTGTCCACTAAATGTTATGATGTCTTCATAAATTTAGATCCATGGACATTGTTCAGCAGCATTCCCGTGTAGTATCTTTCTCTTGACACGGGGTATGCAAATATCATACATCTAATGCACTTTGAAGCCTTTCTTCTTTTCCACTGCCTCACAGATATTTTGTATTAGAATTCTTTTGAGAAATCCTAGTAAGTCATCTTTCTTACTTTTGAATCTTCTTTGTTTTTCTAAGGCCATTCAGTGAACATTGTTTTCCTTTCTTTTTCCTTTACTATTATAGAAAGTAAATATGTATCATCTTTGAAATTATGATTTGCTAATTTTCTAGATGGTATACCAGTCTTTCTACGGTTAGAATTCTGGAATTCTGAAATGGAAATCAAATTCAAAATTCTATAATATGCTTCATAAGCAGAAATGTACCTACAATCCAAATACATTTTGATTCATCTTCGTTGTCTTCTTTTTCAAGTTTTCTTTCTCTTTGTGAATTATTTTGCTCAATGACAGCTGTTGAATGAGCTGACCCTTTGTTGACATATTTGAAAAGATATTTTATAGCCTTACATGCTTCAAAACTGATGTAGCTTTGAAATTTGATCAGTAAATTCCAATTATAGGGGAAAACAAATATGTTATCCAACTGCATGCCATTCTTCTCTAAGAAAATTTTTGTTTCCCTTTGTCTATATATGAAGAATCTATTTTTATCTGGTGATGTCATGTTTAGTGTATGTTTTGGGAAATACTTTGAGCATTTTCCTAAATGAATAATATGTCATTTAGATTTATAGGATATGTAAATTGATATGAAGATATAAGAGATGATTTATCCTTGATCATGTAAAGCGAATATTCATATCTAGATCCACATGGTCCATGAATCATAAATTATGATATAGTTTTATATCCTTGGGGATCTATTAAAGGATTTAGTATTTTTGTAGAAATGATTGCATCTATTTCTTCACGACTTTCTTGTCAGCATCATGTAGCTAAATAATTATATACGAATGATGGATCTTGTTGAGAATTAAGGTGGCACAAGTAGTGAATTGAATTGCTAAACAAAAAAATTTATTACTCCACTAAACTCTCACTTACAAGCCACCTAACACTCACAATTAGAGTGTATTTAATTTCTCACAGGACACTCTAACAAAAGTAGCTCTCACTCTCTTTTTCTCTCTTATTTGCTCACTCAATGGAGCACCTTACTCTTTCTTGCACTCTTCACTCTTTCTTGCACAATTGCTTCATCATAACAATCCTATATAGTTGTTTCCTTACCGAGTTGGCAAGGCTGATTGCTATTTTTTAAATTCATTCTAGAATAGTCTAATTATTTATTGCAAGCATTTTCAAGAGGATTCTAGATGAACTATTTTGCTGGTCAGCATTTGCTGCACCAAATTTGGTTTCTCCAAGCTTCTAGATTTCGTCTACTCAAGAAAGATCAAAATTTACTGCTCCACATTCTTGATCATTCCAGAGTAATCGATGCTTTTTCTCAACACTTTCCCTCATCGACTACTCTCTCTTCTTCGTGTAGTCATCCCGAGCTGTCTTTGAAACTTTACACTATTAAGACTCTTGGTGAAGATATCTGCTATCTGCTCTTTAGTCTTTATATGTTTCATGTTGATATTGCCACAAAGCACTTTTTCTCGAACAAAGAGATAGTGAACTTCCACATACTTTGTTCTTGCATGAAATACCAGATTTTTACCAAGTTGAATTGCTGATTGGTTGTCACAATATATTGTCATTGCATCACCATTGATTGATGAAGATCCTTTACCAGTTGTAATAACCATGTACATTCTTGAGCGGCCATTGCTGCAGCATGATATTCAGCCTCGATACTTGATAGTGACATTGTAGATTGTCTCTTACTACACCATGAGATTACTCCTGATCCGAGGTTAAACATGTATCCAATAGTTGATCGATGAGTGTCATGGTCACCGGCATAATCAGCATCACAGTATCCTGTCATCTTAATTATATCTGTCTTCGTATAGAATAAGCCATAATCTATAGTTCCTTTTACATACTTTATTATTCTTCTTACTGTTTCAAGATGGGGATTATTTGGCTTTTGCATAAGTTGACTTACTACTCGAACAACATATGAAATATTAGGCCTTGTCAATATTAGATAAATTAAACTTCCCATGAGCTGCCGATATATTGACATGTCCTCGATCTCTTTCCCTTCTATTGAGCATAGTCTAACATTCACCTCCATCGGTGTCGATATTGGCTTGCAGTCAATCATTCCATATTTTTTTAGAAAATCCCTGGCATACTTCTCTTGACATAGGAATATCCCGTTATTTCTTCGATCTATCTCCAAGCCAAGGAAATGCTTTAGCTCTCCAAGCTCCTTCATCTGAAATCGTGCTGATATTTGACATAATATTTCTAATCTCTTCTTGATGATCTTTAGTGATGACGAGTTCTTCTACGTACACAAGTATTATGATTAGCTTTCGTTCTCGACTTTTAATGAATAGGCTTTAATCTGCTGGTGCTACTGAATATCTATTATGTATTAAGAACTTTGTTATTTTTCCGTACCATGCTCTAGGTGCTTGTTTGAATCCATTGAGTGCTTTCTTCAACTTGCATATGTACTTTGGGCATGTCTTACTTTCGAACCCTCTTGGCTGCTACATATATATTTCTCGATCAATTTCTCCATGCAAGAAAGCATTTTTGACATCCATCTGCCACAATCTCTAAGACTTGCTTGCAGTTCAGATTAGTAATAATCTTACAGTAGTGATCTTGGCTACGGGACTGAATATGTTATCATAATCCAATCCGTACTTCTGTGAGAATCCACGAGCCACTAATCGAGCCTTGTATCTGTCGATCGATCCATTAGATCGAGTCTTTAACTTATATTCCCATTTACAAGAAATGGGTTGTACTCATTTTGGTCTTGGAACTAGGTCGCTTGTCTCATTTTATCTTAGTGCCTGAATCTCTTCCTCCATTGTTGTTCTCCATTCTTTCTTCCGAGATGCTTCCTCGTATGTGTTAGGTTCTTTTACAATATTCTCAACCATCGCTGCATTTCCATACTTAGGGTTTAGTCTTCTTTGTCTATTTGAACGTCGGAGTTGTGGACTAGCTTCCTCTTCTTCATCTACTTCTACTTCATATTGACTTGACCTCTGATCTTTTATTATCTTTTATGCTCCAATTTTCCATGGATTCTATGCCTTCCTTGATGCTTGTTCTTTAGTTGATGATTCTTCTTCGGCTTCGTTTGATGGTGAAGAATCTCCCCCTTGCTTTTCTAATCTTGCTTCGATCTCTTCCTCAATTTTCTTGGAGTCTAGAAATTTTAAGGCTTGAGATGACCACCAGGAGGATGCTTCATCGAACACGACATCTCTGGATACATAACATTTTCCTGTGTCCGGATTGTAACAAATCCATCCCTTTCTTTAAGGATCATATCCTACGAAGATGCAGCGAATAGCTTTCTTGTCAAACTTACTTCTCAAATGGTTGGGCACAAGCACATAACAGACACATCCGAATACTCGAAAGTGAGACACCAAAGGTTTTTTCTTCTAAAGCTTCTCATAGGGTGAAGTAAAGCCAAGGTTTGCTTGTGGCAGCCTGTTAGTAATATATACCGCTGTCTTCATACATTCTGTCCAAAAGCGTGCTTGAATATTTTGGCATATAGCATGCTTTTCCAAGTCTCTACTAGATACCTGTTCTTCCTTTCTGCGACTCCATTCTGCTGTGGGGTGTTTGGACATGTCAACTATCGTCGTATTCTATTCTTCTTCAAGAATTCAATGAACTCGTACGAGGTACATTCTCCGTCATTATCTGTATGAAGACACTGTATTTGACAACCTACCTCATCCTCCACCATTTTCTTGAAGGCTTTTAATTTTTCTAATGCTAATGATATTTCTTTCATAAAATCTATCCAAACATAACCTAGAGTAGTCATCGATAAATGTTATCATAGAGCAATAGCCACTTACCGATGGTTGCTTCACTGATCCAAGCACGTATGAGTAAACCAACTCTAATAGTGTCTTAGCTCTAAAATTTGATTCCTCATGTGAGATAGTGTGCTTTTTCATATTGGCATCTAGCACATACTATGTTGTCTCGAACTTCTAATTATGGAAGGCCATTGAGCATTGCTTTTTTCATTGTTGCCTTTAATCTGGTATAGCTCACGTGTCCTAATCGTGCGTGTCATAAATTTGGTGTCTCATTCTTCCTTGTCTTGTCTGCGTATGCCGTTTCTGCTAACATTACGTAGACCGACTCTAGTTTATGTCCTTCCATAATTGGTGGTCCCACTGGCTTCAACTAGAGATACACTTTCATGTCCTTTGGACCAAACACTACAAAATTGCCTGCTGAAGTTAATTGTGATACTGAGAGAAGATTCTCTTTTATACCTGGCACATATAGTACATTTTCTAATTCTACTTCAGTTGAGTTGAAACAAGGTATCACATTGGCTTTGACAACGTGGGTGATTGGCATTTTTGAATTGTTTGCAGTCACAACAACTCGTCTTCCATCGTACTCTTCTATATTTAGGATCTTTTCCTTATCTCCTGTCATATGATTAGAGCACCCATAATCTACTATCTAACTATTTCTAAAATTGATCAAATTATCACTTACCGTGACCAAGGCATGATCTTCTACTAGTGCAAGGGATGCTTAAAAATCCCATTCATCTTCACTGCTATTTGTCTTCTTGGAAATAGTAATATTTCCTTTTGCGTGATTGTGCCAACAATCTCTGGCGAAATATCCTTTCTTTCTGTAACTGTAGCAAACATTAGCTTGTTGCTGATTTCTTCGATTGTTGCCTCCTTGTGGTTTATCTCCTTTAGGTTGAGAGTCTTTCCAAGGACGTACTTATCTTGAGTTTTGTCTGCCTTGATTCTTTCCTTCTTCAAGATTTCTCTTTATTCTGAAAGTTCACCTCCTGGAAAAAAGTGCTTTCTCCCCATCTTGTTTTGAGACTCTAACTTTTTGTTTGTTTAGAGCCTCTTCATACAGCCAACATATTTTCCAACTCATTGAGGGCTGGTTCTTTAGCACATCCACGTGTTGCTGCTATAATGGGGTTGAATTCATGACGAAGCCCTCACACTATTACCCATCAAATCCTTGTCTCAGTGACAGGATGAAGCAGATCTACTTTTATAATTTTCTCAGACAAAAATTTAACTTTGTCGAAGAATTGACTTACTGTCATGTCACCTTGTGTGAGTGTCATCAACTCATTTTCTAGCCACTACAACTTGGAGTCATTCGCCTTTACGAAATACTCTGCTAATGTGTCCCACACTTCCTTGAGATTTTTTGCATCTTTAATTTATCTAAATATCGCTTCTCTACTGTTAAGGCTAGGATAGATAAAACCTTACCAATATTCATGTCCTATTTTTTGTACTCCACTACAATTTTCTTTGGAGGTGTCATTGTCTGGTTGTCATTGATCATCTCCCATAAGCATTGTCCTCTCAAGTAAAACTTGAGACGAGTATTCCATTCACTGTAATTGTTGTCGTTGATTTTCTTGATGATATTAACAAACACCACTGTCATGAGTTGGTGATTCCTCATCCCGATCAACAAACTTCACAATCTTAGATTATGCACGAGCAGAGTCTCCACATACCACGATTACCGGCTAGCCAATGTTGAGAACGGTTCCGATCGTTTATTTTGACAGAGCCTCCTTGTAGTGTGATTCTTGATCAACTAACTCGATTATAGTCCCTGACTGTATTTACCTTAATTGTGACGGCCCACAATAACTTGCTCTGATACCACTTGTTGAGAATTAATGTGGCACAGTAGTAAATCGAATTGGTAAACAAAAAAATTATTACTCAACTAAACTCTCACTTACAAGCCATATAAAACTCACAATTAGAGTGTATTTAATTTCTCACAGGACACTCTAACACAAGTAGCTCTCACTCTCTTTTTCTCTCTTATTTGCTCACTCAATGGAGCACCTCACTCTTTCTTGTACTCTTCACTCTTTCTTGCACAATTGCTTCATCATAACCATCATATTTATAGTTGTTTCCTTACCAAGTTGGCAAGGCTGATTGCTATTTTTTTAATTGATTCTAGAATAGTCTAATTATTTATTGGAAGCATTTTCAAGAGGATTCTAGATAAACTATTTTGCAAGTCAACATTCACTGCACCAAATTTAGCTTCTCCAAGTTTCCAGATTTCAGCTACTCAAGAAAGATCAAAATTTGTTGCCCCACATTCTTGATAATTCTAGAGTAGTCGATGCTTTTTCTCTATAGAGCCCTCGCTTTTAGAATTCTATTGTGTAGACTAAAATATTCGATAAATAAAAGGATATTATTAGTTAGATTATTCCTATCAAATGCTTATGAGTAAATAATCTAGTTATGAGAATGCCTCTAAGGAATTTGGTAAAGATTTTGTTATTTGAAATATCATTCAACATTTCATCAAGTTTCATTTTCAATACTCTAGCTTCAACATTAGGTTTACTTTTAGCTCTCTGCCCTTGGATTTCAACAAACATATCATATATTTCCTACCAATTTGGATTGGTAGTAAATGTGATGAAAAAATCTAGATTACCAAAAATTGGCCTAGAACTATTGCATCATGATGATTTTGGACCATGGATTGAGGACTACCTATAAATGAACATGGTAGAATCATTCTTTTGCCTATTTTTTAGTCGGTGTCTCTTCTTGTGATAGCATCATAAACATTCCTATAGAGGTCAGTTCATAGGTTCCCATGGTATTTGACTATTCGATTAAGTTGGGTTGTTGAATTGTTGAGCAAGCATCAACCAAGAAGTTTTGGAACACTCTTCTTGAAAGAATTCAATCCAGACCTTTAGTCCTTCAATGCTGAATTAAGTATGGATAATATTCCTTCATAGTTACGTGGGAAAATTTAGTTTGTCGTGGACTTTTGTTTCAAATATATACAATTCGTGTAAGGTATCCATCTTCACTATATGGGAACAACAATGAATGTTGTATTGCCATAAATGATGGATGTATGTAACTAATTCCCCATAGATTTTCAGACTTCAATTCAACTATAATGTCCCTTGGTTCCTTTGTTGTATTTCTCTAACAATGAAAGCTGCAATTTTAGTACTCTTAGAAACTTTATGTTGTATTCCTACTAAAGATCTTTGCTGCAATAATATAATTTTAAAGTCAGAAATTTCACTAGAATTGTATTTGTTAGATGCCATTTTGAATATCTTTACCGATTCATTGTCTCTATCAAGCATCTCAAGCGAAACATGTACGATTTCTTTATTCATATTTTTTTCTATTTTTTTTGGTTGATAGCTTCAATCCAATTGTAAACTTCATTAACAGTGTCAAGGAAATAAAGTCGTTTAAAATGAGCATATTCTCCTTCTGCAGACAGCAAAGTTCCAATTCTATGGTAATTTTGACTTTTAGTCCAATAAATGTATGGTACACTTTGGTTCTTGACACTATTATCCACTTTTGCACTTGTTGATGTCATTGAGAACATGGATTGTAAGCTCTGATATTTTCAAGGAATTTAGCAAAATGATCAGAATATTCAAATTCATGACTGTTTTCAGTGGTTCTGATGCTTCTTTTCTCATTGGCAACAAAATCTTTCCCTGTCTACAACATAATTTATACTTTGGATAAATGTTGACAATACCTTTCTTTAACTTTTATGCCTCCCAAAAAACTGCATGGCAAAATCTATATTCCTATGTCGAAGGACTTAATATGATATATTATTCATTCTTGTGAATATATAAGAATAACATAAGTTCGCTATGCATGTATATTATTCTTTCTTCTTCTTATTAGCTCGACTCTAACAATGTTACCCTATGGTAGTTGTTTGGATCTTTTGATTGGTTTTCTTGTTATTAACTTTCCTGGGTTGAAGAAGGTATGGTAATTAGTATTGAGTAACATAATTGTATGACTATCTATATTTGAAGATTATGAAGTGAGGCTCTCTTAATATTAGAAGTAATATGATGTAATGATGTTTACCTTGTTTCTATACTATTTGTTTTGCCCTTTTGCTCTGAAGAATCTATATCTATTTTTTTCTTTTTACCTTTGCCTAATATACTATATTACAACCAATAATGCACTGAACCATTGTATCATTGTAGAATTTATAATTGTAGGCATAATCGCTTGTTGAATCTTGTTTATTGTTGTTAATATATGTAGACAATATATGATCTTATTCCTTTCATTTTTTACTCTTTTGAACTATGGAAAGTTAAAGATAGAAAAATTAGAACATTTTATGATTAAAGTTTTGTTATGGGAATATACTACCCCTTTTCGTTTATTTTCTACCTTTTTTGGATAAGTTGGAGTACTTGACTCTTGTTTATCAGCTTTTTCTTTAACCATGCATACATGAATTATTTGTAGGTGGTTTAAGTCTTGAGGAATGATATTGTATATTCCTATGTAGTTTATTATCTGTTGTATATCCCAATGTATTGCTGACTATGACCTACCTTTTAGTATTATGAGTTTGTTTTTAAATAAAACAATTATTTTGCAGATAAGTTGTAATCAATGTAATTGTGTAGAGTGTAGGAGAGGAATTTAAGGTGGATTCTTTTAATATTTAATCTTAGTTGCATATTCTAATGATATTGGTGACTTTGATTGGCTTTTAGTGTTTGTAAGCCCTAAGGGTAAATCATGTTGTTTTAATGAATGATAAACATTGATAAGTGGAATGTCCTATAGAAATAATGTTGATTAACCTTGATATGGACTAATATGCTTATATGATAAGAATGCTTATATGATAATGTGGATTGAGAAGAATACAAGTCTCATTGCCTTGAAGCAAAAGTGCACGAACAACTACATAGTTAGCACCATTCAAGTAGTAAAACAATAACATAGGTTTACATTGTCCTTTTCACCACTGCATATTTAGCACCATTTAAGCTAGTCTTTGTTCAATGTCAAATACACTGATATTCATAGCTTAAAAATATCCATACCTTATTTTATTCTATCCCTTATTCTCCTCTTGGATAGGAGGAGTATCTATTGTTGCCTGTGTTCAATTCATAGTTGTTCCTTCTTAGGTTCTTTGGTTCTAATAAAAAATTACGCTCTAAAATTTAGAAGATTTTGTAAGCTTTGTATTTAATATGTGCTTCCAGCAATTCAGTAGAATAATTTTTTTGGGTTTTAAGGGAATTTACCTATTCTAATTTTATGCTTCTTTCTACTATTTGAGATGTATCATATGTATGATTCATTGTAAAACTTTCTCAGAGGGTTCCTCAACTTTGAATATTAAATCTTACTTGGGAGATGAAACTCTTGTTTATGAGCTTTTTCAAAGGTCTAGGTATGGGGTCACTATATTCTCCTATAAAATTTGCAGTCGATGATTGTAGCACTGGGATATCTTTTTCCCCAAAGTAATCATGATGCTTCTATAAACTATATTATTAACAGTGTTGAAGCAATTTTCCAAGCATATATTTCTCACCTCTACAACAATCTATGCAAGTTGGCTTGCTCATATATCAACTATTTTCTCAACATATTTATAAAATAGTACAGATCTGCATTCACCAGTATGATCTCCCATTTTTGAGGATACTTATTCATGTATATCTTGTAGTATTCTATTTTGTTTATGAAAGTACAGTTGTACAGTGGTAGTTTAGTATTTCTTGCATGCTTATGGTTTCAATCCTACTTGTATATAACCTTGTATTGTTGATGAAGAAAACACATAAAACACAAGAAACCATTTGTCTTCTAAAAATTTGCTTTTACATGGTATCAGAGCAAATCACAACAAGAAGAGTGATAGTTTGGCCAGCAAGAATTCTGGTGAGATTAGTGATGGCCAAACTAGCAAGTTCCCTAGTGCATGTACCTTTCTATCCAGTTATAATCTAGGACTTTTGATTACACAAGTGCAATTGAAGGAAGAAACCTATGAAGAATGGGTGCAGGCAATACACACTGCTTTGTCTGCAAAGAATATAGGCTTTATAGACGAAACCTTGGAACAATTTGATGAGAGTTCATCAGTTCTGGAAGATTACTTCACGGTAAATTCCATGATAGTATAATGGATTTTTAATACCATTGAGACACTGTGATCAACAGTGTCATATAAAGACTTGGTGAAGAACCTTTAGGATGATTTGAGCAAAAGATTTTCAAACAGGAATAGACCATGTATTCGTGAACTTAAGGATGCTATTGCAAATTGTAGAAAACAAGGCATCATTGTGGCTATTTATTATAGTCACCTAAAGAAACTCTGGGATAAATTAGGAAATTATGAACATATTCCAATATGCAATTGCAAGGCTTGCAAGTGTGGATTGAACAGATGAAATGAGGAGGAAAAGTTTCATCAATTCCTCATGGATTTGGATGACAATATCTTCCGAGTAGTTTATTCAAATATTCTTAGTATGGAACCAATTCCTACAATTAACCTAGCATATTCTAAAGTGATTCATAAAGAGCAACACTAGAATGTTGCTTGAAGAAAAGATGGGCGAAGTGAAGCTATAAGCTTTGATGTAAAAACGATAAGAGGCACACCAGTTAAGACTCTTCAAACTTGTGCAATATATGACAAGGGAAGGCATGAGGCCAAAGTTTAATGTTTGAAACTTCTTATACTATTATCTTTTTGATCAATTATGTGTAATATAGGACCGCATTTCAAGGATTCCTATTATGGTGTCCAATAACAAAGTAGTAAATTTGTCATCTAAAGAAGTGGCTTGGAGTTATGGCATCACAGGTTGGGACAACCTTCAAATTAGTTACTTAAATTTTTGCCTATGTTGGATGAGTCAGTGATTCTAAAATCTAGTGATAGAAAATTTTTAATATTTTTTTGAAAGTTAAATAGACCAAAAATGTATTTTCTTCAAGCCTGAATAAAACTACTTTAATTTTTTCCTTAGTTCATTGTGATTTGCGAGGGCCATACTATGTAACATCGTCTTGTGGAGCTTGTTATTTTCTTACTATACTTGATGATTTTACAAGAGAAATTTGGCTTCACTAGCTTGAGAAAATACTTGAAGTAGAAAAGGTATTAAAGAATTTCTATTATTTGTCTCAAACTCAATTTAACAAAAGTTCGAACAATAAGGAGTGATAATGGCAACAAATTTACTTCTTTAAAATATTTTTTCACTGAGCAAGAAATAATTTATCAAACAAATGTGGCAGGTACACCTCAATAGAATCAAAAAGTAGAATGAAAACAATGGCACATTTTGAATGTACCAAGAGCATTGAGATTTTTAAAAAATTCCTATTGAATTTTGAGGCAAGTGTCTTTTAACTTCAGGTTATTTAATTAATAGAACACCATCTAAGAAACTTGAAGGAAAAACACCATATGAAATTATATATGGGTTGTGTCTTTCATACTCACACTTAAAAGCATTTGGTTTTTTGTGTTATGTACATGTAAAGGACAAGGACAAATTTCGAAATAAGGGTAGAAGATGTGCACTTGTTGGGTATCCATTTGGTAAGAAAGAATGGAGACTTCATGATGCTCTCACAAATGAATTTTTAACCTCCAAGGATGTGGTGTTTCATGAAGAAGTGTTTCCCTATGCCTTATGTACACCAAAATCTATTGAAAATCAAGACCGCTCTTTTGTTTCACTTCATTCAACCAAAGCGAACATCTCCACTGAAAGCTTTGATATCTAACAATTTGGGCAGAAAATAAAAGCTATCTTTAAATCACCACTTGGGCTTATTGACAAGGGGAGCTTGGCTAAAATTGAACAAGAAAACAAGTAGTTGACAGATCAATATCCAGAGAAGAGGGTAATTGCATTGTCTAAAGCACTTCCATCTCTTTCTATTGGTGCTTCTAGCTTTGATCAGCATATTCCAATAGTGAGAATGAGTAGCAGTGGAAAGAAAATTCTGGAGAAGTTTAAAGATTACATATGTCACATAATTAGAGTTCAAAAGCACCCACACTTTGATGCTTCTCAATCCAACTCTGAATCCTCCGGTATGTGTTCTTACCCTATTTCTAATTATATGACATGTGTTAAATTGTCACTAAACATAGGATTTTCTTGTCAATTATAATTGCAGGTACTGAACCTTTAAAATTTTCCGCACGATGGTTGATCCGAAATGGTGAGAGGCAATGAAACAAATATGGATACCTTAGTAATTAATAGACTTGAATTCTTACTACTTTGCCACCTGGAAAGAGAGCTTTGGTCAATAAATGGGTTTACAGAATTAAGTTCAAATCCGATGGTTCAATTGAAAGATACAAAATCAGAGTAGTGATCTTAGAGAATAAAAATAAAGGGAATAGATTATTCAGAACTTGTGCTCCAGTCATGAAAATGGTAACTTTACATTCTCTTCTTGTTGTAGCCATAGCCAAGAGATGGAAAATTCACCAAATGAATGTTAACAATGCTTCCCTTAATAGTGACTTAGAGGAGGAAGTGTACATGAAGTTGCCTCCAGGTTTTACATCTTCTAAGCTTGGCCATGTATGTTGGTTGCAAAAGTCTTTGTATAGACTTTACTAAGCCCCTCATAGTAGGTTTTCCAAATTAGCTACATTTTTGAAAATGTATTGGTTTAAATAATTATATGCAAATTATTCTCTTTTTACCTACTTGATTCAAGAGATTTTCTTGTGCGAGCTAGTTTATGTTGATGATTTAATTATCACATGTAATGATCTTAACACCATTACTCCTTTTAAATTTAATTTGAGAGAGACATTTTATATGAAGGATTTGGATGGATTGAAATATTTCTTAGAATTCAAAGTGGCGTAAAACGAAAGAGTTTGTATCTTTTTCAGAGAAAATATGCACCTGATATTGTCGCTGAAGCTAGAATTCTTAGAGCCAAACCTACCATAATTCCTATTGAATTGAACCATAACCTTGCAATGGGGCTAGAAATTGTTTGGTAGATCCTAATCGTTATAGGAGGCTTATAGGACAGATTATATATTTGACTATTACATGCCCAGGATTGGCATATACAATGCACATTTTATCTCAGTTTATGCACGATCCACTTGAGGAACATTGGCATGCAGCTTTGTTGGTAGTTCGCTAACTCAAAGGCTCTATGGACAAGGACTTTTGCTACGATCAATTAATGGTTTCCAGCTTTATGATTCGGATTGGGAAACTTGTGCTATTACATATATATCCTTAACTGGTTATTTTATTTCTCATAGTACCTCCCTTATCTCTTAGAAGACTAAGAATAGCATATTGTTTCTAGTGGTGGCAAAAAGGGCCCAAGCCTACAGGCTGGCTAGTGATATAGGTGGGCTTGGGCTTAGTTTTTCCAAACCTGTTTAAATACGGGCCGAATTGTCCCACTCCGTTTAGCCAGCTGGCCGGAGTATGCCAAATCTTTTTTTTTTTTTTTTGCTTTTGTAGTATTAGAAACATTATAAAAATAGAATGTATAGCAATCTTGATACCAAATTTTCTTACATCACATATTCTAATCATACCTACAATTAAGATTAATTAATTCTTTATTTTAAATATTTTCCTTATATAAATTTATTCATATTAGGTATGATATATATAATTAATGATTATTTTCTATTTTAAAAACATGGATGATTAGTCAAAGATTCTTTTTATCCCAATCATAGATTTATATTCTCATATATGATAGAGAGAAAAAGAGAGAAAAAATGCATAGTGCAGACAGGTATGGGTTGGGAGTTCCCCAACCCTTTAAAAAACTAGCCAACCCACTCCGAATCATTTAAGGAGTGGCCCGTGAAGGGGCGGAGCAAGCCGGCCCATTTGAAAGTACTAATTGTTTCTTAGTCTTCGGTGGAAGTTGAATATTGCTCTGTGAGAATAAATTTTTGCGAGCTCTGATGCTTTTCTACTCCGTGATCTTCATGTTTCAGTAAAGCAACCTATTTCTCCTCATTACGAGAACCAAGTTACTTTACACATTGAAGCCAACCTCGTATTTCATGAACATACCGAACACATTTAAGTGGATTGTCATCTTGTTCATAAAGATGATCAAGCTTAGTCGTGTCTCTTTTTGTCATATCAGTACTCAATACAAACTTGCAAACATTTTACCAAAGCTTTGGATCCAAATAGTTCCAACTTTTGGCACGCAAGTTATGCGTTTGGAATCTTCATGCACCAACTTGAGGGCAAGTGTGAGAATACTTATTCATGTATATGTTTTTGAATTGTATTTCGGAAAGCACAACTATACATAGGTAGTTTAGGATTTCTTGCATGTTTAGGGTTTCAATTCTTATTGTATCTAAACCTCATATTGTTGGTTAGGAATACATAGTTATATAGGAAACAATTTGTTTTCCAAAAACCTGCTTTTACACCCACCATTACCTAAATTGGGTATCTACATCATTAAAGGGGCTTTTGTCATTTTACTATTGTTTTTCAAACGTGATACAATCTAAATATTTACTTGTTGCATATTATCATACTTTGTTCTAGGGTAAAATCCCTGTTTCACAAACATGAATCGCGTGTCAATCTATAATCCTGAACCCTTAGCTTTCTTCTACATTTAGTGCAACTGGTACAACATCATCCATTATATGTATCTATCTCAAGCACCTTAATAAAACTATAGTATGTCTTATCCTATATTGTTTTTGGTAGTATGATTGTGGGAAGTTAGTAGACATATTTGTCTTGGACAATGTAAAATATTTGATATACTTTTTAACTTGTTGATGACATCTTACCAAATCAGCATCTTTTTCGACTATAGTATTCAATTATGCAAAGTCTTCTTATTGGCTTCATAGATTGACCTTATCAATACAACTGCTAGAACTCAGTTTCAAGAATTGTTGTTGTTACCTCATTCTGCTCACACTTGAAATAGGAATTACATTGTCAATATCATTGAACCATTTCCCCCACTTCAATAACCTTTTTCACTCTTCAAGCATTCATTAGAATTGTTTTTGGAATACCAAAAATCAAAGCCTCTGTGTATTAAAAAAAATAGAAGATTCTCACTTAAGACTTTAAGAACTCTGAAACTACAATCACATCCAGATTTATCTAACTCTTGCGGCATTGCTATTTAATATTGATACATGTCTTTCTTCCCTTTTCATACTTGTTGATATCAAAATTATCACATCCTTCTTCTAACTACTTACAACATATTTGATTTGAGTAATCATGATCATGTCATACAAGTTCAAGAATCAAGTAGTGTACTTTCATAGGTATAATTTTTATATTCTTGTTAAGATTGATTTGAGATAATATGTCCACATGTGTACTATAGTCAAACTCAAATTTTCAATCATTAAAAGTGCGCCTCAAAATGTTTTATTTTGAAACTGCATCAAGAACCTTTCATGAAAAAGGTCAAGTGTCTCTGCTCTGATCTAGTATCAAGCAACTTATAAAACTGTCAAATTTGTGTCAAGTTAATTTAACAGACTGCAAAATCTCAAGGTGAGTCAACTTGACAGTGACTAATCACTGTTGGATTGACACTATGTCAGCATGACTTTACAACTCGCCAAAATGACTTTTTCAAAAGCTATCAACCTCACTCTTTTAAACTTGCACATAATTGGTAAAATGTGTTTTGAACCATTTTTTGAGATAAAATGAATGAGCTAACTTTCTGCGAAAGAAAAATATCAAGTTAGAACGTTGAAAAAATCACATGACCACCTACTTTATAAAAGTTAATTTTTTTGAAAAAGAACTTTGACCCTTTGAACAAGGTTTGACCAAAGTACCATTTGACTGTATAATCTTTTATCTTTTCATATGATTTATATATCTATTATAAATATGACCCTTTGCACTCTAGAAATTTTAAGGGATGAGAGTTTCTCAAAGGAGTTGAGAGTTCATCAAAAGTGAACAGCAAAAAGTTGAAAATAGTGTGATAAACGCGTTCGAGTAGAAAAGAAGAAAATGTGAAAATTGTGAGCTAATATTGGAAGCAAGTGAAATCTTTTCATCTTCATCTCATTAAGGTCACAAGTATTGGTTTTAAACTTGTGCAATCAAATTAGAGGATTTTCTTGGGTGGAAAATAATTTTTAGATCTATTGAAAACTAGTGGATATAGTTGTTAGATCTATAGAAAACTAGTACTGATATAGTTGCTAGATCTATTTGTAAAACTAGTGCGTACAACTTGAGAGTTTCTTGGGTGTAAGATACTTAGGGTTGTATGGTCTGATTTCTACCATTAAAGAAATTGTTTTTAGTTAAAATACTTGAGATGGGATTCTCAAAGAGTGGATATAGGCATGTTGTCAAATCACTATAAAAATCCTTAGTGTCTCTTTAATTTCTTACTTTACTTAGCTTTGATTGTTAGCTTGTCAAATTCATTTACTCCCTCTATGACAAACACATTTTGTGTAAGAATGATCAAGTTCAAAGCATACTCTCCACACAATGAAAAGACATATTGAAACTATTATTCATACAACATCACAGAAATCGTCTTTCAAACTGTCTTTGGGGAACAATTAGCTTGATAAACTTTTTGAAGCTATTTTAGTACTGCAATGATTAGCTTCACTATTTGAGTCCATGTATCCTCCAAAACAATGACATGTTGTATATTGAATCCAGCAAAGCACTTATCAGATTCTCAAGCTAATATCACTTTGCTTAAGCTGAGAAAAATAGCTTGATACTCAGTTAGCTAGCTAATAGCACGTCAAATTTTAATTTTTAAGTCCACTTTAAATAGGTCAATTTTTATAAAGTCCAATTCACCACTCCCCCCTTTCTTGGACATTGTTTGAGACCTATAGTCTCCACCGTTGGCCTCAATATCTTCAAATGTTATAAATCTGCATTTTTATCTAGGAATCTATGGGATGTCTTTATGCAATTCCTCCACATAGGTACTTCCATCAACTATTTTCTGAATCTCTTTATCTATGACTTTATACAATGGCTTTGGAATTTGTGTTGTAAAATACTTCATGAAATAAACTTTCCCTCCTCGAGATATAAATTCACTCCTAATTATACAATGCCTCGTATTATCATGTTCAAAACATGTCATTTACAACTTTTTTATAAGCAATAGGAAATTTTCTCATAAAATTCCAACACTTCACAATAACTGATATTTTCTAGTTCATCTAATTTCTAAAATATAATTCTTTGCACATAATATATAGTTATGAATCCAAAGTTATTGACAGAACATAACAAAAGATCTGCATTTAACAACAAAATATGTTCATGTATGACAAAATGAATAGCCACTACAAAATCCTTCTACAATTCAAATGTCATCTAACCTTTTTGTCCAATACTAAGAAATCAATACTCACCATTTCTTCTGGTGGCCGAGCATTATAGGTATTCTCTTGTCCTATTTACCCTTGCATAATTGATTCAATATCACATATTGAAAACTTCCTTTGCCCATGATGCTCTGCTTCCTCTGCAATGTATATTTGATTCAACATCACTTACTAAAACCTTCCTTTGCCCATGATGCTTTACTTCCTTTTAAAAAGAAAAAAAAATTGCTCAGGCTTTGTGGTGGTTAGAAGTCATAGAAATTGGATATGCTTTATGAAATGTCTTCCCGATTGCCTTTTGAAATATCCAGCTGCAGTTTTAATTGACCCCTTTTCATGCCTGCATATAGAATCTTGGCTTGTTGGCAATATATTTTCCTTATGGCAATATATATATATATATATATATATATATATATATATATATATATATATATATATATATATATATACTCTATTGTATTTAGGCCTCGTTTGATTGTTCAAAAAAGTGGATAAGAAAGTAATTACATTCTTAAGTTTAAATTACTATGTTTGGTTCCTTATTTACATTTTCTGCAAGGAATAAGATTCCTCAAATTTGAGAAAATAAATGAATAATACTAGAAAAATGAATCCCTCTATGGAGGTGGTTCGTAATTTCTTTCCGAAGGAATCTAACAAGAAGAAAGAAAAAAAATTAAAATTTTGCAGATAATTTCTTCACATTGTGTCTTTTCTTCTCTCTATTTTTATTTTTATCTTCATTCTCAATCATCATTTTCTCTTATCACATCTCTCAGTGTAATTATTTTCTAATTAGAATTGTATATCTCAACATTTTGTATTTTAAAAAAAAAACTAGAACTTTAATAAATTAAATAAACACTTGTAGTTTAAATGTTGTGTTATGATTATAGAACTCACAAATATCATTATCTAAAGCAAAATTATTAAAATTTTTACAAATAATTAATTTTTTAAAAATTCAAGTGTTACTTTTTTGTCCATATTGAAATTTTAAAATTTCATGAAGATAATTAGGAGGAATAACAAGTTAAAAGAATATAATATATATTTATATTTGCAAAAAAATGAATTCATGCTTCACTATAAAAATAAAAATATACAACTCCAAATAAAATAAAATATTAAAATATTAAAAACTATACTTTAAATAGCATAATACTAATATAGTTAGGAAGTTCATTATTCCTTTAAATTAATAATCTATTTATTTTACACATTTAATAAATTAGATGTAGCAATTTTTCCTTACTAATATATGAACTATCCAAACATAGTAATGTAATTCCGAAGATTCACTTTATTGGAATTTAAATTTCTACGTATTACTTTCTATTCTTATAAATCAAACGATGCCACAGGAATAAGTTTTGTGATTAGTCAATGACAGCTCAATTATCAAAGCCTTTCTTAATGACTGTCGTCCACTTATCTATTTTTTATTTGACATTAGATAAAAAACTTCCACATATCAACACTTCAAGTCTCCGTCTCAACTTTAATATATATTGACTGGGATATATAGATTTCAATATCTTTCTTTCCACATCTCGTCACTATAACTTAAAAAACATAATAACCCAAGTTCAATAATGAATGGCCTCATATTCTTGTTATTTAAGCTTTCCCTACTAGACCCATTTCTTATCCACATGTTTTGGGTAGGAATGAAAACTATTTGGAGAAAACCATATACCCATATTCAACTTAACTCGTTTTTTGGTTAAATTTTTTAAATTTTCAGTTCAAATCAATTTTCTTCTTCCAAATAAAATTTTAGTTTGATTTTCAGTTTGAATTTTTTCAATCCAAACCAAACCCAAAAGCTGAATTTTTCCAAAGTGATCACCAACTATAAGCGAAGATTAACAATACCAAATAAGATAGGCCTAGCTAGAGGGCTTTCGATTTTCTTATACACTCTCTACTCTTAAGAATTTTCAGCAGTTCAGGTATGCACAATCGCATGGGTAGTTTACAAGGGCATAAGAGGTACTTCATTGTAACTTTTTCAAACACTGATCTTTTTAATATTGCAAATCGTTCGCATGATTTAGCAGAAGCCAAGGACCAATTGAGCTGGAGAATGCTAATTCACGTAAAATTTTCTTTGCAATAGATCAGTCTCATAGTTATCCTAGCGCGTGATATAACTGAAAATCCCAGCATCCCATCACTCCTTGAGCAACCACTGCCAATTCATTAGCAAGTTGCAAATAAAGAAAGCAGGAAATGTGAATCTACAGAGTATACACATACTTTAAGTCAAATTAAAGCTAGTGCTTGTTATCACTTTTACTCCATTTGTACTTCTTCCTTCACTACATCTTCCAATGATGGGATCACAGGTTATCGTTTAAACAATGGATTAACATTGGAACTGAATTAATAAAATTTGTAAGATTAAGGTGCCATCATTTCAATTGAAAGTTCGGGGGTGGGGAAGTGATTTTTAAAAGAAGCTCAATGGGTTTGGTGAAATTTACCCAATTTTAAACTCAAAAACGCAGACAGAAGAAGAGAACCGCAGACCACAAGCATTTCCTCTCCCTTTTCTTTGTCTTTACCTTCCTGTTTCCCTATATCACGTTTATAGCGAATAAAACATGACAGATTCTGATCTGGATGGTATTATTCCCAATCTCCAAAACGATTTCCTCTTTTGTTAAGGTTTTAGATTCATTTTTAGGTTCCACAAAGACAGATAATAAGCAGATCAAATATGCTGCAGCAGAAGTACAGAAGCAAGCAATCTTGGCTGTATTAGCTTAAAGAATGTAGAAGTGATGCTAATTCTGCTAGCAATCGACAGAATATAACTTTGTCGAATATCGAGAATGATACAAAGTATACAAACATTACAGAGGAAGCACTTTTACCGAGATAAGTTATTTTTTGTTTGAATTGTATTTTTGATCCCCTTGAACCTGATAAAATCTGCTCTTCATATTGATAAGCAGAGAGGGAAGCAGATCGCCTTTGGGACCCTGACTTTTGTTGGTCCTTCATTTTAGTTACAAACAGGCACTTTTTTAACTTGGCTTAGATTCAAAACAAGTTTCAACTCTGCAAAAGATTTGGAATATGTTACTTTTGAATGCCTATTGATGAAACATATAATATGTTTTAGGATATCAAAGAAAAATACCTGTAGAATTCAAAAGCGACGAGGCAGGCGCTGCAACTCCACTGCCACCTGAAACACGGCATCTGCAAGGCTTGGTTCTCCAGAACTTTTTAGTTCAGAGATAATTGCTTCTATTTTTGTTATCTCCGGGATACATATAGACAGTATCATTGTGTGTGACAAGTATTGCCGGCAAGAATAACCAAGAGCATGAAGGGTCCGCTGTATCTGTAACTCTGACATGCCTTGTCTCCAAGCTTCAAGAATAGCAGTTACTTTCGGAAGATTAGTTAGTAAACCAGTAGTAGCTTCCCGTGCGGCTGCCCTGAATAACAAGATTAAAGATTCCGAAGCTAAATCTGCAATGTTAATCTCACTAGACTTGGATAATTCCAGCAACACTCCAACATTATCACCAAAATCTGATATATCTCTTATGCATTCCTGATCAATGACAACAGTTCCCTCAGAAGAATTATCATATAGAAGATTTGGCTCTCTTGCATTAATGAAGCCTTTCTTATTCCCAACTGAACGCAAAAGGAATGCCTTAACCAGATTTAGAGTGGGCTCAATGAAATCTTCCATCTCCTTGGCACAGACGAACTCCAAAAGGTTCCCAATCTTTCTCACTACTTTTAGTTGTGATAATGTTTTAGTATCTAGCTCTGGAGCAGATGCTAGAGCTAAACAAAGCATCACATTGTTTACATTTGCAGTAGAGAAATCACCAAGGAGAAACTCAAAGCACTGTGAGACAGTCTTCAGGTCGAGTATGTCTGAAATTTTTATGTAGTTAAACTCAAGGAGCATCACAAGAAGCTTCTGTGCATATATTGGAATGGGATCTTCATCTTGAATCAAAGAAGGATAGAGAGGAAGGAAATGAGCATTTGCAATAAACTTCAACTCCTCTAATTGTTTTCTTTCTGATCCATCATTCAGGAAGATAACCATTGAATCAAACAATATCTTCAGGCACAAAAATCTTGCATCACCATCTTTATTGCCTTTGTAAATAACAGTTAGACTGGGAAGAATCTGACGTACAAAAGTGTTGCAGCTGTTATGGACAAGAGAAGGCTCTTCTGTAACGCACTCAAGAACTTTCAGAAGAGTTATCTGAAACTCATCTCTTCCCTGAAATTCAAGAAAATAGTTTTACAACAAAGTTTGATCTCATCAAGAAACTTCTATTGAGTCAACCATTCTTTGCCATCTAAAACCAGAAGCATGGAGTGAAAAGAATTTGCCGCCTCTTTCTATATATACATACATACAAATGCAGATAGACTAGGAAGATAAACACAATGCTAAGTCATTTACTGCTGAATAAATTTATCAATTCAGAATACACATTAAGGCTATGAATAGCAGCTCCAAATGAAGGCTATTCGTTGAACATCAATGCATCTATAATATTCCAGACAGTATTTAACATAACAAGAAGCTTTCCTCGCATTTTCCTTGCATCGGTCATTGTCTTCTTGTAGGACCTTTCTTTTGAAAGGGGGAGGTCTGCGGATAATAAGAAACTTTTGTTTCATATTGTGGTGCATTTTCGTTTGCACTTCAGATTTTCTACAACTGAATGATACACTTTTTTGAAAGGAAGAAGCTGTTTCCAACAGCACCATTTAAGGTGTAATCCAGATAAAAGAAATTGTTTTCAGCATCTCTAAAGTCCAACATGGGAGCAAATTGAGACATGTAAAAAAAAACACTGAGCCCTAGATGGAATTTGGTGCATTTTCATTTGCACTTCAGATTTTCTACAACTGAAATGATACACTTTTTGAAAGGAAGATGCTGCTTCCAACAGCACCATTTAAGGTGTAATCCAGATAAAAGAAATTGTTTTCAGCATCTCTAAAGTCCAACATGGGAGCAAATTGAGACAGCTAAAAAAATCACTGAGCCCTAGATGGAAACAAGACTCAGGAAGAGGTACTGACAGAAGTTCCACTATAAGCCATCGCACTTTAGTGAATCTGCCAACAGATTTGAAGAGATTTTAAAAATAAGTATTGTAACTTATGTTTTGCAGTCTAACATCTGACAGTGCATAATATATAAAAATGTTTTGTAAATGAAATTCCTCTTTTGTCATGTTATCATCAATGCAGAAATATGAAGGAACCAGTTTATTGCATTCTGGTGGTAGTAGATGGTAGTCTATAAGGAGCAGACCTCACATATGGAATGCAGAGACCTCATATATGGAATGCAACAAAGTTATTTGCACTAAGAAACATCTACCTGGAATGGTGACTCAACCAGTTTAAGGAGATTTGCAAATTGTTGTAGCACATGGTCAGCGACCACCTTAAACTTAAATAAAGAGCTTCCAAGGAGATGCAGAACAACAGGAAACATATAGATATTGCACTTTGGAGAACTTCGACCAGGGAGACCAGCAAACTGTCCACGTCTTTTACCACTCATCAACTGCTGAATATCGCTGATAATCGTATCCAGTAAATTTGGTACAACTGCTGCTACAACATGAGCAAATGCATCTAAACAGTGCTGCAAATAGCTCTCCTTCTCCTTCACAAGCCTATCAATATTTGATAGCAGCCTAGCATTGCAGAAGAACATTGGAAGCCATCTCCTACCATTTTTACAAAGTAGGGCAATAAGAATAAGAGCCTTCCCTCTCAAGATTTCACTTCCTTGTTCTATGAGAGAGATAAGGTTTGGAACAAGATACTTATCCTCTGCCAAAGGAAGGAGGTACTTTCCAATGTTGGTAAATGTTTGGCTCTCAAGCATTGCCATGTTTAGAAGGTTTAAGCAAATTTGCTGTTCACGAGGACTGCCCTTTACCAGGCTTGATGCGATGCCCTTGAAAGAGATTCTCTCCACAACCCGCAAAATGCTAGGAGGATTAAAACGAACAAGGCGTACCAAACAAGATCCTGCAGTGAGTCTCATGCTCTCCTGTTTCCCTGAAGCCCTAAAAATATAGCAAAGATTAGTAATCACATCCTGGCCAGTAAAACGGGCTGCCCAATACCCTCCTTGACTGGAAATGTTTTCAATGGTCCGCAGAGCATAAAGTTGAGTTATATCGTCTTCTCCATTTCGTAAAACAGAGCACACTAAGGATATCAAAGGATTTGAAACCTGTAGAAAAGAAACTCTGACTTTTTACATTTCATTTGGGGAAGAGCTAGTAATGCTGAAAAACGAATTAAAATTGTCAATACAATTAATAAAAGGAAATAATTGAGCTATAGGTCCTTCAATGCACCCATCAAACAGAAACTAAGAACAAGTAGACAAGCTCAAAAGATCAAGACTATGAAAATTGACCTGCCAGCTGGATGAGGGCCGGTTATCCTTAGATGGAGATTCTGGAGGGTTACTCATCCTAGACTGCTCATTTTGAGTTGATATGTAGAATAATAGCTCACCCAATGCAGCCATTGAAAATCGCCTCACCTTTTCCTGCTTGTCTCTGAGGCCATCTGTTAGTGAACCTAAAATTTCAGAATTTGCCAGCTCTTCTCCAATAAAGGTAGAATGGCGGATCAGCAGGCCAATTAGTGAAGCAAGTTGAGCACGCAAAGCTGAAGTCTTAGACTGTCGGAACACCTTGACAAGAACCAACATTATTGGTCCATTAGTCAAGATGTTCGCAGCATCAGGACTACTGCTTAATGTCTCTAGGTACTTAATCACATTTTGCTTCTCGCTGATAGGAGTATTACCATTGATTATGCCTGCCATCCTGCTGTTAATAGTTTCGAGCTTCTCCCTAGACATTTTAACAAAATCAGTTGCCGAAAGAGCATCAAATGGAAGAGAAGGAATAGCATCTGATCCTTTATCAGATTTTCTGCCAGGCATCACAGGTCTGACCGAGAGATCAGAAGGATGCCAAAGCACCTGGGAGGCATCTGTAGATGATTTGAAGGAATCAGAGTCAAGTGAACCGGAACCATCTTTTGCCGCTGCTGACTTTAATTGAGGACTAAAACTGGGAGTCGTGGAGATTACTTCAACATGTTTTGAAGAAGGTTCCTGGTCACCTGCTCTGGAGTCATCCGAGACGGGAGCACTGACTGCAGGCAATGCATCTGATTCCTCCCTTTTCTCATCATGCTGATTTGGAGTTGACAAATTTGTTTCTGAAGCACAATTCAGATTGTCAGAACCATCAGCTTCATCATGTGTCTCATCCTCAGGGTTTTCGTTAAAATCAAGTTCCATGTCAGTGTCTTGAATTTCAACTTCAGCATCATTCTCAGAATTGTTAGGCAATGGCCGGCGGTAGTTTTCTTTATCATTTTCCCTCTGTAAGTTTGTCTTTGCAATTCTTGAGAGTCTCAGAAGATTGACACCCCTTGTATTCAAGTTATCCTTTTGTTCAACTCTACTTGAAGCCTTTGCTTGAGCTTTCCTGCCACTAGCTGCACCCTTAATTGGTGTTTCGTGACCTTTGAATTCCATAATAGAATTCTCATCCTGTTTGATTAAACCTTTTGAATCCTTTTCTCGAGTTTTGTTTGGAGTCTTTGTTTGGAGAGGCTTCTCCCCACTGCGTTCAGATAGATAAAGCTTAGACGTAAGTTCAATCATTTGCATAAAAGCAGGTTGAGGAGGTAAAGGCAATGGATCAAACTTTGAACTCCAAAAGGCATGATTACACAGTTCTGGCCATTGTATTCTTTCAGCTGGATCCTTTATCAAAAGTGAATTAATCAGATTCACAAAGGGACGACTTGGTGAACCAGGAAGAGTTGGAGTAGGATCTGAAAGGATAGATCGGATCAACTGTGTAAGTTCTTTTCCAATGAATGGAGGCCTCCCAGTATAACACTCAAATAGCACACAACCAAGAGCCCAAATATCTGAAGCATATGAATGGACCCCTCCATCCTGAAATAACTCTGGGGCCATGTAGTAGGGAGTCCCACGTTTTGCTTGAGGCAACTGAAAATGCATAAAATGGAGATGAAATGTATAAAAAATATGGCCTAGATGGATAGGGCAAAGGCAAAAACCCACGATCACGGAAATAAGACTGCATGAATTTAAGGAAGTTGCACCTATAATCACTATCATCTGCATAAACTTAAAAACGGGAAAAAAACGCGGAAATAATCTCCACATCTCTGAAACCCACCTGTACAAAAGGTGTTTTTGATATATCATTCAGTTTTCTTGCTAATCCAAAATCACATAGCTGCATCGAGAGGAAGAATGTGAAGTTTTCATTGCAACACTCAGAAAATTGATAATAGTTAGACAAAAGCACACCATGATCATACCTTTGTACGTCCATTTTCATCCAGTAAAATGTTTGATGGTTTTAAGTCACAGTAAATGATGCCCTTTGAATGCAGAAACCTGGCAGGAACCAATTATTTAAAGCGCAATACTAGAGAAACACAGATTATGTCAAGAAGTACAGCGTTATTTTTGCTTTTATTTTTGTAGCAATGAAAAAGCAGAGAAAAATACAAGCATTTCTTACTGTAAAGCTCTAACTAGGTCATATGCGAGATCGCGGATTGAATCTTCTGGGAGCTTACCATCCTGTAGTGGAAATTATCTACTTAGTACTTAACTCATCAAATATACTACCGTCCAAAATAACAATGGATTCTCTGTAAGTGCAGGCACAAGCCTCTTAGATTTTAGATTAGCATTTCAATTATGTCAAAACTCTAAGCCAAAAGATTTCTACTCTGTGGTGTGTACAATACAACAAGAATCATTTATAATCACCTTAATTAAGCAATCCTGCATCACAGTCAAATGTATGCCAAAGTACCAATAACTGGAAATGATTAACATTTATCATGTATTTCTCATTTTTCTATAATACATTTATCATGCATGCATTATCCTTTATCTATAAAACATTTATCACGCATGCATTCTCTTTTATCTGCAAGCTAATTAGAATTCTAAATAGGTTTGAAGTTTTTTCCTTTTTCCCTCTTAGGGTAATTAACCTAAACAGTCCCCACACTCTTTTTGCAGTATTGTTTTCTTTCTCAAACTTTTTTTTTTTATTTTCTGTCATCCTAAAACTATTTTTTTATTAGCATCTTCATCCCCAAATTCTTTTTCTGTCTGTTTCTGTTTCATCTTCAAACTATTTTCTTAGCACCAATATATTCTTAGAATTATTGTGGGGTAAAAATGTCTACATAATCATTTCTGTCCTAGACATAATGCATTCCCTCAAAAGGCAAAATGGGTCACGTAAATTCTGTTACTAGAAACAAAAAAATTCACAAATTCTGTTGTGGTTTTATTACATGTTAAAACCAAATTTGACATAAATTTCTTCCCAATGCTTTTTCGATGAGACCTTTTAGTTTTTTCAAGAACCTTTTTGCCAATCACTTCATTGACTCAGCTTTAAGAATGCCAATAAGAACCAGGCCCAAAATACATATTTCTGGTTCCAAGTAATGCATGAAATCAGCTAAATATAGTCAAGAATTAGGAATGGCTTTGGTTCAGAATCAGCTTTTTATTTTTATTTTTTTTTGTTTTTTTTTTCTTTTTTCCTTTTGTTGAGGGTGGGGCCAATAACTCCAGTATCAATTCGGCTTAGCACCAAGATTGGCAGTTCTGCGGGTTTCCACTGAAACAAATAAAAACCAGTGTATTAAAAGAGCCCAAATTTTGTTTCCACTGATCCCACATTTTTAAGCCTCTCGTCAATATATAATTTGGCCTACATGAAGCTCATATGCATTAGAAAAACATAGCTTATAATGAGAATAATTCTCATTCCTATTCCCTTATAGGATTAGGAACCTAGATTTACTTTGGCAGAAAAGCAGAGCTGATTATTTTAAGTTTCCAATTAACAAAACTAGTATTGAGGTTGAGTGAATCTTCAATTAATTAAAGTAAATACTTTTCTACCTATCACAGTTTTCTACTAGAAGTCCCTTAGTAAAGGCTATATTCATTCTGCATTATTTTGGATACAGACTTATACTAAAATGCTTGAAACTTCAAGGCTTGTTAAGCATATACAAACCGTAAGCAGAAAACATCAATATCTCTAAAAATACATGTGTTAACAAAACAGATAGAAAATTAATAACCAATACGATCATATGTCTATGCCAGAATGTTTCTGTAATTATATTTGACTCCTGGTCCATTTGTTACAATCAAGAAATACCAAATCCTAATTCCATCCATTGTTTCAGAAAAAGATATCTAGTTGGCTCCAAAACCTTTATACAAAAAGGCAACCCATTGCCATCCCGTAGATCTGATTACATTCTGCAACTACGATTGTAAATCCCAGAATGTTTGCTTCTGGATCTGTCTTCCTTTCTTTTTGAGCTTGTCTGTGTTTAAAGTTACAGACTATATGATTTCTACATTTGTACTAAAAAAAATTGAACTTATTGCAAATCTCTTAAAGTTTTTGTCATTGTCTGTAATAACCTACACAACTTCGACAAATTTAATATAGTAAAGACCAGGATAATAGTCATGGAAGAAATTGAAGATTTTCTTTAAGAATTAAAAATAATTTCATGAGGCAAAACTTCTGAAATTATCTCAACTTATCATTTGCCTGTCCTTCAAGATTGATTTAAAATATAAAGTAACGACTCATAAGCAGCATCCTTACTTGAAGAATTAGAGATGTATCATCTATTACCACCATGTTCTATATTTTTCTTCTCAAAGACAATTAAAGCAAGATAAGATACCTGCTGCAATAAGGTCATAAGATCTCCTCCAACACAATATTCCAAAACCAACCATAAATGAGCTGATGTTTCATACCTGAGTTACTCATATAGAGTAAGAAAAAATGAGGAAAACAAATTCAATTGAAGACCTAAAATGACACAAATACTAAAAAGAGAATGCTTAACAAAAAAACTTGTCATCAGCAGCAAATGCTAAAAGAATTTAAATCTCCAAAAAGCATAATGTCTTACCAGGAATAGAACTTCAAAACATTTGGATTATCTAAGGAATGAAGTATTCTAACCTGCAGTTAAGAAAAGAACTATAAAAATTCACTCTTAAAGCAAAAGTTCTGCTGCAAACTTACAGTTCGGAAAAAGTAGTTTGTGTTTAGTAATTGTAATATATTCATCATCACACTCTCAAATTTTCAATGATGTTTCCTTTCCACATTAAGTAAATTCCAAGTAACAAGATTAAAAAAGTAACTATTGTCTTGGGCATTCTCAACATTTTTTATGGTGAACTAGGAAATATGCCCCAACCCCTCTTTCATTTCTTCATTTTGGGGACAACATTGAAGATATTCTTTTGGACAATGATTTGGAAACTTTCTCAGATACTTAACTTCCTAGAATATAAGGAAACAAGAATCAACCAATAAACCTAGGGCTATGACATAGCAGGGGATGAAAAAAGCATTCCATGTGATTTATGATTATAATGTACACAAGTGTAGGTTGAGCATCCATCAAATGAAAATTTTAGACATCACCAGAGTTGCAGAGTTCCAGGCTTACTCAATATGGGTCACAGTTTATCGGTGATCCAAGAGTAAGATGTTTATTTTCCCCTTTCTGTCAAGTTATGTAAGATAGTATAGCACCACAAGTAAAGAGCTGGAATTATGTCTACAAAACCCCAAATTTAACAAAATAGAAATACCAACTGTGGTAGTGCCACATAAGTCAAAATAAAGAAAGCAAAAACAGTAAGGCAAGAAGAAAGAGTTCTGGGGAAATTTTGAATTATATGAAAGTTTTGGTGGGGTCTAGATTTGCTTACTTCTTGAAGAACCTTGCTCTTCTGAGATTTATCCACACTCTTGATTGCAAAATACTCGATTGTTTTCTTCTTTCGCCCTTTATATACAGTCTGCACTCATCAAGCAAAAATGAATAGAGCTCCAGAAAGTGCATACAATCTCTAGCCCTTTTAGAAACAAAATGCAGGAAAAAAAAATCCCAAATCTGAATTCCCAAGAATTTGTGTAATATTATTAGAGCTAAATACTCTATTTTCTTTCTCTAAACAAGTTCCAAAAATCCTACAGTTCGGTAACTTCTAGCACACCTTTTCGGTTCCCCCAACAATTTGGCAATTTTTTGGCAAATTAAAAACCCAATCAAATTTGAATCTAGAACTTGTTAGAAACATAAAGAAAGAAGAAAAGAACGGAACCCAAGAGAAATGAAGATCAGTTTGTCTTTAACTAAATAAATTAAAACCAAAGTAGAATTCCATGTATACAAGAAAAAATTTCGGACTCTTGACTTTGTTACTTACAGAGTATTTGCCTCTCCCGATGGCTTCATAGATGTGATATTGATTCATCTTTTACCAGATATATAAGCAAATGCTAGGGATTTGTGCTGCTTTCTCTTCTAAATCTCCGAATTAGCTCAGTAGCCAAAGTTAATTCCTTCCCCGCTTCTCTGTAGGACAATTTGGATTGGATTTTCTCTGTGTGTGTGTGTGTGAGAGAGAGAGAGAGAGAGAGAGAGCGGGAAAAGGGCGTGAAATTTTTCAAAATTGAATGCGAAATATTGAAATGAGAAAGAAAAGGCTCCTTTTGATTTGAATCATATTCTATTGACCGAGTGTCGGGGCATTGCTAACCCGATCCGAAGTAGGTCACTAGGTACAATTTTATAGCCGTAATGTACAATTCATCTTGGCTGATGAATGCATTTGTTTTTTTTTTCTTCAAGTACTACATATCCTCAATAATTAATAACACTAATCTAGATTTGACTCTGTTTGCCTGGTTGCATTTTTTTTTTATGGATACTGGAGTGTGCATATGTAGTTGAAAATATTTTTGTTTTGAGAATGAAAAAAGTGTGAAAAGAAATGGGAAGCAAAGTAAAAAAATATTAAAGTATATTTAAAATCAATCTTAGCGCAGCCTAGAATTTAAATTGGGAAAGAAAAAGTAAAATATAAAAAAATTTAAAAAATTAGTTATAAAGCTTTTTCTAGAGTTTTTCTTCGAAAGTTTCCCCAAACTCTCCTCTAAACCTTGAAAACTATTTCATTTAGCATGGGACTCAAAATTGACTATGTATTTTGAAACAAAATAAGAGAACCAAATTTCTACAATCTTGGAAATGAAAAATTCCAGTATAATTAGTCCCTACGTATGCCCAAATGATTCATATAACTGTATTATAAATAGATTGAATAAAATCCCTTTTTAGGAATATTTAAAGAGAGCAAAATATAAGCCTAAAATCTTGTGATATGCATGTATATATTTATTATTTTTTAAAAAATAAATGTGCAATAAAAAAGGTTTTTAAAAAAAGTTAACAGGCTAGAACTCATGAAATATGCTTTGCAACCCTTTCTATTTCTCCATTTTTAATTAATACAACTCGGCTTGACTTGCATAAAAGATTCAAAATCTTTCATTTTTCTTAAATATTCTTTTGTCTTAGATACATTAGGGATGCAAGTCGTATAAATTGAACTAAAAACCTATAAGTCGTAAAAGATATTTCTCATAAACTTGGGTTATCATCTTGAAAATTTGCCCTCTTGGAATGTAACTGGCCAGACTGTTGGGTTTTTCAAAATTTGTACTTTGAGGCTAATAGATTGAGGCTAGTGTATAGACTGAATTCAAAAGATAATTGTGAAGTAAGTAAATAACAATTATATATTAAACATTATAACACTTATTAAAAATAACTAGCACATATAATACCTAACGCTTGCTGCTACTTTGAATCACCATTAGCATTACTGCACCCCCAATCAGACTCAATACTCCTTTATTTCATCTTGGGACTCTTCATCGGTGGTTCCATTCCCGAAACCACTTTCATCTCTATCAACACTCCAATCACGTAAAGATTGTATTTGATCATCTTATATACCAAGTTGAAGTCTTGTACTTTATTCCTCTTGGCAAACACATTCTACATCAAGTACATCATAAGATTCTTGAGCCTTTATTAGAAATAAAACTCATCAATTATTCTTATTGCAAACTATATTGGGATTTGGTATGTAATCTTCCTAAACAACTTGATGAGCAAGAATGAAGGGTTCTTATTTTTGTCATCTCTTGGTATGATTTATATCTACGAGTTAATATTTCCAGTGAATCTTCATACTCTCACTAGACCATGGATCAAACAAAGTACACATAAACAAGATAGTACTCTTTTCTAACATCTCGATATATTGTAATAACAATATTTCTTTAATAAGTTCGTAATATTTACCCTCGTTTGATTGACCACATAAGTTGTGCTTCTAATGAATGCGCCACTATTCATCATTTTTTTTTCCATGCTCGTGACTCATAGTGTAGAAACAAAATCCATTTACATAGTAAATAGAATATGTTTCGATCACCATTAGTTGTCCACAAGAAAGGTCCTTCAAGGCCTGATTATTGACATCACTATTACGATCTCAAACATGAGTAGAAAGTGGACAAGCATGTTACTATGGTAGTTACCCTCATTAGTGTAGTTCAAGATGGAGAAAGTGTCACTCACATATTGATAAAACCATGAGACAAAATTTTGCTCAATGTATTTATCAATACCACTTTCCCTAATATGTGAAAATTGGCAGTAATTGATAAATATCTACACTAGAGGAAAATCAAAGATAAAATGTCAAAAAAGATGTAAATTAAAAAACAAAGAAGAACTCAAATAGAATAAATTTCATCATACCTAACATATGGTTCAATTGAACAATCAGTCAACACATATAGATAGGTAGCATTTCGTTCTTCATTAGTTAGCCACCTGCACAATATTTTACCAATTTCTTATCCTGATAATTTGAAAATATAAAGATTCAGATCAAAACTCAATGGGTCTCCACCATTATCATAGCAACTCAAACAGATTTAGATCAAAACTCAATGGATCTCAGCCATTAACATGGCAACTCAAACTTCTACTACTTATTAGAAATTGTGGCTTAGAAAATAGAAAGTGGTGAAATTCTACCAAATACACATTTAATTTCTTAAGCTTTATATTAAGAAAAAAGGGTTGAATTGTTGATATTAATATCATTGATGTAACTAAATTTATTTTTCGTATATACTAATTATATGTAATATATTATTTATACATATGAGATTTAGTTTGTCAAATTAAATTATGTTACTTTATGTATTGCATGCTCTAAATAATATGTTTATATATATATATATATATATATAATAACGATCAAAATTATAATAATATAAATACATAACTATATGTGCTAGTGATATTGAATTACTATTAATTATATACCGTTATGTATAAAGCACATGCTATATGGACACACAAACACATGAATATAGAATAGAATCACATGCTTATTAGCACATAAAAGAATTTAAAAGAAAAACAATCTAATAAATTCTAAAGCCGTTTGATAGAGGATTAACTCTTAACTAGACCAACATTAAAATTTTCAAATAAAATTTTCAAGACCTGGCAACTACTTTCCAGTAGAGATACAAGACATTTTAAAATGAAAAAGTATATACTGACTAATAACATCTCAAATAATAACTCCTCTTAGACCAACACTAAAAGTTTCAAATTAATATTTATTTTAATTATAATTTATAGAAATGTAATTAGACACTTATTATCCACTAACTATGAATTCTATAGGCAATCCATGTCAATCAAGCTAAGTTTTTTCATGGAGTTTTTTATTTTATTTCTAAAATTGAAAATAATTCTACAGGAAATATGTAGGAAACATGAAACTACTTTGCTATGATTTTGCCAAGGACGTCTTTTTCTTTTTTAAAATGAAAAAAAAAACATTTCCAGTAAATCCACAGCAAAGTAGTTTGGCTTTCCTATAGAATTTCGATTTTTCCATTTTGAAATAAGAAAAAATTTTAGTAGGAATTCTGTAACTAATTTTCTACAAATTTCCTACGGAATATATTTTCTTTGACACTAAATTTGAAAAAAAAATCGTAGAAAACCTGTAGCTAATTTGTTAAATATTTTGTACAGTTTCTTTATTTTTCTTTTTTGATTGAAAAATATATCCGTAGGAAATTCATAGCCAAATTTCGATGGATTTCCTATAGATTATTTTCTTACTTTTTTGTTAACTTTAAAAGTTTTTAAAAAAATTTAGTAATTTTTTTACGATTTACCTACGAAAGGTTGATTTTCATTTTCAAAAAAATTTAAATAATTCCATAGGAAAATGGGGGTTAATTGGACATGAATTTCCTATGCAATCTTTGCTTGACAAGTCCATTTAGATTTTTCTACGGATTAGCCACAGTTTCTCTTCCACATATATAAAGTGTAGCTAATCCGTAGATAGATTTCTATGGATACTTCCGTAGCTAATATCCTTGGCTTAGCGACCAGTTTCCAGTAGTGGGAAGCTACAAGAGGACTTGAATGGTCACATAGAAAAAAAGTTCATGAAGACTCTTGATTTGGAAGACATTGAAAGCTTCATTAGGGGCAAAGCACTTCAAGAAATACTCTAAAACTTCATGATTCAAGAGTACATTGAAGATGGGAAATGAAAGGGAGGCTTTGGAAGTTGAAATGGAGCATGAAAAGCACCCGTTCTATATGGCTTTGAGCTCTGTTTTTGCTTTTTTTTTTTATTTTGATGAATTCTATCATAGTTTATCAAACTATTGTGATGTTATTACACGTAATTAATGAGATTTGACCCCCGACATATAATTATATTTAATTAATCTTCTTTAATATTGAGAACCTATATGTACTCCTTTTCAAGGGGAACCCTAACTTAGATATTTTGATGAATGAAATTTTAGTTCTTATCTTGGCTTTCAATCTCATGTCTTATGTTTCTTTTAGTTAATTTCAGTCTTTTCTTGTGATCTATTTGGTAATCATGAATCAATCTACATTCAAGAGCTCCCATAAAATTACCCAAAATTTTTAATTTGTTATGAAATTAATATTATGGATGTCTATTATTCGATATCAAAGACATAATCCAATAGAGTTATAGAAATACTCTAACTACTCATAAGATAGATGGTAGAGTTCTATCACATCTTTAATTAGTGATATGATTTGTCTTCTGATTACACTCTACCTCTTCTTATTGATATGTACCCCTGAACCCTATAAATAGGGCTTTAAACTAACGTATTGGATACACACTCATTGATTCATTCATTTACTATCAAAGAATCAATAAAAGCTCTTGTGCCATCTTTCTATTTTCTTTTTGGTTTCTCTCTATATTTTTTATTACAATTTTCTTATTCAATTCTCTATATTACTATTGCGATTTCATTATGATGATGACTACTACATGCTAACAAATTCATAACACGTTATCAACACAAGATTCTACCGCTACATCTTTGAAGTTTATATGAAAGCAAGAAAGCACGAATCTCTGCCACTGAAATTTAGAGTTTAATCAAGAAAAAAATGGTATTTTTTCTACCTTTGAATTCTCATGGAAAATCTTACAAGACTCAATTTTTTTACTCTTGATAGTTCTAGAAAGAACTATCTGTTGCTCAAATTTATCTAGATGCAGTGGGTTTAGCAAATACGATTATTGAAAATAATGCATCATCATCTCAAAATCACGCAAAAGCCACGATTTTCTCTGCCATCATCACCATGATGATCTAAAGGCAGAATATCTTACCGTGAGAGATCCACTTGTTTTGTGAACGGATCAAAAAGAAAGATTTGGCCACCAGAAGATAGTCATTCTACCAAAAGCACAGTATGATTGGATACACTCATAGTTTACTTTAAATCTGTAAGTGAATGTATTAGAACCCATGGTTATGGCCCTAGAAGAGGTCGTGGTCGTGGTCAAAGCCATGTATATAGACGCGACCATTGTAGAAATCATGCATATAATCATGGCGATCATAATAGATGCATCTGGATATAATGGGTCCGGAAGACACCATTTAAGAAATACAAAGCATCAAAACAACTTGATTACTAGTAAATTCTGAAGAAAACATACAATCACCAGAAGATAATTGTAATATAAATGCTAGTTATGATTTGTTATAAGTGTACTTAAAAGATTTTATGTCTATCAGTATGCAAAATTTTATCACATTTAAAAATTCTACTCATAATTTATTGCATATAATTTTTTTGATATTAAGATGCAATGTTGAGTAAATCTAAAGTTTACTAATAATTTATTAATTGGCATGACCGATTGGATCATTCCGGATCATTAAAATACGATGAATCCATATGTGCTACTTGTTTTATATAAATGTTACTAGTATTACTTGCGATTGAATGTGTTATTTTAGAATGAATAGAAGAAATTATTAGTTGATGCTTCAACAGAATAGCCATATATATTGTTGATTTTTGCAACCTATAGTTTGCAATTAATTGATAATGAGATCTTATTTTACATTCTCCCAATGACACAATTTATCTTAATAATACTAGTTGTATTGAGATAAATATTGAACATCCTGTAGAATGTTCATAACTATGATATATTAGCACTTATTTTGTATTTTGCCAACATATTGTGATCCTCCTCATAGTAGTTGGTTTGTGGTTAGAAACCAAATATTTTCCATCCTAAATTTAGAGACGCACTATGTATGTTGCTCCACCATAAGGTAATAAGATAGGTTTTTAAAGAGATTATCAAATATGTTGGGAGCGAATCTCAAGGGAGGATTCATATTTTGTTAATTTTATGTTGTCCCAACATAAAGAGGTGAAAACATGAGGCTAGATAAAGATATTAGTCTTGATCTTTTATTTTGATCCTCATAGAAGATACATTGAACCAGAAGTTCAAAGGATAATTTATATAGTTAGGTATATTACCTGACCAACATCTGGCAAAGAATACTCCTATTATATTTGATGTCCTTGAAAGATAATCTACCACTACAAATAAATTTGAGACACAAATGAACCTTGGTAGATAAGTAGTTCCAAGGATACTAACTCATCAGCGGAGCAAAGACTTAAGATTGTCATATATGTTAAATCGAGGAGATTTAAATTCCAGTAGAATTTTTCCAAGCATGATTGACATATTTCCAGAAGAAATTCAGGTAACTGAAAACTTTTACAATGATGAGATCTCAACATGATTGGAAAGTATTAGAATCGCACAAATATATGACGTCAATGATATTAATGCACATAATATATTGAATTTAAAATGAGGATTTTCAAATCGAAATTATAAAGCTCGCATGAGAAATATGAAAAGTTTAAACTATTCATAAGTACACTTGAAGTGTACAAATATTCCTAGCAGGAATTATACACTTGAAGGTAATTTAAAAGAGATAGTAATGAATATTTACTTACAAAATGCGAACTATAAATGTAACTTTTTGCAATGACTTATGGCATGTGATTCTTCGTAAAACCTAACACTGCAGGAATTATACACTTGAAGGTAATTTTAAAGAGATAGTAATGAATATTTACTTACAAAATGCGAACTATAAATGTAAATTTTTGCAATGACTTATGGCATGTGATTCTTCGTAAAACCTAGCACTGATTACGAAGAAATATATTTCTAGTGGTGGATATAATAGTGCATGATAATACTTAATATGCATTTTTCTTTGTTTTATTTTGATAATGGTACTTACATTTGAAGTCCCCGATGGACTCGATATGCTTGAAGCATATGAGTGGATTGTCTTGTAGAACATAATGAGATTATCTTAGTGAATTCTTATTGAAAGAACAATAGAGTAATGTCCATGTTTGAAGAAAACTATACATAACTATGCTTGTTATATGTGTTTCTTTATCAGAAGATATCATTATTGCACAATGTGTTTATTAGAATAGTGTTCTTCCCATTAGGGGGAGAAAATCATCGATCAAGAAAGGATATCATTTATGACATTCATTATCTTGATCTATGTATAAGTATTAATGAATTGGAAGTTTAAAATATTATTTATTTACATAAAATTGCAAATTGATTATTTGACTGACTTCAGTAGAGTTAGTTAATATGATATTCTAACTATAGATATTCCTATTTATATAGATGTCCCAGTAGGAAAAATATATGAATTCTATAGCCATATGATTTTTTATACACACTTGAAGCATTGTTGGTCTCTTGATTTTGAAAATAAAATTCTCAAAAAAGAAAATGTTTTGATGATCAAGATATTCTTCTTGAAGAATTTAGAAAAGCAAGTATTGTGATTAAAGTTTTAAAAAATTAATATTTTGTTTTAATTGAACATTCTGAAGATGTTTCATGTAGACATATCACATCAACAGTTATTGAGTTATTGTACGTGATAAAGATCCTTTATATCAAACAAAGGATATTAAAGAACTCTTTGGTCCTGAAGTACAATAATTATGCAATTTTGCATATGAAAACACTTATCTGCGTGGAAGAAGATATTTAATCTAGTTCTTCTCCACCCAATA
Source organism: Rauvolfia tetraphylla (assembly GCA_030512225.1). Lineage (NCBI taxonomy): Eukaryota > Viridiplantae > Streptophyta > Magnoliopsida > Gentianales > Apocynaceae > Rauvolfia > Rauvolfia tetraphylla. Next base: position 957,430 of record JAJQKT010000053.1, read on the forward strand.
AATTTTGAGATGGCATTAAACTTGCCCTTTAATATCTCATTGAAATAGTTTATCTCGAATATTGAGGAAATTCAACTCCTGTTGAGATGAATATGCAAGGTATAAGTTACTTATATTAACAACATAAATAATGTATTTATAGGCATGTATTGATTAACATCCACAACTTTGATTCATGTTGAAGAAATAGAAATTCATGATGTTGATTGATAATATGTGTGATCATGATTAATGTATTCGAGATAAATCTAAATCCTGTAAGAAGGAATTCCAACTGCATTATTGGATGATAATAAATTTTGATATATATCAAAGAAGATACGATAAAAGTATACTTTCATGATATTCTTTTTACTCATGAGCTCCAGAAGAGATATGATATTGATGTGCAACAATTTCAATCATGTGACAATGTAGCAGATTTATTCACTAAAGCATTACTGACCACATCATTTGAGAAATTGGTGAACAAAATTGGAATACGACAGTTAAGAAATCTTAAAGGATTATCTCATTAGGGGGAGTAAATATGACATAAAGAGTAGTGTACTACTCTTTTTCTTTCACTAGAGTTTTTTCCACTGGGTTTTTTATCTAGTAAGATTTTAACGCGACATTCTGTTATGCAATAGACATCCAAGGGGGAGTGTTATGAAATTAATATTATGGATGACTATTATTTGATATCAAAGAGATAATCCAATATCAGAGTTATAGAGATATTCCAACTATCTAGAAGATAAATGGTAGAGTTATATCACATCTTTAATTAGTGGTACGATTTGTCTTCTTATTGATATATACCCCTGAACCCTATAAATAGAGCTTTAGACTGATGTATTGGATACACACTCATTAATTTATTTTTTTACTCTCAAAGAATCAATAAAAGCACTTGTGTCCTCTTTTAGTTTCTTTCTAGTTTTTCTCTATATTCTTTTTATTATAATTTTCTTATTCAATTCTCTATATTACTATTGCGATTTTGTTGTGCCAACTGTTAGGTTGTGGAGCCTGATATTATTTGGTATACTGTAACTGTACATACTCCATGTAGCTATTTTATAGCGTGTATTCTCTGTAACTGTAAACACTCTGAATCATCAATATATAGCCCTACCGTCATGGAGTTTACCTACGGGTGTTACCACGTATTTCATTTCTCCTCAGATTTCTCTCTATTTTTTCTTCTTCATTAGTGATTGTGAGGTGTGTTCTTGATCCTAACAACTGGTATCAGAGCTAGGAGAGATTCAACATGATTTGTGTAGATGGAGAGTATGAAGATTAGAATCGAGAAGTTTGATGGATCCGATTTTGGTTTCTAGAAGATGCAGATTGAAGATTATATGTACCAGAAAGATCTTCACAAACCCTTGTCCGGGATGAAGCTGGATTCCATGACCGAGGAGCAGTGGAAGCTCAAGGATAGGCAGGCTCTAGTGTTGATCCAATTGACGCTGTCCAGAAACGTGTCGTTCAACATCATCAAGGAGAAGTCAACAACGGATCTGTTGAAGGCACTCGCGAATATGTACAAAAAATCATCGGCTATGAACAAGGTATATCTGATGCATAGATTGTTCAATTTACAGATGTATGAAAGTGGATATGTTGCGGATCATATAAAAGAATTCAATATGATTGTGAGTCAACTGAGTTCTATGGATATTAATTTCAAAAATGAAATTAAAGCATTGATTTTGATGTCATCTTTACCCGAGTCTTGGGATACTATTGTTGCTGCGATTAGCAGTTCCCGTGGATATGAGAAACTGAAGTTTGATGAAATCCGAGATGTTGTTCTCAGCAAAAGTATTCGCAAATGAGAAATTGGGAATTCATTGGGTAGTGCTCTCACCATTGACCCAAGGGGGAGAAGAAGATCGAAGGGCCAAATCAAACATGGCTGATCAAAATCAAGGAACAGAGGAAAATCTCCAAACAAACCAAATGTAACGTGTTGGAACTATGGAGAAAAAGGGCAATTTTGAAATGAATGTACAAAACCAAAGAAGAAGCAAAATAAAAAATCTAGAGATGATAATGATTATGTAAATTCAGCAGAAGACATTGGGGCTGCTCTAATCCTTGTGTGGATAGCCCAGTTGAATCCTGGATTTTGGATTCTGGTGCATCTTTTCATTCATCTCCAAGCAAGGAGTTGTTCCGAGATTTCAAGTATGGAAAATTTGGGAAGGTGTATCTTGCTGATAATAAAAGCCTTGGGATTGAAGGAAAAGGAGATGTCTGCATACAAACTCCAGTAGGAAGTTAGTGGACATTGGAGGATGTCATATATATTCCTGGTCTCAAGAAGAATCTGATCTCTATTGGTCAGTTGGACAGCACATGCTATGCAGCAGAGTTTGGGAAGAGTTCACGGAAGATTGTGAAAGGTGCTATGGTGGTAGCATGTGGCACAAATTCTGGAACCTTATACACCACTGCAGGGTGTATAAATATGGCTATTGTTGCTGAAGGTGCTTCCAGTTCAAGTCTGTGGCACAATAGACTTGGACACATGAGTGCTAAAGGAATGAAGATGCTAGTTGCAAAAGAAGCTTTAAAGGGTCTGAAATCTATCGATATAGGTCTTTGTGAGAGTTGTGTTATGGGCAAACAGAAAAGAGTTAGCTTCATGAAGGTCCCCAGAGAACCAAAGAAAGTGCGATTGGAAATGGTCCATACTGATGTTTGGGGACCATCTCCGGTTTCATCACTTGGTGGATCCAAGTTCTATGTCACCTTCATTGATGATTTCAGTAGGAAGGTATGAGTTTATTTCTTGAAACACAAGTTAGATGTGTTTGGCACCTTCAAGAGGTGGAAAGCTGAAGTTGAGAATCAGACCGGTTTGAAGATCAAATGCCTAAGGTCTGAAAATAGAGGAGATGAGAGTATGACAAGTCAGAATTCAAAGCATTCTGTGCAGCTGAGGGAATCATATTGATGAGGACAGTTCCTGGTAAGGTAAGACAGAATGGAATTGCTGAGAGGATGAACAGAACATTGAATGAGCGTGCAGGGAGCATGAGAATATATTCTGGATTGCCAAAGACAGTTTTAGTAGATGCTGTGAGCAAGGCTGCATACTTGATTAACAGAGGACCATCAGTTCCCATGGGATTCAAGATTCTAGAAGAGTTATGGATAGGAAAAGAACTCAAGTAATCTTACTTGAGAACTTTTTGCTGCACTGCTTATGTTCATGTTGATCCAGAGAAAAGAGACAAGCTTGATGCTAAGGCTGTGAAATGTTACTTCATAGGCTATGGTTCTGACATGTTTGGCTACATGTTTTGGGATGACAAAAACAGAAAGATCTTGAGACACTGTGACGTGACATTTGATGAAAATGTCCTGTACAAGGACAAAGAGAAGAAGAATTCAGAGAGACTACAAAGCAAGTGGGAGTTGAGATTGAGTTACAGAAGAGTTTGCCCAGTGATGCTGCAATAGAATCTCAAGAAACTCCAGAGACTGTTGCTGAAGAACCAGAGGCGGAGCAAGTGACACATGAGCCGGTGTTGAGAAGATCGTCAAGGACCATCAGAGCAGCAGATAGGTATTCACCTTCATTACATTATTTGTTGCTGACTGATGAAGGGGAACCAGAGTCTTTTGATGAGGCCCTACAGATGGAGGATTCAATCAAGCGAGAGCAAGCCATGGATGATGAGATGTACTCACTTGAAAAGAATAACACGTGGGTGTTGACTAAGTTATTTGCAGGGAAGAAAGCCTTGTTGAACAAGTGGGTGTTCAGAATCAAGGCTGAACCAGATGGAAAAGGGAGGTTCAAGGCTTGGTTAGTAGTTAAAGGATATTCACAAAGAAAAGGTATTGATTATGTTGAAATATTTTCTCCAATTGTGAAATTAACTACTATTTGAATTTTGTTGAGTATTGTTGCATTGGAGAATTTGCACCTTCAGCAAATGGATGTAAAAACAGGATTTTTACATGGATATTTAGATAAGGAGATCTATATGCAGCAGCTAGAAGGATTCGTTGTTCCAGGGAAGGAACATATGGTGTGCAAGCTCAACAGGAGCTTTTATGGACTAAAACAAGCACCTAGACAGTGGTGTAAGAAATTTGACTCCTTCATGAGCAAGAATGGTTTTCACAGGAGTGAAAAGGATCAGTGTTGTTACTTCAAGAAATACACTGATTATTATTCGTTTATACTCTTGTTTATGGATGATATGTTGATTGAGGTTCTAGTATGAGGGAGATAAACAATCTGAAGGCAAGTCTGTCTTCAGTGTTTGAGATGAAGGATTTGGGTGCAGCGAAGTAGATTCTTGGGATGAGGATTTCTCAAGATAGATATGTTGGTACTTTAAATCTATCTCAGGAGCGATACAGTAAGAATGTGTTGTCCAGATTCAGGGTGAATGATGCAAAATCCAGACTACTCCATTAGTGAATCATCTCAAATTGTCAAAGGAGCAGTCGCCCAAGACAGCTGAGGAACGTGAGCACATGGCACTTGTTCCATATGCTTTTGCAGTTGGGAGCTTGATATATGCTATGGTCAGCACTAGACCAGATATAACACATGCAGTATGAGTTGTTAGCAAGTAAATGTCAAACCTGGGGAAAGAACATTGGGAATCTGTGAGTGGCTTCTGAGATATCTGAGAAGTACATCCAGTACTATACTTTGTTATGGAAATGTCAAAATGATTCTACAGGGTTTTATGGATGATGATCTTAGTAGGGATGTGGACTCGAGCAAGAGCACATCCAGGTATATCTATACTATAGATGGAATAGCAGTGAGCTGGATGTCCAGGCTTTAGAAGTGTGTTGCCCTTTCATCTACTGAGGCTGAGTATGTGGCAATAGCTGAAGCTGGGAAGGAGATGATATGGCTGGCAGATTATCTGAAAGAGTTAGGCAAGAAGCAATGCGAGAAGATTCATTACACAGATAGCCAGAGTGCCATAAGTTGGTGAAGAACCCAATCTATCATTCGAAGACAAAGCACATCAGAAGACGGTATCGTTTCACTCGCAAGTCAGTGGAAGATGGTGATATGTGTTTGGAGAAGATAGAAGGTGCAAAGAATCCAGCAGACATGTTGACAAAATGTGTTGATGTTGGGAAACTAAGGTTGTGCAAAACCATGGTTGGTCTTCTGTAGCTTCTACAAGTGTTGCGGTGTGGTGAAGATATTGATGATGTTGGAGAAATTTTTTTTTTGAGAATGCATTTTATTTGGTTGACTAGATCAGTCTCCAAGTGGGAGAATTGTTAGGTTGTGGAGCCTGATATTATTTGGTGTACTGTAACTGTACATACTCTGTAACTAGATAACATAATTTTTGGAACTACTGATGAAAAGTTGAACAAAGATTTTGCTAGCTTAATATAGGGTGAATTTGAACTGAGTATTACGGGAGAACTGATTTTCTTCCTTGGGTTGTGAATAAAATAACTCAAAGATTCAATAGCCATAAATAAAGCTAAATAAAACAAAGTTATTAAAGAAGTTTCAAATAGGTAATGCAAACTCAAGCAAGATCCCTCATGAGCATTGCTATCACTCAAGTAAAAAAAGGTAAAAATGTTAATAGCAAGTTATAAAGAGGCATGATTGGCTCACTACTCTATCTCACTACAAGTAGGCCTGATATATATTAGAGTGTGCATCTTTGTGCTCTTTTTCAATCTGATCCAAAAGAATCTATCTTACTTATAGCTAAAAAAATTTTGAGATATCTTGTTAGAACTCAAGATTTTAGCTTATGGCATCCTAAAAGCACATCTTTTGACTTAGTGGGCTATATTAATGCTAATTTTATATGTAGTAGGGTTGACAGGAAGAGCACCTCAAGAACTTGTCGATTCTTACTTCATTCTTATTCTCATGGTATAGCAAGAAACAAACATTAGCTATCTTGTCAGCTGCTAATGCAAAATATATCTCAATTGGAAGCTGTGTAGCTCAAAATCATCAGATCATGCATCAACTTGATGATTTTCGCTTGAGGTATAATAATATTCCAATTTTCTATAGTCCTATGCTCTTTTGAGGTCTCTCTCCTCTCCAATAGTATCATTTTCCGTACAAGTCAAGGAAGAAAATTTATCTAGCTAATGAATGCTAGATAATCAACGATGTGTTCTTTGTAGGGAATAAAAGATTTGCATTAGAATAATACAAAGAATTAAGATCACTCATGGTCATCATATTCACTAAATACAAATATATATAGTTTACATAAGCCTAGTTGTGGAAATAATCCTAGCTATTTGAAAAATACAACGGCACATGCAATATTTTCTAATTTCCATCATAAGAAATCCAAATCAATCCATTACAAAAAAATTATCAATCTCACTCATTAAGAACTCTTTATGTGCAACAATACCCTTACCCTGTGGAAGAGGTCATCCTTTTGAGAGTCTCCTTTCTCTTTAGTCATTACATCATCTTCTGTTGTTCATCTACTTCGTCTCCTAAAGGAGTTCTCTTTAGTCCTACATCTTATTTATCTGTTTTCTGCTGTTCATCTACTTCATCTCTTGAAGTAGTCCTTTTTTTTTTCAAGTCAAGAAAGAAAAGAATATAGAGGTCAACTAGTGAAAAAAATTCATCAATCTTGGTCACTAACTAAGAGCTTTCCTAAATAAGCGTAAGAGACCTAAAAAGGGGGAGGGGTGAATTAGGTCTTTGGCTAATTTTTAACATTTTTTTCCTTTTTGAAGCTTTTGTTAAGGATGAGTCACACTTCAAATATTTATGAGATCTTGATAGAAGTAGTTAGAGTTAGATAGCACTATAATGACAACAACAAAAGCTAACAACTTATTAAGGGAAAAGGAGAAAGATCATCAACACACTTGTATTATCATTAAGCTTCACCAAACATTACATAGACTAGAAATATACATGGAAACATGATACATGAAGATGCATGGACTATGATAGATACATAGGCTAGAAATGCAAGGATACATGGACTAGAGATCCACAAAAAGTCACAAACACATAAGATATACTAAATACATGATCATAGATTAGAAAGATAATGATATGAGACAAGGTTGAGGAGGCTTAGTCTTGAATTTTCTTCATGGTCTTTACTCCATATTTGTTGGTGGTGATGGCCATATTGCCTTTGAGCTCTATATGAAGTGGACCCTTGCTTGCTTGTTCCTTTCTGGTGGCTTTGGAGTTGTGGTCAATCCCAAAGACCTTCTTGAGCTCTTCCTTTTGATGATATGATTCTCTCTTCCTTGATGAAATGAGATGGTGGAGGGGGAAGTGATATCGGTCTTCTCAATCAAGTCTCCTTCCTCACTAGCCTCCTTTGGTATGTCTTCTCCATCTCCAGTTGCTTGTTTTGATTCAATATCATCTCTTTTTTTTTTTGCACACCTTCATCAGCTTTTCAATCTCTTCCACTTCCTCTAGCTACTAATTCAAAATCATCATCATTGTCATCATTACTATCTCCTCCTTTCCTCTCATCATCATTATTTTTCTCTTCATCTTCCTCATCATTCTTTGTCCTCCTCATCTTCATCATCTTTCTTATCACTTTCTTGTGTTTTGGAGGTTCCTTCACCAATTTGAGGATTTCTCTTCAAGAGTTCTTCAATGTTTCTTACCTTTATTTCCAATCCTTTAAGTTTACCAAGGACCATGAGAGCATAGGTCTTGAAGAACTTGTACTTCTTTTCAATTTTCTTTGCATGGTTGTTGAGGACCTTTAGGAAGACTTTGGCAATAATGGTGTCTCCCTGAGTGATCCTCTCATGAACAAGGTCATCTGCCCACTTGATTGAGATAGAGGGGTTTGTTCATCTTCAAATAGCCTCATTTTAGAGGGAAGTTGATCCTCCTCACTTTGTGGCTCATTTCTCTTCTTGGTTTTCATCTCTCTAGTGTGCATCACTTCTTTATCTTTCTCTTGTTCACTTTCTATATCTTCACTCTCTTCTAGCTTTTCATTCTTTGAGGGAGTTTCCTTTTTGGTTCTCCAAAATCCATCTTCACCTTGGATAAGTTGCATTCTTTTGAGAGAGTTGTCGGTGTAGATGTTTCCACCTTGATACTCAAATCTCTTTCGGGAAGATGGACTTGGAAATGCCTGAAAAGATTTTAAACAGTATCCCACATTATAATGTCTTGTTCTCCAATTTTCTTGCACCCAACATATGTCTCAAAGAAATGTATCCAAAATTTATCCTTCTATGCTCATGAAGTACAACATGGCTATCATATGCAAATTCCCACAGGATATTTGTGCCCAAAATTAGGAATGATCATTGTAGTGAGTATGTGTTGCATAACTCTAGTATCTAATTTCTTGATTTCCCTATCCTTCATAGTTCTAAATCTCTTTCCATTTGTAAATGCATTTTCAAACCTTTCATAGGTAAATAGCTCATGATTATAATGATGTTGCCCTGAAGAATAGTATCTACCTCTATTTTCTACGCCGAAAATTCTGTTCATTAATCCATTATCAAACTCAAAATTAATTTCAGATACTCTAGGAGAGTACCATTGGACAAGTTCATTTCCAACACTATCACCAAAGAGAGATACTACATTACCCATACCGGTGATTTTATCCAAGTTTACTTTGTTCTTGGGGATGATTTTTCTGTTCTTTTTTCTCTAATATTCAAACTCAACCCTGGCTTTGGTTGAGATGAATCTATTAGGACAGGTGGATTCTTGAGGCACTACAATCCTTTTTGGTTCATTGATGATTAGACCAATATTCACCTGCTTGCCTTGTCCCTTTTCTTTGTTCTAGCTAGCCCTTTTCGATCTCACCATGTTGTGACTGAGTGGAGTAAAGAGTGTGGGGGTAGAAATGAAGTGTGTAGAGCATGAAAATCTGGTTGACTTCAATAGAGTTTGATGAAAAATAGGCAAGGTATAGGTTTGGACAAGTAAGGGTTTTTTTTTGTTTTTGAGAGGAGAGAAGATTCGGATGAGAGAATTTAAAAGGAATGAAGAGGAAGTGCTGTTTAGATTTCTTATACTTAGCTAAAATGGCCCAATTAGAATGACTGAATTTTTTATGTGCATTCAAATCTGCATCCGAACTTGTTAAACCCGTCTCAACTTCAGCAAATTCGGACGACTAAAATTTTGCTCGTACGTCTGAACTTGTATCTGAATTTTTCTATTAAAATCCAAATTTTACCTATTTTTTCTACATTTGAATACACTCATTAATAATTGAATTTTGATATTTCTAAGCTTTTTTTAGATAACAAAACCTTTCCTGGGCCAATGGCTTAGTAAAAACGTCAGTAATTTGTTTATTGGTACAAACGTAATCTAGACATATATCACCCTTAGCAACATGATAACAAATAAAGTGATGTTTGATTTCTATATGCTTAGTTCTAGAATGTTGAATCGGATTGATTGTTAAGTTTATAGCACTAATGTTATCACACAAATAGGCATACATTAGAAATCTAAACCAAAGTTAAGTAAGGTGTGCTTCATCCATAGCACTTGAGCACAACAACTTCCGACAGTGATATATTTTGCCTCGACGGTAGATAATGACACACAAGCTTGTTTCTTCCTATACCAAGAGACAAGACAATTACCAAGGAATTGACAATGACCACTAGTACTCTTACGCTTAGTATCTGGCATAGTCGGCATTTGTATAAGCAATAACTTTGTCAAATAACTTGAGAATCAACTAAAACAAGTTTGAAATCATTTCAGACTCAAAGATATGCCATTTAAAAGCTTTTGATTATTATTTCATTAATAAACACTTGGTAATTCACGAGTGGTCAAAACCTTTTAAAGCTCATAACTAAGTTAGAAAAAGTTTTGTGCTGCCACATGTATTACATAGATTCCAAATGCAAAAAAGTGTAGGGTTTACAAGAAATAGTTATTAAGTGAAAGCAAACCTACACTAAAGTGCTTTCCAGACTTTTAACTTCTTGGACATCCTCTACATTCTTCAATCACTTGAGCTAATTCGAGTTGTCCTTAGCACTGTAGCTTTAAGGCGATGGGACCACTTAACATCGTTAACTAAAAATTCTATCACACAATTAATATATAAGTTAGACATCATCAATATTTTTTATTAATCAAAACTATGTGATTTTCCCTTACGGTTACAAATACCCTTCCATGTAGGAATGGGTTCTCTTTTAGACAGCCATCTTTCTATTCAGTAATTACATCTTCTTCTTCTATCTTCTAGAGTTTCTCTCCAGCAATTACATCTTCTTATTCCTTCTTCTACTATTTCTCTTTAGTTATCACATCCTCTTCTTCCTTCTACTACTGTTCATCTACTTCATCCCCTGAAGGAGTATTTTTTCCCTTTAAGTAAAAAAGAAAAGAATATGAAGGACAACTTGCCAAGATTGTTTATCAATCTCTATTATAAAGAGCCTTTATGAGCAAGAGTACTCTTACCCTTTAGGAAGTGGTTGTCCTTTTGAGAGCATTCTTTCTTCTCAGTCATTATATCTTCTTCTGTTGTTTCTCTTGAGTCTTTTTTTTCTTCCTCTGCCGTTCATGTACTTCATCTCCAAAAGTAGTCATTTTTTCTTCAAGGAAAGAAAGAAAAGAATATATAGAGGTCAAATGGCAAAAAATTTAATCAATATCTGCCATTAACTTAGAGATATTTTGAGGAAGAGTACTCTTACCCTATAGGAAGGGGTCATCCTTTAGGAGAGCCTACTTTCTCTTTAGCCATTATGTATTCTTCTTCTTCTACAGTTTTTCTTCAATCACTAAATCTTCTTTTTCCTTCTTTTTTTGTTCATCAACATCATCACCAGAAGTAGTCCTTTTGCCTTTGAATTAAGAAAGAAAGGTATGTAGAGCTCAACTGGCTGAAACAATTTATCAATTTTTGTCATTAACTAAGAGCTTCTTGAGCAGTTATGCCCATACTCTATGGGAAGGGGTCATTGTTTTGCGCACTTTCTTTCTCATCAGTCATTACATCTTCTCCCTTCTTCTATAGTTTCCCTTCACTAATTGCATCTTCATCTTTCCTCTTATGCTATTTTCTTTAGTTATTGCATCTTCTTACTCCTTCTTCTGCTCATCTACTCCATCTCCTGAAGGAGCCTTTCCTCTTCAAGTCAAGAAAGTAAAGAGTATACAATTCAACTGCCTAAAAATTTTTATCAATTTTTGTCATTGACTAAGAGGTGTAGGAAGAGGTCATCCTTTAGAAAGCCTTTCTTCTATTCATCCATAACCCCAACATATTGCTTCTTCTGCTGTTCTTCTACCTTATTTTCTGAAGGAGCTCTCTTCGATCATTATATCTTCTTCTTCCATCTTCTGTTGTTCCTCAACATCATCTCCTGAAAAGAGTCTTTTTGCCTTCAAGTCAAGAAATAATAGAATATAGAAGTCAATTGGCTAAAAAAACTTTTCAATTTTTGTTAATAACTAAATACTTTTCTAACCAATAGTACCCTTACCATGTAGGAAGGGGTCGTCCTTTTGAGATCTTTCTTTTTGTTTAGTAATGGCATTTTTTTCTTTATTCTTCTGCTATTCCTCTACTTCATCTACTAAAGGAGTTCTTTTTAGTCATGATGTCTTTTCTATCCTTCTCTAGCTATTTCTCGACTTTATCTTCGAAAGGAGTCTTTTTCCCTTCAAGTCAAGAAAGAAAAAAATATAAACTAAGCAAAAAAATTTATCAATTTCTGTTATTAACTAAGAGCATTTTCTAGCAAGAATAACCTTACCCTACAGAAAGAGGTTATCCTTTAGAGAGCCTTCTTTCTCTTCAATCAATATATATTCTTCTTCCTTCTCCCGTTCTTTCTCTCCAATTACTACAACTATTTTTTTGCATATTCTATTGTTTATTTATTTTACTCGCAGAAGGTGTCTTTTTGTCCTCAAGTTAAGAAAAAGAAGAATATGGAGGTAAACTAGACCAAAAAATCCATCAATTTTTGTCGTTAACAAAATGCCTTCTTGCGCAATAGTACCCTTACCCAATGGAAAGGGGATGTCCTTTGGAGAGCCTTCTTTATTATCATTCATTACATCTTCTTCTTTCTTCTTCTGCAATTTATCTTCAACAATTACATCTTCCTATTCTTTCTTTTGCTTTTTCTTTCCAGTCATTACATCTTCTTCCTCTTGCTTCTACAATTTCTCTTTAGTAATTACATCTTCATGTTCATTCTTTTGTTGTTTCTCCTCAGTCATTACATCTTATTCCTCAATCTTCTACTGTTAATCTACTTCATCTTTAGAAGAAGTATTTTGTTCTTCAAGTCATGAAAGAAAAGAATATAGAGAATAACTTGCCAAAAACATTTATCAATTTTTGACATCAAATAAATGCTTTTATGAGCATTATTAACCTTATCCTGTGGCAAGGTGTCATCCTTTAGAGAGCCCTCTTTATCATTAGTCATTAGGTCTTCTTCTTCCTTAATTTGTAATTTCTCTTTAGTAATTACATCTTCATGTACGTTCTTCTATTGTTTCTGAAAGACCTAAGAGGGAGGTGAATTAGGTCTTTAGCTAATTATCAAAATCTTTTCTCTATTTGCAAATCCTTTGCCTTAATAAAAACTCTTCTTTATATCCACAAACTTCAAGTTTATATATGATTTGATGGTTAAGATAAGATCATCAAACAATAAGACCACAACCAATCAATCAACAACTATGAACAAATAATAATAACACAAGCATGTAAACAAGTAAAGCTATAAAGAAATGAACACACGATTTATAGTGGTTCGATCTCTCCAAGATCTACATCCACCTTGAGTCCACACTCAAGGATTTCAACCAATCCACTATATGCTCAATTTAGGCAATTACACAAGAGGCTCACCCAACAAGGGTTTTACACCAACAACCTTCTTTGCAATCCTACAAACAAGGCTCACCATTCCATAAGGATTTTATATCTAAAGACAACCTAAAGACCAATCTAATCCAAGTCTCACCCACACACGGGATTTACACTACAACCTTGATTAATCTAGTCTATGACTCACCCTTATCAAAAGGATTTTACGTCACAAGATAACCTTGTATTGAGCAAGTAGAAAACAAAATAAAATGAAGAATGGAGTTTGGATGTTACCAACACTTCTTGGTGGATAAATACAATTGCTAGCACCACTTCACCTTTGCCTTTGGAATCTTGAATTTACACCTTTGAGCACAAGGCAATTTGAGAGCTTTTCAAATTAATTTGATGTATAACAAGTTAGAGCTTGTAGGATTTCCTTAAGTTCAAAGTTCTACTAAACAATCTGGAGTTTATGTCTTTTATAGAATTTGAAAATCAGTTCAAACGGCCATAAAACGGCTAGTAACGACTAGTATCAGAGAAGTTCGGATGTCTGAACTTTCTCCTCTGAGTTCAAACTTTCGTCCGAACTTTTTTGTGACATATTGTCTGGCAAAGTTTGGATGTCTGAACTTTGGCTCATGCGTCCAAACTTTTGTCCAAACTTCTCTGGAAAAATAGTAACCATGTCACAGTTTGGACGTCCGAACTTGCTTCCAAACTTTCCAAATTTTGTGAAAATATTTGAAAATCAATCTCAAAATGTTTGGAATCATTTAGGATCAAAAGATATATCATACAAACTTGTTAGCCCTAAGGGCAAATCATGTAGTTTTGATTAATGACAAACATTGATGAGGACTAATATGCTTGTATGTTGTGTGATAGGATTTGTGGATTAAGAAGTTTGAAGTCTCATTGCCTTGAAGCTAAAATGCAAGAACAACTCCAATATGTCAAAGTGATTGAAGATTGAAGAGTTTGTTCAAGATGTTAGAAGGCTTTGAAGACATGAAGTGTAGGTTGCATGTGCTTAATAGGTATACTTTGTAAACCCTACACTCTTAAGTCTTGGAATCTATGAGTTGCAATTAAGAGCACAAAACTTGATTTAAATGGTTTCAATGGTTTTGAACTTACCTAAATTATCAAGTTTCATAAATGGTTTTTGCACATAAAAGATCTTTAATGACTTATCTTTGAGGCTAGAATGTTTTTCAACTTGTTTGAATTGATTTAAACATGTTTGACGAAGTTTGAAAAATTCAGATGCAAATTCGGTCATCCGAAATTTTTCTGCACTGTGAACAGTAATACTATTTACGTGAACAGTACCTACTATTCTTCCAGAGAAATTCGAAAGAAAATTCGGACGCATGGAGAAAAATTCGGACGTCCGAATTTTGTGAATAGTGCATGAACAGGGCTACTGTTCACTTGAACAGTACCGACTATTTTTTAGAGAAATTTAGACGAAAATTCGGACGCAGCTGGAAGAATTTGGTCGTCGGAATTTTTGTGACCGGCACATGAACAGTGCATGAACAGTACACCGACAGTACCACTATTCACATGAACAGTATTTTCTGAAACTAGCCGTTACTAGCCGTTTTATGGCTGTTTAAACTGATTTTTAAATTCTATAAAAGCCATAAACTCCAGTTTTTTTAAAATAACTTTGAACTTAACAAATCTTACATTATCCAACTTGTTTTACATCAAATTGAATTGAAAAACTCTCAAATTGCCTTGTGCTCAAAGATTGAAATTCAAGATTCCAAAGGCAACAAAGTGTGACGGTGAAACATTGTGTAATCATCTATCAACAAAGTGGTAACATCTTACACACTCTCTTTTCTTATCTCAATTGTGTTTTCTACTAGCTAATTGCAAGGTTATCTTGTGACATAAAACCCTTTTGTGGAAGGGTGAGCCATAGACTAGATTAATCAAGGTTGTAGTGTAAAACCTTGTGAGTGTGAGCCTTGGATTAGATTAGTCTTGAGGTTGTCTTTAGATATAAAATCCTTGTGGAAGGGTGAACCTTGTTTGTATAATTACTAGAAGAGGTTGTGAGTGTAAAACCATAGTGTGGTTAGCCTCTTATGTAATTGTTGAAATTGAGCATATAGTGGATTGATTGAAATCCTTGAGTGTGGACTCAAGGTAGTGGATGTAGATCTTGGAGAGATCGAACCACTATAAATCGTGTGTTCATTTGTTTATAGCTTTACTTGTTTACATACTTATGTTATTATTATTTGTTCTTAGTTGTTGATTGATTAGTTGTGAATTTATTGTTTGATCATCTTGTCTCAACCATTAAATCACATATAAATTTAGAGTTTGTAAATTTGAAGAAGAGCTTTTATTAAGGCAAAGGATTTGCAAAACAGGAAAAGATTTTGATAATTAGCCTAAGACCTAATTCACCCCCCTCTTAGGTCTTTCAAAACTCTTTTGAACTCAAAAACTATTACCAAAGCATTTGATCATTAAGATTTTACTCAAAGTCATTTATGATTCAAAATCAAGTTTTATGCTCTTTTATGCATTCAAACTTTCATCCGAATTTTCCAAATTTTGTCAAAACATATTCAAATCAATTCAAACAAGTTGGAAAACATTCTAGCCTAAAAGATAAGTCATTAAAGACCTTTTAAGTGCAAAAATCATTGATGAAAACTTGATAACTCAGGTAAGCTAAAAACCATTGAAACCATTTAAATCAAGTTTTGTGCTCTCAATTGCAACTCATAGATTCCAA
The DNA here is from genome assembly GCA_030512225.1 of Rauvolfia tetraphylla. Taxonomy (NCBI): domain Eukaryota; kingdom Viridiplantae; phylum Streptophyta; class Magnoliopsida; order Gentianales; family Apocynaceae; genus Rauvolfia; species Rauvolfia tetraphylla. Next base: position 973,012 of record JAJQKT010000053.1, read on the forward strand.
GGCTTAAGAGTTAGGGTTTACAAAGTTTACCTATTAACCACATGTAACCTACACTTCATGTCTTCAAAGCCTGCATTCATCTTATACAGACTCTTCAATCTTCAATAACTTTGACATCTTTGAGTTGTTATTGCATTGCTAGCTCCAAGGCAATGAGACTTGTTTCCTTCTCAATCCAAAAATCCTATCACACAACATACAAGCATATTAGTCCTTTTCTTAGTCTATTCATCTGCTTCATCTCCTGAATGAGTCTTTTCTCTCCTAAGTCTACAAAGAAAAGAATATAGAGGTCAATTGGCCAAAAAAATTTATCAATTTTTGTCATTAACTAAATGCCTTTTCCAGTAACAGTATCCTTATCCTTTAGGAATATGTCATCTTTTAGAAAGCCTTTTTTTCTCTTCAATCACTACATTGTCTTCTTGCTTCTGTTGTAGCTTTTCTTTAGTCATTATAACTTCTTCCCCCTTTTATTGCTCATTTACTTCATGTCTTGAAGGTGTTTGGCTTTCCTGAGCAATATTACCCTTACCCTGTGAAAATTGGTTGTCCTTTAGTGCACCTTCTTTCTCATCTCTTATTACATCTTCTACTTCCTTCTTTTGTAGTTTCTTTTATGTAATTGAATCTTCTTCTTCATTCTTATATTTGTTTCTCTCAAATATTACATCTTCTCCCTCATTCTTTTGTTACTCATCTACTTCATCTCCTGAAGGAGCTTTTTCCCGTCAAGTCAAGAACAAAAAGAGTGAAGGACTTTTTAAGAGTTGACATGAATGAGTCTTTTCCTTCTTCTGTTTCTCATCTACTTCATCTCCCAAAGGATTTTTTTCCCGTCAAGTCAAGAACAAGAAGAGTTTAGAGGTCAACTGGCCAAAAAAGTTTATCAATCTATGTCATTATGTGGTTCTCAAGAGGAAGAGTACTTTTATTCTTTGGGTAGGGTTCATACTTGAATGAGCCTTTTCTCTTTAGTCATTACATCTTCTTTTTCCTTCTTCTATGCTCTTAGGTTGAGTAATGATGGTCGACGAAGGGCAATCGCTCATTCTTAAAACTAGTGTTCTTAAGATTATTTAAATACTCTCCAGAGTAGGCTGACTTTGTAACTCGAGATGTATTTGATTCACTCAATGCTTCTACTTCATCTCTCAAAGAGTTTACTTAAACATCACATCTTGTTTTTCTTTCTTTTGCTGTTCATTTTCTTAATCTCCTAAATGAGTCTATTTTCTTTCAATTCAAGAAAGAAAAGAATACAGAGGTCAAATAGCCAACAAATTTATCAATTTTAGTCATTAACTAAATGCTTTTCTAGCAATAATACCCTTATCACGTGGGAAGAGTTCATCCTTTAGAGAGAATTGCTTTTCATTCGTAATAACATCTTCTTCTTCTTTTATCTACTATTATCCTTAGGAATTACATCTTCATCTTCATTCTTCTATTGTCTCTATTAAGTCATTATATCTTCTTCCTTCTTCTACTATTCATATATTTCATCTCTATTGGGAGTCTTTTCCCTTTCAAGTGAAGAGAGTTTTAAGAATATAGAGTTCAACTGGGCAAAAAACTTTATTAATCTATGTAATTAAGGACTTTTTTGAGCAAGAGTACCTTTACCTTGTGAAAATGGATTGTCATTTAGAAAGCGTTCTTTTCATCTAACTCTTTACAAGTTTGACCAAGATGTAAACTCAAAATATTTTCAAAAGGACTGGGGGACTAGCTTGAGAGATTTCAGACAAGCTATATTCAAAAAATTTTAATTGTAGCACATCTTTTTCAGATTTCAATGACTTGAAATCTTTTTTGAGTTGCACATATTTCTTTAAGAGATTTTTGTACTCTTTGTGAAGTTCATTTTAAGCATCTTCTAGTTTTTCATAAGCTATGGAGTCAGAAATATATACCTCATGTCTAGTTTTGTTACGTTCGTTCTCATCCTTCTCTTCTTTGTCCTTTCTATTGCTGCATTCATCATTGTCCTGTGCCATAAGACACATGTTTGCCTTTCTAGTGCTTTCTTCTTTCTCTTCACTTGAGGAGGTAAAGTCATCACTATCACTCTATTTACTAGCTATCATAGCTTTCTGTTTCTTTTTTTCTTTCCCTTTTTCTTTAGCTTGGGATAGTTTGATTTGATGTTTCCAAGCTTCCTGAATTAATAGAATATTACATCTGCTACTTCTTTCTTAGGTAGAGATTCAGACTTTGGGGGAATGTACTTTTTCATAATGTTCTTGAGGTTCTTGCTACTGTTTTTTGTAGAACGTCTTGAATTTTTGAGCTAGTAAGGCCATTTTTTCATCCTCTATTTCATTAAAGATTTCATTGTCACTGAATGAATCCTTTAAAGCAATATCTCATCTTTTCTTCTTTTCATTTGTGGAGCTTCATTGAGAATCCCATCTCAAGTATTTCACTAACTACAATCTCTTTAATAGCAGAGATTAAACCATACAACTCTAAGTATCTATCTCTCAAGAACTCTAAGTTGTACATAATAGTTTTGTAAGTATTTAGAGAAATTTTCTCACTACTAGTTTTCAATAGATTCAGAAACTATATCTCTAGATTTTCAATATATCTAACAACTATTTTTCACTTAAGAACCTCCTCGACTTTGGTGGTACAAGTTTGATGGATACTTTTGAACCTTGAAGAGATGAAGAAGAAAAGATTGTAGATTTTGCTTGCCTCTTATTTTAGCCCAAACTTCGCACTTTTGCTTTTTCACCTTGGATGAATTTCTCTCTATTTTAGCCTTGTGCTCTCATCTCTTGAGAAACTTAAGTGCAAAGGCTTACATATATAAATGTTAGCCATAAGGGCAAATCATGTAGGTTTGATTAGTTTTGATTAATGACAAACATTGATAAGAACTAATATGCTTGTATGTTGTGTGATAGAATTTTTGGATTGAGAAGGAAGCAAGTCTCATTGCCTTGAAGCTAGCAATGCAAGAACAACTCAAATATGTCAAAGTAATTGAAGAGTTTGTTCAAGATGATTGAAGGCTTTGAAGACATGAAGTGTAAGTTACATGTGCTTAATAGGTAAACTTTGTAAATCCTACACTATTAAGCCTTGGAATCTATGAGTTGCAATGGAGAGCACAAAACTTGATTTAAATGGTTTCAATGGCTTTAAACTTACCTAAATTATCAAGTTTTCATAAATAGTTTTTGCACTTAAAAGGTCTTTAATGACTTATCTTTGAGGCTAGAATGTTTTCCAACTTGTTTGAATGGGTTTGAATATGTTTTGACAAAGTTTAAAAAATTCGGATGCAAGTTCGGATGCAGGATGAAAATTCAGTCGTCCGAATTTTCCCTACACTATGAACAGTAAAAACTGTTTAGTGAACAGTAACTACTATTTAAGTGAACAGTACCGACTATTTTTCTGAAGAAATTCAGATGCACGTTCGGAAGCAGCTGGTGAAGTTCGGTCGTCCAAATTTTGAACAGTATTAGTGAACAGTAACACTGTTCCGTGAACAGTTTTTTTAAGAAAAATTCGGACGCACGTTCGGACACAGAGGAGCAAGTTCAGACGTCTGAACTTCTCAGAAACTAGCCGTTACTAGTCGTTTTATGACCGTTTGAATTGATTTTCAAAATCTATAAAAGCCACCAACTCCAGATTTTTGGAAGAACTTTTGAACTTTAGAAATCCTTCAAGCTCTAACTTGTTTTACGTCAAAATTATTTGAAAAACTCTCAATTTTCCTTGTGCTCAAAGGTTAAAATTCAAGATTTCAAAGGCAAGAAGTGAAGTGGTGCTAGCTATTGTATTCATCCACCAAGAAATGTTGGTAACATTAAAACTCTATCTTTACATTATTCTTGTGATTGATACAAGGTTGTCAAGAGACTTAAAACCCTTGTGCAGGGTGAGCCATTGACTAAATTAATCAAGGTTGTTGACCAAAACCCATTGGTGAGGGTGAGCCTTGGATTAGATTGGTCTAGGTTGTCTAGTGACATAAAACTCTTTATGATAAGGGTGAACCTTGTTTATTAGATTGTAAAAGAGGCTATTGTGGTAAAACCTATTGAAGGGTGAACCTCTTGTGTAATTTCTTGATTTAAACATTTAGTGAATTGATTGAAATCCTTGAGTGTGGACTCAAGGTAGTGGATGTAGATCTTGGAAAGATCAAACCACTATAAATCGTGTGTTCATTTATTTATAACTTTACTTGTTTACATACTTGTGTTATTATTATTTGTTCTTAGTTGTTGATTGATTGGTTATGGTTTTATTGTTTGATCATCTTGTCTCAACCATTAAATCACATATAAACTTAGAGTTTTTGAATTTGAAGAAGAGCTTTTATTACGGCAAAGATTTGAAAAATGGGAAAAGATTTTGATAATTAGCCAAATACCTAATTCACCCCTTCTTAGGTCTTACAATAAATATATGAGGCCATGAAAAATTTGTGAGATAGTACAATCACATGGTACCTCAGTCAACTCTTGCTGAAAAAGATAAATTACTTTTTCAAAAATAAACTCTTTACAAAGCATAGGTGAGCATGTGACTGTCTAGAAATTACTAATGCTATGCAATTCTTGAAAAGGTAAAATTGACAACTTTAAATAGTCATTCTGGTAGACTAAAAAGTCATTTTAATACTGTGTCAGTGATATAGTCATTAGTTATTGTCAACTTGATTTGCCTTGAGATTTCAGAGTTTTGTAAAAGTAGCTTGACAAAATAGTTTTAGCTTGACAGCTTAGAAATTTGCTAAATATAAAGACCACAAAAAATACTGTCTCCTTTTCAAAAAAATAATTCAAATACAGTTTTGAGTACAAAGAAAATTTTAGAATTAGTTAAAGCACACATGGAAAATTGTTATCTCTAATATAATATTAACAAGAATCTAAAGATATACCCTTAGATGCACACTTCTTGAATCTTGCATTTGATTAGGCCTTCTCATAATCATTCATGCATGGTACATTCTAAAATCACTCAAAAAACTTTATTAGATTACTTAAAGCATATTTTGATAGTTATCAAAATTTGAAGGTTGTATCCTTAAGTCAACATTCTTTCCCTTTTTAATGAATCACAAACTTGTTAAGTTCAATATAAATCAAAAAATATCACAATGATAAGACAATGAGTAGCTTGATCATGCAAAATGCTATGTATGTAAAAATAAAAAATTCTTTTGAATTTTTAGAATATGGATATGAAAAATAGAAAATCTATTTTTATTTGACGTTTTCTGAATTGAAATAACTGAAGGAAAATACTTTTGCTCCCACTAAATTTATGCCCACTCTATGTTGTGAATAACTTTGAACCTTAGTTAGCAGTCATAATATTTCAGAGTGCTAGTAAGCAAATTAGCTTGATAAGTATGAAATAGTTAGCTCAAATAGAAAGTTAGCTTGACATATCAAAGACTAAAAATTCTAGCACGTAGTAGGTTAAGAGAGATAGATAATGAGAATAAGAAATAAATCAAGATAATCATGAATAGCATGAGCAAGAGAAATTGAAAGCCACTTAATCTACTACCCTTTTTTTTAAGGAATCAAAGAGAGATCAAAAGATCAAAACAATAATTCAAAAACTCAAATCCGAATTCAAAAAGAAGTTGTCACAAATGTAGGAAATGAAATTGTTCAAGAGTAAGTGGCTAAAGTAAGATAAGCTATCATAAAAGACATTGTAGCCATCCAGCTAGAGTTCTATAGATTTTTCAATCTCTGGTTGGTTTGTGTTATAACACTTTCTTGGCAAGGAAGATTTTGATGTAATATCATTGCCCAAGAAGAATTTTTATGGCATTAAGGGGTCAACATGGAAGTTGTCAGTATTTGAGCAAAACTCGGTTATGGCAAAGACAAGATGTTTGGAATCTCTTGAAGATCATAATTAAAAGATTTGGTGGATTTCAAGGCAATCTATCAATACCAAATATTAAGGGGATTGATATACTACAATTTTAGGGATTTCTTGCTATAATTTAGACATATCAATCTTGGAGAAAAAGAAGCTCACGACTCTCTAGTAATTCTACATATTTGAGTTTCAAGCAAAGCAAAGAAACTTGTTGGGAATAAACGAGAGAACTCTCACGCATCTAATGCTACATCTTAAGAGAGTTATTGAAGAACTCATGAGAGCACACGCTATATTCTGAGATAGTTCAAAAACATACTTTATCTTTTTGTTACGGTGCTCATGTGTTAAAGTGTGATGTTTCCGTTCAAGTGAATGATTCTAATTCTTCAATAAAACAATTGGAGACACTTGACACATTTGTGTTCCATCCACCTCATGGATAAAAGGTATTGTGGCTAACCGAGTTTAGTCATGACACAATCAGACAAGCATGACCTTGTTGCATCTTGCCGAAGGGTGTTCAACATATCTTGTTTGAGGCAAGTTTAATAAGAGCAAGCTATGGTTGGATGATAGTTTGACAATCGTGGAGACAGTGACTATGGTTGGACGATAGTTCGACAATTATGGAGGCAGGAGTTGTGATTGTTGTGGTTTCAATAGCTAAGGCAACACTGTGGTTGTGCGATTTTCAATCATTGAGGTAGCACTATGGTTGTCAAATTTCCAACTATTGAGATAGATTTGGCAAAGAGCGTTTGTCAGGGCTACTAGGGGAATCACTTTAGGAAATTGAGAGTGTGTTCCTATACTTTTGTAAGAAAAAGTTTAGTGGATTGCTTTTCTGGGCATAGCTCTGTAAGCATAGGTTGTTGAGCTTAACTGCGTTATTAGTTTCCTTGTGTAAAAATTTATTTCTCTGTTTGGGCGTGTTGTATTAAACAGTGCAAAACCACTTCAACACACTATTTTTGACAAAGGAGTAAGAATTATACAAACCTAACCTTATAGTTTTGTATGGATGACCTACTCCTCTAGTAGTCTTTCTTCTCATAGTAGGCTGAGTTGAAGGAACTATAGATAGAGCTACACAGGAGTAGCTTGAACCTATTCGAAACCTAAAGTATCAAATAGTTAGAAGGAATTACATGAAGAGTTGTAACATAAATGATAGTAGAAAACAAAGAAAGGATATTAAAATATTGTGTTACTAGAAGTTGGACTAGGTATGGCAGGGGTAGATTAAGATCAAGAGGTTTCGAAATACCTCTACTAGTGTGAATTGCTAGTGTAACATCAGGGAAAGGATTTTCATTTTCAACTTGAGAAGTCTCTTCTTTTTCTTCTTTTCTATCATCATGTTTCCCCAACTCTAGTTCCTCTTGGTTTTCCATTTGTTCATCACTTGTGGCTTGATTCAACTAGTTTGAATGTCCCTTCACACTCAAATAGCAAAATTTTTAGTCTAGGGTTACAAGATGCTAGAAATCATTTCCAGTACTCCTCATAGTCTACTAGTTCCCCTTTGAAACTTTCACCAACTCTTGAATCACTAGCTTTAAGTCTTATAATTTGAGCAAGAGACACTTGGAATGAAAAAGTAGCCTTGTTCATCTCATCTGCTATATATTTAACCCAACTTTATCAATTTTCTTAGTCTCAATATCCTCATCAGTTTAACTCATAGGCAAAATCCCCTCTACTTTCTTGATTAGGCTAACTCTCACTACTTTCATCTTTCTCTTTGTCTTCCTCATCCTTTTTTCCTTCTTTCCGACCCCACCCTTTTTTCTTCTTCTTTAGTTTTCTCACTAGCTTCACTTGAATTTTTTCTAGCCACAATATTTTCTTCCTCAAGATTTTCACTTGCATCCTTCTTTTTCTCACTAGACTCATTTTGCTTTCCTCTCCTTGCTCTTCTTCCTTTGATTCTTCAGAAATATCTTCTTTCCCAATCTCTTTTCTTTTATTTTTCCAACCTTCTCAACATCTTTTCAGATTCTTTTTATACCTTTGTTTTGCTAACAAGTTTCGTATCAAATTTTCCCCTTTCATTCTCCATAATGCTTTCTTATGTGTCTAAGTCAACATTCAAATAATCAAACAACACACATAAGATCATTCTATATGGAAACCCTCTAATATTTGTCATAAATTTTATCATACTTATCATTAAATAACACAAATTAAACTCATGTCTCTTTCAAACATGCCACATCAAACATAGTTTATTAGCAGTCACATAATCAAAGCTACCAGCTTTAAGTTAAATAAAATTAGTTATGAGCTTATGTATGGCCCTATTGTGAGTTTGGAGTTCAACAGAACTTACATTTTCTTTTTCAAAGAGATTAGAGTTTCCATTTACCTTATTTTTGAAGTCAAATTTGTTGTAGCTCTTCACTTTTTCATCTCTCTTCTTGAACATTTTTTTTCTCGCATTTGGAATCTTGTAAGCCTTGGCTATGCCATCCAAAGTGACTTTGTACTTCTTTTTTTTTTTCTCAATCCTATTCCGATGGAGTCTCTACTGGTTTCCTTTAGGCTAGTGTAGAACTGCTTCACCAAGTTAGAATAGACTATAAAGTGAATCCTCATGAACCTAAGCCATCATTGAGCTTTGAATTGAATTCTATATAGCAACCATGGTTCTTCAAAATATTCTCATTCGATCATTCTAGAAGGTGTGATGAGATTTAAAATTAGATTGACTCCTTTTTGTTGTGCTGATGCCTCTCACTCTCTTGGTGTTTCTCTTAGAGTCTACATCATTTCCTTTCTCCACTTTTCTTTGTTTGGTAGTGTTTGAACCAAAGGATTTTTTGATAGAGGATGATTTTGATCTTTTCTTTTAGGAGTCATAGATGCACTTGGAGAGACTGCAGAACTTTGTAATTCTTCAAAATTTAGAGAGAGAGAATTGAAGGGAGATTTTGAATGGTTTAGGGCAAAACTAAAGCTCAATTATTTAGAGAAGAAGAATGATAAGGTAACGTTCTGATTGTGGGTAATGGTCAATGATAGTGGTGAACATGATTCGAGAGTGATGAAGAGAGAGAAAGAGAGCAACTGTTACTTTTTCATAAGCTAAATCAGAATGCTAGCTGCAATTTCATCAATTATGATAGATTTTCTAGGTCCTCTATTTACCCGAGATCAATATTCACAAAAGTTGTGTGCATCATTTTTTGACACACAGGTAGTACAAGCTTTCTCAAGGAAAAAGTGTTAGGTCATGTCATATCGTAAAAGGTGATTTGACTATATCAACTTTGTAAAGATTCTAAACCTAATCAAATGCAATATTTTCACTGCAAAGCAACGTTCACAACTATTCACTCAGATCTTAAGTAAACATATACTTAAGAGGAAAAAATATGAAATGCTTCTCAAAGTGAAATGCAAAATACATGCAAGCACACACAAAAACATAATATTACCCTTTGAGATTTAGTAAATTGAGTTCCTTGCGAATTTTGCAAAAAAGTTCCTCATTAGAGATTTTGTGAAATGCCAGTGAGGTAGTTGACAGTAGGCACAAAAATTAGCTCAACAGTTCAAACTTAACATGTTCTTTGATGAAGTGATGTCTAACATCAATATGCTTATTTCTAAAATGTTGCACGGGATTTTTAGTAAGGTTAGTAGCACTTGTATTATCACAGAAAATTAGAATATTTTTGTATCTCAAACCAGAGTCCTCAAGCTGATGATTAATCCATAAAATCTGAGTAGCACAACTCCCAATTTTGATGTATTTTGCTTCGGTTGTTGACAAGCTAATTGTAGTTTGCTTCTTGTTATGTTGTGAAACTTATGCATGACATACAACTAACAAGTTCCTGAGGTGCCCTTTCTATGAGGTACCCTTTCTATCAACTCTACTTCCTGCAAAATTAGCATCACTATGGCCCACTAAGTCAAATGGCAAGCCTTTAGGATATATAAACTAAATTCTTGAGTTCCCATAAGATATCTCAAAGTTCTTTTAATTGCAATCAAATGAGATTCTTTAATATTGGCCTAAAATCTAGCTCAAGGACCCACAATGAAATGAATATCGAGCCCACTCGCAGTGAGATAAAGTAATGAGTCATCGTACTTTTGTATAGCTTGTTATTTACACCTTTTTCATCCTTATCTAGCTTGATAGTGGTGCTCATGGAAGTCTTGGATCTACATTCTCTATTTGAAACTTCTTTAGCAGCTCTTTTGTGTACTTAACTAGATTTATTGCCATTCCTTCTTTGACCTACTCTATTTACAATCAAATGAAGAAATGTAATTTTCCCATCATACTTATTTTGAACTCTCCTGCATCAAGCTAGCAAACTTGATGGGGTCGAGAAATTGATCTATCGAGGACCTCAATACTTGCAAGGCAAAGATACGAAACAAAGATGAAAAGAGGCAGCGGTGACCCCCAAAGGCCCTCTGATGATTAAGTCAATATCATTTCATAGAGAAAATATAAGTAAGAAGGACATAATGGGCATGTACCTGATCAATAATAAGAGAGCATATATCTATTTCATACATGTCTTATCAAATCATCTAAAGAATAGAATTCTTACAGGATAAGCAATATCAAAATTTTAATAGTATTTAGTATTGTGTTAGAGAAGGAAATCCCTACAAAATTTAGGATTCATCATACCAATTCTTGTGCACAACACAATTGGGTTGGAGCACTACTGGCCCAAAGGGCCAACCCTATCATTTGCCATAAATAGAGTTTAAAATGCAAGTTTTATGACCTTAATCCTCAATTACGAAGGATCAATTGTTGCTTCTTAAGAATGTATTTAATGATAATTCATTCTTGTCGCAATATTTTTCCTTGATACATTCAAGCATGACTATTTTCATAAATGATCTTTGTCGCACTACTTTCTCTTGGCATTGTTCTACCAAGGTTATTTTCATGTATCTTCCTGAAAGGTATCATTGGGAATGTTTATTTTATTTATTATGAGGAACATATATTAATTCCCTTTTCATTGGGAATGTACTTTAATTCCCTTAATGAGCACTCATTTTTTTTATTTGGTTGTTACCTTTCCCTCCCAATAATTTCAATCGAGTCATAGCCTTTTTCTTCTCAATATGTTTAATTAGGAGATTCATTGTAACTCTATTTTGAATTTGCACATGGCAAGCTTATCAAATTAATTATCGAGATCTCTGACTCGATATTTCCTTGCTGGTACATGCTCTTCCTTTTTCATTTATCATCTTTACTCGCCCATTTTTAAAGTCTTGAGATTATGTGCACTAGGTGAAAATTGCTCTCTTGATTTTAAGAGCTTCAGCTTGCTACAAAATACTCAACTTAAAAGTTAATAATTTTATGATATAAATTTAAAACAAATCTATAAAATATCAAAAAAATTTTAAAGTAATTTGTATAAAATAATATAAATAAGGATGATAAAGGACTTCCCTATGATGTTCAATCATTCTCTTCTTTTCCCCTTTCAATAATGGGAGGACATTTACTAGGGACATGTCAAAGTAATATTCGAGATAATCTCCAGACTAGAAACTTTTGTCCCATTTATAATTATTTCAATAAAAAATTAGCTTTAACATATAGCTTGATGGTAATAGGACTTCCCGATTCAAAGCAACTAGATTAACTTGCATAGAGAATTCCTGTTCAAAATTTAATGAAATAGAAGTCCATTACTGATATAGATGCCAATGCAAGACTTCAAGTAAATAAACATTTTTTATACGAGAACCCTTTTGAGTGACGCTTCCTAATCTAGGAAATATGCCCGAATCATAATAATAAATTGAGTGTGACTTTGAACTTATCCAGAAGTGCAGGGATTTTGCCCAATTATGAAGCCATGCTAAGAATTTTCCAAATGTGAATTTGCTTCATCTCTACAATAGTTTATAAGAGTTCTGATCAAAATTCATAAAGATGAATTCCCAATAGAATATAGGTAAAGATAAAGCACAAAAACTTCAAGATAACTGAATAAAATAAAATATTTGCAATAATATCCCATCTTCCTTCTCATGATGAAGAATATTAATTGATTGGCCACTGGAAAGGGAATAGAAATCCCTTCTAAAAGAATGGATAAATTTCTGAACCGTTGATATAACATAGGTAAAACAATAAGCATCTTTTACTAATGGAAAAATTCATAAAGGATGATTAGTGAAGATATATATAAGATAGTACTACAATCTTCACAAGTAGAATCTGAGAAAACTAAATTGAGATAATGAAGTCTTCTTCCAAATAATAATTTATAAATATGTGTGGAACCCTTATGGACATAATAAATCTTCAAGATAAAGATACCCTCCTTTGAGAAGTAATAATGAGACCCAAACACCATATCCTATTCAACTTGAATACGAAGGTCTTAAATAAAATCCGAATTCCAAATAAGAATAGCAATAGAAAAGTCCAATAAATTTGAAAAAACTAATATAATGTGATATTGAAGTACCATGATGATAAGATTTTCCAACAATAGAAGTTTCAAAAACTAAGAGATTTAAACTTTGAAGACCTAGAATAATATAAGGATTCTAAGCATTTTTGAATGATGAAACATAATTTGAACTCCACTATAAGGATGATATTTTCTGAAAGATGAAATAATGAATATTTTGAGAGCTTCCTCCATTATATACTTCAAAGCTTTATTTATTTATTTTTGTTAGTTAACAGAAGTCTCCTGCAGGTGTCGAATTTGTTATAAATATTTCTTCGAAATATGAAGAATAGCTTTGCTAACCATGGGTTAGTATAATAATAGAAAATTGAGAAAGATATTTATACATCACAGAACTTCATGCATTTAAGTAATCATATTAGGACACACATTGATTTTGTAATATACCAAAGAACTTTAAGATCATCTCAAAAGGAGAATATATTTAAACAGATGTTACTAGTCAAGCTTGTTGGATAAAGATGACTTCTTACACCTTCTTCAAGGATTGCCCAAGCTTTTATCGGGTGATTTCTTGAATTTAATTTGATCTTCTTGACACGAGAAATCAATTTCTGACTATGAGATAAAGCCCAACTTCATAAAAGTAGGCCTCATGATGGGTGCCAATTTATGGAGTCGAGAAATCGATCGATCGAGAGTCTCAATACTTGCAAGACAAAGAGATGAACAAAGATCAGATGAGGCAGTGGATGATCCCCTAAAGGCCATTTGATGCTTAAGTCAATATCATTTCATAAGAAAAAGATAAGCTAGAAGAACATAATAAGCGTAGACCTGATCAATGATAAGAAAGCATACCTTTATATAAACATGTCTTACCAACTCTTTTAAGGAAATAGAATTCTTATAGGATAAGCAATATCATAATCTTGCTAGGATTTAGTGCAACATAATTAGGTTGGAGCACTTGTGGCCCAAAAGGCTAACCTCATCAAAACTCTTTGCAAAAACTTTCACTAATAGCTCCAAAAATTATGTTTTCTACATATACTTGAACAATAGGAATGTTTTGAGAATGACTTTTTGTAAATAATGTTTTGTCCACTTTTCCTCTTGATAAATCATTTTTCAATAAAAGCTTCCTTAACCTTTCATACCAAGCTCTAGAAGCTCGTTTCAAGCCATACAAAAAAATTTTAATTAGTTTGGACCCATGATTTGGATTTTGAAAGTATTCAAAACTAGGTAGCTGCGTAACATAGATTTTTTTTTTCAAAATATCATCTAAAAATGCACTTTTAACATCTATTTTGTAAGTATGAAATCCTTGAAACATGGTAATGAACTAAACATCCTAATTGCTTCTATCCTAGCAACAGGTGCAAAGGTTTCTTCAAACCTATACCTTTCTCTTTGTTCTATCCTTGAGGAACTAACCTTTCCTTGTTAATAACTACATTCACATTCTTATTAAGCTTGTTCCTGTACACCCACTTATTTCCTATGACAAACTAATTTTGATCGTTAGAATTTATTTTCAGATATTGTTCGTCTCAAACTGATTTAGCTCTTCTTGATAGCTAGCATCTTACTTTTATCTTCTAGTGCTTCCTCATACTTTTTTGTCTTAATTTGTGAAGCAAAAGCAACATTTCTTATCATCTTTCTAAGGTGACCTCTTGTGATGATTTTCTCATATGCTTCTACTAAACGATTTTCCTTAGCATAACACTTGTGAAATTCCATTCCTTGGGTAGATTCTTCAAATTAGCTTGAGAAATTAGTTTATCATCCCAATTAATTTCAGTATCATTAGCTGGACCTACTTCTTATCTTGTATCCATTTGATCATCATTTTCTCCATAAAGTTCATTATTGATTTCATCATTCTTTTCTTTTGGATAATCTCCATTATCATCAGCAAATTCTTCCCGCCCATCCTCATTTGGTGTTTCCTCAACAACAATGTTATTCTATTGAAAACTATAAAGGCCTTACTTTGATTTGAGTATCCAGGAAAAAAAGATTCCTTCATCAGTTTTAGCATCGAACTTTCCCAAGTTGTCTTTCTTGTCACCAAAATGAAGCACTTTCACTTAAAGCTTTGAAGTACCCACTAGTTGATTTTCTCCCTTTCCATGGCTCATGGGGTTTTTTCCCCTTAATGTTGATCTCAACAGTGTTTTGTTCAAAATATAGCAAATTGTATTTACAGCCTCAACCCAGAAGTATTTAGGCAGCCTACCTTTACTTAGCATTAGCCTTTCCAACTCTTGAAGTGTCTTGTTCTTCCTTTCCACTACTCTATTTTTCTGTGGATTTCTTCGTACTAAAAAGTTGTGACTGAAAACCATTTCATTGTACAACTCCTTAAATAGCTTGTTTTCAAATTCTCTACCATGATAACTCCTAGTTGCAGTCGCACTATATCTGTTTTTATTATGAATTTTCTTGCACATATTAATAAATTGATTAAATGCCTCATCATTTGGAGTTAAGAATATGGTCCAAGTAAATCCACAATAATCATAAACTAAAATAAACACATAAGATTTACCACCCAAGCTAGATAGAGTAACATAATCAAACAAATCAAAGTGAAGCAGTTCAAGTGGTCTAGAGGTAGAATTAATGCCTTTGGATTTAAATGATCATTTGGTTTGTTTCCAAGATTACATGCATCACACAAGTTATATTTTTCAAAATTTAGCTTAGGAAGACAATCAATAACTTGTTTCTTTGAAAATTTTGAAATCATATGCCACTAGCATAACCCAGTCTTCTATGCCACAACCAATTATCAACTCTTTTGTCAGTAAAAACAACACTATCATCATACATTCTTATAACGTTACAACAATAGGGTTCAAAGATGACTTTTATGTTCTTGTCACGTAATTTATATTCTATTTCAAGCCATTTATCAATGAACCATCTTCAATACAAGGATCAATACCAACTTTACCAGTTCCCATAATTCTGTCTTTGTTGGTGTCACCAAAGCTAACACTTGTAACTTCTTTTAATTCTAGTTAGGTGAACTTCTTTCTTGCACCTATCTGTGCCTAGAGCAGTCACTATCTTTGTACAATCCAGTTTTGACTAGCTTGCTCTTGAGGCACACCTACAAAATAAATTACTTCCTTTTAAGTGTCTAAATTGAATTAGGTTTTTTCTGGTCAGTAGGTGCATTAGCTTTTGGCATCCAAATCATTTTAGCCTAAAATTTTTTTATTTTGCAAGATTTAGCTTTGTGTCTTTCTTGACCACAAGTAAAACAAGTTATATGCAAGTGACTATAGGATGCTGCTTTACAAGGTGATATTAGTATTCTCTTAGTGAAAATGAAGGATCATATACTAATCCAAAATTTTCATGTGAGTACCTTTAACTTTCAAGAAGCATGTCAAGATTGTCTTTTCCTTTTCTAAACTTTGTCAAATATTTAGTAAGAATTCGGCTTTCTTTTGTAAAAGGTCATTTTCTTTTAAAAATTTTAGTATTCAAATCATTTGAAATGACAAGTTCGTTTCTTACATTTCTCACTTAGAAAATACTTCATCTAACTCTTTACAAGTTTAACCAAGAAGTAAATTAGAAATACTTCAAGAAAACTAGGAGGACTAGCTTGAGAAATTTTAGACAAACTAGTTTCATAACATTCATACTAGAGCATCTCTTTTTTGATTTCAATGACTTGAAATCCATTTTGAGTTGTCCTTATTTCTTTGTGAGATTTTTGTACTCTTTGTAAATCTCACTGCATGCATCTTCTAATTCCTCATAAGTTATAGAGTTTGAAAGATTTACTTCTTGCTTAATTTTTTTCTTCCTTATCATCTTTGTCCCTGTTGTTATTACATTCATCATTTTCCTTGGCTATTAGAAAAATGTTAGCTATTTCAGTGCTTTCTTTATCCTCTTCACTTGTGGAGTTAGAATTATCACTTTCACTCAATGTGCCAACCCCATAACTTACTTTTCTTCTCTGCCTTTTTGTTCAACTTGGGACAGTTTAGCCTGATTTGTCTAGCTTTCTTGCATTAAAATCACATAACATTTGCTCCTTCTTTCTTAGGTTGAGATTCAATTTTTGGAGGAAAGTTCTTTTTGAGCATCTTTTTGAGATTCTTGCCATTCATTTTGTAGAACCTTTTGAATTTTTGAGCTAGAAAGGTTCATCTTCTATTTCATTAGAGGTTTCATTATCGCTAGATGAAGCCTTCAAGGCAACATTTGCTCTTTTCTTCGTTTCCCTAGTGGAACCTTTTTCAGGAGTCATCATCATTTCATGTGTCAATAGATATCCAATAAGTTCATCATATCCATATCTAGTTAGATCTTTAACTTCACATAGAACATTAACTTTAGCTTCACATTTTCAGTTAGAGATCTGAGAATCGGATTGATCAGTTTTTCTTCAATTAACTCTTTAGCTAGAGCTTTCAATGAGTTTACAATGTCAGTGATTCTATTGTTTATTTCAAAAATAGATTAATCATATTTTAAAGAACATTTCATAATATCTCCACCACATATTGATTTTTTACTCTTTAACCTAATTGGTTCCTTCATACGTAACCTCAAAATTTTCCCACACTTCTTTAGTCAATTTAGAAGGAGCAAAAGACTATCTCCACCACATGCCATATCCTCTTTATGCTGTTAAACCTTTTGGATAAAAAGACTAGCTCAATAAGAATTAGACTTTAATAAAAATTGACCTATTTAAAATGGAAATAAATTGTCAAAAGGTTTCCAAAGTTAGTCTCTAAATATTATGCTATTAGCAAGCTAGTTCGTAAGATTTGAAATCCAAATAAGATATTAAGCTATTTTTCTAATCCTGAACCAGTACAAATGTATACTAGCTTGAGTAATACATGTGAAGAATTGCTGAATTTAGAGTATAACTTTCTATCAGATTGGAATATATACACGTGCAAATAGCCTTTCTAACCATTGCATGGCTTAGCTAGCTTCAAAACATTTCTCATAAGTTATCAAGTTAGTTTTTACCAACAGAATTGTTATGTAACAATGTCGATCACATTTTCAGCATAACTTTCTATACTATGGAGAATATACTTTGAATTGAACCATGCATGCACCAAAGATATTTGCAACTAAAGAAAGAAACTAAACTGAAAATAAAGCAAGCAAACATTTGAAGTAAAGTAAATCAAGAAATAAAATTGACACCAACGATTTTTATAGAGGTTAGGCAACATGCCTAATTCAACCATTTGAGAATCCCATCTCAACTATTTCATTAAGCACAATCTCTCTAACGATAGAGATCAAACCTACGATTCTACGTATCTCTTTCCCAAAAAACTCTCTAGTTGTACACACTAGTTTTGTAAATAAATTTAAAAATTATCTCACTACTAATTTTCAGTAGGTCTAACAACATATCCCTAAAATTTTAATAGATTTATCAACTATTTTCTACCAAAGAACCTCCTCAGAAATTTGATGGATACTTGTGAACCTTGAAGAGATGAAGATGACAAGATTGTAACTTTCACTTGCCTCTTGTTCCATTTGATACTTTGTAGCTTTGTATGAATTTTTTGTCCATTTCATCTATATGCTTCGATCTCTTGAGAAACCTGTAAAGGTTTACATGTATAAATATATAAAGCCTATGAAAAGTTGAGAGATAGTATAGTGACATGGTGCCTCAATCAACTCTTGTTCAAAGAGACAAATTACTTTTTTAGAAAATCAACTATTCTACAAAATATAGGTGAACATATGACTCTCCAGATGACCTAATTTGATATATTCTTTCACAAAAGTCAACTTATTCCTTTGTCTCAAAACATGTTTAAAATAACCTTTTTGCTAATTTTGTGCAAGTCTTGAAAATATAAAACTGACAACTTAAAAAAAACCACTTTGCAAACTTAAAACTGCTCTGGCACTGTGTTAGTGGTACATTCATTAGTCACTATCAATCTAACTTGCCTCTGGATTCTATAGTTTGGTAAAGTTAACTTGACAAAATGGTTTTAGTTTGATAGTTTAGAAATTAGTTCGATACAAAGACTAGAGGAAAAACACTTCGTCTCTTTTTCAAAAAATTTTAGATGTAGTTTTGAGTAAAAACCTTGAAAACATTTTTAAGATTGACAACTTTAGAATCGACTGCAAAAGACATCGAAACTTATTATCTCTAATTTAATCTTAACAAAAATTTAAAGATATACCCTTAGGTTCACACTTCTTGAATCTTGCATTTGAGTACGCTTGTTCTTGATCATTCGTTCATGGTACATTCTGAAATAATTCAACAAATTTCAGTACATTACTTATAGCACGTTTTGTTAATTATCAAATTTGAAGGTTGTATCATCGAATTAAAAAGTTAATTCCATATTAGTACTCCAACTTGGGGAGAATTGTCAATTAAGTGCCATGCATTTGCACATTGTCAATCAAAGGACAAATTGCAACCGGTGACTAAGTATTTCACCAGAAAAATATAAATGCCTAATATACCCTTTAAATCAAATTAAAAATATATTTTTACACTTTATTAGACTAATGCATTAATAAAAAGTTAAATTTTACCCTTATTTAACACATTCTTTAACTTTCTATTAGGAGAACAAATTGTTTAACTTAGATTCCAAAACAAAACCCATTTTATTTATTTAATTTTCTCTTAGTTTCTGTCTCTTTTCACCTTAACATCAGCCACCTTCTGCCGCCGGCAGCCATCCAACCCAACTACAAACTTAATGTGATCCCTCCTCTCTACCTTATTGTTTCCTTTCTCCATTGCCAGAAATACCAACCCAAACCCACATCACTACCATAAAAATTGCCACTGCCAACATACATCACCACCATGACACTACAAGTCACCACCATAAAAATTGCCACTGCCAACATACACCACCACCATGACACTGCACGTCACCATCATAAACTCACCAAAATAACCACCGTGAGAGGAAGAACACTTGGGTGGGGGGATGCAAATCAGAAAATAAAGGATCAAAAGTGGGAAAATGCCCAGAGTTAGATAGGCAAGAAAAAAGAGAAAAAGAAAATATATGGCGAACACCCAGTGCTAGTTGGGTAGGAATTTATGGAGAAGGGGATGGAGATGGCTATTAGAAGCGGCAGAGAAAGAAGTGGGGAGAAAATAAAGAGAAGGTGGTGTGTAGTGGAGGTAGCGAAAAAATAGAGAGAAAGAGATAGAGATTTAGAAAGTCGCTTTAGTATGGGTTAGGAAGAAAAAAGTAATAACGAATTAGTCCTTCAATTTTTTAGAGTTTTTTGATAAATAATAAATTAGTCCCTCAATTGTAAGCAAACACACTAACAGTAATTGATGAGTTCATTCAAAAATAGTGTTTTACCCTAATGAGAAATGGATCCATGTACTTTCTGGCCAAATTATTTGGCTGCTAGTATCAACTTGTTCCTTCATTGACAATGCACAAAGATGTGGTTCTCAATTAATAATCTCCCCTAAGTTTTGAGTAACTCTTTTTTGAAGAATATAATATCTCCCTAGCTCAATTCCTTTCTCTAAAAATTTATTTAAAATTTATCTAATTTGAAATTTAGAATTGTAAAAATTTGTAAGACATAATGAGTGGCGAATCCATACTAAATTAAATGACTTCAATTTTGGAAAAATAAAACTTCCAAAACCTTAAAATTTTGAATTTTTAAGGTAGTTCTGTAGGGTTTTACAAAACTTGTTGTCAAGTTTTGTGCTCGCTCCATAGAAATTAATTGCAACTTTTGATTTTTTTTGAAAGTGGGGAAAATGGTTCCACTTAAACTGGTGAAAAATTCATGCTAGCAGAGCTTGCCATCATTTTCCAATAAGGCTACCATCTACCTTCTTTCTTATTTTTTTCTTTTTTTCTTAGTTGCTTTCAAGTTTTTTAACTTTTTTCACAATCAATAATAGATATTTTTATTTACGTTATGAATATAACAATTATGTGGATGTCCATTAGCCCAAATATTAATCCATGTTTGAAGTTACAGACATTAAACGTTTGAAGTTACAAACAAAGTTGTAACATGTATCCGTTATATACTACTATCCCTATTACCTCTATTATCTTAGAGAACATGTAGATCATGAGAAATATGTTATGTAAGTTATAAAGGATGCTACTAATGACCTATGATGGGACATGTCACTTCCAACTCTATAAATAGAACTATATGTAGTAGCTTATAAAAAGATGTATGGTGAAAAACTCTCAATATAATTCTAGTTTTTACATTTCTTATGTTCTCTCTTTCTCTATTTTGCTATAGTTCAAAGTCTTATTGGTTGTCATTTATAGTTAGTTTTTGTGTCTATTACGACCTAATTTTACAATAAATTATTAGCACGAGACTTTGCCGCTAAATCTTTGAAGTTTATATTAAAGCAAGAAGCACAAGACTATGCTGTTGAATTTTTGAGCTTTATCATCACTAATTAATTCAAGTTGTTTAATGTAATTGTTCATTATTAATTTTATCTCAAAAGATTATTAATCACTCAAGAACAGTAATATAACAAGTACGACTTGAAAATCTAACATTGTTTTACGTAAATTTAAAGTAGATTTTTTAAGATTTTATATTTTGAAACTTGACAGTGTAGAGAGAAAATGAAGATTGCAAGAAAATAAAAAAGTTCAAATTAAAATTGTAAGAAAATAAAAAATTGCTTAGTGAAATGCACTTAATTGTGACTAGTAAATTTATATATCACATATTGTAGTACCCATGCGTATTGCATCGCTCCACGAGAACAACTACGACTGTATTCACAGTTTGGTATGTATTGGCCTTAGAAATTGCATTTCATCCCACAAAATTTTGAGCCGTGTATTGTCTTGCAACCAGAAAAAAATAGATTCCCTTGCCTCTGGTTGTTTATCTCCTCTTGCAAGTCACATTAATAAGGGTATTGTATACAATTTTGAATCCGATTATACACAGTTAAAAATTAAAATAATTTCAATTTTTCTCTCTATTGAACGTCTTTTCTCTTCTTTATAATTTTACTAAAATTAATAAACATCTTGTTAAATTGGGATAGACAACCTTTCGTTAGTTCAAGTAATGGGAGACCTTTGCTGGTCAATTATTTTGAGGCCTTATGATTAACTCAATGGCTCAATTAGATAAAAACTACACCAGGCTCCCTCAATTTTAAGATAAAAAAACTTAAAAACACTCAATGTTTAAATTTTTTTAAGTTTGGGTGGTGGAACTAACTTGTGTGGTAGTTTCACCATAAATGGTGGAATATGCGCTGCATATTCTTTGCCTCTTTGGGGGTGGAATGACCTCAATGCATCTAAGGAAAACAAACAAATCATAAATTGCTAAAATTTTCAATATTGACGAAAACTATTGGAACATTTTGTAATAGAAACTAACCTGGCCATCCACAACGTTTTGGTCATTGCTAGCAATTGGTTGCTTAGCTGGCTGATTGGAACTTCCTTCTTCCTCCATGTTGGTCACCTACAAACAGGTAAAAAAACACAACTTTTTTAGCTAAATTTGCATTTTGAAACACATAAATTATGTACACCTAATGATTAACTTCTTACACTGGATATTTGAGACCAATTATGGTATAAGGCATCCTTTTCCACAATTGCTGCTTTGGCATTGGCTGCACAAGTTCTCTTATTGTGCCCTAAATTCCCACATCTGCTACATTTGTTCATATTGAGGGGGTAAAATCACCTCTGCCATTCCAATCGTCAACTCCACTACCAACAACTAATTCCTTTAGGTTTAAATTAGTCATTCTTACTAGGCATTTTATAGAGTTGTGTCCCTTTTCACCACATGTTCTGCACTTCAAAGGACAACACACACGTCATGAATGCTTCTGCTTACTATTTCCTGTTGTGGCCACCTCATCCGGTTATCTTCTTCTAGCTGGTTTTGGTCTACCAGGCATTCTTAGTCTCTTGGGAGGTAATGGTGGTTCCTTTCTAGTCCTTGGCCACAAACTTATACCACTGATG
Organism: Rauvolfia tetraphylla; assembly: GCA_030512225.1. NCBI lineage: Eukaryota > Viridiplantae > Streptophyta > Magnoliopsida > Gentianales > Apocynaceae > Rauvolfia > Rauvolfia tetraphylla. The sequence continues at coordinate 995,333 of JAJQKT010000053.1, forward strand.
GGAATTACTACTGGTTTATATGCCTTCAAGTATGTATATCTATGATAACACTTATCTACATAATTTTCAGCATTATCCCCTTGACAAAGTATTGCACTCACTGCATGAACACATGGAATTCCACAAAAGTCCCATTTTCTACAATAAAATGATCTTGTAGTTAGGTCAACTGCATAAATCTTACCATACATATACTCTATTGGTACTTGGCCCCACTTGCAACTCTTTAAATAAATGCACCCGACTGTTCCTTCATCCTCTCAATATATTTATGAATTTTTGGACATAACAAAAAATATCTTTTTTCATCCATGCTCTCTTAACCTCCTGTCTAGTCATGAGATATGTCCTAATAGACTCTAACATCCCCAAAATTGGTCTAGAAATAGCTTACAAAATGGTTGAGTTGAAACTCTCACACAAATTATTCAATAACATGTCACACTTTGATTCGGTCCTAAAGTATGACCTTGACCAATGTGAAGGATGTGAGTTAGCAACCAACTAGTCATGAGCTTGTGCATCTAATGTTTTTAATACATCCAATCCATCTGCATACTTGTTAGGGTGTGTTGCTCTGGCACATACCCACAGCTTCTCCTTTAATGCATTTCCAAGAAGTATCTTTTTGAAGTTACTGTGTAAGTGTCTTACACTGTGCCTATGCTTTGCCCTTGCACACAATTCTGTAGTTGCTGGAATTAGACCCCGCGAGGAGTTAATGCATCAACAATATAAACACAGTAATATTGAAACACATTTTTTAATGAAAAATCAGACAGATAGCTGACCTTCTGTTTGTCAGATATGAAGGTCCATTTTTCCTATTCATAAATATGAAGATCTCCAATAAGCAGCTGTAGAAATCATGCCCAAGTCTCCTCGTTCTCAATTTCAACAACACAAAATATAATTGGATATGCTAAGTTATTTACATCAATCCCAATTGCTGTCAAAAGGACACCAGGGTGTTGTCCTCGCAAGTGACGTCCATCCAAGCAAAGTACTTTCCTATAGCCTCTCATAAAACCTTCTCTCAAAGCAGCTAATCCCAAATAAAATTGTTGAAACCTTTCTTTGCCCTTGCTGTCAGTCTCAGTAGTCATGATAACTGTGTTCTTCAAATCAGAAGTCCTCAACTCTTCAATATGATTCCACAATTTTGTAAATTGGTTATTGTATCTGCCATCAATCAATGTTTTGGTTATGGATTTTGCTCTGTATACAACTCCCTCAGTAATATTATAATTTAATTCTTGGTGCACTTTCTCTATGAAATCTGAAACAACTATCCCTCTGCTTGCTCTAAAGTCTTCAATGTATCTTTTTGCTAAGTATTTGGGCCCAAGGAGTTTAGGATTTTAGGTTTTGATACAACTATTCTTCGGCTATTTGGTTTTTATTTGAAAATCTTTGTTGCCACTTATTTTGGACCAATCACTGTTCTTTGCCCAATAAACTACCTCAACTCATCTAGAATCACTCCGAGTAATCCTTACTAACTTTTCATTCTTGACCTTATGTGATTTTACATCCTCATAATTTATTTTGCTGTTAAATATCAAAGCCACTGTAAACTTTGGATCTCCATGTTAACTTTTGGCATAATCTCTTCGTCATCTGATTCCCTTGAACTTTGGTTCATTATATCATTAGAGTTTGTACCCCAACTGCTATTAGAGATAGCCTTCCCCAAATATACATATGAATTGTTTCCTCTTGGCCTTTCTCAGTCTTCTTCCCTTTTCTCTTATTCACTACATGCTGAAAATTTTTTGCAGTTTCTCTTCCTTCTAAACTCTCTCCTGAAGTAGTAACATCATTGGTTTCACCTTCTATTCTTGTTGGGCTAAACTGATTCCTTTGAACAGTGTCCCCCCAGTTTAGATCTGACCATATGCCCTCATCTTCATCACTGGACTCAAACTTAGAATCTGCAAAGGAGCTGTAATCTTCATCTTCCTCTTGCACATAATCTTCATCTTCATAATCGGTTTCATTTTCAATGTATTTCTTTTTCTCAACCCCTTTATTCTTTTTCTCCTTTCCATCTCTAGTGGTCCCTCCACTTTTGTCACTAGTAAAACTGTTACCCCTGATCCGTGCAGAAGGGCCATGTCCACTATCTTTTAACCCCAAACCTTCAGTATTCACACTAAAATAATCAACACTATGGACATCAAAAACACAATCATATTCTTCTACCCTTGCACTAGAAATGGAGGGACTTCAAGCAAGGGCAAACTGAACTTTTTATCTTCATTATGTACAAAAAATACCTCAACTTCATGATTGACAGCACCAATTTCTGCTGTCAATCCACTATCCTCTTCAGCTAATGCAAATATAAAATGTCTTTCACCCTCATAGCCTGCTATGTTATACCAATAACCAGGTATTGTATAGCCTAATTTTTCTACTGCTTGGTCTAAAACACACAAGGAAAACCTATCCGCATTATAGTAATCATAATAATCAATCTGACCACCAACATAACTCTTTTTAGTTGTGCCCAACAATTTACCACTATGGTAAATTTTCACTATGAAATCACCTGAACCCGGTCCTGATTTTCACAAATATAATAGCTTTAAAGAATGCATAAAAATCTCACAAGCCTAAGTCAATCATTATCTTTAAATAATGATTGATTATTATTTTTGCAACCACAAAAGTGAAGCCATGAACCACAACAAAACAGAAGTCATTTCTGGAAAAAAAATTATTTTTGCAAACTAAGCCACAAATCAAAACCCTTGTATGTATTCCAAAAAGCTCACACTAGGTGAAAACAAATTCAATGTACAAATGAAAACGTAGTTAACTATTTTAATGAAACTAACAGATGATGACTATAAAAAATTCTAATACCAGACTAGTTTAATCAAACAAAAGCAAGTTTCATTGGAAAAAAAATCAACTCACTGTATAAGGCTTCTTCGACATTCTCCCCCAAATCTCTTCTTAGATACATTCTTCTTCATTGTCTTTGAGTTCACCTGTTCATTGTTCGAATTTCCAAGAAGTTGTGCGTTTATTTGAGAGAAATTGGGTGTTTGAAGACTAAAGCTTTGCTTCAGTTTAATGGTTTGTCAATTCTAAAAAGGCATGTGCTATGCACATGTTCTTTTTGGCTGAGAACCACCATGATAAGTGGTGGGTGGTACAATTAATTGAACAAAAATAGTATGTAAGTATATAAAATAAAAATAAAAGAGTTTGGCTACTTAAAGAATTGTCAATATTTCGATGGTATTTTAAGCTATTTTCTCATATTCTTATTTAAAAATATTTTAAATGATGATTAAAGAAGAGAGAGAGAAATTTATTTTATATTTAAACTATTGAAAAGGATAAAATAGTCTGTTAACCTCTAACTTATATAAAATTTTACAATTCACCAGTTTGTTTGTATTGGTCCTTTTTGACAACTAAAAACGAATGGAGAAAGTAATAATCTCCATTGGTACAACGGTCACACAAATCAAACCATACTTTTTGTTTGAGTGAACTGGACACTTTCATTAAAAAGAAAAAGAAGAAGATTGAATTGAACATTAAATTTAATAAACATGAGAGAACCATATTATTTATTTGGTCTTGTGAAGCAAATAACCTGTCTTCTGTGCTAGGAATTGCCATCAAGCCATGGAAAAAGCTTGCGGTTTCTTAGAGAGGAAAGTTTGCATTGCACGGCTACAGCTATGCTTATTAGGTCGAGTAAGATTTGGTGCACGAAAATGAGTGACCAACTTACTTTGGGGTGAAGGTAATAAGAATCTAAAGTAGACTCAAAATAAAAAATTTATATTGCGTTCTATAAAAAATTTCAATCCAAAAACATCACGGCAGAAATCTACTAAACTGTTTTTCACCATTGCATATTCGGCTTGGTAGAAATAAATTCATATCTTTTTTGCGCAACGAAAGTTGAAACAGAAGATTCTATAAATGGTAGTGATAATATTTCTCTATCCTAGGTTATACTTTATTCTTCTTTAGCAGATGCTAAGCATCAGAATCCAATAAGGGGGCATACTTGAGCAAGTTTTCAGCCAGAATGAGCTCTCCTGAAGTTCTTTATGAGCAGCTTAGAAGATGAAATGGTTCCTGATGCTCCAAGAAGTGTGCCAATTGCTATGAGAACTATATTCAGAATCAATGCAGGTTTTGATATCTGATTCCAGAATATCTTGGTGTAGAAGGCGCAAGGGAAAACAACGCAGATTCCAACGCTAACAAGCGAGCCGGTTAGGCTAAGAACGTACTCGAAATATGGCACGGAGAGAGCCAGGACTAGTATTATCAGCAGAAGAATTGAACCAACAGTGCCTCTTATGATCATCTTTGTTCTGGCCTTCATTTTTGGATGAAGATTCTGATCTAGTTGGATTGCAAACGGTGCAAATTCCAGTGCATATTTTGTCATTGGCGTCAAAACAGTTGCCCACAGTGCAATCTTAGTGACAATTAGGTTTCTGGGCATGCTTAAGTGATCTGGGAATTCACTTCAGGGCCAAATAACTTTGCTCCCATGAAGGCTAAAGCTGTGTAGAGAACTGTCACTAGTGAGAAACTGACTATAGACACCTGTCAAAGAAGCAAGAGAAAGATGACGTCATTCCTTGTCGATCACGTCTTATAAATCATCATAGACAATACTAAAATTTTCTATTATACTTGAACTCTTATTTCTTGTTAATACTTGAAAGTATGGAGGTTTGAGGGGTGCAATGGAAAATGGAAGCAGGAAGCCACAGTGATATATAGAGTATATTAGATCAGTTTTTTCTCAGAAAGCACTTTGTTCACTGTAGGGTATGAAGTAGTTGTTACGAGTATACACTAAGATTTATGAATATTGCTAGATAAAGGAGATATTCATATTTTATATCACTGTCAAATCCCAAATCAGGATCTCAGGTTGACATGGAACTAGCAGCACTCGCAGATAAAGTTGAGGTTCTATGCTTGGTGGGCGAATCCCGAGGCCAACCACAGTCCCTCTTGGAATATTTATCCAAGATTTGTGGAAAAGGAAGAGGTTTGAAGAACAGTGGCCAATATATGGGAGGATTCTTCTCTTTCCCAGGTTGAGTAGAAATAGATTCCGAGGAACTAGATTCTTCTCCTCTGCTGCAGTAAGGAACCACTACTAAATGTCAAAAAATTGAAATTGATTTTTTTCTATCACAAATTACTTGTCATTTCATTAATTCAAAACAAAATTTATTCATTTTTTCTAACTTTACCATTATATTTACTAATTCAAACAAACGCAACATTAATTATATGTTAAGTTTCAAAATAGTTTTTTAATCATTTAACTCAATAAATCAAACCCAACTAATCATTTTCTTAATCTGAGTGAAAGTTAGGGTGTGATTGTATAGAGTTAGGTTTTGAAATTTTTGTCTTGACTTTCGTAAAATGTAAATTATTTGTGATAGAATATATGAGTCTCACACTTGAAATTTTAAATTTGGTTTTGAAACCAAACCATATCCAATCTAAGCCTTAGTCTTTTTAGAAGTAATTTAGAATAGAAGAAATAATAAATTATCCCTTAAATTCCCAGCTCTATTTATTTAGCTACTCATGGATCAGGTTCCCAAATATTGAAGTGAGACTTCGTACTTATTTGCATCGCGCCAGAAAAAAAAATGTATTTAATATTCAGTTTGGCGCCACAAAAGTGTTATTCACACTTCCAAATTTTGACTAATAATAAGCGGTTTGAACCTTGCTTACAGAATAAGTGATGAGACTTAATTATAAAGATGAAAATTTTACCTTTGTAAACTTGGAGGGATCTTTCATTGCTGCATATAGATTAGGGAAGACAATATGGCCAGCAAAACTGAACATGTATAGCCCTGAAATAGCAGGAATGTTCTGTATCTGCAGTGCTGGTATCTTATGGTTAGCTTTGACACCTCCAAACATGGCAGTGCATGCCACAGTCCCAAAAATCAGAAGTGACATGAGAATTCCACCTGTTGAAAGGAAAGAAATTGAAGAAAGATTTCTCAGCCAAAGGCTGGGAAGCGCCACCGAGACAGCGATAATTGTGAGGATCTGAGAAGTGGTTAAATTTTTTGTCAATGACAAGTTTAGCTGAGTGCCCAAAAAAACTATGGCCAAGTTGTCATGGATAAGAAACGAGGGACATGAATATTTCAACGTATATGAAAGTTGCTGCAATGATTCTTCCTCTTGATCCATATGCGTGCTGTCCTATATCTTTGTAGTCTCTTGATTTTGGGTTTTTCTCTAAGCATTTTCCAAGAAGATGGGAACTGTATGCACAGATGATTCCCAGTGCCACAAGTAGGAATGCTGATACCCACCCTCCTTTTTCTAAAGCATATGGAGTTGATAACTGTCCTAAACCTGTAAAAAGACATAATCAAGAAACCATAAAACAAACAGCAATCAACAACCTTAAAATGGTAAAAAGCATCTCTATATCATAGACAAAAATAATGGGTAGATGGTGGTGGCCGCCCTGAACATTTTTAAGAACTTTGTTTTTGACATTAATCATTTAGGAGTTTAGCCTCCTTTTTAAAATTTTTTTCAAATTCGCACCCCCCACGCTCCCCAACATATTAGAGAATTTCTTCATGTAGATTAAAAAAGATTCTCGTTCTCACAAAGTTAAAGTTATAGTTCTGTTTATACTCTATATAATCATAAAGAAGTAAAATGACGAAGCAAACAGGACAGAGAGATAAAAATGACCATAAGGAGCTACCTATCAGCATTCCAACCATGTTTACGACTGCATGAAGAAAGGAACTACTGTTTTCAGAAGAACGCTGAACATCATTCTCAACAACCTCCAAACTCTCTAAGTCCTTCGTGTCGATTCCATCAAACTTGATGTTGTTTTCATTGGCTGATTGCGCAACCAATTTGTCTTCATGGATTGTTTCATTTGCAACTTGATGATGGCGAGCCAAATAATCTGTATCTAGGCAAGGTAACTTGGCACTGGATTTCGAGTTCTTTCCCCTCATTATATTTCTTTCTAGCTTGTGGTAGCTAATGCGAAAACAAAAGTTCAGAAGGGGATTGGTTTTTGCTGCATCCCAAAGTGAAGCTTCACTGTATTTATAGATCCAAAAAAGATTTGGTATCCCTATATATATTCTTAGCAGCCTACTTCTCCATTTGCAAGAATCTTATCTTTTCTTTTTTCCTATTTACGATCACTCGTAAGCAGATGAATCACCCTGTCAAATATGCTCAACGGACACCAAAGACATGGAAGAGAAAATTGGGCAGAATATGAATATTTCTCAACTTACATTAGCATTGACAGTTTTTGCTACAGTAAAAGCTTTTTATTTATTTTCATTGCACATACATAATGTTGAGGACAAATAAATTATTCAGCAAACATAAGTCGTAAGTATATAATGCCTACGCGATCAGACATTAGAACTAAGGATGTCACTAAGTGCCTTCTTCCCCCTCTCCCTCCCAAAAGCCTTGTTCAACCACTCTCCTAAGAGAAAAGAAACCAAAATTAATGAAAGAATTTCGTAATTGTCTAAAATAAAAACGTGAAGGAATCTCGTAAGAGCCCTTTGTCGTAGCTCTACTGTCGGCATACATGTATGTCTTTTTCAGATTCTCCTCCACTAGAACAGCTACATTGAGATGTGTAAACATAAATGTGCTTGAAACTGGGCACTATATTTAAGCATATATACTTTTAGACAAAAGAATCATTTAGATCTTTTCCCCCATAAGCATTAAACTTTTTCATTTCGCACGTCCGAATTGAATTTGCTTCTGACTTTTAAAAAGCTATATAAGTTTTTCAAGCTCAATGTCAATTCAAAATTCAATTGCTACAGCCAGTATTAAAAAAAAAAAAAAGAACCCCAAAGTATATGTAAAACGAGTTTAATATTTATGAATATTAAATCAACTTATGTACGTTTCGAAGCACGAGTTATGAGCTTGGTAGCATCCATAGCTATTTACTATTAATTATTCTAATGTCTACAAACTTTAAAGCTAAATAAAATTTTAGGTGTAACTAATATTAAGACTTGAACAAACTAGAACTGAACTCGAACATGTTCACTGAAGTCTTGCCTGCGTGTGACCCGTATACCACATCTATGCCTATACAGGATACTTTTCCAGGAAGGAGAAAGGAATTTATGCTATGTTTGTTAGATTGAAATGACATGAAAGGGAATTTCTTTCTATTAAGAATTGCTTTCCACCTGGAATGAATTTGGAATCTTCTTCCATTTCATTATCTGAAAGAAAAATTCAAAATGAAATGATAATTTATTTTCTGCATTTAGTAAAATTATTATTCAATATCATAATAGAATAAAATTTTACAAGAAATTACTTAAATTCCTATTAGTATATTGTGTCAATAAAGACAAATAATACCCAACAAAAATAGATAAATTAAATATTTATCTATACAATCTCATTTAAATATATTTTATACTAAATATAAAAAACATCAAATATTTTAACTACTGAAACATAATTTAGTCATAAAAACTCTCATTTTTTTATCAAAATAAAAGAAGCACAACTAAAAGAAATCAAATAAAATTCAATACTAAGTTATGCTTTTTCTTCAGAATATTATGAGGATCAAATAGTCATAATATTTTTTTAAGATTCCCACTTCTCTTGGAATCAAATTTCTTGTAAAAATATCTTTCATACTAAACATTTAATTTCATTGCACCAAACATACGATTATAAAGAAAACTAGTATACTTGTCAATTTTTTTCAGTGAAAACATTTGTCGCATTTTTAATATCGATAGCCAGAATAACCATTTTTTAAAAATAATTTTGGGCCCGTCATATGTTTCTCAAGTACAAAAACAAGATTCTATGATATATCATAAATCAGGGTTTTCTACATAAATTCAACACTGCAGATTCTGTGGGATCATCACCAACTTTTTATTCCATTATGTAGATTTGTCATTCCTACTTCTTTCTAGAATCAAACTTTTTTATAAAAGATCTTTCTTATTTGAAATTTTCATATCAAATACTGGAATGAAATAAGAAGTTATAAAATCCATTCCATTATATTCAATTTCAGTGTATCAAATATACTGTTATAGAGAAAATTAGTATAATGTCAATTGCTTTTTTTTAGTCAAAATATTGGTCATATTGTTAGCATCGATAGCCAGAATAAGATTTTTTCAAAAAAATTAATTTTGGGCCCTTCATATGTTTCTCAATTACAAAACAAGATTCTATTATATATCAGAAATCAGCATCTTCAACGTAAATTCGACAGTGCAGACTCTGTGGAATCAGAACCAAACTTTAAGGGAATAAAATGGCTAATGTAATATATGCAATGTTTTACTACGTCATCATAAGAACAAAGTCTTATCAAACGAAGAATCCTTGTTTCATATTACCTTTTCCCATCTAATAAATTCTTCTCCAATAGTAAATCACATGATATAATTCATATATACATATATATATATATTCGGTGATATGATTCAAGATAACTCATGCGATCGGTCCAAAGGCCTACAAGTGCTCCAACCTAATTGACTTCTGCTCAAAAATTGAAATGCTAAATTTTAATTAGGTAGGGATTTCATTTTCTAATAAAATACTAAATCTTAGCAAGATTATAATATTGCTTGTCTTACAAGAATTTTATTTCCTTACTGGATTTGGTAAAGATATGCTATCTAGTAATTGATGATTTCTATTATGTTCTTCTTCTAGCTTATCTTTTGACTAGAATCCATACTAACGTAAGTATCGGAGGGTTTTAGAGGTCATCCCCCACCTCTATTCATATTTGATTTGTATCCTTGCTTTGCAAGTATTGAAACCCTTGATGGATTTGTCTCCTTGCCTTGCAGGTATTGAGACCCTCGATAGATCTATTCCTTGACTCCATCAATCGACACCCACCATGGGGCCTGCTTTTATAAGTTGGCCTTCTTATCCAACATAAACAACATCCAATTCAAGAAAATTGCTCAAGATTGTGATTGTCCATGTGAAGGATTCACTTTTTGTGCATTTTGGCACTAAGCAGTTATTGATGAAGTTATAAGATTATGTTTGGTAAAAACTACTTACCTAGTAACATCTACTTAAGTACCAGATGACGGATACAGAAGCACTAGACGCACAATTTCAGCCAGATGTTTTATACTATATTTGTACTATATTTGTATATATGATATTTCTAAATTAATAATATGTATTGTAATTATTTCTTAAATAATAGATGATATAAATTTTTAAGCAATCTTATTTATCATAGAATTAGAGAAATAGAATATTATAAGATGCAACTTATTGTATTATATTTTAATGTATTATTTTGAAACCTATAATGTAAAATTTGAAACTGATTTGAATCCATACAGAAACCAACTTCTAATTTTTTTATACCCCTAAACTAACAAAATGAAAATATAATCTGAAAATTTTAATTAATTTCATTTTCAATGAAAATTGCTATTGATTCATTTCTAATTTTAACTAGGTTATAAACTCAAGTTATTAACTTATTAAGTATGTTTACCGATTAATAAAAAATTTGTAATTATATTTATATAGATTAAACATATATCATAGTATATAATTACTATTTTATATATTTTTATACTTATACGAGTGTTATCTATAGATCACTGGTATGATATTAGATAATACTTGTATATAATTGAAATATGTATATATAGATCAACATATATCTTAAATATAAGCAGTACAAAATAAATATGTTGCATTATTGTTTACTCGACTATATATATATACATATATATATATATATATATATATGAAAGACCTAAGAGGAGATGGTGAAGTAGGTCTTTGACTAATTTTCAAAATCATTTTCTTTTTGAGAATATAGCTTGGAAGAGTTTTGAAATCAAATTCACAATAAGATATACAAGATCGCACAATAAGTTCTCAAATAGAAAGAGAACCGAGAGAAGATTACACAAGCAATGTATAGTAGTTCGATCACACAAGGTCTACATCCCCTACCTTGAACTCTAAAACAAAGATTTTAACCAAATGCCATTATGACAAAAGTTATACAAGATACAAGAGAGGCTCACACAACAAGGGTTTTACTCAACAACCTCTTTTCACTTGCAACAATCAAGGTTCGCCTTTTCAAATGGGTTTTATATCCTTAAGATAACCTTCAATAAAACAAATAGATGAAGTAAGAGATAAGACTGTTAACAATAACTTGGTAGATGATGACAAATTTAGCACCACTTCACCTTTTTCTCTGTAAAATCTTGTAATTCAACTTTTTAGCACAAGACAAAAGTGAGTCTTTTGGTAAAGAATTATTGGGAAGAGTAAAGATTCTTAAAGGCTTAAGAACTACCCAAAAATCTAAAGTTTATGTCTTTTATAGGGTTTAAAAATCATTTGCAATGTTCAAATAATAACTAGTAAGAGTAAAATTCAGTCGACCGAAGATGGACTTTTGCGTCTGAATTTCTCTGGAAATTCAACAGCCAAGATTTTCAGTTCAGACGTCCAAATTGGTGTTTGAACTATTCAAATTTTCTTAAAATGATTCGAGATCAAGCAGAACTAGTTTGAAATATTTTTGGACTATAAAATAGATATTTTTAAGAGCTTTTAATCTAAAAGTCGTTGTCAAGAATTTGGTAAAACATGTGTAATGAAAACCTTTTAAGATTTAAAAACCAAGCTTTGAGCTCTCTTGAAAATTCTATAGATTCCGAAGACAATCAAGTGGTTTACAAGGATATAATCCTCCTTTGGCATAATGACATAGCATGGCTCATGAATGAGTCTGTGGCCCAACCAACCTCTATAATCCTCCTTCCTTCCTAGGTATAAAATATAGTACGAAAGCATTTAGACGTATTCTAAGAGACGTTTTACAAGTTAGAATAAATTTTCAAGGCTCCCCCTTAGATAGTGCTTATTTTTGGACTTGAGGTGTGAAAAATCATGTTTTGAAAAATGAAGTCCAAGTTGCATAAATATTCAAGATAATGATTTGATTTTCTAAGAATCAAACTTCCAAATGTTGCTTATTCATTTTAGAGAAGATCAAGATTGTTTAAAACAAAAAATGGCTAAATATCATCTTTGACAGAAAGTTTGGACAACCAAATTTTTTGTTTACGTCCAAACTTCAAGTCTGAATTTTTTATAAAAGCTTTAAAAGATAAATTTTGCAACATAAGTGCTTAAAACCAATCATTCAATCATCAAGGCAAGGTGATCAACTATAACAACCATACATAAACATCTTGATCAACCAATGTTCTACTTGAAAAAAATAAGCTTAAAGATAACTTGAGGCTTATAAACCACTTCAAAACCATCATTCTCAAAACATCAATGCCAATTAGCACAAAAACCCACAATGCCATGCAACATAATGGATTCATCAGAGTGCTTAGTAATATCAAGGTACATTTTGCAACACTTCTTCTCCCCCTTTTACCATCAATCAAATGTGGGGTGATGAAAGGGAAGAAAATATGAAAACACAAAAGAAACACAAGCTCTCAATTACTAGGACATCATCATTGAGCTTCAAAAGATCACATAGACTAGAAAGGCACATGAAAACATAAAGCATGAGAATACATGGACTATGCTAGATCATGAATTGACTAAATACAAAAGTAAAATAGTATAGAGTTAATAGTGCATAGTCTTGGATTCTTTTCATTGCCTTCACCATCGTCATCTTTTTGTGTAGTTTGGCTTTGGAGTTGTAGCCAACCGAGAGGCTCTCCTTGTTCTCTTCTTCTTGAACACATGCTTGACTCTCCCTTGGCTAAATGACATGGTGGATAGTGAGGTGATCTCTACCCTTTCTATCAAGCTTCCCTCTTGACTTCCACCTCCTTGTGGCTCCTCATGATTTCCTCCATTTTGAGGTGAGTGTTCAACTCTTTCTTTATTCTTCTCACTCTCTCTAGCCACAAACTCAAAATCACCTCCATGATCATCATTTTCATCATCATCCTCGTCCTCTTCTTCTTTCCTTTCTTCCTCATCTCCTTCATCATCATTTTCATCCATTGGTTGAGGTCTAAAGGGTCCTTCACCACTTTGGGCATTCTTCAACAATAATTCTTCAATGTTCTTCACTCTAGTGTCCAAGCCATCCAATTTATTTAGAACCATGGGAGCAAATGACTCAAAGAATTTATGCATCTTCTCTATCTCTTTTATATGGTTGTTCAAGGCTTCTTGGAACACTTTGATAACTATGGTGTCTGCTCTAATAACTCCTTCCTCACTAAACGTGTCTCCAATATTTTGATGAGATTGGGGAGTAGGCTCTTCCTCAAACAATCTCCTTTTTGTGTGAATTTGTTCCCCCCTCATTTGATACATCATGGCACTTCTTTGTCTTCCTTTCCCTTGCTAAGGCCTCATCATCATCATCATCTTCTTCTTCTTCAATCTCCTCTTCCTCTTCACAATCTCCACTAGCCTCCATCCTTTCTCACTCCTTTGAGGAGATTCTCTCCTTGTCCTCCACACACCACCTTCATCAAGTGATAGTTGCATCCTCTTGAGGGATTCATTGGTGTATATTTCTCCATTCTCCATAGGATTTCCTCTTCCGGGGAGTTGAACATGAAAATTCTTGAAGATTTTGGTTAGTGATCTTCCATAGGATAAAGCTTTGTTTGCTGTTCTCCTTGCACCAATCATATGTTTCAAAGCCATATACCCGAAATTTATCTCCTATGTTCATGCAAAGTAAGCATAATCACCACATGCATGTTTCCAACTGAAGATTTATGTTTGAAATTGAGAATGATCATAGTCATAATCATATGACGTATCACACGTCCTCTAGCATCCAAAGCTTTCATTTCCCTCTCTCTAATGGACCTAAATCTCCTACCATTAGTGAAGACTTCTTCAAACCATTCATTTGCGAATAACTTATGAATATAACAATGTTGCCCCAATGAATAATATCTTGCACCAACATCATCAACACTACAAATTATATTAACTAGAGCATCATTAAACTCAAAATCAACTTGAGATAGCCTAGATGAATACCATTGGACTATACTATCCCCAACATGCTCAACTCTTTCCTCAAGATTAGCATAATTCGTATACAAGGGTAGGAAAATAATGTTCACTAACACCAAGCAAACTATCCCAACCAATTTCACCAAGAGTGATAACACATTACCCATGTTGGAGAGCTTGTCCAAATCAACTGTATGGTCAGGTATGATTTTCCTACTCCTTTTGCTCCAATATTCAAATTCTACTGCTGCCTTTGTTGAGATGAATCTGTCTATTTCAAGGGTGGTTTGAGGAATTCAAACCCACCTTAGTGCGAACCATTGTGATTTTCTTTGAAGAAAAGTAAGTTTCGAGGATAATAGAGGGCTTAGAACAGAAAATCAAACAATTTTAAGGAAATAGCGAAATAAGTGAGAGATTTGAGTTTGGATGTGAATGGATAGAGTGGGTTTTGAGAAAAGAGAGAATTCAAATGGATTAAAATGAGAGAAAATGGCCAGTTGAGCGGTTTTAAAACCACTGCTATAGCAAAGTTCAGACGGCCGAACTTGCATCCGAATTTCTCTATTTCTTCAATTTAGTAAATTCGGACAACCGAATTTTTGGTCATGCATCCAAAATTGTGTGTGAATCTTTCTGTCTGAAATTTTCTAAGGAGAAGTTGGACGTTTGAATTTTACTCCATGCTTTTGAACCATGAGTATGAATTTTCCCTATTTTTGTCGCACTTTAACACACACAGTAGTAATTGAAATTTAAAATTCCTAAACTTCTCCTAAGGTAACAAAACCTTTCCTTGGCCAAAGGCTTAGTGAAGATGTCAACAATTTGTTCATTTGTGCATACATAATCCAAGCATATATCACCTTTAGCTACATGATCACGAATGAAATGATGCTTAATTTCTATAAGTTTAGTCCTAGAATGTTGAATAGGATTTATGCTCAAATTAATGGCACTAGTATTGTCACATAAATAGGCACACATTTGAAATCTAAGCCATAATCAAGTAGAGTATGCTTCATCGATAGTACTTGAGCACAACAACTACTAGCGGCTATATATTCAGCCTCGGTGGTACAATGACACACAAGCTTGTTTCTTGCTATACCAAGATACAAGACAACTACCCATAAATTTATAATGATCACTAATACTTTCACGCTCGACTTTGCATCTGGCATAGTCGGCATTCATATAAGCAATAAGGTCAACAGAAGATGATTTTGTAAACCAAAGACCATAATCATGTGTATCAACTAAATAACGAAGAATATGCTTGACAACAATTAAATGAGACTCTTTTGGACAAGATTGAAACCTAGCACGTTAGCATACAACAAACATAATGTCCGGCCTACTTGCAGTAAGATAAAGTAAACTACCAATCATACCTCTATATACATTTTCATCAATATTTTTACCTCTCTTATCTTTTTTATGTTTGGTTGATGAACTCACAGGAGTGCTAATACCTTTTTCTTGGTCCATTCCAAATCTCTTCAAATGCTCATTAGTATACTTGGATTGATTTATGAAAGCGTCATCCTTGGTTTGCTTGATTTGTAGCTCCCAGAAATAAGTTGAGTTGTCCTGTCATACTCATTTCAAACTCACATTGTATTAACTTGGCAAACTTCTCACAAAGAGAAACATTAGTAGCACCAAGTATGATATCATCCACAGAAATTTGCACTAGTAAAAGATCACTGTTGCAATAAGTTTTTATGAAAAGTGCATGTCAACTTTTCCTCTTGAAAATCCTTTTGAAAGTGTAAAACCACTCAATCTTTCATACCAAGCTCTTGGAGCTTGTTTTAAACCATACAAAGCTTTGGATAGTTTGAAGACATGGTTAGGAAATTTTTCATAAGGAAAAACCGAGGGTTGTTCCACATAAACTTCTTCATCAATAAAACTATTTAGAAAAGCACTTTTGACATCCATTTGAAACAACTTAAAATCTTTAAAGAAAGCAAATGCCAAAAGCATTCTTATAGATTCAAGTCTTACTACAGAAGCAAAACTTTCATCATAGTCAATGCCCTCTTCTTGATTGAATCCTTGGGCAACAAGTCTTGCCTTGTTTCTAACAACTTCTTCAGGTTCATTTAGTTTATTTCTAAAAATTCATTTTGTACCAATAACGGGGTGATCAAGGGGGTCTTGGGACAAGAATCCAAACTTTGTTTCTCTCAAATTTATTTAATTCCTCTTGCATCGCAGCAATCCAAAAATCATCACACATGACATCATCAATGTTTTTAGGCTCAATGTGAATAAAAGTACAAAGTTGTTAATAAAGTACCGTCTTGTTTTAACACATTCAGAGACATCACCAATGATTTGCTCCTTATGGTGGCCTCTACATATCTTAGATCCTTTGGAAGCTCTTGGTCACCACTAGGTTGATTATCTTGTTCTTGCTCAGTCATTTCTTATTCATTGGCATGATCTTCCAAAGTTGGAGCTTGATCATCATCATCTCTTCTTTCCAAGTAAATTTTAGACTCATAAAAACTCACATATATGGTCTCATCAACATATAAAGTTCCTTTATTGTAAACTCTATAGCCTTCTTGTTAGAAGAATAACCAAGGAGGATGCCTTCATTCGATTTTCTATCAAATTTACCCAAGTTGTCATGCATATTCAATATAAAGCTCTGGCAACCAAACACTTTGAAATAAGCAATTGAGTGAGTTCTACCAAATAGATGTTCAAAAGGTGTTTTCCTCAAAAATGACCTCAAAAGAACTATTCATAACATAGCAAGCGGTGTTTACGGCTTAAGCTCAAAAATATTTTGGCAAAGAGTTTTCACAAATTATAGACCTAGCCATTTCTTATAAAGTTCAAATTTTCTTTTCAACAACTCCATTTTGTTGAGGAGTTTTGGCGGTCGAAAAGTTGTGAACAATTCTATTCTCATCACAAGTTTTGTAAAGCCTTGGTTGTAAAATTATCTCTCATTGTCACTTCTAATAAAGATCAATTTGCAATTATTCTTAGTTTCTGAATAATTATTCAATTGACTATTGGTCATACAGCTCATAACTAAATATTTATTTTATCTTTAACACGCAACTCTATCACAGCCAAAGTTGTATCTTTGGAGTAACCTTTTATGCTATAAGACGACATAATTGTTTGAGTGATTGTTTAAAACATTTCAAAGTTAAATGCCTGGCGAAGCATTTGTAACCATATTCATGGATTAGGACCGCACTATAGTTACCGCCATCAAAATTGCTCTTCATACAATATTTCATACACTTTACAATTGGAAAATAAAGCAGAACGCGCAAAAGAATTTGAGGCGCTATATGCCCCCAAATTTGTAAATTATTTTTATTAATTAATGTATGACACGAGCGACGAATAGGAGTTTGACTTTGAGTGCAATGACGAAAGTTAGAGATAGTTCATATCTAGATTTAAATTAAAAAACAATAGATTCATATTTTATTAAATTATCCTTGTTATATTTGTAATTTTTTAGAATTATTAATATATGATACTGATGGGACTATAGATTTATATAATGGTCTTCATAAAAATTATTATATTATTATCTCATTAATTTTTTAACTAGCTCAAGTTGAGACAAATAAAAAGTATTATTTTATAGAGGTTATTAATTTATTGAGTATTAAATTATGGACGTTTTACTGTACGAAACTCACAGATCAAGATTGAACCTTGAGAACTTTAAAAAAAATAAAGAAAAACATCTCTAATTATTTATGATTAGGATGTGCATCTATATAAAAGTATGAGTAAAACTATATTGGGGTGTTTCATTAGTGTCGTAATTTATATATATATACCTTTAAAGAAATGGATGAGGAGTTTTAATTTGAACTCTCATAAAATGCTGAATTGTGTGGCAGACGCTCAGAGACTGTTGCACTGGCTATGTTTTCTGAATTAAAAGTTAGATTGGTATGAACTCATTGTGACTACCCTAACTAAAACAACTCAAGTGTTGCAAAATGTTTCATTTTCCCAAAATGATTATAAAAACTTATTGCAACTAAATCCAATTATATCACTACGACTTTATCAACACACCAATGTGTCAAACCCTTATTGTTGCACTTGCTATACGACTAATATTGTAAATCACTATAAATAGAGCCTGATTTCGATACATTGGTCCTACCTTTTGCCACTCCACGTTTGTGTATTGTTCTCATTTTATTCTATGATTTAATTTAAGTATTTAATTAAGTAACAGTGTAATATTGTTTTATTATCTTTTAATTCCTAATTTGTTGATAAGTACAATATACACTGAGTGGTTCTCCAATATGAAATTCCTCTTATCAGATCTTTGAGTTGCGTCATTTGCTGGAATTCCAATGGCCAGTGGACTTGAAAATAATGGCAAAAGAATGGTATCAAGTGTGGCGCAGCCCCCCGCCTTAGGGGAAGAGTTGAAATTTAAGATTTGACGAGTTGGGATTTGAAAGGTAAATTGATTCCATTAGGATAAAAATGGGAAGTGCATTTCCTTTCTTTTCCTACTTCATGTTGAAAATTCTGTATTATGGGAGCAATCAAATTCGAAGTTCTGGTTTATTAATTCAACAAAGGACAGTGCTAGGTTCAAAAATAAAAAGTTACTGCTTGGTGAAACAACTTGTTTTACAAATGGTGGTACAAAAAGGTATATTTGTAATTTAGTACGATTGAAAATGATATATTAATAAAAAATTTGGACCAATTAAGAGGGAATTTAAAATTTTGAAGGTCTAATGCCACCTATAAATTTCTGCATCTGGTTTTGGTTTTGCACTGTGTTTTTGCAGTATGTGCATGATTCATTTATGACAATCTGATGGTGATCCAACGGCTAAAATAATTTTCCTAAACAATTGTTCAAGAAAATTTTTCAACCGTTGTATCACGATCGGACGATTATAAATGAGTCCTGCACATATTCAGGATCTGAACAATTGTTCAAGAAAATTGTTCCAGTCGTTGGATCACGATTGGATGATCATAAATGAGTTCTATACATGCTGAAAAAAATTAGTGCAAAACTAAATCTTTCTACCATCTTTTGTCTTTTCGTGTGGGGACGGGAAGATACTAAACTAATTTCTCTCTTATGCTCAATCCCTTCTCCAGATATCGAAGATCTATGTACTCTGTTAGCTTCAAGCTATGGCCTATGTGGTGCTGACAATTAATTATTTAAGTATGTATTAAATCTTATATCGATTGTTAAATTGATATCTCTTTGATCCAACTGTTTGTTGAGACTTATCAAGAGTACATTTGAGATTAAAATAGATTATCTCCAACTCAATGCTTAAACACAGCTTAAAATGTGAATTTAAATTCAAATTTCTATATTAAATTTATTTTTCTCTCTCTCTCTCCCCCCACAAAATTTGATTTTCTCTCTATCTATTCTTTCTCTCTTCTTTCTCTCTTCTCTCTGTCATTCTTCTAAAACAAAAATGATGAACAAATGGTTTTCTATGGATAAATAGCAATGACCTCAAAATCGAAATAAAAAAATTGTTTCAAAACATGATGAAAATTTTAAGCAAATATGAAATTTCAGATCAAAAGGTGAAAAAGTCGATTTGTCTTTCACATTTGTTGGAGAATACAATTTCTCACATTTCTAAAGTAAGATATGCTTGAGATTTTTGTTTGATTTTTACCTTTCTTTTTTCTTTGGTAAATCTAATTTTTTATCATTTTGATTGAGTAAAGATTTTTTTGAGTGGTATTGCATGTTTTGAAACGAATTGTTGATTCTACAAAATGAAACGATTTAAAAGCTGAATACAACCTCCCTCTGTTAGTTAGATTCCAATAGCGTATGGATTAGATGCTTAGATTGATTTCAAAATTAAATAAAACAAGTATTCAAACTCAAGTATTAAATAACTATTTAAGACAATGTGAATTGAAGAAATTATCACGGTGGGTTGCTTTATGTTAATTCTTATGGCTTAAAGAACAATTTTGCTGCTAGAATATTTTGGTGATAGATCCTTTTTATTATTTTAAAAATACTCTTATATATTTTTAAGTTCTCATGTAATTGTTCTCACTATTTTAAATAGTAATTTATATTATTTTAAAGATTAATTATTCAAAATTAAAAATTACAATGCGAATACTTATTTAAATATCTACAAATAATTATTCACCATTATGACAACACAAAGTTGATGTAAATATTAAGATTTTATTGTATAATAATAACTTTGTGAGTATTTTACGTCGAATATTTATTCACAAATTATGTTGTATATAATTGTTCAAATCTTTAAGAAATATTACTCAAGATTGTGAACAGAGTTCATGTAAATGTTAATAATTCGACGTAAAATATTAACATTTGATATATAATAATAAAATTTCCAATTATTAATCTCACCAACTTCTCTCCAATTTATTAATCTCAAATGCACTCAAGGAAAAAAGATATTTACATATGCATAGTAAGTATATAAATGATATTCTACTAAAGTTAATATTTATAAATTTTTGCATTGAATATACTTGAACATGGTACAGGTGAGATAAAATATATATTTTTATCATTCATCATGTAGTTTTGAATAATTATTTACACAAATATTGAATGATTATTCATCGAAGTTCAAATAATTATTCACCACACTATTTTCTCATTGAATATATGTTGCGAGCCTGTATCCTTGATTTTAAAGAGAGTTGTATAGATTATTTAATGCTCATTGAATTTTCATACAACAATAGCTACCAAGCTAGTATATGGATGATACCTTATGAAGCTCTGTACGAAAGGAAGTGTAGATCACCTACTTGTTGGGATGAACTAGGAGAGAAATTAATCACCGGCCCAGAACTTGTATAACTTACCCAAGAGAAAGTGTCAGTACTTCGGGAGCGGCTTAAAGCTGCACAAAATTGGCAAAAGAGTTGGGTAGACATTAAGGGAAGGCTTTTAAATTTTGAGAGTGGAGAGAAGGTATATTTGCATGTATCACCAACTAAAGGAATTATGCATTTTGGCAAGAGTAGTAAATTAAGCCCAAGGTATATTGGACTATTCGAAATCCTAGAAAGGGTAGGAGATGTTGCATATCACCTTACTTTACCACCAGTCCTATTAAAAGTCCACGACGTGTTTCACATTTCTCGACTAAGACATTACATGCCTGACCCTGGGCATGTGCTTGAAGAGGAACTGTAGATCGAAATAATCAAGTATTAAGATATAGGGTTATACCTTATGTCAAGATCCAATGGTCAAACTACACTCCAAGAGAAGCAACTTGGGAATTAAAGAAAAAAGTTGAAAAATCATCCACACCTCTTTATCGAGCAAGGTTCGTAAGTTTCGAGAACGAAACTCTCTTTTAGGGGGGTAGAATGTAATGTCCGGCCCAAAAATATAGCTCAATTGAATAATAATAATAATAATAATAATAAATAGAATAGGTATATTTTTGAAGGGCTTAGTTGTAATTTAAAAGAGTTATTTAGATTAAAAGCTCTTTGGCTACAGACGAAGTGTGTGAGAGACTCAATACTAGCGAGGAATCGATACCAGATTCTATCGGCAAAGAGGTAGGGGAGAGCATTAGAAGGTAATAACAAAAAGTACATAATTTAGAGTCGAAAACTCACCAGTAAGTGATTTAATATATTTATCTAAACTTTAAAAAAAAATTATGCATATATGCTTGAAGAATGCTTGAATGATTTATGTCTATGATGTTTTTCTACAAAATGAATAATTTGTTTATGGTTTTAATAATTTGTTTAGTTGCCGAGAATATTCCATAAAGTTGTTCTATTCTGTTCTGACCATCGTGATGAGGGAATTTCTGATATGTCCTATCTTGATCACCTTAGAGAGATTATTTGAGACCCATTATAGTATTAATTCTCTCTTATTTTTTATCTTTGTTCTTCTTTCATTTTGTGCTATGAAATTTATTACTACTGTTGGTTGAAATTATGAATTCATTATTTGTTATTAGAGAATATATATATATATATATATATATATATATATATATATATATATATATATATATATATATATATATATATATGTATGTATGTATGTATGTATGTATGTATGTATGTATGTATGTATAATGTTTTCTAAATGAAATTGCAGTTGAACTATCTCTGTGTTGTCGTTCAGAGGGAACAGTAAGAGACAAAAAAATTTAATGTTCTGAGTGTTTACTAATTTTGTGCATGGGAGGCGTCTTCTAGAATGAATTGAAATGGATTTTGTCTCTGTGATGTGGTTTAGAATGAACCGCAGGAAGAAAAAAATGGAGTTCTGCCCACTACCTTCTGCCCAGCATTCTACTGGCCGAAGGCAGAAATCGGCCCAGCAAAGAGCTCGGCCGGTTGCTAGAATTTTGCTGGCCAGCAAATGTTATGGGCTGAAGCCTAATAAAGCCAGCAAATGTTATGGGCTGAAGCCTAATAAAGTTTGGTAGTTTGCCCAGCCGAGTTATGGGTTATAGCCCAGCCAACACTGGGCTTCTACCCACCAGATTCATGATTGAAAAAAAAATGTTCAACAATAGCATACTGTACACAGCATTAAAAAAAAATCTGTCTTGGGTTGCTTTTTAGGCTGCTCACTTTCTTTTAAAAAATATGGAGAGATTCCAGCTATGTGTTGAAATAAATATTATTATTATTAAATTTTATTTCTTTTAAAAAAATTTCACGAGCTTGATTTTATCCTATTGAATATATATATATATATATTTATTTATTGTTTAGATAAGAGATTTAATTACGTATTGAGTGATAACTCACTCCTTATCAAATTAAATTTCAAAGAACAATTCTGAGGACTTTAAGAGTTTCGACGAGGAATATTAGAGAGCGATATCAAAAGCTAAAGGTGGATTGCGATTTCTCCAAAAGTCGGTTAATA
Source organism: Rauvolfia tetraphylla (assembly GCA_030512225.1). Taxonomy (NCBI): domain Eukaryota; kingdom Viridiplantae; phylum Streptophyta; class Magnoliopsida; order Gentianales; family Apocynaceae; genus Rauvolfia; species Rauvolfia tetraphylla. The sequence goes on from JAJQKT010000053.1 coordinate 1,018,320, forward strand.
TTGGAGAATAATGTTTAGAATAGTTTTGTAATTAAAAATAAATTATTTGAGATATTTTATTTAGTTTTGTTATATACTTTGAGATTATTTAGTATTTATCTTAGAATTATTTGAATTCATTTCACTAAGATAGTATTCTCTGATGGTAAAGATCTGACCTTGTGTGTTTCTAAATTTTAATTTGGGAACACGGTCATGTTGTGCTTCGGGTATATAAGCATGGGTCTAAGTATTCATTGTCAACTTGCGATATCTATTTTGGCATAACGAAAACGATAAGTAGTTAGTTGTAGATGTTGTTAGGCACATGAGTAGCGCACTCGGATCCACGGGTCTGGGGCATGACAATTTTAGTCTCTCATGAATGTTTTTAATTTTTTGACTTCTAAATTTCTCTTTCTTCGAATGCTTTAGGTATATTTTGAATGTTTTCAAAACTTTTAACATAACATATCAATCCCCACATGGGATACGTATAAGAATAATGAAGTATATATGTATATAAATTTAAATATTCATTATTAATTTGAGATATTTATTTTAGTATGGTAAAAACGATTAGCAAATAATCGATCATAGTATTGTCAAGCTCAAGTGTCATGCGGCTAGACCCCCCCTTGACACTGGGCGTGACAGCTGCCCATGCCGAAGGAATCCAACCAGGCGACAGATTTGTTCGCAAAGGAAGCTAGAGACATTACTGAAGCGAAAAAAATTCTCTTGCCCCTCCCAAGACATCTGTTTAGCATTTTGGAAATTGGAAAGTGATGCTATCGGAACTATGTATCCCCGTTTTTGTAACTAAGACTATTATTTCATAAGATGCCTCATTATACCACACATGAAAACCCTTTTGTATTTCTTGCTTTCATTCTAAAATATAAGATATGTGGATTATTTTTGTATAAAATACAAAAGAAAATAAGAGATATTTTTCGTATTATATTTTTAATTAATTTTATTAATATAATAAAAAATATAATTTTAAAAAATAATATTAAAAATTCTTAAAATACTAAATATTTTAAAAAGAGAAAAAATGATAAAAAAATATTATGATTTGAAACGAAAGAAGTGCTACCTTATCTATTTTAATATTCTTATTTTACCCCAAAAAAATTACAGATATTTCCTGCATGTTAACAATATTGGAAAAGACTGCTAACTGCTGAGACAACAATAAGGGACTAAAGAACTATTGAATCAAATGTCTAATTTGTGTATCAAGATTTACAAAGAAGGTTGCAGTAAATTTTTTTCCTTTTTTAAAATTGTTTCAGTTCTCTGCTATATGTCCATTTTGAACTTTCAAGAAACTTTATATATTAATACTTTAGGACCAAAACAATTATGGAAAAATACTTAAAGTCTAGATGTGGCCCAAATCTGAGTTAAAGTCCTCGTAACTAAAGCGTAAATTGGTTATGTTTAGATGATCAGTCTCTATCTGAAGTTTTGAATTGTTTCCTCGTTTGGCCTTAAGATTTGGAATCGTTTGATCCGTAATTCATTGATCATTTTAGCAACACATTTAGTCGAGTCAACCACTCTGCCATTCGAGAATAATGGAGAAGAAGGGCTGAATTGGACGTTTACAACGTGCAACTTCTAAACTGAAGAAGTATTAAATCACTTATCATGGATGCAGTATTTAATTTTACGACAGTTTGGAATATGGTCTAAAAAAATTGTGTTTCATTTGTTGCTTGATAAAGTTCAGCTTTTCTGAGACAGATTTTACAACAGAGCTGATGTAGAGAACCTACTTGATATTTATTTATTGTTTATGAGCAAAGAGCCTACTTGATTCATTCAAGAACAAAATCACCAATGAGTTTTGAGAAATTGATGATCATCTGAATACTCATAATGGCGTTGTCATAACTCCACGAGTTTCCTTTTACCTCCTCAGGTGAAAATGAATGGACAATGTAACTTTAAAGATCTTAAGGAAGGGAATGCTTTGATTGTTGACAAGTTGTTTCTAGCACTGAAAGTTTATCATGACTTATGTTAGGAAGGAGTAGCATATGGAAACATGCTAAGTTTGTTCTAGCAAGGTTATTTTAGGATTATACTCCGTTTCAACCTTTTAAAAGTGATTCACATATTTCTGGAGACTTGGAAGAAATGCATTATAACTCTTCACTTGTTTGTTAATATATCATCAATGGTTTTTAGAAGTTTGCAGGCACCTAGAGAATAAGACTATGAAGAGGTAGTTAGCAATTCGCTTGTTTCTTTCTTTTAATTTTAATTTTTGCTGAAATTGGCATGGTTTTCCTGGAATAAGACAGCAGACACTGTAACTCTAAGACCAGTAGGCTAATAAAACAGGCTAAGCAGCTGCTGATCTAGAAATTAAGTCACGTTTACCAAAGGCCTAAGACTTAGCTGTATGAACCAATTGAACAAGTTGTTAAATTAGGTTGAGCCGTGCATATTCTTCCAACTCTATTACCGTTTGCTGTGCTGGCTTTGTGTATGGTTACTTATGCTTACCTCTTGGCTATACGTATTCTGCATCTGCATTGATTTCCTTATCACATAGCATGCACCAAATAAATTTAAGGGCTTTCTCATTGATAGGCGAATGAATTTTTTTAAATGAGTAGGAATTGATGGAAATAAGGTGGTAAAAAATATCATCTTAGGTCCTGGACTTCCTGGTATGAAGAAGTATTGCTACTGTTAGGTATTGTCATTGTTCCACAAGTCACAGCATTCTCTAATTGTTTGGTGTCATAGAAATTCGGAAGAAAATTCGGACGAATAAAGAAAAATTCGGTCGTCCGAATTTTGTGAATAGTGCATGAACAGCGACTACTGTTCACATAAACAATGCCGACTGTTTTTCAGAGAAATTCGGACGAAGATTCGGACGAAGCTGGAAAATTCGGTCGTCCGAATTTTTGTGACCGGTGCATGAATAGTGCATGAACAGTATTACTATTCACATGAACAGTGCATGAACAGTGTTTTCTGAAAATAGCCGTTACTAGCCGTTTTATGGCTGTTTAAACTGATTTTTGAATTCTATAAAAGCCATAAACTCCAGTTTTTTTAGTAGAGCTTTGAACTTAACAAATCTTACATTATCCAACTTGTTTTACATCAAATTGAATCAAAAATCTCTCAAATTGCCTTGTGCTCAAAGATTGAAATTCAAGATTCCAAAGGCAACAAAGTGTGAAGGTGAAACATTGTGTAATCATCTACCAACAAAGTGGTAACATCTTACACACTCTCTTTTCTTATCTCAATTGTGTTTTCTACTAGCTAATTGCAAGGTTATCTTGTGACATAAAACCCTTTTGTGGAAGGGTGAGCCATAGACTAGATTAATCAAGGTTGTAGTGTAAAACCCGTGTGAGGGTGAGCCTTGGATTAGATTAGTCTTGAGGTTGTCTTTAGATATAAAATCCTTCTGGAAGGGTAAACCTTGTTTGTATAATTACTAGAAGAGGTTGTGAGTGTAAAACCATTGTGTGGTAAGCCTCTTATGTAATTGTTGAACTTGAGCATATAGTGGATTGGTTGAAATCCTTGAGTGTGGACTCAAGGTAGTGGATGTAGATCTTAGAGAGATCGAGCCACTATAAATTGTGTGTTCATTCCTGATAGTTTTATTTATTTACATGCTCTTGTTATTATTACTTATTCATAGTTGTTGATTGATTGGTTGTAGTCTTATTGTTTGATGATCTTATCTTAACCATCACATCACATATAAACTTGAAGTTTGTGAAATTAAAGAAGAGCTTTTATTAAGGCAAAGGATTTGCAAAACAAGAAAAAGATTTTGATAATTAGCCAAAGACCTAATTCACCCCTCCCCCTCTTAGGTCTTACAATTGGTATCAGAGCAATGTCTTCTTTTTAAGGTCTAACAACCTAGAAGTAAAGATCATATGGCTAGTTTATCAAATTTGCCTTATGTGGAAGGTTCCTCCACTAATAGACCTCCATTGTTTGATGGTTCTAATTATATTTTTTGGAAGTCTAGAATTGAGATTTACATTTGTCCTATTAACTATGAATTGTGGAATATTATTGAGAAAGGTCCCTATGTGCCATTGAGATTGAAAGCCGATGGAGTTACAAGGGAACCGAAGTCCATGGAAGAGTATGATGAGAGCGATTCAAGAAAGATGACATTAAACTACCAAGCAATGAACATTCTTTGTTGTGCGTTGGTTGTCAATGAATACAATAGAGTGATGGAATGTGATTCCGCTCATGAAATGTGGAATCTACTTCAAGTCACTCATGAAGAAGAAAGAGCAAATGTGTGCTTCATGGCAATGGAAGATGAGGTACAACCTACTCCATCTACCTCTACTTCTTATTATGATAATATTGATGATCCTAGTGAATTACTTGTTGAGATGTATGGAGAATTAAAAAAGGCTTCGGAAAAGAATAAGGAAATGAAACTCAAAATTAATGAGTTATTGAATGAAAATTCAAAATTATTTTGTGAGAACAAAAAACTTCTTGAATCTATTGATTGTTTAAATATTGAAAAAGAAGTTGTAAATGTTTCTTTACAAAACATATCTCTTGAAAATAAATCTCTTTGTACAAAAGTTTCTTCTCTTGAAAAAAATGCTTAGTGATCATGAAATTTTTGAAAAAGAAAATTAATGATCTTACATCATGTGTTGAAAAAATTTACAAATGGAAGAGACAATTTTGACAAACTACTTGGATCTCAAATATCTTCTCTTGCTAAAAATGGTCTTGGTTACAATTATGTCAATAATGTGCCTAAACATAACAACTTCTTTGTTAGAGCTACTTCTACTTCTTTCCATCATACTTGTTGTACTTATTGTGGAAAACATGGACATAAAGTCACCAAATGTTATGTTAAAAGAAAAGTAGAGAATGGTGTAAAAACCATTTGGAGAGTTAAGGGAACTATTACTAATCCCCACGGACCCAAGAAAGTATGGGTACCAAAGGATTCTTCCTCTCCTTTATTGCAGGTACACTACAATTCAAACTCAAGCACAACTAAGAGGTATATTGATGATGTTGGCTTAAAGAATAATGGAAAACACCTCATTTATAATCAAGATCAAAGCAACCAAAGAAGGATTTGTTTTTGAGGCAAGAAGAAAGGAGGAATTCTTGGAGTAACCAATGTTGGTAAAGGTTCCTCTCTTCTTTTTAAACAAATGTTGCTTAGTAATGATTTGAACTATAACTTGCTTAGCATTAGTCAATTGTGTGATATTAAATGCCAACATGCAAAGTTTCAGTTAAGAATTCCTTTGTTAAAATTTGAAAATTTGCCAACCATGACTTGTCAATTGCTTCTATCAAGTTGATTAGGTAACATTGAGATATGAGATTGAATTCATGGTTGATATGTTCTTGAAATTGATTATATGTCATGATAAAATGATTAAAATAGCTATGATTGAATATCTATGCATTTGCTTGGTCAAAAACATCTTTATGAAACTTTACAAAATTTTTGAACTTGAAGTTTGAATGTAGGCCATAAGTTCGGTCGCCCGAACTTGTATGACAAAATGATATTTTGTGATTTTGATCAATTACTCACAAAATGTTTCAGTGTGTGTTTTGTCTTGATAAGCTTGATGAACTTGTTGATTATGATAATGATTTTCTTGGCATAGAAGATTTGGTCATATGAACAGTATTACTATTCACATGAACAGTATTTTCTGAAAATAGCCGTTACTAGCCGTTTTATGGCTGTTTAAACTGATTTTTGAATTCTATAAAAGCCATAAACTCCAGTTTTTTTAGTAGAGCTTTGAACTTAACAAATCTTACATTATCCAACTTGTTTTACATCAAATTGAATCAAAAATCTCTCAAATTGCCTTGTGCTCAAAGATTGAAATTCAAGATTCCAAAGGCAACAAAGTGTGAAGGTGAAACATTGTGTAATCATCTACCAACAAAGTGGTAACATCTTACACACTCTCTTTTCTTATCTCAATTGTGTTTTCTACTAGCTAATTGCAAGGTTATCTTGTGACATAAAACCCTTTTGTGGAAGGGTGAGCCATAGACTAGATTAATCAAGGTTGTAGTGTAAAACCCGTGTGAGGGTGAGCCTTGGATTAGATTAGTCTTGAGGTTGTCTTTAGATATAAAATCCTTCTGGAAGGGTAAACCTTGTTTGTATAATTACTAGAAGAGGTTGTGAGTGTAAAACCATTGTGTGGTAAGCCTCTTATGTAATTGTTGAACTTGAGCATATAGTGGATTGGTTGAAATCCTTGAGTGTGGACTCAAGGTAGTGGATGTAGATCTTAGAGAGATCGAGCCACTATAAATTGTGTGTTCATTCCTGATAGTTTTATTTATTTACATGCTCTTGTTATTATTACTTATTCATAGTTGTTGATTGATTGGTTGTAGTCTTATTGTTTGATGATCTTATCTTAACCATCACATCACATATAAACTTGAAGTTTGTGAAATTAAAGAAGAGCTTTTATTAAGGCAAAGGATTTGCAAAACAAGAAAAAGATTTTGATAATTAGCCAAAGACCTAATTCACCCCTCCCCCTCTTAGGTCTTACAATTGGTATCAGAGCAATGTCTTCTTTTTAAGGTCTAACAACCTAGAAGTAAAGATCATATGGCTAGTTTATCAAATTTGCCTTATGTGGAAGGTTCCTCCACTAATAGACCTCCATTGTTTGATGGTTCTAATTATATTTTTTGGAAGTCTAGAATTGAGATTTACATTTGTCCTATTAACTATGAATTGTGGAATATTATTGAGAAAGGTCCCTATGTGCCATTGAGATTGAAAGCCGATGGAGTTACAAGGGAACCGAAGTCCATGGAAGAGTATGATGAGAGCGATTCAAGAAAGATGACATTAAACTACCAAGCAATGAACATTCTTTGTTGTGCGTTGGTTGTCAATGAATACAATAGAGTGATGGAATGTGATTCCGCTCATGAAATGTGGAATCTACTTCAAGTCACTCATGAAGAAGAAAGAGCAAATGTGTGCTTCATGGCAATGGAAGATGAGGTACAACCTACTCCATCTACCTCTACTTCTTATTATGATAATATTGATGATCCTAGTGAATTACTTGTTGAGATGTATGGAGAATTAAAAAAGGCTTCGGAAAAGAATAAGGAAATGAAACTCAAAATTAATGAGTTATTGAATGAAAATTCAAAATTATTTTGTGAGAACAAAAAACTTCTTGAATCTATTGATTGTTTAAATATTGAAAAAGAAGTTGTAAATGTTTCTTTACAAAACATATCTCTTGAAAATAAATCTCTTTGTACAAAAGTTTCTTCTCTTGAAAAAATGCTTAGTGATCATGAAATTTTGAAAAAGAAAATTAATGATCTTACATCATGTGTTGAAAAATTTACAAATGGAAGAGACAATTTTGACAAACTACTTGGATCTCAAATATCTTCTCTTGCTAAAAATGGTCTTGGTTACAATTATGTCAATAATGTGCCTAAACATAACAACTTCTTTGTTAGAGCTACTTCTACTTCTTTCCATCATACTTGTTGTACTTATTGTGGAAAACATGGACATAAAGTCACCAAATGTTATGTTAAAAGAAAAGTAGAGAATGGTGTAAAAACCATTTGGAGAGTTAAGGGAACTATTACTAATCCCCACGGACCCAAGAAAGTATGGGTACCAAAGGATTCTTCCTCTCCTTTATTGCAGGTACACTACAATTCAAACTCAAGCACAACTAAGAGGTATATTGATGATGTTGGCTTAAAGAATAATGGAAAACACCTCATTTATAATCAAGATCAAAGCAACCAAAGAAGGATTTGTTTTTGAGGCAAGAAGAAAGGAGGAATTCTTGGAGTAACCAATGTTGGTAAAGGTTCCTCTCTTCTTTTTAAACAAATGTTGCTTAGTAATGATTTGAACTATAACTTGCTTAGCATTAGTCAATTGTGTGATATTAAATGCCAACATGCAAAGTTTCAGTTAAGAATTCCTTTGTTAAAATTTGAAAATTTGCCAACCATGACTTGTCAATTGCTTCTATCAAGTTGATTAGGTAACATTGAGATATGAGATTGAATTCATGGTTGATATGTTCTTGAAATTGATTATATGTCATGATAAAATGATTAAAATAGCTATGATTGAATATCTATGCATTTGCTTGGTCAAAAACATCTTTATGAAACTTTACAAAATTTTTGAACTTGAAGTTTGAATGTAGGCCATAAGTTCGGTCGCCCGAACTTGTATGACAAAATGATATTTTGTGATTTTGATCAATTACTCACAAAATGTTTCAGTGTGTGTTTTGTCTTGATAAGCTTGATGAACTTGTTGATTATGATAATGATTTTCTTGGCATAGAAGATTTGGTCATATGAACAGTATTACTATTCACATGAACAGTGCATGAACAGTATTTTCTGAAAATAGCCGTTACTAGCCGTTTTATGGCTGTTTAAACTGATTTTTGAATTCTATAAAAGCCATAAACTCCAGTTTTTTTAGTAGAACTTTGAACTTAACAAATCTTACATTATCCAACTTGTTTTACATCAAATTGAATCAAAAATCTCTCAAATTGCCTTGTGCTCAAAGATTGAAATTCAAGATTCCAAAGGCAACAAAGTGTGAAGGTGAAACATTGTGTAATCATCTACCAACAAAGTGGTAACATCTTACACACTCTCTTTTCTTATCTCAATTGTGTTTTCTACTAGCTAATTGCAAGGTTATCTTGTGACATAAAACCCTTTTGTGGAAGGGTGAGCCATAGACTAGATTAATCAAGGTTGTAGTGTAAAACCCGTGTGAGGGTGAGCCTTGGATTAGATTAGTCTTGAGGTTGTCTTTAGATATAAAATCCTTCTGGAAGGGTAAACCTTGTTTGTATAATTACTAGAAGAGGTTGTGAGTGTAAAACCATTGTGTGGTAAGCCTCTTATGTAATTGTTGAACTTGAGCATATAGTGGATTGGTTGAAATCCTTGAGTGTGGACTCAAGGTAGTGGATGTAGATCTTAGAGAGATCGAGCCACTATAAATTGTGTGTTCATTCCTGATAGTTTTATTTATTTACATGCTCTTGTTATTATTACTTATTCATAGTTGTTGATTGATTGGTTGTAGTCTTATTGTTTGATGATCTTATCTTAACCATCACATCACATATAAACTTGAAGTTTGTGAATCTCGATCAAAGATCTCCTCTCTCTTATTTATCTCCTTTCTTGAATCTCGATCAAAGATCTCCTTTTTCATCTATCTTCTCTCTTGAATCTTTTATCAAATTATTCTTCTCTTAAATCTCCATCAAATTATTTTTTTCTTGAATCTTTGACTTGTTTCTCTCTCTCTCTCTCTCTCTCCTCTCTCTTCTCTTTGTTATTGTTCTTCTTCAATCAAGGCTAGCATCGACGAGAATAAAGGACGCTGGGTGAAAGATTCATCAGTCAAGCTTCACAAATACATTCATTACAGTTATTAAAGATAAAATTCATGATATGAAGAGTGGACCATCAAGAATAATAGTAGTTTGTTGAATCTTGATAGTGAAGATAAAACATCTACTATTGTTGTTAAATAAAAATTATTATATTATGTATTATCTTTTTTTGTTTTCATCTATTTAATCTTAAAATGTATATTTTTATAATAAAATACCAATTTTTTTGAAAAATGTGTGTACTGATTATTCCATATGTTATGAATAATTATGAGTTGCTTATGTTGGTTTTGTTGGCTAGCAACCATTGTGTACAAGAATGATAACGCGTACAAAGTTTCTACAAGTCAATAATTATTCACCTTATAATGAATAATTATTCACTCCTTACTAAATAATTGATCGGTTCAATCCTAAGTCGAAGAATAATTGCTCTATATAATGTTGAAATACAGAACTGCCTCCCACAACCTTGCAACCACGACTAGAATTCTCTTATCACTTCATACTTACAAAGTTTCATAAAAAATTATCCACTCTTAAGTTAATAATTATTAGAGTGAATAATTATTCGCTCTTTATTAAACTAGGACAAAGCATGTGCAATATTTGCACGTGTTAAATGTTTTAAAAGTTAAACTTGTATTGAAATTTTTTTTCAATATAATTATTTTTATATTTATTTGATTATTAAAATATTAATATTTTATTTTTATTTTCATGCTATTATATTTTTTATTTTTCATTAAATATATTTACATTTGAGTTTTAGTAATCATAATTATTCTTTGTGTTTTTTATTGTAAAATAATATTATTTTTTCTTTCTCATTCTTTTTGTTCTTACAAAGGTAGAAGTTAAAGTATATTTAGTTACTCTTGATTATTTTAATTGTATAATATTTCAATAATAGTAATAATTATATAATCTATTCTATATAGGTTATATGGTCCATTTCTACCTTTCATTACATTATATTTTTTAATTAGAAAAATTTTGTAACTTAAGTAGAAAAGTTAAAATATTATTTCTTAGTAGTTAAGAACCTAGTTAAGAACTTTTCTATTAATTCTTTATGTATAATTATCATTTTTTATTTATTCATCTTTAACTCATGTAACTCCCACATAATATTTATGATTTAAACTTTTAATAATAATGCTAATGGTATTATAAATAACAACAACAAAAATAATAAACTAATAGAGTACTCTTCTTTCCTTAAAAAAAATAAAAGAGTACTATTCTTTAACTAATGTAACTCTTATATTTTTTAATTAGAAAAAATTTGTAACTTAAGTAGAAGAGTTAAAATATTATTACTTAGTAGTTAAAAACTCAGTTAATAACTTTTCTATTAATTATTTATGTATAATTATTATTTTTTATTTGTTCATATTACTATTTATGTAAATCCCAAATAATTATAATTAAATTAGTATTTAAAGGATGGATTTATATGAAATAATTATATTTGTACACCTTGTGTGCTTTTAATGTCCTATGGTTAGTCTATCAAAATAATAATAATTTATTTTTCTAAGGGCATTTTAGGAAATCTAGAAAAGGAAGAAACAACTAAGTTTAAATCCCCTTGACCCCTATCTATACTTTTAGTATAGTATAGATAATTGATCAGTTAAAACCTAAGTCCATGAATAGAGAAATAATTATTCACTTTAGAATTAGTGTTCTACAAGTGAATAATTATTCACTCCTTATTGTGTAATTGATTAGTTCAATCCTAACTGTCAACGAATAATTATTCACTTCACGACGAGTATTAGTCAAGTGAATAATTATTCACGTCACGATTATTATTCGAAAAATGAATAATTATTCACTCCTTATTGAGTAATTGATCTGTTTAATTCTAAGTATCAACGAATAAATATTCACTTCACAACAAGTGTTCAATAAGTGAATAATTATTCACTTATCAAATACTAGTATTGGACAAGTGAATAATTATTCACTTGTCCAATACTAGTATTTGATAAGTGAATAATTATTCATTTTATAATGAGTATTCAACAAGTGGTGAATAACTATTCACTTGTTATGAAATTAATATTATAGATGTCCATTACTCTCTACCTCTTCTTATTGGGATGTACCCTGAACCCTATAAATATGACTCTAGACTGAGATGTTGTATTCACTCATTCATTCTTTGATTTAATCTCAGATAATCAATAAAAGCTCTTGTGTTCTTTCTCTCTATTTTTTCTCTATAGTTTTCTCATATTCTCTACATTATAGTTTTTTTATTAAATTCTCTACATTACTATTATGATTTCATTGTGCCGACGGCTATTACGCGCCAATAACTTTATAACACGTTATCAGCACGAGTCTCTACCACTCGAGTTTAGAGATTAATCAAGATAAAAAGTGGTGTTCGAATGGCTCTTATTCTTCATTATGACTCTCAAAGTACCACTGGGGATATTTGTCTCATTGATAGTGGTACTACGCACACTATACTTAAAAGCGATAGATATTTCTCATATTTGAATATGGGAGAAACGAATGTTTGCACTATAAATGGCAGTGCAAAACTGATTGAAGGCTCCAAAAGAGCTAGTATTTTATTGTCTGGAGGCACAATAATTGTCATCAATAAGACATTATTTTCCTCGAAATCTAGAAGAAACTTCTTGAGTTTTATAGATATTTGCTGAAGTAGATATCATGTTGAAACAATTGAGAAAAACTGGCTCCGGAAAGAACTCTATCTTCGAGAGATTCCCATCTCTTTCTTCCGGCCTATATTACGTAAAGATTAATATGAAGTGCATCATTTAGTAAATCAAAAGTTTTCTAATCTTGCTACATTTAGCATTTAGCATGACCGTTTGGGTCACCCAGGATCAATTATGATGCAAAAAATAATTGAGAATACATATGGACACCCATTGAAAGATCAAAAGGTATTGAATAAATTTTCATGTGCTACTTGTTCTCAGGAAAAATTGGTTATTAGACCATCCCAAGCAAAAGTGAGAGTTGAGTCTCCCATATTTCTAGAATAGATTCATGGTGATATATGTGGGTCTATTCACCCACCATGTGAGCAGTTTAGATATTTCATGGTGTTAATTGATGCATCGATCCGATGGTAGCATGTTTGTTTATTAGATACTCGCAACTTGGCATTTGGGAGATTATTTGCCCAAATAATTTGCCCGAGAGTGCAATTATCAAATCACCCTATTAAAAAGATCTGTCTAGATAATGTTGTTAAATATTGTTCTCAAGCCTTTGATGCTTACTGCATGTCAATTGGCATTATTATTGAACATCCTGTAGCATATGTTCACATTCAAAATGATTTAGCAGAGTCATTTATTAAGAGACTACAATTAATTACCAGATCACTTTTAATGAGAACAAATCTTCCTTTATTAGCTCGAGGACATGCAATTTTGCATGTTGCAACACTTGTGCATATTAGACCGTCAAGTTTTCATGAATTTTCTCATTTACAGCTAGTATTTGGCTTTGAACCAAATATTTCTCATTTGAGAATTTTTGGATGTGCAGTGTATGTTCCTATAACACCCAATCAGTGAACTAAAATGGGTCCTTAAAGGAGATTTGGGATATATGTTGGATATAACTCTCCCTCTATAATATGGTATCTTGAACCTATGACGGGAGATGTATTTATGGCAATGTTCACTGATTATCATTTTGATGAGTCTATGTTTCTCAAGTTAGGGGGAGACAATAAACCAAAATGAAAAGAGCTTGTTTGGACAATATTTTTCAATTATCTAGATCCGGCACAAGCGTGAATAACTTGAAGTTCAAAAGATAATTTATTTACAAAATATTGCGAATCAATTGACAGATGCCTTTGCCGATTCTACGAGAGTAACAAAATTGCATCTACCAGCTATAGATGCTCCTATTCGGGTTGAAGTCCCAAAAGAGAAAAATTCAACACCTGTAGCTGTTGAATCAAAAGCACGTCAGAAGTGTGGTCGACCTATTGGTTCAAAAGATAGAAATCCTTGTAAGAAAAGAGGATCAAATGATCAAAGTAATCATTGAAGAATCTGAGAAAAAGGGCCAAGAGATAATTGATGAAAATATTCAAGATTCTGAAAATAATACAGAGATTTTCATCAATTATACAACTTCCGGCAGAAGTTGGAATCAAATAGAAATGATTATAGATAACTCATTTGCTTATAATGTAGTACTCGATATTTTGAAAGATAATGAAGATCTTGAACCAACATCAGTTGAAGAATGTCGATATAGAAATGATTGGTCAAAATGGAAAGTTGTAATTCAATCAGAATGGAACTCCTTTCAAAATGTAAAGTTTTTGGACCCATAGTCCGAACACAAGAAGATGTAAAGCCCATTGGCTATAAATGGGTATTTGTACAAAAGCAAAATGAGAATAATGAAGTCGTGAGATATAGAGCACTAATTGTTGTACAAGGCTTTCACAAAGACAATGATGAGATATATTCACCTGTAGTGGATGTAATTACATTCCGATACCTTGTGATCTGGCAGTAAATGAAAAGGTTAATATTCATATGATGGATGTAGTAACTGCTTATTTATATGGAAATCTGAATAATGATATTTATATGAAAATTTTAGAAGGATTCAACATGCCTACAACTTGTAAATCTGGTTGTCCTGGAGATTACTCCATTAAGTTACAAAAGTCATTATATGGCTTAAAGCAGTCCGGATGCATGCGATATAACCGTCTTAGTGAAAGCTTATTAAAAGCAGGGTACAAAAATGATCCAATATGTCCATATGTCTTCATTAAGAAGTATATTTCAAAATTTGTTATACTCGCTATATATGTTAACGATATCAATCTTATTGGAACTCCAGAAGAGCTTCAAGATGCGGTAAATTATTTGAAACAAGAGTTTGAGATAAAAGATTTTGGAAGGACCAAGTTTTACCTCGGTCTACAAGTTGACCATCTAGAAGATGAATGTTTTATTCACCAATCAACATATACAACGAAAGTCCTAAAAAGATTTTACATGGACAAGGCACATCAGTTGAATACTCCAATGGTCGTTAGATCACTAGATGTGAATAAAGATCCTTTTGACCTCAGGAGGATGGTGAAGAAATACTTAGTTATGAAGTACCTTATGTTAGTGCAATTGGTGCACTGGTGTATCTTTCTAATAATACAAGACCTGATATATCATTTTTTGTAAATTTATTAGCAAGATTTAGTTCTTCCCCCACAAGATAACATTGGAATAGTGTTAAGCATGTCCTTAGATATCTCTAAGGTACTATAGATCTCAGATTATTCTATTCAAATAAAACTAACATGAGATTGATTAGTTATGCAGATGTTGGATATTTATCTGATCCACATATAGCACGTTCTCAGGCTAGTTATGTATTTACCCATAGTGGTACTACTATTTCATAGTGTTCTGCAAAATAATCCATGATAGCTACTTTATCTAACCATTCTGAAATTATAACCCTTCATGAGGATTATAGCCCTTCATGAGACTAGTCGAGAATGTGTATGGTTGAGATTTATGATCTATTATATTAAAGAGAATTGTGAATTATCCTCTAGAAATAAAATTTCAACTCCTCTATATGAGGATAATGCAACTTGTATAGCTCAACTAAAATGAGGATATACTAAAGGAGATAGGACAAAGTATATTTCACTAAAATTTTTCTTTACTTATGAGCTCCTGAAGAGTGGTGATATTGATGTGCAACAATTCGATCATGTAACAATCTGACAGATCTATTCACTAAGGCAGTACCAGCCACAACATTTGAGAAATTGGTGAATAAAATTGTAATACAACGGTTAAGAAATATTAAAGGATTATCTCATCAGGGGGAGTATATATGTCATAAAAAATAGTGTACTATTTTCCTTTACTAAAGTTTTTTCCCACTGGATTTTTTTTATCTAGTAAAGTTTTAACGAGGCATACTCTTATACAATGGACATCCAAGGGGGAATGTTATGAAATTAATATTATGGATGTCCATTATCAAAGCTATAGAGATACTCTAACTATTCAGGAAATAGATGGTAGAGTTCTATCATATTTTTAATTAGTGATAGGATTTGTCTTCTCATTACTCTCTATCTCTTCTTATTATGATGTATTCCTGAACCTTATAAATAGAGCTCTAGATTGAAGTATTGTATTCACTCATTCATTCATTAATTTACTCTCAGAGAATCAATAAAATCTCTTGTGTTCTTTTTTTTATTCTCACTTTAATTTTCTCATATTCTCTATATTATAGTTTCTTTATTAAGTTCTCTACATTAATATTACGATTTCATTGTATCGACGTCTACTATGCGCCAAACGAATTTATAAAATCACTTTTGAATTAATAATTATTCAAAGTGATTAATTATTCACTATTTTATAATTCGCTCTTAAGTGAATAATTACTCATTCCTTATTGAATAGTTGAACAGTTGAATCTTAAGTCAACGAATAAAGGAATAATTATTCACTTTATGACTAGTATTCGACAAGTGAATAATAATTTACTTAACGACTAATATTCGACAAGTGAATAATTATTCAATTCACGATAAGTATTCCAAAAGTAGTGAATAATTATTCACTCTATCATAAGAAATTATTCAATTCACAATATAAATAATTATTCACTTCATGACGAGTATTCAATAAGTGATGAATCAACTCAATACTTTCTTTACCTCCATAACTATTAAACATCCAGATAAATTTTATTTTTGTTAAAAATTTCTACAATATCAAAGTTGCCAAACATCCCAATAAAAACTTACAACATCTAACTTGATTTTGACTATAAATGAATCTGAAAAAATAAATTTTAATCTCAAAATAAAGCTCTAAGATTGTCAAAATCATTGGATACAAATAAAGATCTTGAAGAGAATGAATCATTTTGTTCTTCAATATTTGCAAAGTTTCAAAGTAGTAACGAAAAGAAGACAAGAGAGAGAGAGAGAGAGAAAATTTGGTGAAAATAGTTGAAGAAATAATAAATGTCAGAAGAGAAATTATAACTTTTTTAAACTTTCAAATATCTCACTATTTTGATTGTCCAAAACACCCTTCCAATTTCCTAACCGTCAGATCAACAGACAACATATCCAATAGTAAGAAAGGTGTCCGCAGGTGCTGACAAAAGGCAATGTCCCAACCGTCAGATCAACAAACAACATATCCAATGGTAAGAGTGGTGTCTGCAAGTGTTGACAAAAGGCAATGTAGCACGGTAGCCGAATTGCTCATGCCCATGCTGCTAGCAACATGACGCGTCCCTGAAAGAATGGATTGAAGATTTCCCTTTTTACTTCTCGTGAAAGTAAATATATCACTTCCTGTTTCCCCAATGAACCAAACTAAGCCAAAGTAAATATATCACTTCCTCTTTCCCCCAATGAACCAAACTAAGCCTGATAGGGATTTGCTATAAATAAGCAATGAATTTGGGTCCAAAGATATTGAAGACCCTCAAAATTCAAGCACAGTTAAATTACCGTATACAGTACTGGGATGGTATAATAAGAAAACAATTCATGATGCTAAAGAGAACTTGCTCTCATCTCCAGCAAAAATTGAATTCAGAAAATCTGCAGAAAGTTGTGTGGTATAAACAATTTGATTGAAATTCATATGCTTTTCTGATTTTCGAGGCCATTATACAGCCTCAAAGAAGAATGAGATACTCTTCTGTCTATTTCTATCCAACATTACAACATCACAATAAGTTACTCTTCCTCGCGTCTATTCTTTCTCTACAATGTTATAAGATATCATACCTCAGCCATAATCACGAGGACTGATGCGTTCAAATATGCATACGGCTGCCTTCCCAGAGGACAATGATCGTCTAAACTCACAGACGTTAAAGCCTATCAACAAGGTTGCCTGGTCAACTTTCCAGCAAGAACAGAAATTTTTCTCCAGATAATTCAACCAGATCCAACTTGCAATACTTCTGAAATGAAACATAGAGGAAATGTAAGTTTTGCTAACCCCTGTCAAGGGCTTATTCTTCAGAATCTGTAGATGCCACCTTCCATGTCAAGATTGTTCTCGTCTCAAGAAGGATTCTGAGGTTACTCTAGTTGCATGCAACTTATAATCCATGATAATCCATGTAATATAGAGTATGAAGTTTTACTTGGCTGTTACAGTAGGACCAACTTTGCACACTTCTGCATTAAATCCACAGTCCATCAGAAATAGCAACCATGCACGCTGCTGTTCAGAGAGTCTATCTCTGGGCCCTTTTACTTCCACAAGTTTTGCTTCACCTGTGTAATCATTATGGAAGCGCCAAAGAAGTAGATCAGGCATTCCACTAGACCAGCTGCAATAATCTTGGGCCAAATGTCTCAGAATTGCTGCAAGAGAAAGACCGCCAATGCATGTTACAGCTGCACGAAGCTCATACAGGGAATGTCTATCCCAGTTAACCCCCCTACAGGCAGTCCCTACATGTGATTGCCATGATGTAATAAGAATCTCTTCTGCCATGCCATCCTCAATCTCTTTAAGAAGTTCTTCTATAAGGCTCTTTCTGACTACGTAAAAGCTATCAGTCTCTAGATCTAATGGAGCTGTCTGAAAAGGAAACAATGCATGACTTAGTTAAGTTGTAGTCGAGAATGAAGATGAGGGGAAATCCTCATTAATGAGAAGACAGTGAACTGTAACATAGAAGAATCAGATATTACGATACTTCAAAGGATATGATCGTCTCTCAGAAAATTCAAAGACCATTTGCAGAAGCAAAAATTTCAAGATATCTATGCTGGAAGGATACCCCTTTTCCAGCCTCATAATCCATCAGCTATTCATGTACTGAGCTTCTACCAGAAGTGCCTTTATTCAAATGTATTTGCCTAAGTTTGTTCATCTGGAAGCGACATTTATGTGCTCCAGCTTCAGCAACTACAATTAGGACCAACTTTCATGTCTTCACATTTTGTACAATTAATAACTAATATCCAATTATATCAGGAACCACCTGTCAAGATGATGTTGACTATAAGCAAGATGAGGATAAACTAGACTCACAAAAAGCAGAACAAGCCACGAAAATCCTAGATTATTATTATATTGAGCAGTGAGAATAATGTGAGTCCATTTGTTACCTTTTTAAAAGAAAAAATTTAACCAACCCTGAATCCCGAATCGGGCCAGCTACATGAACCAAATAAAGGATTACGTGAAGTCATTATCATGAATATATTCTTTCCATTTCTTCCTATCCAAGGCCATATACTTTCATCCAAGTCTAGCAAATCCATATCACCTTTTAATCACTATGTCGAAATCTTCCTCAGCCTCCCTTGGCCTCTTACAACCTCAGTATTCCTCCACCCTTCTAGTCTCCCAACAGAAGCATCACTCAGTCTTCTTTTTATATGTCCAAATGAATGCAGATGATTCTCCCTCATCTTGTCTTCAATAATGCTACTCCTACCTTCTCCCGGATGATCTCATCCCCAGCTCTATCCTTGTATGTCGACATATCCACTGCAAAATATACATCTCCGCTACATGAACCAAAGTGAGTTTATTTGGTATTACAATCCAAAGAGGCAACATTTATATTTTGTTACCACATTGAACATTTGTCGGATTTAGATACACCTATGGATGCTAGCTTTATTTAGTCCATTTAGGTGTTCTCTTCTACTTTCTAAATTGAGCTTCAGGAAGAAATTAAGTAGAAAATATCAGATGCATAAAGCATCAGCGTAGATACTCTCTCAAATCAAAACAATGTTGATGGTCACCCTGCTAGGTAACTTTCTGGAATTGATTTAATGAAAGATTAAAAATAATCCTTTATAGTTTCAAGTGTTAGAACTTAAATCCTTGACACAAGACATCACACAACCTCTCTCTGCATTCTGAATGACATTTGAAACAGTAAAAACTATTTTATTTAACTTCTCTATATGCGTCCAAAAGAAAAGCATGCAAATAAATTTAGTACTGTTTCAGAAAACATTTTGGGAATACAGTACAGAGCGTATGACTTTTGGATTACTTGACTGAGGCCTTGGTCTATTCTAGCTATGTAACTTGACCTTGATTATTTTACCTACGAATTATCAACCAGAAGTGGACAGAAAATTTTCAGCGAAATGAACTCTAAAAGTAATCATACCAGATAGGACAGCCTCACAGCTTTTTCCATTGCCAATTCACTGTTACTATTAAGGAATAAAATAGTCAAAGGAGAATTACAGAATTATCAATCTTCTAACCAGAGTCCGAATTTACCCATATAATAGCTTTAGAATTTTAATCAAAACCACATTCAAGATATGAATAGGGAAAACAAAAGGTCCGACCAAGAAAGAAAGTAGGAGCAATGACACATTGGAACCTAGTGCTTAGGCGGCCAAGGTGAATAAAGACTGGTAATCAGAACCAATGACACATTGGAACCTAGTCCTTCAATGCACATGAAAAGTGTAATGATCTTAGGTTATCAACTATACTTAACAAAATAAAATGAAAACATGTAAATACTTCCAAATACGATGAAATGCATCAATCGATCTTGATTGACCCAACCCGTACATCTTGGAAAGTAGCTGGTATATATTCTTGGATTAGATATTGATCCCATATCTGACAAATTTCTGTGTTCAAACCAACAAATCCTTCTTGGCATGTAATAGAAGATAAATCGTACAAGCTCCCGTGATGAAAACCCTGCTCAGTGTTCAATTTATCCCACTTAAGCCCTTAAGTTTAAACAATATGTATTAGCGCACACCATGCCCATGACAAGTTAGCTGCAAAAACATTTTACCCAATGATAAGAAATACCAAGTACTAGTTATCTTTCTAAACAGAAAGCTTGTTCAAAGAATTGGTACTAATAGCATGTTTTGGGAACTAAACATGCTATTAGTACCAATTCTTTTAATAGACATACAACGTACTGAAAATCAAAGACAAATATTTTGCCAGAATGCAAATTACAACTAATTCTACTCAATATAAAATACTATAGTCCTGGCCTAGTCATAGAATTTTGTTCAAAGTTAAAAGAACAAATTTGCTTATTAAATACCTGAAATTTTGTGCAAAAAGCATTTGGCACATCAGCAAATATAATATCCCACATCAAGAGACCAAAGATGGTCAACCAAATACCACTCTCTGTATGAACACCTTGCCATCCACCTCCTTCTCCCAAGTAATATTGTAGAGCAAACTGTTCTACTCCACATTGTTCCCCGTCTTCATTATAATATATGCTCTTCATTCCCATTTTAGAATTCAGCGGTATACCTTGCACATGAACCTAAATCATCATTAAGACAAGAAGCAGTTACCCAAGAAGTAATGTTTTGTATCATAAAATGATTGGCAGTTAAAATATAAAGCTCATTTATTGCAGAACATGCTTGCTTGAGAGATTAAAGAAATTTACCTCTGGAATCTTCCTCTTAACAGACTTTGAATAACTAGGAGTTTTCCAGCGCCGTGGTGGTTTCCCCAGTCGTAGAACCCGCCTTTGGAGGGCCATTATCGAACCAGCACGAACCCATGGATCCAGTAACCCATCCTCTGCTACTCGAAGGCTCTCATTGATATGTCCTAAATGTTCCAAGTCGACAGAAAGCCTTAGTGTCCAGTATCCCCTTCTTCGATCAGAAGTAAATTGAATTAGAAGCCGCTTCAGTAGATTGATTGCATCAGCATATCTGAGAATGATAGTATATTCAGATTCCAAAGGACACATTTACTTGCAAGGAAAGTGAAGAATACAATTATGTCTATCGACATACAAGCAACACCATTAGGAGGAAACCATCATAATAAGGAAAATGATATAAGGGCACAAACTGCTAATAGGAATCGATAGCCAATAATGTCCTGCTTCTTGACTAATGAGCATCAAACATATATCATATTTCTGAATGACCTAATTTCATACCCTAGGTTAAAATGCTCAATAAGTTGCATGAAGCGAATGCAAAATACAGTGCTTAAATTCAAGAGATCTATTGTTTGAACACCTCATTGTGCTTTCTAGGAGAACATGCATTCATTGGGCTATGCAGGGCTCCTGCTCGACTCCATCCTCAGCAACCTTCTTCTTGTGGATCTCAGATTGGTTTTTCTCTTTGCAAACTCCAGCTAGTAATCTCTGGTAAATTTATTGATCTCCAAATAACTAAACCATCGCTGTTCAAAGGAAGGATTTTTAATGACGTAACAAATCCTTACTGGCAGTGTGTATGACAGAGTAGTTGCCACATAATTTGCCATCCTCCAAATCATCCATTCCCAACATTTTCACATGTATACCTCGGCGTGTCATAAACATTTCTTGCTAAAACGGAATGCAATTTAAAGAAATACTAATCAGCCAACCACTCTAGACAAATCCAGATCTAATAATCTTGATATATAGTATTAGGTTTCTGATTATTTAGTTCCACTGAAGCTAGACCAGATTTAATCTTTTCAATTCCCTAATTTCCATGGTGTAAATTTTGCAGATATTTTTTATTTTTTCAAGTTATTCAGAGTTAAGCAGACCCTTTAGATGTGGCTCTGCCCAGATTTCCACATATGTAAATAGTTCAAGTAAACATATCAAATTCACATCTCTATCATATGTTGTTCCATTACAGGAACTCATGTCACATGGTTATGCAGCAAAAATTCTTTGTCGCCTTTGAAATATCCAGTGCTTTCCTTGCACTCTGAATTGACATGTCTTTTAAATACTCCCTCGAAAGTAGTTTTTGCCTGGTCAACCAGATTACCAACAATCATTCATACCACATGCATTATAACAATATATGATGCTCTAATGGGGAAACGGTAAAGGCTTAGTGAAGGTACTCAGATAAGAAATTCAGCGGAAGTGGGAAAATTCAAGCAGAGGAACACTGCAAAAATAAAAACTGGAAACACAAGAATCAAGAAAGAACATTCTAACTATGATGACTACCAAGGATAAACCCCATACCTCTGCTTATGCTCAAGGAAGGAAACACCTAATAGGACCACCTTGGAGTAGACCCAGGAAGCTGAAAAGCACGACAAAACTGCAGTTGCAGATCCTGAACTTGATGATTGGTCTGCTTCTGAAAGATTAGATATCCGGAAGTCAGAGACCTCTATGCATCTTATTACCAAGTCAGAGTTGTTCTCATCAAGAGATTTATCCATAACTTGTGCAACTTCAATTGCCTGAGGAAGTAATGTTTGCAGGTTTTCAATGACAGGAGAAAAGCAAAAATAAAAGAAAAAAAGTAAAGATGGAAATGTGAAACAATTAGGTATACCTCCTCATAACAAAGAAGATCATTTCTAGTTTTAAAAATTTGTTCTGAATGTATACAATTGTAAGTAGGATATTTTACAATGCCTAAATCGACAAGTAGAAATGAAGACAAATTCTGTTCCCCATTCAAGAAGAAAAGCCTCTGCACAAAGAAAAAGAGCAAATGATATAATTGGAGAAAATCCATTAAACAAAGTCTTGACCTTCAAAAAAGACTTACTAAAGTACCTCAGCACGCCAAATGAGAGACTTAGCTAATACAGTTATACGGATGCAGGTAGAAGTTTTCAATAAAACCAAACTTTGTAGGTTGGAACTGCATGATCAACAAATGGAGGTCAAACTACATAGAAAGAAAGAACTAAAACCGAAGTATTCACTCTCACAGACCAATATAATATTTTGAACCTACCATACAGCATTTTTAAATGAAGAAACAAGCAAATTGATTAGATCTTGCTTTTTGGTACCACGACGGTATTTTTTACGTCCCTTTCCAGTTGGCGATGGAAAAAGCTGTAACTTCAATGAAAAGGAAGAAAGGATTAGAAACTAAAAAAATTCTTGCAACCACCAAAAAAGAATTACCACTCAAGAAAGTATGCATTCTCATGAGATGAAGTTCAGAAAGGAACAAGTTTCATAAGCTCAAAATGGCAATTCCTATATTCAAGACAAAATAGCTTATCTTCTCGAAACCTTTAGAATCATAATGCTAAGTGGACAACCCCTGAATTATGGTAACTGTAAGAGAAAATGTTTGAAACCATTTCATCATCATATCAGAAGGGACCTAGACAAATACTTGTCAGGCTTCAACATTTTATCAGCTCATTCACTTTTAAATATACTGCCTTCTTCCTGAACATCATTGATTTATGAATGAATCAACAAAAATGTTATTCAAAAGAACAACAAATCTACCATAATCAGATTGAAGTATGAGTGACTACTTTGTTCCAATACCTTACATTTCTGAGCCAGTTACATAATTAGTTAATTATGGAGAGTGTCTCATTGGTGAACAGAAAACATACAGTTAAGCAAAAAACAAGGATCACATCTTCCAAGTATGGAGAAAATCTGCAGCCTTGGTACCAGTTGTAAAGATCATCTAAGTCTTTGTCTTCAATAAACGTCACTTTCAAAAGGAAAGAAGCTAAGCTACTTGTGAAGATGCAGATCTCCAGTTTGGTAGCCTCTTCGGTGAAAGAAACTCTGGGAGTTTTGCAGCTACATTTGTTTATTCCAATTCACAGAAGAGAACAAACCCAAAACTCAGTGTTGTTAGCACTGGTAAATTTTCCAAGAGTCTCAAAAAATAGAATGGTTACCAAGTTAGACATGGACAGTCTTAAAGAGTTTCTCCAGATTATGAATTTCTAGGAAATGCATCTGACGGGCAAGAATAATATCTGGTTATAGCATTGCACAACAGTTTATGTTACAGATTCCTTTAAGTTGGAAGGGCAAAAACAAGATTAGAAGCAAGTCACAGTATTGATGGACAGTAGACTTTGATGGTAGTACAGAGCTTGCCAGATGGTAATAGTAAGGGGCAAGGTCTACTTGTTGACATCAAGTGATAAAATTTATCTGCAAAGTTAAAAAAACTTTTTACGTGTAATAAAAGGAAAGCACCTCCCAATTCATGTCTTTCAAATGCTTCACAAACATAGGATTTTCCTATGCCAAATAAGTAGTCTTCATATGGTGCTAGACATAGAAAAACAGATCTTCTGAGAACAAGTTTCTGAAAATTAACTAACAATTTCCTCAATTTTGGAGGACAATTGAGTAGCACTTAATGAGGAAGGAAGACGAATGCATGGAAAATGTAGACAAGATTAGTGTTTACCCTCAATTCACAACTTCCATAACTTGGGCTTCTATTCATTCTGTCCTTACTTTAACAGGGCATTTATTGGTCAAATAATACATAAATAAATCATTATACTGGACCTATAAAAGGTTAGTTTTGAGGCCATCGTACATAAAAACCCTCATGCAAGAAATGTATGGCCCGTATCTGTCCACACAGTAATCTTTTCCTCTGTGGTCATCAGAAGCCAATTATTTTACTTTAGGAGCATAAACTATGGCATCAGTCAAAACTAAGGCGACCCATCCATAATGCTCCAGTATATCAGATATAAACTCGTCATCCATGCAGAATAGCATAATAACAGGGAAAGCAAAGTAAAAAGTACCCAATAACTGACAACAGTTTCAGCTTATCAACAAGCAAGATCTATAGGGAACAATGACATGGTATACGAATAAGTAGCATGCAAGAGCATTAACAATGAGGTTTTCCTTGATAGAGACACCATCCTTTGTCCTCATGCGTGGAAAAGTCAGAGGATGACAAATGGCATCACACCTAAGGCTATACTGTATGAAACAATCTCAATAGCACAACACAGAAGCAGAATCTTCTCCGGAACAAGGAACGAAGCGCAAAGCACAATATTTATAGACCTTAAGACAGATGTGACTCCTAAGAGGAAAAGGAAATGGGAAAGGCTCTTGTATTAACTAAACCAAACAACTTGCATTACACTAAACAAAATGAAACATACACCAGAAGTTTCTAAATTGCAACATTACAAACCTAAATTTCCTCAAAATAATCTCATTATCAGACACTGGATTAATGAATTACAAATTACGGCAAAGTAACCCAAATTAAAAATTACCATTTCACTCCGAAGTCTCAACAATAAACAAAGTAAAACTTCTTAAAATGAATTAGCACAGAGAATTCCTAAAAAGCGATCCATGAATATAATGCAAAAGACTTTAAATCTTCCGAAGGTTTCCAAACTTTAAAATTGGTGCTTGGGCTAAAACTTGCCAAATTTTTCATCAAGCAGAGATAGCATTTGTCGAGATTCTTTAATATTATTTGGTCATCTAAAGCTTTTATGACTAGGAACATCAGAACAAAGTACCAAAGAGTATCTCCCGTTCAGAATACCAGAGAAAATATCAGCTAAACTTCAATCACAGAATGGCAAGTAAAAGTAGCCTGTAAAACAGATCTCTTCATAGAAGTCAGATCTCAAAAGACATTTATATCACTAGTTCTATGGCATTCATACATGGTGAGCTCTGTTAGAGATCTTTTGGGTTTCAGCCTTCTGAATGGTATATATGCACTTACATGGACCAACATACATGGATAGCATTACACATAAATATCAAAAATGATCAAGTACAGCAGACAGAAGTACAGATCAACAAACTATATGGTAAATAGTTCATTTAGTTTGTTGGATACCACGTCTTAAGCACAATATAAAAGAAAAGAGATTATGCATGACTTGTCAAAGGAGAAAGGGCAATATATGACTAGATACATTATATAAGCAAGTATCATGTTGCATAAATTGTACATTCCTAGAAGGTAAATTATGATACTTCCTGTTTATTAACCAAATCATTTCAGTACACATGATTCAAAAGGATCCAGAGTGCCAACTTGGTGAATATGTACAGCGCGAAATATAGAGTTTCGTGTGTTATTTTTAAGTGGATGTAGTGTGTATATGATACGTACATGGAGATGAAGGGAATAACAGTACAATCATGAGAATATGTTCTGAACCTCATTATTCGTGGAACTTGCCATTTCCTGCAGCTCACCGATGTTAAGTGCATTCAAGACCTCCTTTAAGTCATCTTCCTGTACTTCATTCATTGCTTCAAGGGAACAAATAAAGCCAGCCGCTGCATTATGTCAAGATCCAGACGTCAACTAGATTTTCACTTATATTCTGATAGCAAAAAACATTCACCATGGCAAAAAGCATCAGAGATCATTTACCAGTAAGTTCTGAGATTGCTCCTTTGTAGTCAATTATCTCAGGATAGGAGATGCTAGACATTCGAAACCATGGCCCTGGAGCAGAAAAGCAGTACGTTAAGCCACAGAGTGCAATACATAATTAAATCTCCCAAAATTACCTTACATCACATCACACACATAAACAGATCAAAATAAGAAATTAACTTAAGAAACATCCCTCCTCTCTCAATTTATCTCCAGCATCATATATCTGCTTAACCAATCTGGCAACTTTATGAAGCAATGGGGCTATGCTAACACAATCAAGTTAAAACTTTGCATTTCATAGTTCTTCTGATGGAATGGCAATGACCTAACTCTCCAACATGAGAAGAAAGGAATCCAGAAACCTAATACGGTTTCCCAATAAACATCATTTACAGTATTTTCTGGACAAGGAGCACCACAATTTTATATTGCAAAAGAGATATCACCATGCTCAACCCCTCAAGTAACAGCCATTCGCATGCGCGAGCAGACTATCGAACTTTATGCAGAAAATAATCTTTAGTTTGTTCTCTCAACAGTACCAGGAAAAGCTATACATTACATGAATGAGCAAAACAGCATCTAAGCCAACGACAACTACAGAGAGAGAGAGAGAGAGAGAGAGAGAAACAGCCCAAGAAGTCATAACAATAGGAACATTATTATAACAGTCAACTAGTGTTTATGTAATGCTGCAAATTTATGTTCTGGTAAATAATTTAAGGAACACTAGACATAAAAGGTACATAATATGTTTTGGGGGGAAAATAAAAGAACTTAAAATAATTGAAGGGGCAACGTATCACCAAAAAAAAACTGGGAGAGAAAATCAGATATAATATTTTATTGGCATTTAGTTGTTTCACAAAAGGCCAGCTAAGGCCATGTTCGGATTATTTCCCAATTGGTGTAATGAAATGTATACACACTTCATTGACACCCCCAAAGTGTAAAGACATTAAAGAAATTACCCCCTTTTATTTTTTTAAGATTTTTCTGGCACAAAAGTACCTTCTTCCCATAATGTGATCAATTTGACATTGTTAGCCTACAGAAACTGACTATGTCTGGCAGTCATAAGAACATGGTCCAATGAGTTATTGAAGACATCCCCTAGTTAACCCATACACCCAGCAACTGATACAAAATATTGCTGAGTATATCAAGAGATGAAGAAATCACAATAGTGACAAGCAATTAGCTAATTCCTCTAGCTTCTGCTAAACCACAAACATGCGCAGAGAAGAAAATGAGTCCACTTGATTCATAAAATGACGTGTTTCTGGTTAATACTCTGTAACATAACAAACTGCAAAAATAACCAAAATATGATAACTTAATTTATCATAGAGCTGTAACTTTTAAGTAATCTTTTCATTTTTAATCAGCACCATCAACCACGAAACACTAAATCAATTGTTCTGCAAGCAAGTACCATAGCAATAATAATAGTATATGTTACATAAAGCAAAAAATCTCAGCGCTGCAATACCTTTTTAACTTTTAGGAACCCTTTGACTATTTTCCAGTGTAGTAGGAGCGGAACTGAATGGAGTGCATATCTTTCTAAAGTAAATTATAAAACTTAAAATAGAAAATAAGAAAAACATTCCACATAGTTTTACAAATGTGAAAATAAACAAGCTTTTTGCTAAAGCTAATGAAACCCCTTTCTAATGAATAAGTTCTCAAACACAAGATACAAGGCATATCAGAAAAGATGCATTAAGAATACCTTTTCGAGTATAAAGCCGAGCAAAGAGCCTCTGACTATCATCAGAAAGAGAAGTGAAAGTTTCTGTTTTTGAAAAATGGCCCAAAAAAGAGACTACTTAGAAATTGAAGGGAGATTAAACTAAGAAGCAATATCAATTATAATAAGGCCATGTCGTACCCAGAAAAGCCTTTTCACCATCTGTAAAAATATGTGAATGGCACCTTAAAACCTCCTGTATCAATAGGACAAGGTTGCGCTGATATTTTGTAATGTTAGGCAAATAAGTTTTTGTTGATTCAACAGCGCGTCTCCATAAAAACTTTAAAACTTGAAAATCTTCAGAATCTTTTTCACATTGCAACAACTTGTCTTGACGAACAATATTGATGGGGATAACCGAATGGCAATGCTTTGGAATTGAAGTTACACAGCCCTGTAAAAATATCCAAGAGCACTAAACTATAGTCAGGTCACTAAATAATTCTCTGAGAATCTAGAAGATGCAGAAATGTTTATGCAATCATGTGCCATTTTAAGTTGTCTGAATGCATGATGTGATCTAAACAAAGAGATGAGGGTTAGCAAAATGAGATAACAGCAGAAATATGGCATAAAGAGGAAAGAAAGTCAATGTTCATAAATCATAGAAAATACAAGCAAGCACTTGGACTAAAGGTGTACTGTTGCTTTGGAAGACAGCTGCTTATACTTCAAAGCATTTGGAGTACTTCTAATTTGTTCTCCAAAAGCTATAAGCATGAAGCTATGAAGAGCTGCAGATCATTTCACAAGTACAAACTCTGCATCAGTATCCATTCTGCATCGTGGTCACTTGGAATTTGTATGTGAATAAAGCAAATAACTATCAAACTTCCTATGCAAAACAAAATTTTTATTTGTTTTCTGAATGGACCTCAATTTTTCACAGTCCTACATTAGAGACATACCTTTCCCATTCCAGAAAATAACTAAAGACAAGACTTTAACAACATAAAACTGGACTGAGGAGACAGAGATGTACGGAATTAAAAGGCCTTATTTGCTTAAAATAATAAACTGACAATCCAGCCACGGGTGTAGCAGTATCACAAGTTATAGTGACAAGTGGAGCAATAAAACTACCAAGTATTATAATTCCACATGAAGAGTTCAAGTACCTCAAAACATAACTGGAACTTGTCTATCAGAGGAGACAGATGTTGAGCTAACTCCTGAGGAAGAAAACCCAGCACTTTACCGCATTCAGAATCGGCAGGAAGCACCTGGGACAAAGTACCAGTTAATGATAGATGAACTAAAAATCAGAAAAGCAATAAAAGCTAAGCTAAAGGGGGAAACCTTGATAGCATTTGGATCTTTAACATTCTCAGGGTCTCTCAAGAGGAATATCTTTGCCCCAACATTTAATTCTACATCATCAGCAAACCTTCGGCCAACAACAAATGTTTCAAGAGACACATTAAATAAGTCATCATCATTAGTACATTCCTCTATATCATGCTCAGACATCCTTCCTTCAAACGCCAATGAAGCTGAATCAACTTGATCGTTGATTTCAGCATCACTACTCCGGTTCTTCGTTGAAACTACAAATGTTTTGCTTTTCAAAGCAACTGAATCCAAGGGGCATTTGCAATTATTAATATTGTCTTCTTCATAACCATCCGAGTCTGTTGATTCATCAATGGCATTGCATATATCAATATCAACAGCATCACAGTCAATGGTATCCGTAACTTTTTGCCAAGCTGATTCAACAGAGTTAATTTTCACTCTGGATTGTGAACAGAAGTTCAATTGGAAAAGGGTCCGCTGGCTCAATTTGCGTTTAGTTCCTCTAGCAAGGCATGCATCTGAAGAATAATTAATAGGAAAAGCCTTAATCACAGCTACATCAAACATTAACAAGACGCAAGAAACTGAAAGTAATTCCATCTATCAGATACACAAGGAGTATTTTTTTTCTGAATCCATATACTTGGAACTAAAAACAATGCAGGAAACAAGAAGGAAAATTGTGAAACTTCAATTAATAATAAGAAAGAAAGAAGGCTAAATTTGAGCTAAAGAAACACAAACCATAACAATATGTACAGATACATAAACCTCAATGCAGAAATATGAACACAAAATATCAAACTTTTCTAGGTTGAGCTGAGCTACATCGAAGGATTAGATATTCCATTAATCAGCATGAATATTGAAAAAAGAAAAAGGAATACCTAAATGAGAATTAATAACCTCACCGCTGCCACGAATGTTGCCTCCACAAACTGGGCAATTAACCCATTCTGAGACACCATTTTTACTATTTGACTCCACAGAGCCAGCGAAGTTCCCGGGATCATCACTCTCTGCTTTTTTGCCCAACTGCAACGATTTCTGAAAACAATAGAAGTATTTTACTGTAGAAAGCTTAAATCAAACGAATGAATAATACTGTCTTAAAGCAGAATCTCTACCACGCCTAGCGGAGAGAAGAGGATGGAATGGCGGTTGGGAAGAAATCGGCGGCGTTTCCCGATCAATCTCTTCAGGCTTTCTCGGCCAGTTAGCATTTTCATTTTTTTTCCCCCTAGAGAATTGAAATTTTCTGGATGAGAGTGGGAATTTTGACTTTTTGT
Organism: Rauvolfia tetraphylla; assembly: GCA_030512225.1. Taxonomy (NCBI): domain Eukaryota; kingdom Viridiplantae; phylum Streptophyta; class Magnoliopsida; order Gentianales; family Apocynaceae; genus Rauvolfia; species Rauvolfia tetraphylla. The sequence continues at coordinate 1,049,274 of JAJQKT010000053.1, forward strand.
CCCGCCAAATGGCCAGTGTCAAGAAGACGAATACTTTATACTTATCTACGAAAAAAATCTCGGTGTCAAGAAGAAGAATAAATATTCTTTTTTTATCCCAGACTTTACTTTTTATGTGTATAACACCACAAACCTTCTTGAAAATTTATCTTTGGCTATCAAGATTGTGCTACTTCAGTCCCTTGTACATAACGAGGCCAACATAAAGAATAGTGGAGATTTTCCTCCTTAAGGTGATGGAAAAAGTTTTTTTTCCTTAAATTTTAAGTGGATTAACACTGTTCTTAGGTCACTAGAGTTGAATATTAGGGAGGCTTTTGAAGAAAAGAATAATCTTTTACTTTCTTTGTGGTTTGTTTGCTTCATTAATGTTGTGATTATTTATTCCTACATGCATTATGTGGTAGTTGTTTTTCTACATTTTTTTTTCACAAATTTTGTGAGTAAAGTAGTTGTTTCTAGATAATAGAATAAAGAAACAAGAACATATTTTAACTAGACTACCTTGTAGTTTGGATATTCAAGAAATTTCTTCTAAAATTCTCTTTGGTCAAGTTGTAGATGTTTGTGCCTCTTAGCCGCAAAAGCATAAATATAACATCCCACTTTAGAGACAGTATATGCGTGTTACATCTATACGTGTTTGTTTTGAAGTGAGACTTATAATTTTTTTATATAAAGCATTTGAGAGAAATTATCATGAGTTATGTTAATTTATTTTTTAAAAATATTTTAGAACATAATTTTTGCACATGTTTGACTATTCGTGAATATTCTTGACTATTTTAGAATATTCTAAGTTTTGTAAAAAAAATAAGATCCAATAGACAAGTGACACGTGACCAATGATATATTCCACCAAAGTCGGTGGCAAGCACCGACTATTGGCTTCTATAAAGGGCTTGGCTATTTGTTGTTTTTCTTCATTTATTTTCTTTCTTTTCTCTCTCTCTCTCTCTTTGTCTCGGTTGCCTTCTTTTCTTTACTTTCTTTTCCATTCCTTTTGCTTTCTTTTGCTTCACAGATTCTTTTGCCTCTTTCTTTCTTCTCTTCGGTCTTCCTCCATTTTCTTGTCTTTAGTTTCCTTCGCTTGAGTTTTCCTTTTTAATTAAGGTAAAATTTCATATAATTTTTGTTTGTGATTTCTTTATTTTATTTTATTTTATGGTTTCCTTAAGAATTGTGGTAGAAATTATTTGTTTAGTAAAATTAGTATATTTTGATTTAAAGTTTTTTGTTTTAGTTTAATTTAAGTTAAATTTCTTTGTTTTAGTTGCAACTTTTATATTTGAGAATTTGAAATATTGAAAGTTGCTAAATATTTTGATTTGAGATTTAAATTAAAGTGATATTTTTATTCTATATTTTTACTCTCTTAAACATTCAATATTTAGTATTTGAGAATATTTAGTATTTGAAAAAATTTAGTATTTGTGAAATTTTATTAATACATAAATATTATATTGATATACATGAAAATATTTGAGAATATAATAATAATACTACTGTATTATTTTATTATGATATAATGATAATGATATATATATATATATATATATATATATATATATATATATATATATATATGACTATTTATAAGAGTATATGTTTATAGAGTATTTAATAATTGAGTATTTTTATAATTGTAAGTTTAGGCTTAAACTTATGCATAGGATATCTTGGGGAGACTCACTTGATAACTTAGAATTTATCATCTTCAGAGTTTTCGACTAAGGTTTAGCTATTTGGATTTGTAAGAAATTCGCATTTTCTGTAAGATAGCAAGTAACTCTAATACTTACTAACAGATGAGTTTACAAATCAAAACTCACTATATTTTTAGTGTTATCAATATTTGCTATTCACAAGTGTGAATATATTATTTTAAGGATTGCTTTTACTACTTGTTTTAAATTGGAGAAGTTCTCCATGAGAAACTTTACTTGTTTTAAATTGGAGAGATTCTCCACGAGAATTACTTTACTTACTTGTTTTAAATTGGAGAGGTTCTCCACAATATATTTTTACTTGTGCATTAAAAATATTTCAGAGTGGTGCTTCAAATAGGTATTTATTTGATTTGAAATCTTATAGTATTTGAACATGATTTATAAATGCAAGTAAACTTCGAGAAATATTTTATTGTGTATTTTTGAAAAGTCATGTGCATTTCAATGGCATATTTCGAAAAAATTACATTTACATATTTGGGCTGGCGGACGGTTGTTATTTTGATACTATGTTGAAATAGATTTGGTAATGGATTTGGATTCATTTGGATGGCAACTTGAATGACCTTTATATTTGAAAAGTTGCATAAAAATTCCGTCCTGACCAGATAGGATTTGGAATACGAGATGAATCTGAATATGATGTGATTGAAATATGATTTGATCCTGAAGCGGCAGTGGATTGCACTATACGTGGCTAGTCATCCATACTATGGCCTCTTCCACTGGCGTGGAACGAACAGACTTTGGATTGTGGATCCACTTGGAAATAGGGTGTAGTATGTCAGGGAGTACGTGGCCTAACTGGTACTGTATTTATCTGTCTGCGGTAACCTAACAGCAAGTCAGGAAGGGCTCAATGTTGAGATTGATCACAAAGGTTGGACTGGTAGGTACCCCAGATCCTCAGCTTGGTCTCCATTTCGGAAGGTATAAGGTAGTTTGTGAAATCAAACGTTTGTCATGGTGTGTAGTTGTTATTGATTACGAGATGTCAGAATTTATTTCCTGATGACCCCGTTATTGACTTCGATAATTTTTCTACTGAGCCAGAATCTAAATATTTGTCATGTCTGAGAAATTTTGGTGTGAGGAGCTATGCTGATGTGTCTTGATTCGCTCAGACTTTTCATCTAAGCCCAAAATCTAATAATGAGATTTGTGCATTATTTTAGAACAAGAAAACTTATGAATATAAAATACTTTTGAACTAATATGCATACACATCTACCCTTATATTCTGGAAATATCATATTTTTGAAATACACTAACATATACGTGAACTCACTGAGCTTTTTAACTCACACGTATTTTTAATGCTTCTTTCCAGATGACATAAACCATGAATCGAAATTGTGATTCTTTAATCCGCTTCAGAGTTAGCTCGTGGAGTGGCTCACATATGTGTTTGATCATTTTGTACCTTTTCCATTACCTCTCGCTAAATAGAGAGAGAAGTTTGTTTTACATCTATCTGTAAATAAAGGTTGAATTTGGATAATATAAGAAGATTAAGGATCTACCTATGTATTTATTTATTTTCACTGATATTTCATATAATTGTATTATATTGAAAAATATGTATACTTTTCTACTTCATTTTTCTCTAAATGCGATTCGTATTTGCCACATCAATGTCGAGAAGCACACTGGTACCTCACTCAGCCACAGTGGAACCTAGTGGAGGGGTTAGGGGTATAACAATTGAACACCAAGCTTTTGTTTAGGCCAAATATAGAATCAGATAAGAATTGTTGGCTAACAATTTTGAATTTTTTCTATGTTTTCTAGAGGAAAATATGGACCTTCAATGGAGAAGAAAAGGAACAAATAAAGTGAGAAAGAGAGAGAAAGGAGAGAGAGAGAGAGAGAGAGAGAGAGAGAGAGAGACAGAAGGGTGAGAAAAGATGAAGAGACAAATTCAAGAAAAGAGAGAAAGGAAATATAAAGAGAAGAGGATAGAGATAATGGAGGGCGATGGAGGGCGAGAGAGATATTGGTTCTAATAACTAACTTGTGGGTACTTTTGGAAATTCAATCTCATAAACTTAACAACAATAGTAATTTTTAAATTGATAAGCGGTGATTGTCATTTGAATTAACGATGCCATTCAAATTGGATGCTCAATTGTCATGGTGTTGAAATTGAGTACTAAATTGCTAAGACCTCTAAGGTTTGAGGTACTTGTATGGACTAAACCCTTTATTTTAGTGTTAATAGCAATTTACCCTTCAGAAGAGGACTTTGCAATCATACCTCTCTTTTTAAGAAAAGCTCAATTACACCTTTTTCAATGTTAAAATTTCTCAATATTGCCTTGCTCTTAGATGTTTAGCGGTCCAGCTTGCTATTTATCACTAGTAAGGACTTAGAAGCAAAAGACTAAAGGTTTGAACTTGACTGCAAAGACGTAAAAATCGAAAGTCCTTTATACCGATATTTCTTTTGTTTACTTTCTTTTTCTTTTTCTTTATTTCTCTTCCCTTCTCTCACTTTGCACAACTTTTATTCTCAAAAGCTCATTTTAGTTGCATTTAGAAAAATTTCTTTCTTTGGTGCAAAAAGTTAAACAATATGCACATGGATATGCATTATAATCAAATTTTTTGGAAAAAAATTTAGACTGTTGCATATGAAATACACTTAAATAAGAAGGGAGAAAAATGGGGAAAATTTTGTTTAAATGGTTTTCAAGGAGAGAACGTTTTCCAAATGGGAGAAGTAAGGAGTTTCATCAAAAAGGGGAGAAAATTTTCAAACTTCTTGATCTTATTGCAAAAGATATCTTGTGTATGTATGTTTCTTTCTTGAGATATCTATATATTTATTTCTATCTCCTCTATCTCATTTAAATGGTATCTTGTGCATATTGTCTTTACTTATTTAGATACCTTTGCTTTCCATTTGCATCAATGTTTTGTCATCATAAAAAGGAGGAGATTATTAGCACTTGAGTGCCCTTGACAATCAACCTATGTTTTGTTCTATGATGTGATAATAACAAAACATTGAGAAGTTCTAATGTTTGTGTAAGCTTGTATGTTGATTAAATAGGATTTTTATTCACACATGTTTAAATATGAAAAAGAGGTTAATATGTTGATCCTTAAAAGCTTCATGAGGATTGAGGAAATCTTGAAGATGAGATAGTGAAGCTTAATTAAAAAGAAGACTTCGTGCATGAAAATAAAGATGTTGATAAAGAAGTCTTGAAGAATTTTGAAGGAACAAGGACTTTATGAGCTATAATGCAGATGACAAAGAAGAATCTCAAAGTTATCAAAGGACGGTGAAAACGAGGGAAGTTCAACAAAGAAGAGTTTCAAAGGGCTACAATGATGATGATGAAGATAGAAATTCTTAATTGAAGAAGTTTTGAATCTTCAATACTTGAATTCATGAAGAACATTGAAGAGATGATCTATGAGATTCAAGAAGACTTCATTGTGAAGAAGATGGTCCCAAGTGAAGTTAAATGAAGATGAATAGCATATTTGAAAACTTAAGGACCTTGAAGATTAGTCTTGGAATTTATAGGTATCATTCTTGTGACTAATCTCTTTTGAGAATGTCATTAAGTTTATGAAGCTCGTACTTGTTTCAAAACCAATTTACAAAACTTGTATTGATAATATATTAAAAGGTTTAGAAAACATATCTTGAACTCCTAACTAGCCATTGGTTTGGAAAAAAAATTGAAAAAAGTGCACAAAATGGCTTCATGTGACTCAAAGAATAAGCCATGGACGGATCGATTGTCTTAGGCTTCATCCTAGGGCCACAGATGAAGACACAGACTAAATATTTTGTCCTAGACTTCATCCTTACCCTTTCAATAGCTATTGGACAACAATGGATGATGCTAAGGATGATATGAACTGTTCTTTCAAGCTATTTAAGTGTCTAATTGCCAATTTAACGGCTATATAAACTTTGCAAGGGTCCAAATATTTCCAACCGATTTCTTCTATATAAAAGTGAGGTTTTTTGGCTTTCAAAGGTTTAAGAGAGTTGGTTAACCTTGCAAACATTCTTGAAAAAATCTTGTGCCTATTCTTTCTATTTTCTCTCAAACATTTCATTTGAGCTTTACATTCTTTCTTCTTATTCTCAAAATTGTTTTACAACTTTCATTTGTAATATCCAATCTAAAGAGGGATTATTCTTGAGCTTGAATTGTAAGTCTCACGTAATTGAGACATTTTCTCATCTTGTATTTGGGTTATGTGTGAAAAGGATTCCATTCTGAATCTTGTAGCTGAAGGGTTGCATAGAATAGGTGTGAATCCTTCTTGTGAGTTAGTAGAAGTTAGGTAAGTTGGTGAGCCCATTGGAAGAAGGGTTTTAAGGCACGTTGAACTTATTCCTTAGCTTAAACACTTGAAGGATGTGATCCTGGTTATAAATAAGAGTTGCTGGGAGTTTAAAACCACAAGGTGGTTAGCCCCTATAGCTAGTGAATGTAGGCTTGAAGAGCAGTACCTATAAATCCATTTCGCTTGCTCTCTCTTTCTCTTGTCTCTTTAATTTTGGTTCTTGATTTAAAAGTGTTCAAATCATTTGTATGAGAACTTGAATGAGTGTTGAATGTGTTGATTTTAAATGCATTGCCTAAGTTAGTTGCTTTAATGTTGTGAATTAATCTTTCCATCATATGAATTGTTCCTAGTGTTTAAGTATGTTTTATTTCTCTAGGGATCTTCAAAGTAGCTTAGATGATTATATTGCTTACTTGATCTTGTTATTTTGAATATCTAAGTTGGTGCCTCCGTTTATCTTGATTTTGTGTTTTTCAATATTTGTTGCTAGAAGATCTTCTTATTTTTTCACATATACTTGTTGAGTACTTAGATTGTTAGTGATATATTTGGCATATTAATTGAATTTCTATATCATTGTTGCTTAGCATTCTTGAGCCCTTTTGTGGTGCTTATTTGAAAAACTTGATCACATAGGATTAAAGAGCACTTAGAAGAACGAAATTTTGGTGCACCTTATTCACCTCCCTAAGTACCTTGCCTATAGTGTCTTTCAATGATGCATGTGAAAAAGGAGCTATGGGAAAATTTTATAGGCTAGTTTGATGGGTTCTTTTTTTTTAAAAAAAAAAGAAGTAAAGCATTCCCTTGAGTTCATTGACAGAATTATTTGTGAAGGGATCCCATGGGGAGGATTAATGAGACATTTTGGAGTTAATAAAACTTTAGATGCTTTGCAAAAAAGATTTTTTTTGGCCTAAAATGAAGAGAGATGTCCAAAGAGTTTGTTCTAGATGCATTGTGCATGAAAGGTAAAAATCTAAAGTATCTCTGAATGGTTTGTACATGCCTTTACTCATCCCTAATGAATTGTGGGTTGATATCTCTATGGATTTCATTCTTGGATTACCTAGGTCAAAGGGAGGTAAAGATACTATAATTGTTATGGTTGACTGAATATTCAAAGTGACATTTTTTTTGCCTGCACTATGATGCATCCTATATTGTTGATTTGTTCTTTAAGGAAATTGTTCGTCTTCATGGCATTCCAAAAGCAATTATGTCTGATAGATGTGTCAAAATTTTAGTCAGTTTTTGAGGATTTTATTGGTAAAAACTTGGAACAAAACTTCTGTTTTCTACTACTTATCATCCAAAAATTGATGATCAAACTAAAGTGGTCAATAGAAAATCGTACTCAATTGTTAAGGGCAATTGTACAAAAGAATTTGAAACTTGGGAAGATCATATAATAGAAGTGTTCGTTCTACCATTGATTATTCACTAATTGAAGTTGTGTACAGTTTTAATCCACTCACACCTTTGGATCTAATGCTTTTACATATGGATGTTAAGCTTAGTCTTGATGGAAATGTAAAGCAAAAAATTGAAAAAAATGAAATTATCCAACCCAATGTGAGAAGTGATTTATAGTGGTTCGATCACATAAAATCTACATCCACTACTTTGAGCACCCACTCAAGGATTTCAACCAATCTCCACTATCATTTCAAATTGATCAATTTCTACAGTAGAGGCTCACCCTTCAAGGTTTTACACCACAATCTCTTCTCAAATACAAATAATCAAGGCGCACCCTAGCACAAGGGTTTTGTACCAACAAGATAACCTTGAAAAAAACAAGAAAATGAAGTTTGAGATAAGAAAGTTACCAACAACTTGGTAGACGATGACAAATTTGCACATTTTCAACTTTTTGTCTATGGAATCTTGACTTTGAACTTTTTTAGCACAAGACAAAAGAGAACTTTTTGATAGAGAATGATTGGGAAGTGTTAAGAATCTTTAAAGCTCAAAAACTACTAAAAAATCTGAAGTTTATGCATTTTATATGGTTTGAAAATTGGTTACAACATTCAAATAACGGCTAGTAATAGTAAAATTAGATCGACCAAATTTGGACAATTGCAATCGAACATTCGTCCGAATTTTTCTGCCTTGAGGCTGCCAGGGTAAATTTGGTCGGCTGAATTCTGACACAAGCTCCAAATGGTCGTCCGAATTGCTTTGGAAATTCAGCAGCCATGAGTTCAAATTCGGAAGTCCGAATTGATCAAACTTGGTCAAAATGATTAGAAATTAAACACAATAAGTTTGAAATCGTCTTGGACTATGAGATAGATCATTTTAAACAGCTTTTAGTCCAAAGGCCGTTATTTGAGAACTTGGTAAAAACATTTTCAAGATAGATCATTTGTGATTTAAAATCAATTTTGAAGTTCTCTTGAAAATCATTTAGATTCCAAAGACAAAATGGTGCATGGTTTACCAAGATATACCTATAATGCATAGTAAACCTACACTAAGGTCTTCAAAGCCTTCAACAATCTTGAATAAACTCTAACTACTTTGATAAACTTGAGTTGTTCATGAACTTTTGGCTTCAAGGCAGTGAGACTTGCTTTCTTCTCAATCCAAAATTCCTATCACACAACATGTAATTCTATTAGACCTTATCAAGGTTAATCTCTATGATTTTTATAGAACATTGCACTTATCAATGCTTGTCACTAATGAAAACAATATGATTTGCCCTTAGGGCTTACAATCTCTCATTTTTTTATGATGACAAACTTTGATGCAAAATGTGATGGATTTAGACAATTTAAGCACAGAGAAGAATTTATGTCATATACTAGGTGAAAATGATACCAATTGAAAAATATGACTTGAAAATCACTTTAACCAAATTTTTAGGTATGCGTCCGAACTTATATTCGAATTTCTCTATCTCTTCATTTAGCAAATTTGATAATTAGGCAATTTAATTTATGTCTTGACTTTTGAAATTTCGATATAAGGTATATTTGGGGTAAGTTAAGAGTTTTGAGGTTTTCCTAAGCTAATTATTAAAGTTAGGGACTTAGGAATAAATTATTGAAGACTTAAGTTTTTTAGAATGATTAACTATTAGTTGCATTGCTATTTTTGTAAGGAGCCACAAAGAGAGTAACGACACCGACTATCTAGAATATAATACAACACCACCTATCTAGAACTCTTTTCCTTACTTCTAATTATTGAATTTTTTGTGCTAGTATAAAGTTTGAGACTTTGGATTTAGTTACAAATTAATTGGTGGCCAGAGAACTCATTACTAAAGATTGTGTGTTAATGTTTAGATGTGCAATTCGTGTTTTTAGAGAGGTTTAAAAGTGTTGTGAATTGTGGTAGGGGATTTAAACCTTTTGTACTTTTGTTAAAGTGTGTTGGTTTCTGAAATTTGAATGTAGCAAATTGTTTACGTACATTTTATATGAACATCTAGAATGAATATATTGCAATTTGTGTTTAGATTATTATTATGGTATGTATATATAATCTAATGATCAAGCATTTGGAAAAATACCTGAATGAACTATTTTACTTATGTGGTTCATGATAACCTTTGGTAGGACATGTCCTATGCTTGTGTTCGGCCTGATTAGGGGGATGTTATACCTAATTGTGTTCAACTCTTCCTAACGGGAACAATAGTTAGGAACTAATATCAGTGGCCTTAGATTCCTTGAGTCACATGAATTTACATCTTCATCAACGTGTGAATGCAAGTTTGTGCATAAATGATACTTTATTTGAACTATTTAATGTTACGGATGATTGGAATATGATTGAGGTTTTTTCGTTAGTTGGATGCCTTGATTTTAAGGTTAAATTAGTTTGTAATGTAATTATGACGAGCCTATAATGGTTGCTAATGTTTTTTGTATTTTTCAACAAACCAGGGGCTGATTTATAGTAGAACTAGAATAGAATATTTCGAAACCGAAACCCCAAGGGAGCCGGCGCTGGTCACTTTTAAAGCTAACTAAATCCGGTGCTTGATAAGTTATAGTTGGCGTTGAATTTAGCTCACTAACTCCTTTATGAAATAGAAATAAAAAAATTCATAATTTTTTAGCTTATCTCTGTTGACTTTTGATATACCTTGCATGTGAAGATGGCAATGGAAATGGCATTTGAATTCCAAGGACCAAAATAATTCTTTGAAATCTTTTAAATTTCTTTCTTTTCTTTGAATTTTCTTTTACTACGATCATTCCTTGAAATGTCAACCTTGAGTAACTTTCTTAATGAGCCATCTATTTATTCAATAAAATGTTATAAATTTGATCATACTCATTCTTAGGTTGGTTTATACATCTTACTGGGCTAGTATAGCTCACCGTTTTATATTTGCAACTAAGTTTGAGAGTGGGTTCAAAGAAAACGCTTGGAGTGATGAAGATGTCATATAATATTCTTGAGGACATTTAGTTATTTCTACTTTATTTGTGCTTTGGAAGCTATTTTTAATTTTATCGATACAAAGAGTTATGAATTAAGTTTTATTCCTTGTAAGAATTGATGATTAGTTCAGATTTATGAACTAAAATTGAATTTCTTTAAAGGTTCAATATCTCAAGTTTCTCAGAGATGCCATCATGTTATGCCCTACCTTGGGGATGTGCCACAAAAGGAATCAAATTATTGCTTCTACAGTCAATAAAGGAAGGCGGAAAGTCAATTTTGAACCTAGAGATTAGGTTTGGGTTCATCTGAGGAAGAAAAAATTTCCTAAACAAAGGAAATCAAAACCGATTCAAGAGGTGATGGTTCATTCCGAGTTCTAGGGGAGATAATAACAATGGATATAAATTTGATCTTCTAAGTAAGTATGGAGTTAGTGCTACTTCTAATGTTGCCGATTTAACTCTTTTTGGTGCAGGTGATGTATATTCACGGATGAATCCATTCCAAGAAAAGGGGATGATATAGTTTGGGATACTGTAATGTTCAAGAATCCATTACAATTGCCCGTTGGCCTAATTTCTAGATCAAGAGCAAAAGGGTTCAAGGATTATTTGCAAGGATTTATATCAAGGCGGCCTATGAAGATATTAATTAAAGACGAAGATTGCTTGGTTGACTTTCGAAAGGCAAAAGTTTTAACAAATATTCTTCTTTTGGAGATTGGAAAGCTTGAAGAGGAGAATGGGCTTGTAATAAATTAGCCCAGTTGCCATAACTATATTTTATTGATATTTTTCTAATTTTATTATTCTTTTAGTCTTATTTAAATTAGGTAATTGTCAAAATTGAGTCTGTTTATTCTTTGTAATTGCCATAAGTCAAATCCTAACTACATTCTAATTTCTCATTTTCCAAGAAGCCAAACACTATATAAAGGATTCCAACCCTTGTAATTTTTCATTCAACAATAAATATTTTTCTTGAGTGTTACCTTGGTGAGGAAAAGTTTATTCTTTAGTTTTGGTCATCGTGGTTTTCAACTGAAGGTCTTTATTTCTTTGGTAGAGAGATTTGAGGTAATCATCAGACTTGAGAAATTGGATGATCCAAGGTTTCAATTTAAATTGCCTATAGTTTACAAGGTCTTTAACTTGTGGGTTCGTATTAGCCATGCTTTTCCTTTCCATAAATTTATCTTTTATTTAATTACAAAATGGAAGAAAAGAATCTTAATTGATTAGTCTATGCTTTTATTTTGATCCTTTTGAGGATGTTATAAGAGCTTCTTCACTCTCATTCTCCTCCCTTAAGATTTCTTGAAATTTTCTTTTAAGGAGCTATTACAATTTGCCAATTAACCAATTTCAAAGTTGCATGGTACCTTGCATTCGCCACTGTTGAGATCTCTTTTTGTTTTAATTACCATGGAAGAAGCTTTGTTGCTTCAAAACCTTTGAGAAGAACTGCATAAATTTACAGGCTATGACCACTCCAAGAACATTTTGAATATGAATCAACATCGACTTTGCATTGGAAAGATTTGCATGGCTCTTATCTTTGTATAGAAGAGAACCTTTCTTCTTCTTTGGCTTTGAAATTTCCAGTCTAAACTATAGTCAAAAGTTGTAAGTTTGATGAGTCACGTGGAATCCTCATCGAGTATAATTGAAGCTATTGATCTTATTCCCCAAAGAGTTTAGAATCTTGTAGTCCTATAAAGAGTAGAACTTTTGGTAACTAAAAAATAAAACTATGCTAGAAATCATCATCAATTTGATTTAACCATCCATGAATTCTTTTGGTTAACACTAGATGACGTGATGAAACTCTTACTCAACTTAGTTGGCCTTTCTTCACTAATGCCTACACTTTCCGTTGATAAGATTTAAATTATTAACTTGGTATTTTAAGTATAATGTTGCAAATTGAGTTTCTTAAGGAAAGAAGTGGGAGGATAAAAACCCCCAATTTTGTTTCTAAAGTTAAGAAGAAACAAATGGATCCTCAGAATTTTGTAAGGGGTAATTTCAAATTGTATCATAATCTTTTCCATCATCTTCTTCAATCTAGTGCCACCAATAGGCCTAATAAAAAGCAAATATTTGTCATCATCTTCTTCAATGGTTCTGTTGAAAAGTGAATTATCACAAAATCAGTGGAGAAGATATGAGTAATATCAACTTATAATTTAGCAAGATTTGGGATGAAATAGCTAATTGTTTGTAATTAATTTGGTAGGATTGGAAGGAAATAACCAAAATGAATATTGGTGGCTGAATCTAACTATTGAATATCATTATCAGTTTGGAGCAAATTTAATGACTTAGGATTATAGAGAAATAATAGAAGTGAGCTTGAATTTTGAAACACATCTTTGAAATTGTTGAATTATCAAATTATTACATACTATTTAAATATTTTTTTAGGGTTTTTGGCAATCACTTTGTTGTTCGTGTCTAGTCCACTAATGCAATTGACACTTTCAACCTCTATAGAACAAGGGTTAGACTTGTAGGTTTCTTCTTTTCTTTTCTTCTCTAAATCTTGAATGATAGAAATTAGGTCTCTTCATTTTCTCTCCTAAAATCGGACCAAAATATAAGCAAACATGCATCATTTTATCTTTTTCATACTCTTTTATAACTCAAGATTTCCTTTTTTTTTTCATTTTCCCTCCAAAACTAAAAAAACTAATCCTAACAAAGGAAAGCCATTGAAATTGGAAGAAGGATAAAGAAGAAAGGAATATTGGAAATAGAGAAGGATGAGGGAAGTAGAAGAGGTCAGAAGAATGGAAAAGCAAATGGAAGTTGGCAGAGGAAAAAAAAGGCAGAAGTGAGGTAGGGCTGGTAAAAATAAAAAGAAGATAAAGAAAAAGGGTGATTAAGTTAAGTTTAAGAGCGATGTGCTAGTCAAATGTAAGCATATGTGAAAATTCAAAAAGACCTAGCATCAAATATTGAGAAACACAAAATTAAGGTAAATAAAGGCACCAAATTATGCATCCTAAATAACAAGATCAAGTCAGCAATAAAATCATCTTAAGTCATTAGAGAAATCAAACACACTTAAATACTAAGAATAATTTATACGATAGAAAGCTTAATTCACAACATTAGAGAAACTAACTTAAGCAATGAATTCAAAATTCAAAATATTCAAAACTCATTCAAGTTTAAAGCAAGAAAATGAAACTAAAGAGATAAGGGAAAGATAGAGAAAACACAATAGGTTTATAGTGGTTTGACTCTTGAAGCCTATAACCACTACCTAGGGAAGCCCTCTTTTGACTTTCAATTTTCTACTAGCTTCCAATTGTGAGCAAATACACCAAGGCTCACCACATTGTGGTTTTATAGTCCTAGGAACCCTTGTTTACATCCAAGGATCACTTTTTTCAAGTATTAGAGTTTAGGAGTAGGTTTTACGAACCTTGCAAACCTTCTTCCAAAGGGCTTGCATCTCACTTTGGCTTCTAATAACTCACAAAAAGATTTCACACCTATTCTAGGCAACCTTTAACCACCAAACTCACAATAACCTCAAGAAAACATGAGGTTTACAATTTAAGCTTAATGAAAAATCCCTCAATGGATTTGATATTACAAAGAAAACTATAAAATAATTTTGAGAATAAGAAGATAAAGAATATGAAGCTAAAATGATATGCTATTGCTCTTATTCCACAATGATCATGGTCATGAAATGGAGAATTGCAATGACTTGAAGAGCGAAATTGAGGATGCAATTCAGAGGGGCCACCTCAAGGATTTTATAGTGGCATGCGAGGATCAGTGCTGAAGGGCATAGGTCGATATGGGAGCTACAGGAGAGCTCAAGCCCATGGCTCAAATTATTAACATGGAAGATGCGCTGCCATCCAAGTAGTGGAAGATGTTAGATGATCAACCTTTGGTGGTCTCTTTAGAGTTGGCTATTGGACAGTACGATGAATCTTGGTAGACATGGAAAGTTCAACTAACATTCCATTTAAGAGCACCTTTGATATAATGGGTTTGCTCAAAGAAGGGTTAACTATTGAGGAAGTAACCTTATATGAATTTACCCATAAAAGTGTAAAGTCTATTGATTTACCAGTATGAATATGAATTTTCGTCATGGTAGTAAAATTTCTAGTAGTCCCAACTATGTTTGCTTAGCATATGTTGTTGGATCAGCTAGCATTGAATAAATTCAACACCCGTATTCCCACTACAGATTTAACCTTAGAAATGCCCATGGGGAAGGGATATTACGTGCTCAGGAAAGATGAAATCCAAGGCCAAGAATGTTATTTGGCCTAGCTCTGGGAATTCAAAGATAGGGAGTATAAATTACATGTTATGGAGGATGGAAAAGATGGCAAGAATAGAACTAGCAGGAGAATTTGTACAATTTTTCATCAATTCCTCTAGACGTAAGTAACAAATAAGATTCGAGAGGGAATTACCCGAGGATTTTCACTATAAAGTCCAAACAGTCTTAGCAGAATATTGGAGTGTGTTCACCTAGGACAATGCTAACCTTGGCATGGTCGCTCGCACAATTGTAGAACATCGATTGGGAATCAAGCCCAAGTCTCAAATTGTATTTCAAAAAATGAGTCTTTTTCAAGTAGAGGTAGTAAGTCATACATCAAGAGGTAAATGGGTTATTGACCACTAGTATAATTACACCTGTATATTTCCCTACATGGATAGCAAACCCGGTGGTAGTTTCGAAATTTAATGGCGGGTGGCGCATGTGCAAAGATTTCACAAACTTAAATAGGGCCATCCTTAAAATATCATATCCCTTTCCCAGGATCAATCAATTAGTTGATGTGATGGCCAAGCACGATGTGATGTACTTCTTAGACACTTATAAGGGTTATCAACAGATACCAATGGTTGAAGAAGACATGGACAAAACATCCTTTGTGATGGATGATGGAATCTATCCGCTTTGGAATCTCGTCCATCTTGGTGACTGATAATGAGAAACAGTTTGATTCAAATAAATTCAGGGAGTTCTGCACTAAATTACACATAGAGCAAAGATTTACTTTAGTAGCACACCAAGAGACTAACAGGTTGATCGAGGTAAAACTGTTCTCCAAGGGCTAAAGTAGCACTTTAAATGAGCCAAAGGTCGATGGAATGATGAATTGCAAGATGTGTTATGGTCATTTCAGAAGACTCCCCACAAAGCCACAAGGGAATTCCCATTTAATCTATACTTCGAGTCAAAGGCAATAATTCCATTGGAATTATGGTTTTTCTCCGAGAGGTTAGAAGTATTTAACAAAGAAAGCAACGACCGGATGCTAATGGAGAATCTTGCTCTTATAGAAGAGACAAGAACTCGAGCCACATGATCAGAAGAATAATACAAAGTGTTAGTAGCAAAGTATTCTAACTCTTGAGTTACTGCCCGAGCTACGCAAGAATAAAGCCAGTTGGGTGGACCCTGACTGAAAATTAGACGTAACATGGAAGGGATCATATGTGCTAGTCAAAGTGCTCATTACTATTCTATCACAAACACAATTAACAGAAAAAGAAAAAGCACATTAAAAATCACCAATAGAGTCGTCGAAATCACTAGAGCCCTTGCTAGTAGAAAATTATACTGGCTGTCCTAGCATAAATTCCATATATTCTGACCTAGTCTCTTGGACAGACGGAATAAGGAAAAAACAGTTTTAGAACCCTCTGGGCAAGAGGATAAAAGCTCAGTAGAAAGGCATTATAGCACCTGCTCTTGCCATTCACGGCGATTGTCAAGTAGAAAATGAAGTGAGTGTCAAAATCCAGGATCAGAGTATGGTCCAATAAGGACACGTACACTTGAATAACTAGTAGATGCCTCTCAAGCTTCTCTCCGGAGGACCCGCAGGCGTGACAGAGCAAGTCTAGCTTAACATTCAAAACCTCGAGCCACCTCTAATGCCAACTAAATCGATCAAATAAACAAATAATAGTAGTAGAAGCAAAGTCCACACCTTCAAATATAATGCCAATGAGCCATGAATATGAGGAGAGCAAATGTAGATAAAAATTTCACCAAAAATAGAAAAGGCACACACTATGAATGTACCCTTAGAAAGGGGATGAATGAGCCGCTTTCATGAGAAGAAAAATTTGTGATCGAAAAGCCCAAGATAGTGGCAATTTGGTTACCAAATGGAGAGAGAAAAAGGGAATATCGCCCAAAAATGCATAAGAAAATATTACTCATGATCCGAGAAGAAATCAGTGAGTACTTAAGAAACAAATACGATTTGGTCTATTAGTACTAAATCGGAGAAATTATGTAAAAAAAAACAAAGTCTAGCACAAAAAATGGTTCAGCAGTTATTAATGTTTGGGCCAAAAGCATGGCCCACCAACAAAAACAGTCTAGTTCTAAAATGTTATTTAACATAAATACATCAAGATCTAGCTACGAAAAACACAAGTAAATATCACGAAACATGACTCGCAGTATTAGGGGAGGATTTTGAGCAGACCCAGACGAAACACCCATTACATAAAAGGAATACGACCAGGTAAATATTGGCTTAGACACTCCGGAAGAATACAGAGTCGTCATATCCTCAAGCAATTCAAAACTTGGGTATTTTTCCTTCACCAAATTTACAAATTGGGTAGCCGTAATTTGTGCAAGGGAACCAGACCACTTGTAAAAGAGCGATTCATTGTCTTTGTTCCTCGCAAAAGACTTCTGAATCCTATCTACAACGGGTGCTCGCAATGTGTCGCTGGAATCCAAGAATTAGTCAACAATACTCTTCAATGCCTCTGAGGCATTATGGGACTCTTAAAGATCCCTCGTAGAAGATTCTAGTTCTCCATACAGGTCCTCATTTTCCCACTTAGCAACTCTTTTTGCATCACGAACTTTGTCAATTTCTCTTTTTAGTTTCTTATTTTCCCGAATAAGGTCATTTATCTACATCTGAAGCACCTCACCCGCCTTTTCAGTTATTTGAATGGTTTCTATAGTTCCTGACTAAAAGCAGTAGCCTGGACAATAGATACATAATAATTCTCAAACGCTTCTAAATTGTTGCAAGGAGACGTCATCTAACTATCCCATTGGGAAATCAATTCTTCAATGGCCTCCCATGCTTGAGTAAGGTAACACATTCACCAATTCATATCTAGAGATCAAGACGAGCATAAATACGATGTGGCATAAGAGACTTCATCTTCAGGCAAGGGCACTAGCTTGTCGAGTATTTTTTGTATACAAAATAGCTTTAGAAGTCGAGGGTTGACCCTTGTATTACCAACTGCTCCTGTAAACCCAAGTTTAGAGCAAGTTCTTTAGCCAATGGACTGTTCAGAGGAAAGATTGGTGGGTCTATGATGGGTCATTTCCTCTTTCAAGATTGACGATCTATGAGAGGGATATCATCGTCTTGATTCCCTTGTTAGGACAATGGAAGCCTAACAACTGTTGTGAATGAAAATTGTAAAAAAAGAAAGAGAGAGAGAGAGAGAGAGAGAGAGAGAGAGAGAGAGAGAGAAGAAGAAGGATGGAGAAGAGAAGAAAGAGAAGAAAGAGACACCCGAACGAATGAACCAAAGGGTAAGAAACTCACCTATGGGACGGTCGTCTTTACCCGATAGGATCTCCAATTTTTCTGCAAATGCACTTTCCTTCGACCTTGAAGAGACGAAGTAATATTTTGCAGAATGTTGGCAATTGTATACTAGAAACAGAAGTAGGTATACTCAACAACCTGACCAACGGACAAAACGCTGCACATAAAGAGAATGAAAAAAGTAAGGCAAAATGGGACTAATGTAGCCTCTCTAAATCAAAATGGCATGGATAAAATAGACCGGTAGCCTTCAAAATCCATCCCACCTAACCTTCACCATTTGTTAGTCGATAAGCTTATTTGCTTAAAACTTCTATAGCTATACAATTTAATTGGGCATCTTTTACTGATAGGTTAGGAAGCTTCTCACGTTGGTTTCATACTATAAGACACTAGGGCAAAGCAGGCCTGAAGAAGACAAAGAAAATTTTCAACCCATGAATTGATGAGGGATTTTTTAGATTAATTTTGAAGAGTTTTTTCTCCGATTGAATATGAAGACCCAAGACCTTTGTAAATAGAGTTTATAGTGCAAAATTTTTGGAACGGATTTAGACTTGTTGGGATACTTAGTGACCAGCACACTAGAATAAAGCCTATTACCATTTTCACAGCATTAGGAGCTAATTGCACCGATGCTAGAGACAAAATTTAGAATATTCAATGACAGGTTGGGAAAAGAAAGGTTTAAACCCCCTTCAGATAGTTTAGGTATAAATAAAAACAGCCAAGATGGGGGAGCATACCGTATTCGAGTCCAAGGGTTTAATTAACTCACAATCTTCCTTTCAATATATGATATTTGTAATACGCTGAGGATATCTGCCTATCCAAAGTCACTATATAGAAACTGTGGCTGGTGGCATAGCTAAAAGAGTCCCCTCTTGGGTCTAAAATGGACACCGAAGGAAGGTGGGTAGGCGTAAAACCAAAGGTACAAAGGGAAAAGTTACTGACAACTCTACTAAAGAAAAGTTTAAATCCTCACATTCAGTGGGTGAAATGACTATGGGGAGAGTGGAAGAGAGTGAAATGATTGATGATTTGACAGGGAAGTTGAAACAATGAACACTATTTAAGTTATTTTGCAACTACATCAAACAAAAAATTCAATGGTTGACACATTCTTGTCGCCCAAAAATTTTCTACTTTCCGAAGATTCAAACAAAGCAACAAAGATGACACTAAAAAGGAAAGTGAGAAGGTGAATCTCGATTTGATATGAAGATTTCCACGTCTACCTAAAAATGTGTCTTGAGATAGGAGCCAGGAATGATCATCATCCAAAGGATCACAGTGGTTCCTATACCTGGCTTTCAGGAAGGGGCAAAGATGATAGAGTTGGGCTTAGTTATGTGGCCCAACTTCAAATACTTGTTTAAAACATATCAATAGCATGAAGGCCTAGCAAATAGTCCAATTCCCGATTGGACTAGGGACCCGAATAAGGTACTTCTCAACAAGGATTTAGTTACCTAAATCCTTTAGGTATACCTCCTCATAAATAATTGTGATTAACCTTCTTTTTATTATCCAATACTGACTTAAGCATCGAAGATTTTTTTGGGTTAGATCTCCACATTTTGATTGAATTCTGTAGGTGTTCACAAGTAAGGCAGGTCCAAGCGAAGTTCATCTTCCAACATTAATGAAGAAGCTTGAAAATGAGGAAAGACTTCATGAGGTACAATAAAGATTTATCTAGAAGAAGACAAAGTTATATAAAGAAGTTTCAAACTACTTGAAAATGAAGATGACTGAAGGAAGTTCAGGAAGTAGGAATTTTGTATATCACATTGAAGATCATGAAGATGGAAGCTCTTACTTAAAGAAGAAGAAGAAGTCTTGAATTCCTAGAGAACATTGAAGAAACATCTTGAAGAATTCAAGGAGACTTTCCCAATTGATAAGGATAATGATGGTCTCAAGTTGAGCTCAATGAAGACGATCAACCTTGAAAACTTGAAAATGTTTGATCAGTTTTGGAGGATTAGCAACAACAAGCTCAAAGTTGATAAAAATATTTTGAAAAGAAAATTGAAGATCATAAAAAGCTTTAATAAGAAGGCTTTGGATGAAGATTGAAGAGTTGTAGAAGGATTTGAAGGCGAAAGTCTCAAATGGACTAGTTAGGTACTCTACTTTCCTATCCTTTTTAACTAGTTCATGTAATTTTTTTTCCTGCTTGGAAGCTCATAAAAACAAGTTTTTGAGCGCATGCTTTCGTTGAAAAGTATTTCTTGAAATACTTTTTTAATGCTCACAAAGTGATTTGGACTTGTGGTTTCATTAATTTGTATCTCTTATGTCCAAATGCTTTTGGATGTTTAAATATGTTCTGGACTCATGTTTTCAATGAAAAAAGTATTTGAGAAGTCCAAACTAATGAAACGGTTTCAAATTTTATGACGGAAAGCTCTGAGACTAGCAAAGTATCATGTTTAGAAAGTTTGAATGCAAAATGACAAATTCAGTTTGATAAATGTTTTGAATATTTAAATATGTTTTTGGGCTTATTTTTTTCAGGTTTAAATGTTTAAAGGTTAAAAATTTTAATTAGATTTCAAAATTTGGGTTTGGTAACTTTAGATATAAAGCGGTCAAAGTTAGTTGATCTTTGTCCATCTTGGCTTGACCGATCCCTCAACTACGATTTGTCTAGAATGCCTTCAGATGAAGGTTCAACTGACCAGAGAAAATCTAAGTTGACTGACACTGAGCTAAATCTAGGTTGATTGTACCCTATGATTCTAGTACCAAAACTAGCCTTTATTTACTATATGAGTACAAAGTTAAACCCTTTAAAATAGGTCTTTCACACATGTCTTCATTAGACTTTGGGCACCATTTTGCTATATCTGTAGAAGCTTTTGGAAGAGTTTTTCATTGCAAAATGTTTCCTTTTTCCATCAAATTTCTTGAATCATTGATCTTCTTTATTTAAACATATTTCCCTTGAATTAGCGCTTTCCTTTATAACATCTAATCCATTACGGGTTTCCATTTGAGCTTATATTGTTAAACTCATGCCTAGTGAGGTATTTCATTCTTTGTAAAAGAGTTGTTTGGAAAGGATTCTATTATGAGTGTGGTGATTAAGGGTTACCTAGGAAAAACATAAAATCTTTTTGGAAACAAGTAGGAGCTAGAGCGAGGAGGTGATCCTAGAAGGAAGATTGTAAGGAAGTAAAACCACTCCTTATCTCGAAAGCTTGAAGAAAGTGACCCCAGGATTGTGAACAAAATTTCTAGGAAGCTTAAAACTACTAGGTGGTGACCCATTTCTGTATTCACTCACATTTGGAAAGCTAATGAAAGATTGAAAAATTGTAAAGAGCTTTCTTTGGTAGTGGATATAGGCTCTAAGAGCTTAACCACTATAAATACTGAGTTTGCTCTTCTCTTTCCCTACATACTTTAGTTTCATGTTCTTACTCATGAATTTATAGGAATTATTGTTGCGTGTGTGTTTGAGTAAATTGTATGATTGGAATGCAAGAATTGCTATAAAGTTGTGATGCTTATGTAATCTATGTCACTCTTTTATTGATGAATGTTTGAAATGAACACATGCTTTGTTTCATGAGTTAGAGTAATTTGTATTGTTATGAATATGTATATGTTATCTAGCTTGAAATTCAAATTGATATTAGATGTGTGAATTTCGACTTGTGAGGCATGATGATTTGTTATATATTTACATGTTCGATATTGAGTTTTTGAGATCTTAGTTATTTGAATTGTTGATCTTGTAGCTTTTGATATTTATGATTATATATAACATATCTTGTAGGTTCCCTTTTATTTGTTGAGTTCTTAAACGGTGCAATAGATAAATTTAATTCATTATTGTTAAACCTACTTGAGTGTCCTTGTGATGAATGTTGTAATTGTTGGATATATTGGTTATATAAGCTAAAAGAGTTTATGGAAGAGCAAAATTTTGGTACAGGTCTAGCTGATTCACTCTTCCCCCTTAGGTGCCATTCCATATTCATTTCAAGATAACTATAAGAGCAATAAATAGACAATCACGCGAAGATATATAGTGCATCCACTACCTTTAGCCTCATGTAAGGATTTTCACGCATATTCACTAAATTTCTTTTTCAACTTAATGATGGTAGGTAGTACCTATCTTACACAATAGCCTCATTCTAAATTAGTTTTATACCACAACCTCTTTTCAAAACACACAAGCAAGGCTCACCCATAACCTAAGTGGGTATTATGTCACTTGACAATCTTAAAATCACACAAGAGTGATAGATGAAGAGAGAAAATTGCAACTGCGCTAGATGTGGAAATTACAATCTTTGAAGTACCTTTGTCTCTTTACCTTTTTTTCTTGATGAATTCATACTTTGAAGCTCACTAAGATGTTTGGGAATGAACGTATTTGAATAAATAGCTTGTAAACACTTAAGAGTAGTAAAAAATCCTTATATAGTATGTAAAAATGGAGTGAAAAGCCTTATATAGTATGAACGTATTTGAATAAATAGCTTGTAAACACTTAAGAGTAGTAAAAAATCCTTATATAGTATGTAAAAATTGAGTGAAAAGCCTTATATAGTTGTGTTTAAAAATTTTAAAATGGCTATATGATGACCATATTTTATACTAAAAATGACTGCCTTGGTCCATAGAGATTCGATCAGGTCTACTGACCTATTGTTGGAAGTCATTTTGTTTTCATTTTGGAAGGATCTAGATCAACTAATCTTACGGCCTTCGTTGACCGACTCTTCCCACTTTAAAACCTACGTGGGAGAGTCAAATATTCAAAGGTAGATCGACTGAGCCCAAAGCCTTGGTCGACCAATCCTTCAACATAGGTCAACCAAACTTTATGCCCTTCAACCTAAGTGTTCTGACCCTAACTAGGATCATTTCACCAAAGCTCCTAACATTGAAAATCACATTTTCATTAAATCAAAACCTTCGAAAAACATATCAAGTTCAAAGATCAATAAAGGTTTTGAAATCAATCGTTTCCATTTTAAAAAATAACTCCATACTTCAAGATAAGAATTCAATCAAAAGATTAAGGGATTAGGATTTATGTAAGATTATACTTTAACAATCTAGAAAACCTAATCACTAAATCTTCAATGATCTTCATGACAGACATTCTGATAAATAGATCTTCAATACAAGGCATGCCTTTGTTCAATATACTTCTAGCTTGAAGCACTTAAAGCTTCTAATCCAAAAATCCTATCACACTTAAGATGAATGGATATTAGTTCTCATTAATGTTTGTTATAATCTAAACTACAAAGTATCTTAGGGCCAAAACTTTGTACTTAGGTTTACTCAAGAGAGTGAAAATAAGTGCACTGGCAAATAGTTGCTAGATTTATTGAACATCTAGGGAAGACAGTTACCAAATCTATTGAGAATCAAAGGGTTAGATAGTTTATTGATCTATCGAAAATTAGAATACAACTTCATAAACTTTAAGTTATAATGAAAGCTTGATCTCTACCCGCGAAATGAGATTGCGTTAGTGGAATACTTGAAGTAGGATCCTCAAGAAGTAGTTGTAAGCAAGTTGCCAAACCACTATAAGAATTCTTCATGTCTCTTTATTTCTTGCTTTGTTCTAGCAAGCATGTTTTTTGCAAGAATGATTAAGTTGAAAGTATGTTTTTCACTACATGAATAGTCATGTTGAAATAGTGATCTACATTGAGAAACAATCTTTATCTGGTACAAACAAATTTCAAAGTAAAATTAGCTTGATAACATTTTTAAAAATTACTTTTGGTCTCATTAGAGGTGCTGCTTAAATATGTATATTTTTTTGCAAGAATGATTAAGTTGAAAGTATGTTTTTCACAACATGAATAGTCGTGTTGAAACAGTGATCTACATTGAGAAACAATCTTTATTTGGTACAAACAAATTTCCAAGTAAAATTAGCTTGATAACATTTTTAAAAATTACTTTTGGTCTCATTAGAGGTGCTGCTTAAATATGTATATTGTTTTATCTCTTGGAAACTTAAATTTAGAATCCAAAAAATCACCACAATTGGTTATTTGAGTTATTTTCTCTTTAGCACAAGTTTCCTTTGAGAAATCAGTTTGATACTTACTCTGGATTTCAGTTTTCAATCTTTAGCACACGTTTACTTTGAGTTATTTGAGTTATTTTCTCTTTAGCACAAGTTTACTTTGAGAAATTAGTTTGATACTTACTCTAGATTTCAGTTTTGAATCTTTAGTCTTATAATAATTCTATGCTTTGGTGCTAACTCGAGAAAACATTTTATATTTTACGCTTAAAAGATCAATTTTTATTAGAGTCCAATTCATCCCTCTATTGGAAACTATTTAGACCTACAAAATGAATAGCCTTAGATAAGCAAGATAAATGTTTAAATCATCAACTCGACCGAGATATGAGCAAGTCAATGGACCTATTGAATGAACACATTCTATTTCAATTCTAGAAAACTGTGGTCATCCAAACTTAAGTCCTCAATTGACCAAACTTTTAAACATATAAATTTAGACAGTAAAGTAGAATATTCAAATTTAGGTGTATGAACACTAAACCTTAACCAACCAAACTTAAAGATTTAGTTGATCGACCCTGCAACCATGGTCAACTGAACTTTGAGTTCAAGGTAAGTATTCAAATCCTAACTAAGTACATTTCACTAAATATTCTAACATTGGAAGTTATTTCTATCAAATCAAAACCTTTTGAAAAGCATCTTAAGCAGAATTATCAAAAGTAGATTTTGACAACAATCATTCCCATTTTAAAAATAATTTTATGCTTCAAAGTAAGATTAAAATCAAAGGGTTAAAGGATTAGAGTCTACAAGAATATGTATCTTACCACTTAGAAATCCTAACCATTAAGTTTTTCAAGACATTGTCACTTCCTGAATAAGTCTTCATTCCAAAGCATGCCTTGATCAAATCACTACAAGCTTAAATATTTATAACTTTCGATCTAAAAAATCTATCACATCTAAGATAATTATATATTAATACTCGTTAATATTTATCATAATAAAAAATATGAGAAGCCCTAAGGGCTTACACCTTTTATTTAGAGAAGCTACGAATAAGCTATAGCATTGGAGAAACATGAAAGTGCACGTATAATTGGACTAAGCTACTTAATCATAGAAAATTTAATGCTAGATGAGTCTAGTAATCTTGGCCTAAACTGGTCTAACTTCAAATTTCCCCTTGTCATCGAATGAGTAAGAGACATTTTGCATAGAGGATCAGAAAATTAGACAAAGCTGTATATAATACGTGCCTTTTTTGTGGAAGCTAGACAAACTGTCCGTAGTCCAGCCGCTATTAATTTTGAGCTGTTATTTATTAGCATTAATTTTTGCTTACTTTATATCCTTTGTGCATTTGGTCTTATATTAATCAAAACAGATCCCTTTTGAGACCAGAAAAGGCGACCACTCACAAGATCCAGGAACCTCAGTAAAAAAGATCAAAACTCTGTATAGGGGGAATGTTTCTCTTGACGAGGATGAATTATACACCTCGAGTTTGCAGATTATTAATATACTTCTATTTTAGAGTGGGACAGAAATTTGAGGGGAGAGAGAGGGAAAGAGAGAGAGACGCTTCAAGTCTTTGCACATCTCATAGCATTCTTTCAACACCTGTCTCTATCATGATAGCTCACTTTCTCACTTTCTAATTTGCAGAAGGAAAAGAAGGAAAGGACAAATATCCCCTACGTATGGCCATGAAGTAAACAAAAATCAGGCCAAAATACATTTAAATCACTGACCGTTGCATACAAGTTTGAGCTAAAAAGGCTAAAAGAGAATACAATGATTTCCATTTACACGGAGTTAAAACTACAATAGATAAAAAACCCTCACTCAGAACAATGGCAATCTGGATTTTCTCTCGAGTCTGTAGCCCGTAAGAATTCTCTGGAATAAGTTTTTCTAGAAACAAATAAATTTTCAGCAGAGAAATGAGGACAAAAAAAAAAAGAAATTTGAGGCTAAAAGGGAGGAAGAAAAAAGATTTTGAGGACTGAGGGAGGGAAAATTACTTAATTACACCCTGGAGAACTATCACATATACAGCTTGGAGAGAATATTCAATACCCTGAATCTACAAAACAGTGTTGATATGGAGTGCTTTAAGAAGTGATGTAGCCATCTGTTTCACCAAAACTTGGCCACCGGAACTCTGCCCGTCTCTGCGCTCCTCAATTAGATTCTGAAGCTTTTGTGGAAGATCATTCTCCACGATCAGTTGCTTAGGACGTGGATGGTGCTCATAAACAGCCTGCCAGGAAAAGAAAGCAGAGATAGATATGAGGTGACTTTATATTGGGAAAGGATATGGAATCTCTTTTATACGAGTAACATTTTGATGCAATTCCTAATCGCCAAAGGAAAGTTAGGTTACCCAATCTATTAGACTATCCAACTCTACCACTAAATAATTCCATAAGAATTTTTCAGGCTTTCACAAGTTAGTTCAATTCAACCAGTGTAGCAAACATTATTAGCAACATTTCACCAGAAATATATCAAAAAGGTAAACACAAAAGTAAATATCTTAGGAAAAAATTATACTCCCCACACAGTCGGCACAAAGATATTGCAAAATCTTTGACCATTTAACATTTTATAACATTTTTTAATGAATTTTACAGGACCCAATTTGAAGAATGATAATATGACATCCATCCTTTTCGTTTTAAGCGAGGCTAATAGTGGTAATCAATATGGAAACATTTTTATTGGAAGAGATGAATTAACTTTTCAGGAAAAAAACCAACAAGGGAAAGAGGATATTAAATTTGGAATGAAGTTAGTAAAAATGATGATCATGCTAACACGGCAAGCATGAATTTCATCCCATCAGTATATGCACTTCCTGCACTTAACTCACAGTCGAGCTCAAAATAAATATTTGAAATACTTTTCAGACAATTAGCTACAAATAAATTAACAAATTGCATGAAGAAAATCGCTGCAGAAATCAGTGAAATGCTACACTTTTGAAGGGCCTTCACCCCATGCAGATGGAATAAGCTCGCACATGATACAAAAGCATCGAGAAAACAAGATTTCATTGACAAAAAAGGTGAAATAAATAGATTCTGCAATTTCTCCCTATGGTAACTGAAAGTATTGCTTCTTTCTCCTTTCAACAGAGTATCTTATGTGTCATTAAAATCTCTTCTAAAATCCAGTCGTAGATAGCAAATAAATTCAACAAACAGCAAATAGCATGTGCCTCTGAACAACTTAGCATGTTCATAACACAAAGCAAGTCAGATAGTAACCTTTATTAACTTGAGCAGATTCAATCGAGCTATTGCATCTTGGTGGTCTAGTCTTGAAATCAGTAGCGGTGTCAAGCCATTTACCGCCAGAGTTGTATTGATCCGAGAAGATTTCCTACAGCAGGAACACAAATCCATTAGTTCTCAGACTAAAGTTGGAAAAAGAAAAAGAAGGAAAAACAAATGAAGCATCATTAGCTTCCAAAATTGCAGTCCTTCAGAGATCAATATATTTGACTTCTCAATCAGTTTGACTATAGAGTTCAACTCAATTAGGTGTTTCTTAAGATGTTTACTGCCCTATATCAGACTGATAACTACAATTATGGAAGGAAAGGACCGTTAGATGGACAATATATTAGCTAATCTCTACGACGAGCCATACATAGTTCATCTTCAGCCAAATTAGAAAAGTTTTTATAGTGCCCATTACTAGCAAATTTATTCACAACTTCCCTCATCCCACTTATCCATCAAATGTCAGATAAGTACTTAAAAGTGAAACTGAATATGTAGATATGTTCCTCCTCTCTGAAGAGGATATCCCGAAATCATCCATATCCTCCTGTGCACCAGCTTCTGAAATGCAAGCTGAAGGACATCCTAGAACTTGTAATGTCAGCTCAAGGGAAGAAAGTGAGATCAACTCTTCCTTTTTAGTCTTTAGACTAAACTGCATACAAGGAGTATCTCTACACAAGTATCAAGTAACTGTAAAACCACATACGTGATAATTTTCAAGAATGGCTCCAGTATATGTAGAAAATGCTGTTCGGGACAGTTCTCGAAAAATTTAACCAATTTCTGTACAGCATCCTTCTTGAGTAAAGCTTGTTCAACTTTCCTGCTGTCATTATCATGCGCCAAGCAAACAGCTATTGAGTCTAATGCTGTCACAGACCAGAGCTCATCTTCAAGTAGGCTCAAGTACACTTCCAAACCATCATGAGCCCGCAACTGCTCCCTTGAATTACGCGAAGCATGGGCCATGTCACAAAGCAGAGGCAAGGCAAAATGTTTTAATGGAGAATCAGATATGATAAATTGCATCAAGTGTGGTATGATCCCATTTTCTGCAGCCTGTTCCTGTCTTCTCTTATTGATCTTACAGAGATTGAATAGTGCATTGAGTACCTGCAATAAAGAATCATTAGGAAGCTTCCCAAGACATGGTCAACTTGCAAGAAAAATGCTTTTATGCTACCTGTGCAGATATGTCTGTAGCAACACATGCGTTGAATATGTGAAACATAAATAAACTAGCTATAAAGACAGAAAATAAACTAAAAATTATCATTAAAAATCCTCAAGAGTTCAAATATAGTAGCAATGGTGCCGGTTATCAAATATACCTTTTTTTTGCTCCAAGTATAATTCTAAAATATTTTAGATGTTGCAGCAAAAGGCTATGACACAAATGTGACATGTAGATAGGCGGCATATATAACACATAAGATTTAAAAGGTAAAGTATGAATCTAATCTAGCGAAAGGAAAACCATAAATGATGCTCCCCTTATAATAATGAATAATATACTTGCTACGTTGTGACATCTCACCTTAAAGGAAACTCTTTTCCAGTATGTTAAACACATACAGTCCACGAATTACTCCTTCAATTCTAGATTTAACATAAAAGGTATATTAGCCTGGATGCTCCCTATTTATTGCACTCTTTTATCTTTCAACTTGTGGAAAAAAGGCCTAGTCAGGTCACCTATTGCAATTTAGGACAAAGAAAATACTTTTTAACTTCAATGTATCGTTTGTAAGTTATTTAATTAGTACATGCATTTATAATTTATGTTACTACTATGTTCTAGAAGTAAGCAGCTCATCTCTTAAAATGCAAATGATAAGTAATTGTAAATTAGTTCATAACATACACAGATCTGTATTTTATGTTACTTCCATGTTCTAGAAGTAGCTCATTTCCTAAATAGCAAATGATAAGTAACCTAACTTGCTCGATGCATTTTTAGTCATACTCCCCATTTTGGGAATTCCAAATTTAGAACTAATGTTTTCTTACACAGCTACTGATTGGGATTGTTATAAAATTCCTAAAAGGAGGTTGGTTATCATTCCATCAAAGTGCCTCAGTTGAAGCCTTTTGTGCCCATCATGCAGCATCCCCATATTTGTCATTTTATGAAGCAAAGTTACAGCATTCACCTCAGTTGCATGTTTGAGTAACACAGCATGGACGACACACTGTCAGAGATGTCAAGAGTCACATGCTTGCAACAATTTTTCTTTCAGCAAAATTTACCAATCTTCACAACAATATTAACCCATATTAAGGCTCATAAGAAGTTTGATTCACAAAAAGTGACCAATATATTAGAGCACGGAGAGTATAACAGATTGCTCTAACTAGATATTAAGCCAATTCATCATTTGTGTACAGTTTAACTTGTGATGCGATAAGCTTCTAGCTAAGGCTAGAAAACTGTATCCAGGTTGTCTTCAACTAATGCGAATGATATTTCAAAACATAAAATGAAGGGCAAAAATTAATCTAATGCAATGTTCCCTTCATGGGAACAAATCAGAACATCTTTAAGCAGGTACATAGGAAAAGCTGAAATCACCACTACATAAAGTAAGGTATGAAAATCTTAGACCTCTAAGTATCAGGTTGTAACAGTAAAGGTGAACCATTCCAGCACCTCTAAAATGAATAGCAACCTATAGACCCTTCATGCATAATAAATTCATAAACATGGTAAACACGGTAAGCCATATCCATACACCAAAGGGAAAATAACAAGAGACGGGGAGAATGATTTTTGTAACATGGGATATGGGCAGTCTGCATCATTATATTGCTTAAACAATGCTTTACGATAACAGCAAAGTTTTTTAAAAGCTCACCTCATGATGTATTTTAGAAACAAGAGGACCCTCTTTTAGATCAAGGTTCGGAATCAAGTACTTGATTGCATCTGCACGCTGGAGATGTTCTAAACAGTGTGGATCAGTTGAAAGATGACTGATGCACTCCAGTAACTGAAAATAGTAGAACAGACACAATCAGGAACCAGGAAATGGGCAGAGATCAATCTAAGTACTAGAAACTAAATACTGTACCTTCAAAAGAATAGAAGGCTCTATTTTATTAAACATCTGGAAAAGACGGCTAAGTAGACTTTGACTGCACATGTAGGATTTCACTCTAGTGTCAGCTCTAGCAAACTCAAGAAGAAGGTCTGCCACTTTATCCAAATACTCCCTGGCAACATCAGCATTCCAAGGCGATGCCATATGAGAGAGTAACCCTGATGATGCAGCACTCCCTGGCCTGGCATTTAGAACCCCAGAGCCGGATAGAACCCCTGAGGCAGTCTGAGAGACAAGTCCAGATGTAGCCATTCCATCATTCAATCCCTGCAGCCCAACCTTCTTATTTGCTGATTTTTGGGAAGTCCTAGGTAACAACTCCTGGTTATTGTTTTCTTTCCCACGCCCAGACACCTCTAAACAGCCATTAGTCATTTTTCAGCAGAAGACCAACCAAATGCCCAACAAACACCAGTAGAGAGACGAATATAATATATGAAAACACGTTTTTGGTTTAGACATCTACAATATAAGTATCCAAGTTCATCAACTTTCCCAGCTATTCTTTCAGTTACTCATTCTTTCTCCTCTTCTTCTTCTTTTTTCCATTTATTTTTTTTTGGGGGGGGGGGGTAGGGGGGAGGCATAGGGAAGTATACTAAGCCTGAGCTTTTCAAACAGGAGCAGCCAACTGGTGGACCAAGATAAAGTCAATTTTAGAAAGACTGAATTTACATTTTATTTTTATTTTTAAACTGCTAAACTATAGTATGTACAAACAATACATACCAGCTAAAAATTGAAAGGCAATTTCTACATATGATATATTAGGAGAGTCAAAAGGGCATCAGAGATACTGGTATGGCACAAAGGTATGTTTTTGTATCCTCGCTCCAACTAGTTTGATATTTAGTATCAATTAGATTATCCTCTGGAGCAGCAACAAGTAAAAGACCATCCTTATAGTTCTGATCCATCCATACAAACCATAGAAAAATTTATCTCTGATTCTATATGCAAAATTTTGGGATTTTGCTTCTAAGTACTTTACATGAAAAGGCAATATAGAAAAGCAAACCATGGTTATAACAAAGGAAAAGAAAAGAAGATATAAACATTGTAAATTCATATTGAATTCTCTTTCTGGACTACCAGTAAAAATTTTAACATGTTTTTCAAGATTATGTGATGAGATATCCGTACTAACAGCTAAGATGTGATATAGGACTAAAGCATACAATTACCAAGAAGGTACAATAGCACTTGATTTTTGAAGCTTTCTAGGACAAGTCACACACTAGAATAGAATTTAAATTTCTCCCCAATTCAAGGGAAAACATATCCAAGAACAAGATCAGTTCCAGTACCTGCAAATTCTGCCATCAAAAACTCTAATCCATTCGTCTTCTTATCAACAGAGGTGTGTAGAAGCGGTAGTATGCTCTCATGCTTCTCCAAACCTGTAAGATGGCGTACATACTCAAGCTGACCGGAAAAATGGCGAGAAGGGGGCTCCTTATCCAGCAAACTTAGAAGAGGCCGAACATTCTCAGGCGGGTTACTGCTTGCAGCTGAAAATCCACTAGGTCCCACTTCAGTCAATTTCGGGGACCTATCTATTGATGTTCTATTTCCAGAACTTGTTCCTCTTTGCAGCCTTTGGTCAAACTCAGTACGGGACTCATCATTTTTCCATCGATCTGTCATTCCTTTGTCTGACATGGAATCTGGCAATTTTGAACTGCCTGAAGCTTCTGCCGTGGTGTTGCTGGACTGAGGTCGATCAGTGTCAAGAGCAAAGAATCTGGACTCTGGTGAATGCGAAGCTGAAGCACGGGATAGTTCTTGTGTTCCTGATGGTAAAAGATGATCCATAACTCCATGCTTACTTTTAAAGTGATCGGATTGGTCAACACCATAAGTTGATGACTCAGACTGTACCAAGGAAGCATCCAATGGACCAGATCGTGGACGTGGAACCAAACCGTCTGAAGGAGACACACCTCCACCAGATACGGAGGCTAGACGAGTTGCCTCATTCAAGCTATAAAGGGTGTTGATGAGCCTAAGTAATATACCATTCTTGGCAGCTATACGACAAAAATCATTCCTAGATGTAGAGCGTTGAAGCTTAAATACCTGCCACGTGCCATCAATAGCCAGATGAACCATTTCTCTGGAGATGAAAAAAATAAAGAAACAAAAATTAATATTATGCAAAATGCCCATCCGCGAGGAAATAAAATAAACACAACATTATTCCCAGCAGCTAAAAGAAAGAGTTCGACAGTTGGGCATGGGCTATAAAATGTGCAAGGGAAGAGGTAATCTGAGATGAGAAGGATGAAATAGAAGGTAAGCCTAGAGGAAAATAAAAGATTGAAGCATCAATGGTCATTAGAACATCTCATTTCAGATGTAAACATAGGATAAAATTTCTCGACTTGCTAAGAAACCTTAAACGAGATTTCATTGGATAAAAACCCTATTCAAAGCTGCTCTCATTGCATATCAATAAAAGAATTTAGAAGTCCATCTAATGCAGTGCCACTTAGTTATCCAGGAAAATCTGTAAAGCATGATGTATGGAAGCATAAAAAGAGACCTATGGATGAACCATTGGACAAGGGAAGTGGATTTAGTTATCAATTAAATTTTTATTGTGGATGACTTGCATTTAATGAATCTGGCAAGATTTTTTAGGTCCTTACTTGACAATAATATTCAGTATATTTGTTGTCTAAAATTTTTCCGTGAACTATAACATAGCCAGCAGTGTCGTAGTATTATCTGGAGAATAGTAATAACTGATGTTCTTAAGAAGGTTATAATAATAGCCATTAAACTTACCTTTTCTCTTGTGCAATGGAACAGAATCGATAACTATGATCTAGAGTCTTGCTATTCACTAAAATTCAATATTATTTGAGTTGCAGCACTTTAAGTTTTATCTATTATTAATGATTTAATCTATTCCATTGACGGCCTGGGATGCAGAATCTAGTAGATGATTAGACAATATCATAGCCTTTGGATGCCTAAAAATAAAACTAACCCTTATGAAGTTCTGGTCTAAAGGGATATGTCCATGACGATTAGGAGCTGCAGCAAATTAGTTTCTATTCTTACTGTTCCCAGTGTCCTGGGTATTTTTATCATTAAGTTAATTGTTGGGTTTTGCGGGGAATTAGTCTTGGAGTTTTTGTTGCATTTGTTTATTAGTATTTCAGTCCTATTTGGAGACCTTGTTGTCTGAATAAAGTAAGGAGTATTATATCTGAAAGGAATTCACGTTTAATTACAACTTGGAAACAAGGGACGTTTCACATTATAAGTACTTGCAATCTTTCTTTCTTTTCAAACAGTTATTAATAAGGTTATTTGCATTTATCTTTGCCAGGCCTTGTCTATCATTCCTCCCACTTCCTCCACCCCTTAGCAAAATACTATTCATAGCCACTGTTTGCAGCCAAAGAACAGCCCCTTCTCCACCCTTCTGAACTGGTTTTGGGTCAACCTAGTCATCTTTTGCCTCTGTCCAAATAAGCTGAATCCGTCATCTTTTGGCTTTTTGTCCAAACTTGCCAAATAGATAATCGGTTGCTCCTTTTCATAAAGATGCACCAAATTATTCGTCTATGGCTGAAGAAAAGACAAAGCAAGTGGTTTTTTTGGATGCTGAACAAAAAACCGGACTGTAAAATTATGGAAAGGTTTGGTAATGAATGTAATGAACCGTGTAACACCACTCCAAACGACAGAAAGATGAAGATAATGGTGACTGGAGAGGAATAGTATTTTTCAAACACTTGTACAATGCAATGGACAGCCATGCATTATGGTTATTGATTCTGGAAGTTGTAGTAATGCAACTTCTCAAGATGTTCTAAAGCTAGGTATGAGACTAGGCACATTGTAAGCCTTACAAGTAGCTTGGTTGAAGAACACTTCCTTTAAAGAGCACAAAAAGTGTTTGCTGACTTTTGCTATTGGACAACCATTAATCAAGAATCCTATTTGACATTCTTTTGGGATGCAAAT
The DNA here is from genome assembly GCA_030512225.1 of Rauvolfia tetraphylla. Taxonomy (NCBI): domain Eukaryota; kingdom Viridiplantae; phylum Streptophyta; class Magnoliopsida; order Gentianales; family Apocynaceae; genus Rauvolfia; species Rauvolfia tetraphylla. The sequence continues at coordinate 1,083,734 of JAJQKT010000053.1, forward strand.
GTCTTCATGACAAGAAGGTGCAGCATTATGGTTTAAAAGTACACATTCTTTCAAGGAAAGGGATACTGACTTTAGTTTTCATCCTACCAGAGATTTGCAGCCTCCGAAACTTAAACAAGCAGCTAGTTCTTTCCTCTCACTGATGGGGATGACATTATTGGTCCATATCCTAACTCGCAAGAGCCAAATTCTTTCCAGCAAGGGACAATGTATGGAGAAGCTATTAAATGGTTACACGAGTTATAGCCTTGGAAAGCCTAGACACAAACCTAAACCCTTTCATGCAAAATCTTGTTCTAAAGGGAGACGTCCATGGTGATAATGGGCTGCTGCAATTTAGTTCATATCATTGCTGAATGTTTTATCTGTCAAGGGGTATTCTCATAATTTAGTTAATTGCTGAGTTTTGCCCATCTTTTCCTCCCCTTCTGCCTTTATCTTTCCCCACCTCTTTCAAGCAAATCACAGTTCCCAGCCGCACAACTGGCCTTTTTTCTCCTTTCTGAAGTGCTTGTTCTTTCTTTTCTTTCTTTACAACAATCTAAAAATCTTCCAGCCTTGTTTGGCTATACAATAAAGCTGAAACTCTAAATTCGCTAAGTATTTCCAAAGAAATAGGATATTAAAGCATACAACGTAAAAAAGTATCCCAAGGAGGAACAAATGATTGAAAGCCTATTTCTTTGGAGCCACATGTAGCTCAGCAAGTTTCTTTTCGTTGGCATTCATAATCAGTGAATGGTAAGGTAATGAGGCTTTAAAAGGCCCTCCCTCTATCCTCATTCTATTGACAGTGTTTGAGTGGGAATGAAGTTTATGCCACAGTTAGAATTGTATTATAAAAGTAATATAGTATATATAAAAAGTAAGAAACATTTGACCAGTAGGTACTTTATGCCAAATCTAGACATATAAAAGAAATATATAGGGGGACAATGACTTTTTCATATTACATAATATATCAAAAATTATTCTTTTTAAGGAAAGGGTCAAATATTTCGGGACATCCTAATATAGTAAAAAGGTCATTATAAATAGAAGGGAGGGAGTAACATTTATCCCACCAAAACACAACCATTGACAGTGTTGAAGATCCCAAGTCGCTTTAAATATTACAATTATACTGGAGCTACCACCAATAGTTTACCAACGGTTATGATTGACGAATGAATTTCTTGAGTTTTGCTATAGAAGTTTAGCTACCAATCATATCTAGTTAGGAAAAGGGTGATAAACGGAATTTTCCTTGGAATTATTATTTCTCCATGTAAGCTAATATGAAGATGGAAAACACAATTCACGAAACTCCTACCGTAGCTGAAAGGAACCTTACAGGGCGGGCGGCCATTTGGATTGACAAAAACGAAAGGAAAGGAGAAGAAAGGAGCCAAAGGGATTGAGCTTTCGGTGTTTTGGCTCATTTTTTATAAAGGAAAGGAAAGGAATGGGAGGGAAATGGGGGGATTAACTTTAACTAAATTATTTGTCTCCAAAGTAGACGAAACGGAAGGAAAGGAGACCAACTTTAATGAAATTTTTTAACTAACTAAATTATTCTTATCTTAAGATGCTTATATTTACGTAAAAAATACGGATAAATACATAATGTATAGATATTTCTCTTTCCCTCTTATTAACCATACAAACACCACAATGACTCAACTTCTCCTTCCCTCTCATCTTCTTTCCTCTCTCTCATTACTCTCCTCTCCTTTCCTTTCCTCTCCCTCAATCCAAACAGACCTAAGCCCAAATCCCAAGTCTCATATGTTTCCTGCCCAAATAAAAATATAGGAACTAAATTATTCTAATCTTAAGGATAAATATGTAAAACAAATAGCTATTTCTCCTTTCCCTCTTATTAACCATACAAACACCACATTGACTCAACTTCTCCTTCCCTCTCCTCTCTTTTCCTTTCTCTCAATACTCTCCTCTCCTCTCCTCTCCTTTCATCTCCCTCAATCCAAACAGGGCCTAAGCCCAAATCCTAAGTCTCATATGTTTCCTGCCCGAGCCTGCCCAAATAAAAATATGGGAACTATTGGATGGGCTTCAACGTCTCATTCTATAAATGCTCTTGTTTACAGTTCTTTCCCTCTTATTAACCATACAAACACCACAATGACTCAACTTCTCCTTCCCTCTCATCTTCTTTCCTCTCTCTCATTACTCTCCTCTCCTTTCCTTTCCTCTCCCTCAATCCAAACAGACCTAAGCCCAAATCCCAAGTCTCATATGTTTCCTGCCCAAATAAAAATATAGGAACTAAATTATTCTAATCTTAAGGATAAATATGTAAAACAAATAGCTATTTCTCCTTTCCCTCTTATTAACCATACAAACACCACATTGACTCAACTTCTCCTTCCCTCTCCTCTCTTTTCCTTTCTCTCAATACTCTCCTCTCCTCTCCTCTCCTTTCATCTCCCTCAATCCAAACAGGGCCTAAGCCCAAATCCTAAGTCTCATATGTTTCCTGCCCGAGCCTGCCCAAATAAAAATATGGGAACTATTGGATGGGCTTCAACGTCTCATTCTATAAATGCTCTTGTTTACAGTTCCAGATTGATTTCAGCGATATCCTCATTCTATAAATGCTCTTGTTTACAGTTCCACATTGGGCAAACCAAAACTTTTTGACACGTTTCTTTTTGTTATGTTAAGGGTGTATATCAAAAATTAAAGTTTCCTTTCATAGTGTAAATTTTCATAAAGAGGAGCTATCTTGTAATTATTTTTTTGGGACATTTGGGGCCAAAACTATTTCTCCCAAAATCTGAGGTCAGAATGCATTTAAAAGATTTTTAGATGAGGATTGATTTCAGCGTATCACCAATCCAACCCCCTCCAACCCAAAAAAAAATCCCAAATAATAAACCCATATTACCTCCTAAAATACTAGGGGAATTAGCTATTTTAGTCCCTCAACTATTTTTATTTGCCAAAATAGTCCTAAAACTATTATTTAACCTTTTTAATCCTTATAAAATTTTATTTTTATATATTTTGGTCCTGCCACGACCATACTTGGTAGATTCCGGTAGAGGAAATCCATTATACTTTTTTGGTTATAACAAGCTTACCCTTCAATCTTAGTGCAAGTGATTATCAATAGCTTTTCCTTCACCAGAAACTGCCAAGCATAGGGGGTGGCAGGATCAAAAAAGGTAAAAGAAAATTTTACAAGGACTATAAAGGTTAAAATAATAGTTTCAAGACTATTTTGGCCAATCAAAAATAGTTGGGGACTAGAGTAGCTAATTTTTCAAAATAATAATAATAAAGCAATATGAATGGGAAAACTTGATACGTTCAATTTTGTCCTGACACAGCCCAAACATGCGCCCCTAGAACCCACTCATTTGACATCCCTAGTGGCACCCAGAAATGCAATTCTTGTGAATCAAATGCGTATATTCAGAGATCAAACAAGAGTAACTAAAATTCAAAAGCAAAAGCATTTCTCTTCACAACAAACAAACCTATATTTTGCATAATCAGCCTCCAGAAAGCCCACTAGAATTGGTATACCACGACAGGCAATAAACATTTGCAATGTCAAGGAGCTGCATAGATGCAAGGCACTTAGATTCAGGTTCAGACTGGCAGCTATAAGCAAGAAAGGAACCTGAAGCAATATGTTGGTACCTGGATTGACAGAGTTGTTGCAAAAAGTAAGCTGCTTCCATGCGAACCTCCCGGGGACGATCAGGCACGGCAAAGCTCATAACAACAGGGATCTGTGGGCATACTTTAACAATAAATCCATGCAGAACTTGATCTAGACAACTTTAAATATAAGAAGATCAAACCTTTTGTTTTTTAGTTCTTTTCACAACCATATGAAGAGGTTATACTGTTTTGCCAACTTCTTTTGGATTTGATAAATTAATCAGGTATGGAAGGAATTAAAAGCATCGATGCACAAAAAGCCATAATTCGTCATCATCTATGCCATTGTAAAGTACTCACAAGGCCCACAAGGCAAGCATTCTCCTGAAAGTCTGTGTTATCTTTGATTATCTGGTTCAAGAGTTGCAGTACAGAACATATAACCTGATGTTAAACAGACCATAGTCAAATATAGGTTCAGCATCTCAGAATTAGCAGAAAAAAGGACATTTTATAAATTATGGTAGAAAGCCAAGAAAAGGACGTACACGAGTTCTTGGAACCTCAAGTAACTCCATAATAGGGAGCAAACCATGCTGAGTAACGAAGACGATTTTCTGCTCAGGCCGTTGGTGAAAACATGCAGTTAACTTCTGACATGTAGATACAATAACATCTTCTGGTTCATCTGGCCTCAATGACGACACCAACTTGCTGAACTCAACAGCCTACCACCAAAAATAAATAAATAAACAAATAAAATATCAAGAAACTTGTTCGTAATAATCGAGCTTAGAGATACTCTGCGTACAGCAGATGCTGTATCAAACACTGATCACATGGATCCAATAACTTATTTGATTTTAAAGGAGATTTCTGATATTTCACATGCTACAGGTTTTCTCTTAATCTGATCAACGCATTAAAAATCTGAATGGTTTAACATTACTGTAATTAGCAGCAAAGCTTGTAAGAAGTCCTCCTAAAACCAAGGAAGATAGGCCAGCTTGCCCTCCTTTTTATCTTTATCTTCAGTAAACCCAAAAAGAAAAAGAATAAATGAGGCAGCAAAATAATATCTACCACTACCATGTTAACAGAGAAAAAATCAGACATTCCAATTGGAATTCAAGATTGTCATATGCAAAACTCCATCAGATATATCTCCATTATCACAGGTTCTCTGGTTTCCTTAGTTGGTTTTGTCAAATAAATGAAATACAATCAAAGAAATCCCTTCCCCAGGGCACCTCCCAGATGTTCAGAGAATCATGATGCTTATCTTAATCACAACCATCAGCAGAAAAGTAAGAATCACGCAGAATTTCCAAGGTCTCTTTTACCATGTCTTGATATACAGGTTTCCTACCAAATAACACTGCAAACTAATATTTTACTCCTTTAACTCACACACAGACACACAGAGAGATGAAATGAATAGGTCCATATGAATGAAAATCTAAATACTAACTTGCATAAACCTGTTTTCTAAGCAGGTCGTAAGAAATAATTTTTATGGGGGGAAGTTCGTAAAATAAATCCAGATATCTGAAACCAAGAGGATTTGGACCAGTTATGTTTAAAGATGAGTAATTAAAGAAATTCACGACAGAAAAGATGAGTTCTATCAAATATCATAGCTGCTCCAATAAAAATGCAAATCACTGTTGCTAATTTAAGGAGTTAATTCATCTAATGATAATCGATCATTGTTTCCTGGGGAGGAAGTGATCTGAAAAGCTACTGTTGCATCCAAAATCAGAGTGTTCACTTAGGCTCTGGTTCTTAATATTATTAACACCAATGACTAATTCGGGTTTGAAGCCCTGGTAAAGCTCTTAGCCTAGATGTGTAAGTTTACCAATGAAGATGATAATCACCTCTTCCTTCATGTCACATAGCAAGGAAGTCTTGCCAGAATTTGTGCAGACTGATGGATGAGAAGTGTGTGCATCCTAACACATTTCTTGGATCCAAGCAGATAAAATTGCGGTTTTGGCAAGACTAAGAGAGGTAGATTCGCTGGCATTGTGTTCCAGAAATGAAAAATGATATTTTTAAAGATAAGCGTATTAAGTTACTCTTTGACATATTTATTTATCTATCATCTCTTTGGGCAATTGCATGTGGTATTTTTGGAGAAATAGCATTGATGGATGTACAAGGAGACTGGAAGGTTGCATTCATGTAGTTTTTCAGTTTAACTTCTTAAAGATAAACATATGTGTGTTAAGTTGCTCTTTAACAGATTTATTCATCTATCATTTCTTTGGGCAATTGCATGTGGTATTTTTGGAGACATAGCATTAATGGATGTACGAGGAGACGGGAAGGTTGCATTCACGTAGCTTTTCAGTTTACCTTCTTGAGGATGCGACAAACTCTCTCTTGTATTTCCTTTTTTTTGTTGATAAAACTATCTCTATCTAAAAGAAATATAAGGAGTTCATACTTAACATGAAAGCACATGCAGCAGAATAGAAAAGAAGAAACTAGCTATCAACTTCTCGTAACGACCATCAGAAATCAATTCAAACACATCTCTTGAAGTAGAAATTAAGGCAACTCTGAAGTCAGAAACCATATCTAAATATTTATATAAAAAATCTGACAGTGAAATTGAAACAATTGAAAGTTTCCGTGTAATCCAGTCTTCTGTTCTTTTCTCGTCTTCCACAGAATATTTTCATTTCAACGACTACTAATAATTTCCCATCCATAGCAAAAAATAAAACCCTCACAACCCACAGCAATAAGGAGTAACACATTATGCCAAAAGTAGTAAAAGAATAATTGTTGAATACCTGAAGGTGAAAAAGATTTTCTGCAGGCAGCTTATCATCAAAACCCTGACAAGTAAACATGACAAAGATACTAAAGTTGTCCAATACAAATACCGAAACATCTCAACCTGAGTCAGAGATAAAAATGCATACCAGACCATCCATGTCAATTACATCATCCTTTAGAACACCCATCACTAAGCGAAGCAGATCGCCACCATTTCCATGCGCAAGTTCTTTCTCCATTTGTTTCTGAGCAATTGTAGCTCGCAACTTTGTTGCTAGATCATTCTTTCCAGAGTCAGCAAATCCATTCCCTTTTGCATGCGATGACGATGCAGAGGTTGAGGCTTCAGCTGCATGATCCTCTAGATTCTTCTCAAATGGATGAAACAAGTCATCCAAGGAGGCATCTCCAGGAGGGTCACTGAATTTACTAAGCTCAGTTTCACTGTATACCATTGATGCCTTGATGGACTTCAAAAGTAATGATAATAAAATCCATGAGAACATACAACAAAACTGAGCTCACAGCTCTGTGATGATAAGACATTAGTATTGGAAGCAAATAAGAGCACACCTCAATAGCAAAATGCAATATGGAGAAAAAGTCTCAACAGTGGGTAAAAAGAAGAGATAAAAGGAAATAGCTGGCTAGATACATGCAGAGTAAAAAGCATTCAAGAATTTATCAGGACTGCACATCTTTTTAAGACTTGAATGCCGGTGAGACAGTCAAAACTTGAGGTGCAGCCTTGGAAGGAGAACAAAAACCTAAATAAAATCCATGTCCTCCAAATAAAGTGAATAATAATAATAATAAATAAAACAAATATCATTATTATTCCAAGTTGTATCTGTTTGAAAGCCAAAGTAAACTATATTACTAGCTTTTCTACACACTGACTAAAGCTTCATATCTGGACAAAACATTTGGACCTAGACCAGTAAAGGACAAACGGGAAACAAGTAGAACTAATAGGCCTGTATATACAAAAGCCTTTGCCCCATGTGGATAATTCCAGTTAACAAATAATTTGTCATTCCAGTTAACTGTGTGAATGCACTATTGAAATAAAATTTATGGTTCAAACAGAAAGAAAGTACAGTCAATTTCATTTGGGATGGAAGAGAAGAATGTTGATAGTAACAACTAATAAATTAAATAAATCTGTAAAGAGCTATTTCACATTAACATGCATAGATTCAGAAATACTCTGATTGCTCCAACAGTACGAATTTCACCAATTCTTATTTCCAGAACAGGAAAACAAATCTAGGCTCATACAGAAAGAACAAAGGAACACCAGTAACTGGTTTAGCTTTACCTTTCGACGGTTATGTTCCTGGCTCTTTAGTCCAAAAGCAAATGAATCACTCTCTACATGGTTAGAAGCACCTTTGCCATCAATCCTTTTAGATACAATACCTCTACTCCTTAATTCAGAAGATCCCAACTCACCATTATTCGGCACCGCTTCCTGCTCTCCTAAGCTGGGTGACTGCCGGAGCTCTGTTGAATTAAAAGCAGTAGCATCATTATTTGTTGGAAGTATATTAGACCCAGTAAGCATGAGGGATCTTTCGTGGATAGCTAAGGTTGGAACTTGATCTGGTATGATATCATCATAATAGCTGTCCGTTCTCTCCTCATCAGGAATGCTACTAGTACTATGCTCCTCCGTTGACCTAATAATCTCAGCAGTTTCTGTTGATAGCAACTCCTTTCCAGATCCCTGGAATCCAGATACTTCCATTAAGCCATGTGATATCAGAATATTTGAAGAAATTAGAAACCAGTTAGTGGGTTAAAATTTATGTTACAGGAAGTTACTTCTACTTTCTCGGCAGAAGAGCCTTCAACAGTGCTCTGATCATCTCCATTTGATATTTCTGCATCATCTGAGCCATCTTCCTCTATGTTCCTTCAAGCCCCATTTCAGATCAAATATTAGTTAACTACTCATGATCAGTAGCAGAAGATGCTTCAAGTGTTACAGTATCAGAGGAAAAGATTGCAGCATGCATAAGAAAATGAAAATAGACAAAATATCACAAATAATTCCAGAAGGAACTCCTAAAGAACATGATTTACACACATGCACACATATATTAACCACCACCAGAAATCCTAAATTTCTTGGTAACTTCAGAGTATAACTGGGCTAAGTGAAACAACCTTAAGGTCTCAAATTAAGGCAAATTGACCCTCTATTAACTTCATTAATTTAGATCATGTTAAGGGAATACATTTCAATTATAAATTTCATAATTTAAATTACACCCATATTCCAGAATTTCGTGCATCAGAACCCAGAAAGCAAAGATACTAGAAACTAAGGTCCAGCTCTTTTTTTTTTTTTTTTTTTTTTTTTTTTTGTCATTCTCAAACAGCTAAAGAAGTGATTTCTGAACACTCAGTTTGAAAAAATGACATATCATATTCTGAAATTTTGAAGAGCAAAAGCTCTTTCGATCAAACATCTCTAAACTTTTACAGAAAAAGTTAGAAAAAACTGCTCACAGATAAGCAGGCAAAATTTTTTCTTCCTTCATTTAGGAAGTGCAAAAGCAGTAGAAAATCTACCTTAGTGTTCCACTATGACGCAGAGAGGATTGCAAAGCACGCCTTGAATTCTGTATCCAAGGGTGTGAAAGTAGTGTCTTGGCATCAGGTCTTTGTCTTGCATCCTGAAAAGTGCAACTCAAATCTCAAATGGATTATTTTAGAAGATTACAGTACATGACCACTTCAGTAGACCAACTTAGTCATACGAATATCAGCTTGATTCAATTCAAGAAGTTACCATTTTGAACACCTTTTGTAACATTAACTAAATTTCATTCATTCCTGCATTCACTATTTAATCTGCTGCAAATAAATCTAAGTGAGTTTTGTCATTTGAAGAAACAAGACAACATCAGAGATCATTCCTGATGACATCTCATCCACAACCCTGCCTCAGCCCAAGGCGTGCAAAACAACCACATCATGCAACACGCTGGTTTGATCAGTTAAACACTAGCTTAATGCTTGAAGACAATAGTTGGGAGGAATATAGTAAAAATTTTGGGAGAACTTGGTGAGCTATCACCTTCTGAGCAAACTCCCACTTAATATATTGGATAATACTGCCCAGGAGGACAAGAAGATTAAGAAGTGGAATTGCGTACTGTTAGTACTATGTTTTTGGTTACGGTCTAGAAACTTTGATGAGATGTACTTCCCCCATTCACTCCGTCAACAAGATTTCCACTTATGTTTCTTCTAGATGTTCTAGTAGATGGGGCATTGACTAGAAAGCAATATAAAGAAACTAAACAGATATTTTTAAAAATTTTATTTAAAAGGAAAAAGAGGAAGCTTTGGAAGCCTAGAACCAGAGAATTTATCTGAAAAGGAACAAAAAAAAATATAAGAATGTATGGAATGCAGAATGCAGAATTGCAATCTTGCCTTCTTAAAGCATTGTCGCAAAAAATCCGTGATGGCAGGAGATAGGCTGTCCGGTATAGGAGGATGCTCATCCTAAAAAGTTAAGAGATTATACAGAATTTATTAGCAAACAAATTTTAGAACATTAGTTCAACAACAAAATCAGTTCAAAGAAATAAAGCTAATTCCAAAGCAAGAAGACATCAGAATATTCTAAAACTTTCTCAACACCAAAACAGATTACTATAGGCATAGAGAGAGAAGTAAAATGCAACCTGAACAATTCTAAAGAGAGCAGGCATCGGCTGGAGATCATAGTAAGGTGGTACACATGTCAGAAGCTCAATCACAGTGCAGCCAACACTCCAAATGTCAGATGCAGCACAAACTCCAGACATTTCAATCACCTGAAGTTATATGATATGAACAATTAGATCACCAGTCAACGCTGTAAATTACTGCTCAGATATGTCATCCACTGGGATATTCCTAGTCAAGGTAGCATTTTGATAATGTGGTAAAATACATAACACCAAAAAGGGATATAGAGCATGTAGTCAAGCAGGCTCCAAGTAAGTTCTTCCAACCATAAAAAATTAGTAATCGTTCATTATATATGGTTCATTGATTATGATTAGATTGATTATATGGCTTAACTAATGGAATTTAGTAATTATCATAAGTACACAAGGATTGAGAGACATTGCTCTAGTTCACTCATTCTCAAACATTCTCTTTCTCTCCTTAGTTTATTTCCAAGACAATAATAAATTTATAAAATAGAATAGATTCAAATTTCAAAATTAGAATAAGATGATCTTTCTTAAAAAGAGTGTTGAGTAATTCACCTACAATAGATGGTGGAATATGTTCATTATAGGATTTGCCGGTATTGCTCTTGAGTAGAAATTAATGAATCTGAACCATTTATCCCCCCCTCCCCCCCAACCCAAAAAAAGAAAAAAAGGAACACTCAACAAAGCAAATTGTAACTTCATTAAGATTTAATACCACAACATCCTACATCACTACCATTGGAGACACAAAAGGTAAAGTTGTTTGTTTTAGATGCATAGCTACTCCTTCTGCCCCAAAATATTTGCTCCATTCTTACTTTTCTCAACGCTTAAGGAATCTCCAAAATCAACAAAAATTTAAAAGAAAAAAAAACACTAATCAACCCTTTTTTAACTCCTTGATAAAGTTAAAACCAGTTTTCCAAATTGGAGTAACATAATTGCTCTAGTATAGGAATTTGAAGTAGTAGTTAGAAGAAGCATAAGAGTAGAAAAAAGTCATTAAATTTCTACAGGTTTTATAAATGCATCATTTATAGAAAAAGAAAAACTGAGAATGGAGCACATATTTTGGGACAGAAGGAGCATATGAGGTTGATATTTTAGAGATGAACTTATCCTGATAATTCAACTTAGAAGAAGAAGAAGAAGAAGAAGAAGAATGCTGCTTCCAACATCCAATATTCACATCACTAGCAAGTCTGCGTCCAAATCTTATAGATAGTTTTCGTAGCAAAATTTTAACGTAGAACACTTAAGACTCATCTAAAGCACCCTTCCAAAGTAAATTAATCAGGCATGCATCAACTTTTTCTCTTCAGAAAGTAAAAGCCTTCTCAAGATTAGAAAATAAAGAGAATTATACTTTTCCTACACTTTCAAACTGAGTGCAGACTACTACAGTTTCCACAATAGGATCCAATGACCTTAGTCAAAAAACATGTAATTTCAATCACAACATCAAGATATACCCTGTTTCTCAAGCTTCTGGCATTCTAATTTATGGTCACGTGAAATTTGTAATTATATTATATCATCTATTTGTTTCACCAGTAAAATAGGATGCATAAACTTGCCTCCTCATATGCAAGTCGCTCAAGGAAATAAATGTTTCAAACAAAAAAGTTTACAGCTCTCAGATATGGACATCAAAGCCTGTCATAAGATTGAACACAGAAGACATCCAAGAGATATCATGGGCCACCTTTAAGTATCCCCAAGATGACAATGAGACTAGTCAAAAACTCAAGAATTAATTTGTTCATAAGAAAAGACACCCAGAAGAAAATAGTGTTGCACAAAGTGATCCAAGAACTGAGTAGTTTCAGCAGTATGAAAAATTAGTATACCCCATGAAGACAATAAGCCTAGTCAATAACTCTTTGTCCATAAGAAAAGACACTCAGAAGAAAATAGTGTTGCACAAAGTGATCCAAGAACTGAGTAGGTTTCAGCTGTAGGAAAAATTAGTACACCCCATGAAGGATTTGACTATGTTGAAACTAGTAGTGGATTCAAATAGAGCTGCTTATGGTAACTTGAGCTCATTTGGCCTATTGCTAAACTCGACTGTCTTAATTGAGCTTAACTTGATAGCCAAACCCAAGAGCTTATACAGTCGTGAGTCTACTAAAGTCTACATATGTCCTTTTTATATTTTTACAGGCACATTAAAATATAGAGCCCTAAATACTAGGATAAAATTGCAACGCCATCATTTAAATTTGAATTTGAGCTTGAGAAGCAATAAGCACAAAATCCAAGATAAGCAGACAAGCAGTTTAGTACTAGAGTCAGATTCGAGTTCATTAAGTAGACTCATGCAATTAAAGTCTTCAGGTGCATGCTCAAGCTCGTAGTTCAGATCCAACTAAATCACACACCAAGTCCCAAATTGTTAAAAGGGGAAAGAATGCACCTTATACAATAATTAATAGCATAACTATGAGCATAAGATTAACAGAATAAATGGTAACTAAAGCTCCGAGAAACCTTTTTACTACAACATTTTTAGAGTCATATGATATGAATGAAAATTGTTCACTCGCTGAGAAAAGAAACAGATACATAGACTTACTAAAATTACTCAAAATTTCCCTCAACATTTAGGGGAGGAAGTACATAGCCAGCCTTTTGAGGTCTGTTTAACAGGTTTGGCCTTTTCAGAATATAAACTGATACAGTTTAAAATGCAGGTTGTATAAGAGGAGAAAAGATAGATTATTCGGTCATAGAGAGGAAAGGATAGAATATATTTCGAAAATGCGGAAGAATACTCTCTGGAGAACCATGAAGCCAAACAGGCTGAAGACACAAGTTGCCAGCAAAGAGCACTTCATCAAATTTATTTGTGTGAGAAAACAATTGGCAAGGAAATAAAAGAACTAAATTACAGAACCTCTGTAACTTTTCCCAATGAGTGAAAAGTTCTGTGAACATTACTACAATTGTCCAAGAAATGGCTTTTTATAGGACCTGGAATAACTTTTCTAGATTTGAGCGGATGAACACAAAAATTCCACAACCTAACAAGTAGGTTGCTTCACGAAAGGGAAGTGGGATAGGGATGGACAAAAGATTCACATAAAGAAGTATTTTCTTTTACCTTGTTTTTGTTTTCGTTTTATATAAATGGGAGAGGAAAGAGAAATATTTATTTTCTTTAATTTTTTTATCTGTCCTCTCTCTTAATCAATTTTAAAATCAAATAAATGAGGTCAATCTTGCCACAAATCCCTTTTATATTCTCCAAAATATCCTCTCTCTCAACCCCACCACCCCCCACCACCCCATTCAGCAGGGGAAGAAATGTTGATCTAGAGGGAAAGTAATAAATATCCTGATTTACTTCCCTTCCTCATTTTTGTCCATCCAAACAATGTAGATGCTTCATTTAGATCACATTTACCCCCCCCCCCCTGTTTAGTTCCATATTTCACCCCAATCAAACCAAGCCTAAGATCATATAGCATTTATGAGTTATTGCATCAGATAAACATAGTCTCTTGCAACATCACAATCAGATAAGCAGATTGAACTAAAAACTAGACAAACCATTTGCTATACAACAGATTCATCCCTGTAAATAGTTTCAAAGTTATCAAAAGTTTAACACAAGCATTAATTTAGCAATCAATTTAAAGCATTCTATGAGCTTCGGTGGAGTGAAGGATATTGCAGTAATTTTCAGATTCACCACTAATTTTAGAATTCATAATTCAGCAACATCATTGTGATTCATTGTTGGAATCCTAATTTGTTTTTCCTCCGTTGATTGAGGAAACTTTCATAATTCTTCGAAGACTAACATCCTAATTGGATTATAGAAAAGAAATCCTCTTCACATACCATATGTTTTTCAAGCAGTTATCTTTACAGCTTATCTTGAGTTATTTATATGTCATGCAGTTAAATTGTAGGTACAAGTCTAAGGGGTGCAACTCTAGGTTATCCCTGTCTTCTGCATTTAAGCATTACTTTCAGCATTAATTTCTATTAACAACCATACCTGTCGTTAATACAAATGATTCAATGCAAGATCAAATTATAGGTCCTCCATCAAGGAGAGAAGAACTGCACAGTAGCACTTGTGAAGATCATTATACAAAGAAAGAAAAATCAAGAAAGGACCAAACATAGAGCAAACGAGAGAGAACGTCACAAGGGCGTAGTTGGAAGTTGAAGAATTATAGACAAGGAAAGATGCCTTAAACAAGAGGCACTTTTCTAAGGAATAAAAGAGAACAGAGATATTAAAGAAGTGTGTGCCCTGCACCTTACGCCTTGTGCTAACCTGCAGAAAAGATGCTTCGCTGAAAGCGCCTCCAACACATGCAGGTTTACACTTTTAACTATTATGGTTGAAATTAAAGAACAGAGTGATCTTGTTGGTCCATGGTTTAGAATTCTTCCCTACATTTCTAGATGATTAGGTCAACGTAGCACCAGGCCTAACATTTTGAAAGTTCATTTACCACGCATGTTGCCTGTTCAAGAACGTTTTTCCATAAGTTCAATTATCATTAAAGGTATCAAATTGTTCTCAAAATTCATTCTTTTCCACCAAAATCATGGAGCATCTCAGAGAAACACAAGAGAGGTTTGACCTCTGACTTAAGAACACGTGTAAAACTAGAGCATCTAACAATGTGTTGCTTAATTTTGAAGCATGAAAGTCGGCCTTATTCTAGCTTCTTCAAGGAAGCATAAAAATGTACACAATTAACTCAGCAACAAACATATTCAGCCAAGTCGTTCACTAGCAATTTAATATAGTACCCTCTGCCAACCCTTCACTAACTAGATATGCGATAATTACAAAGACCAAGAAGCTTAAACATAAAACAAGACCATACTAGTGCCAAAAGACTGGGCTCAAAAACTAGAAAAAAGGTGCAGAAGAATACCTCAGGGGCCATCCAGTAAGGAGTCCCAACAACTGAGTGTGTGTTAACATCTGCCTCCGTGAGTTTAGTTGCAACTCCAAAATCAGCAAGTTTCACAAGACCCTGCATGGACAACTTACCTTTAGATATCAATCCACAATAAAGATATAATGAGAAAAGATTACGGAGAAAATGTACACTCCACAATCAACCTGGACAAAATAGAAGCACAACAAGGACAACCAACACATTAGACAAGAAAAAATGATGCAAAGAGCCTCCAGTGGCATTCTGAACAAACAGAACCGTTATGTTCACATATAGACAATATACCTCTTTGGTCGTCAATATATTTGCACCCTTGATATCACGATGAATCACACCCTGTTCATGTAGATAAACCAGTCCTTCCAATACCTGGTTGGTAAGCACAAAATTACACATGTGAAACCATAACAAAAATACTCTAAAGTATGATATCTTTTTCAAACCTGAGCAATGTAAACTGCCACCAAAGATTCTGGAAATGGCCCAAATTTATTGGGTTTGATAATGTTGGCAAGTGAACCATTCTCCACATACCTTTCGGAAGAAATTCACAACAGAAAAACAAAAGGATAAGACATTTAGTAAGATTTCTCCAAATTTGATAAGACTTATTTCGTAAGAATTCAAAAGATATTTCAGGCTTACTCAAGAATTATGTGAAGATGAGTCTTTGTCTTCAAAGATCCTAGATACTTCACGATATTTTTGTGGTTCAAATTCTGTAAGATACAGATTGCTATTACATCAATTACAACTTTTCATACTATGAATAAAAATATATGAGACTAAAAAAAATCTAGAACATTGTAACATCATTTAGTCGCAAAATTGTATTGCAATCCTGATGAAAAATTTAACATGCTCTTACAGAGTAGAATATCAAATACTTAGCATGAACAACTGATAAATTAGAATGGGCTGAACATCTTAAAATAAGCAATCTAATGGTCAGGACAATCTAGTACAAGAAAAAAGATGTTTTAGGAGAATACTTCATACCTTTAGCAAATCAATCTCTTGCTGCAACATTTGACACGCCCAACCAATCACAGATTCATTCAAAAGAAAAGCAAAAATTTGTAAGCCAACTTTGAAGTCAAAGAGAAACTTGGAAAAAATGAGTTCAGCAAAACAACAAAATGAACCACATACTTTATGGAGCCCAATCACTATTTCCTTCTATTCTGCTAATGTAGATCTCTACAAAGTCAAAACAAGCACCACCGGTCCTCAAACTTTCTTTCTTCAATCACAATAGGAGAAAATTTTTGACTTCTTTTTAAGGATCTCTTTTCTTTTTGGGATAACAAATACTTTCCATTTATGTCAATGAGTTTCTTTACAACTAAGTCCATATCAGCAGTTTAGCACATGATTATAAATAGAAAAATATCTTTTTCAAAAGCACCATTTAAAGATGGTTTATGAAAACCATGGAGGAGAGAGAACGAAACTGAAAATCAGCCTATAGATCCATGCAATCTATTTCTTAAGAATATAGGAATTGAGGATTCTCACTGCCACTATCAGCATTAGCATAGACAACTCTTACGAATATTCTAGAAGTTCTAATCGTGATTCAGTCTCTGAACTCCTTTCGTGGGCTTTCAATAGTTCTCAAGCCCTATAACGTCTTAATATTTATTCCAAAAGAGAGATCATTCGACCTAATAATACCATCAAGCCTGTATCCCTAGCAAGGCTGCTCAAAGAAAGATAGCCAGAATCCACAAGAAAAATTAGAAGAACGAATACTAGATGATTTCAATGCATATGTTATATTTTCAAACCTAATAGTTTGTAAATCAGGAGAAGAATACCACCTAGGCCAAAAAGGATTGTCCTCCATAAAGATTTTTACTTCCTTTGAATTTTTTTTGTACTCTCTCTGTTGCAAAATATAGGTCATTTTAGACCTATGCAGCAGAAGCCATGAAAACAAGATATTTTTTATTACAGTAGCTAACTACCCTTTCTTTCTCATTATCCAAAGCAATATCACATTACTTAAGGAGAAAATAGGGGCAACATTAGAAGAAAACTATTAAAATGCTTATAGATATTTGTGAAATGACTTATATTTTGGAATAATATCTACTTCTAAAACAACTTATATTTTGAAATGGAGGGAGTAATGAATTATAATTATAATTATAACTAGCCCCATGAAGAGAATGAACAAAAAGTAGGAAAAGAGCAATGTACAAGTATTTAAAATTTAGGAACGAAAATGAACTCGTACCATAATAATGTTCAGGTCTTCCTGAGCAATATTCTCTAAAGAGACTTGCTTAATGGCAACAAAATCTCCATTCTCCAAATCAAGACCTTTGTATACTCGCCCATACGCACCCTTCCCGATCTCATCTCCAAGCATCTTCAATAGTAAAAGTCAGGTTAACCAAAATGAGGGGAAAGAATAAAAACCTTAATGTTAATTATACCAAAAGATAAATCCAAAGAGACAGAAAACATTCCAGCTTTGTGGCAAGTAGTCTTCAAAAGGGACTATTCACCAAAAATGGAATATCTCAACCCCGAGAAAAACCAAATTACAAAGTGCAATAAAGAAATACCAATCTATAGGTTTGTGATGAAAAAAGGTAGATATTTTAATAGCTTCTTCTACATTGAAAAGAGCAATTAAAGTCATGATAATTCAGCAGAACAGCCAAAAACCTAATAACAGTGTAAAACTCAAAATGGATGCAGTTCATCATTTAAATTGTGCATTTTATTTTAACAAAAGAAAATGCCATCCAAAGACACTGCCCACAAAATTAAAGACACCCAAAAGTTCATGACAAAGGTTTCAAAGGCTTGACACCATCTCGTAATTCTCATTTCATCAAAATACTAAAAAGAATCACTGCCCTCAAATCCATCCAAATTAGATCAAATTTGCAGTAACAGAACCTCGTACCTGGCATATAAATAAAATCCAAACCCTACTTCCCTAATTCAAGTAGCTCCATCAAAATTAACCAAAAAATCACTGTAAAGAAACTTAAATTCGAAACCCGGGAATTCTCATTTGCCGATGCTGTTAACTACATTCCAGGTAGTTCAACGGAACACTCAAATTCCCCATTCAATCAAATTAAAATAAAGAAGCATAGTTGAATTCACTTCTGCATTGGTCCTAGAATCAAACGGAGATCCCAATTAGATGCTGAAAGAAAACAAATTAAAGTTCTCACATATTTATTGTCGAGAGTCTTCGATTTATGAAACGCTGTTGAGGTTGCTTGCCGAGACATCTCTCCTCGTACTACTCTCTCTCATATACAAAAGATCTCTCACGGCCACTATATAAACCCCAGAAACGGAAATGCTTCACGGAGGGTAAATGTGTAATTTCATATAGGTCGCCGGAGACTGAGTTGAGCAACGGAGAGCAGAGCA
Source organism: Rauvolfia tetraphylla (assembly GCA_030512225.1). NCBI lineage: Eukaryota > Viridiplantae > Streptophyta > Magnoliopsida > Gentianales > Apocynaceae > Rauvolfia > Rauvolfia tetraphylla. Next base: position 1,102,203 of record JAJQKT010000053.1, read on the forward strand.
AAGGAGAAACGAGAATGAGGAGGAAAAAGAGATGCTTTGGAGGATTCCAAATTGAGAAATTGTTCTTCGAAATTACCGGTGTAGTCATCGTTTTTCGGCGAAAGCAAGTGGAAAAGGAGTGGACTTTGGAAGGATATTTTGGTATTTTAGTCTTATCTTTACAGTTATGTCCTGGTTGGAACTTCGGAAAGAACTTTTGGCAACGGTAATGATTTGGCAGGCTTAACTTCTTTCTTAATTTTTTTTGAATAAATGATCAATTTAGTCCTCAAATTTAATGGCCTTATACATTATGGTCCTATAAGTTTTTTTGGTCATTATCATCCTCAAAGAAGTTATGCTCATCTACTTATTATTTATTATATTATTATTAAATGGCTTGTGGAGGATTTGAATTGATTTTGCTTTGTCTTTTTCTTGGGTGAAAATTGGGTCATTGAATTGTTGATGAAGGATTGAGATTTGATTGGATTTGGATTGATTTTGCTTTGTCTTTTTCTTGGGTGAAAATTGGGTCATTGGATTGTTGATGAAGGGTTGAGATTTGATTGGATTTGGCTTGATTTTGCTTTGTCTTTTTCTTAGATGAAAATTGGGCCATTGGATTGTTGATGAAAGGTTGTGATTTGATTAGATTTGGATTGATTTTGCTTTGTATTTTTCTTGGGTGAAAATTGGGCCATTGGATTGTTGATGAAGGGTTGAGATTTGATTGGAGAATTTCAATTTGGCTTTGTCTTTTTTTACTTTAATTATTAAATATTTGTGTTACAAATAGTTTGTTAATTAAAATTTTGATGATTTTTTTAAAATAATTTTGTGTCAATAATAATTTCTTTGAGACCATAATATAATTAATAAATAAATATTTTATTTTGATAAATATGTATATGTACAAATAAATTAAAAATCAAAATTACAATACGTGCTTAGAAATAAATATTATTATAATGATACATTTAATTGTTGTCTAACCTATGTTAAGTACACAATGTAGTACATGAATTTTTATGCGATAATTATTTTGATTTTTCATTCGTTTCACTTCACAATATACAATTTATAATTTTATACGCATGTCAAAATTTTACTCTATGTATTACAAATAATTTAATTTATATATAATTATTCAATTGTTTTATATATAAAATTAATTGATATGCACTATACATGTTATGATTTTATAAAAATTTATAAAAATTTTTATTTATGTATTTTTTGTAAAAATAACATGTTACTGTATCAAATTTAAATTTAATATTAAATATTTGTGTTGCTAATATTTGTTAAAAATTGATGAATTTTTAAAAATAAAATCATTTCAATAATAATTACTTTAAGACCATGATAAAATTAAAAGTAATGTTTATCTTTTCTTGGATAAAATTGGACCCTTAGATTGTGAATGAAGGGTTGTGATTTGACTGTCGCAAATTTTAATTTAATATTAATTATTAAATATTTCTGTTACAAATAATTTGTTAATTAAAATTTTGATGAATTTTTTAAAATAATATTATTTCAATAATAATTACTTTGAGACCATAATATAATTAATAAATAAATATTTTATTTTGAAAAATATGTATATCTATAAATAAATTAAAAATAACTTAAAATTTCGATGAATGTTTTAAAATAATATTGTTTCAACAATAATTGCTTTGAGAACATAATATAATTAATAAATAAATATTTTATATTGAAAATATGTATATGTACAAATAAATTAAAAATAAAAATTATAATACATGCCTAGAAATAAATATTATTATAACAATACATTTAACTATTGTCTAACCTATGTTAATTATATAATGTATTAATTAAAATTTTGATGAATTTTTTAAAAATAATATTGTTTTAATAATAATTGCTTTGAGACCATAATATAATTAATACATAAATATTTTATTTTAAAAAATATGTATATGTACAAATAAATTAAAAATAAAAATTATAATATATGCCTAGAAATAAATATTATTATAATCATAAATTTAATCGTTGTCTAAAATTTACGTTAAGTATGCAACGTAGTACATGAATTTTTATGTGATAATTATTTTGACTTTTTGTGCGTTTCACTTCACAATATATAATGTATATTTTTATACGCACGTCAAAATTTTACTCTATGTATTAAAAATAATTTAATTTATATGTAATTTTGCAATTATTATTTTATATATAAAATTAATTGATATACACTATACGTGTTAATAAAATATTTATTTATTAATTATATTATGGCCTCAAAACAATTATTATAGAAATAATATTATTTTAAAAAATTCATAAAAATTTTAATTAACAAACTATTTGTAATACAAATATTTAATAATTAATATTAAATTAAAATTTGTGACAATTAAATCACAACCCTTCATTCCACAATGCAAGGGTCCAATTTTATCCAGGAAAAGATAAATATTACTTTTAATTTTATCTTGGTCTTAAAATAATTATTATTGAAACGATTTTATTTTTAAAAATTTATCAATTTTTAAAAAATATTTGCAACACAAATATTAAATTAAAATTTGATACAGTAACCTGCTATTTTTACAAAAAATACATAAATAAAAATTTTATAAAATCATAACACGTATAGTGCATATCAATTAATTTATATATAAAATAATTGCATAATTACATATAAATTAAATTATTTGTAATACATAGAGTAAAATTTTGACGTGCGTATAAAAATATACATTGTATATTGTGAAGTGAAACGCACAAAAAGTCAAAAATAATTATCACATAAAAATTCACGTATCTACGCCGTATACTTAACATTGGCTAGACAACAGTTAAATTTATGATTATAATAATATTTATTTCTAGGCATATATTATAATTTTTATTTTTAATTTATTTGTACATATACATAATTTTCAAAATAAAATATTTATGTATTAATTATATTATGGTCTCAAAGAAATTATTATTAAAACAATATTATTTTTAAAAAATTCATCAAAATTTAATTAATACATTATATAATTAACATAGGTTAGACAATAGTTAAATGTATTATTATAATAATATTTATTTCTAGGCATGTATTATAATTTTTATTTTTAATTTATTTGTACATATACATATTTTCAAGATAAAATATTTATTTATTAATTATATTATGTTCTCAAAGCAATTATTATTGAAACAATATTATTTTAAAACATTCATCAAAATTTTAATTAACAAACTATTTGTAACAGAAATATTTAATAATTAATATTAAATTAAAATTTGCGACAGTCAAATCACAACCCTTCATTCCACAATCTAAAGGTCCAATTTTATCCAAGAAAAGATAAATGTTACTTTTAATTTTATCATTGTCTTAAAGTAATTATTATTGAAATGATTTTATTTTTAAAAATTCATCAATTTTTAACAAATATTAGCAACACAAATATTTAATATTAAATTTAAATTTGATACAGTAACCTGTTATTTTTACAAAAAAATACATAAATAAAAATTTTCATAAATTTTTATAAAATCATAACATGTATAGTGCATATCAATTAATTTTATATATAAAACAATTGAATAATTATATATAAATTAAATTATTTGTAATACATAGAGTAAAATTTTGACATGCGTATAAAAATATAAATTGTATATTGTGAAGTGAAACGAATGAAAAATCAAAATAATTATCACATAAAAATTCATGTACTTACATCGTAGTACTTTAACATAGGCTAGACAACAATTAAATGTATCATTATAATAATATTTATTTCTAGGCACGTATTATAATTTTGATTTTTAATTTATTTGTACATATACATATTTATCAAAATAAAATATTTATTTATTAATTATATTATGGTCTCAAAGAAATTATTATTGACACAAAATTATTTTAAAAAAATCATCAAAATTTTAATTAACAAACTATTTGTAACACAAATATTTAATAATTAAAGCAAAAAAAGACAAAGCCAAATTGAAATTCTCCAATCAAATATCAACCCTTCATCAACAATCCAATGGCCCAATTTTCACTCAAGAAAAAGACAAAGCAAAATCAATCCAAATCCAATCAAATCACAACCCTTCATCAACAATCCAATGGCCCAATTTTCACCCAAGAAAAAGACAAAGCAAAATCAATCCAAATCCAATCAAATCACAACCCTTCATCAACAATCCAATGGCCCAATTTTCACCCAAGAAAAAGACAAAGCAAAATCAAGCCAAATCCAATCAAATCTCAACCCTTCATCAACAATCCAATGGCCCAATTTTCACCCAAGAAAAAGACACAGCAAAATCAATCCAAATCCAATCAAATCTCAACCCTTCATCAACAATCCAATGGCCCAATTTTCACCCAAGAAAAAGACAAAGCAAAATCAATCCAAATCCTCCACAAGCCATTTAATAATAAGTAGATTAATCGTCAAATTATGTTTGTATTACATCTACATAGTCAAAAGTAATATATTCTATTAACTTTTTATTTGCTTATTTATCTTCAATAAATTGTTAATGTTAATCTTAATTTTTTAAAATTACAATTCCACTAAATTTTGGAAAGGGGAATTAATATTTTTACTTTTATTTTTGGTCCAAATTCATCTAATTTCTTTCAACACAGTTTTTTACCCTAAGGCTCCATTTGATCGATGAGAGAGTAAAGTTGTATAAGGAATCTAATTACTTAATGTGAATGCACTAGATTCCTTTAACATGTTTGGAGGGTTAAAAAATGTTAAGTAAAATAATAGAATCCTTTTCAAATGGATAGTTGAAAAAGAATTACTGAGGCAATGGTTCTCTGATCTTCAATGGATTGCTCAGAGAAAATGTTTTTTACTTCTTTTTCCTACCCAGAGATAGACTCCATTAGACAACATTGGTATGATGATATGCAACGCCTTAGCAATTTGGCATGCATATTGACTTTTTCAAATGGTTCGCAATTTATCATCTAAATGAAAAGATTTTACATTCAATTTCTCAAAATTGGCATATAGAGTCAAATTCTATAATATCTTCTGTTAATCCTCCTCTTGAAAACATTTTGATTTCTCGTAGAGGTACTACTATTAAAGCCTCTTCTTTCATGGCACTTTATGATGCAGAAAAAACAGGCACTACTAAGGATATAAATAAAATATTTCAACAAAAAAATTTACAAATAAATTATTGCATCTTGTTGCTGAAAGACAACTATCTCAAGCATATGCATCTTCACCTCCAATTTCTACTCTTCCACAAACTCCCTTGTTCAAATTACCTACTATACCTCCCGATATGCAATTTGGAAAGTCAAATGAGTTACTTACAGAAATAAAAAAAAGGTTAAAAAATTTAGATCTTAAAAATGATAAACAGAAAAGTAAATAATCAATTAATGTTATTTGGGAAGAAGAAATAGAGATTGTTCTAGATAATCAGCAAGAACAAGTTAGTAAATTAAAGAAGGTTCCGAAAAGATCTCTTAATAAAGATTACTATAGCTCAAAACCTTATTATTCAAGGTCATCATCTCTAGATATTCTATTTGAAGAATCCTTTAATTTTATGTAGTTTGTTGGAAGTTCAATATATTAATGGAACATCAATGGGTTTTCTAAACTTCAAATTATTAGGACTTGCAAAGCTATGGGAATGGATTGCCATGCCTATAAGGCCAAAGGATTTTCTGAAAAATTATGTGCTAAAGTCTTACAACTTGATTTTACTGGTATGTTGAAGGCATGGTGGGACAACTATTTCTCTTTTAATGATAAGATGCATATAAGCTAAAAGGATTGTTGCAACTGGTACTATGGAAAGTATTGCACCTTCTCAATCTATTACTCTTCGTACATATGAAGATGATGCTGTAACAATCCTTATCTATGCTATTTTGAAGAATTTTATTGGAGATCCAGTTAAATATCAAGAAAAATATTTTTCATTTTACATAATTTAAGATGTCCAAAACTTCATGATTTTGAATGGTACAAAGATATGTTTTTAACAAAAATCATGCTTTGTCCTAATTGTAACAATGGCAACCGGAAAGAAAGATTTTTAGTAGGACTACCAACTTTATTTTTAGAAAAGATTAAACTTTAATTAAAAGAAGTATATAAAGAAATCCCATATGACACCATTACCGTATGATTTAGTCTTTTTTATAAATCAAGTTGGAGTTTAACTCTGTACTGATGTCAAATTTAAAAAATCAAGTACAAAAAGAATATGGAATTCTTTCTAAGGAATTAGGAAGTTTCTATGAACAATTTAGTTTAAGTAAAGAAAATGTTATAGCTCATTCTCAAAAACATAAACTGAATAGAAAATAGCATTCCCAATCGAAATCCAAAGCTAGATCAACTTTTTATAGAAGTACAACCAGTCAATCTTAGTTAAATCATTTTCTAAGAAAAAATAAAAAACTAAATGATCTTCAGGATCAACTCCATATAGTTATATCAAATGTAGAAAGTGTGGCAAATTTGGTCATATAGCTCGATATTGTAGAGTTAGATCTCAAGTTTTTGAATTAGAAATAGATAATTCCCTCAAATCCCAAATTTTAAGAATTATTGATACTCCTCATTTTGAATATAGGGAAGAATTTTCTACATATTCAGAAGAAGATATAAGTGTCATACAAGAAAATTTTGATTATGATCTTGAGCCTTCATCGTCTGAATCTGATAAAGATATATGACTTTGTATGAATGTAATTTCTTTAAATGATAAACAATTTTTCTCACAACTTATAGATAATATTTCTTACCCTGAAATTAAAAAGGAATATTTATTAAATTTAAATGACATTATAACTACTAAAATAAACGAAACTAAAATCCCTAATATATTTCAAATCAAAGATGTTATGGAACAATTCAAAAAATCCCTCCGATCTCAAGTTTCTTTGCAGGAACTACAAACGGAAGTTAATCAACTTAAAAATTAACTTAAAGAAATACCATTTCAAGTCAGTTTACTTCAATTACAAAACACTGCAAAAGAAGAAGCTTCAATATCTCAAATTGGACCTTAATTTGTTTCTGAAATTTCTACTGTTACTTATAAAAAATAGTATATTCCTGTTCAAATTAAAATTAAACAAGAATTTAAAATTAATCATATAGCTTTACTAGATAGTGGTGTTGATCAAAACTGCATCCATGAAGGATTAGTACATGTTCAATATTTACAAAGATAAAAAAAATAATTCAGCAAATGGCTCAGTTTATAATAAATTAACTAATGCTAAAATCATAAGAAACAAGATTAGTTTCAAAACTAAATTTATATTAGTAAAAAACTTATCTCAAGCTGTTTTATTAGGAACCCCATTTTTAACCCAAATTTATCCCTTCTTTGTTAACTACAATGGTGTATATAGCGAAATCTTAGGAAAACAATTACTTTTCCCTTTTATTTACTACGTGAGAGAAATCGAACTCAATATACTTAAAAGAAATTCTATATGGCATATTAACTCAATAATTAAGCAAATTGAATGCTATAAGGTTGAACTTAATTTTCAAAGACTTAATGAAAGTCTGAAGTCTTCAACTTGTCAAAATCAAATTCTGAATTCAGCCAAATTTTACTTAGAGAGGTCTATTTTGACTTACCTAATGCATTTTGGGAAAGAAAACATGTTGTCAGCCTTTCTTATACAAAAGAATTTGATGAAAAAAATATTCCAACCTAAGCTCATCCTATTCAAATGAATCTAGAAGTTGGATATTGCAAGAAAGAAATTCAAAATTTATTAGACAAAAATTTGATTCATGCAAGTAAGTTCCTTGGAGTTTCTCAGTTTTTTAGGTTAATAATATATTAGAAAAAGAAAGAGGAGCCTCATTACTTGTAATCAATTACAAGCCTCTTAATAAAGCTCTCCAATGGATTTAATATCCGATCCCTAATAAAAGAGATTTATTAAAACGAACAATTTCTCTAATATGTATTCAAAATTTATATCAAATCAGGTTTTTGGCAAATTCAGGTAGTAGAGAAGGACTGCTATAAAACTGCTTTTACTGTTCCATTTGGACATTTTGAATGGAGTGTTATGTCATTCGAATTAAAATATGCTCCTTTAGAATTTCCAAATATTATGAACTCAAATTTTAATTCATATTCTACATTATGCATTGTCTCTATAGATGGTGTCTTAATTTTCTTGAAAACCATAGACCAACATTTGAGCATCTACATAAATTTTATAAGATTGTCAAAAAAAAAAAATGAATTTGTTTTATCTACATCTAAAATGAAATTATTCCAAACACAAATTAGATTCTTAGAACATGATTTGCATCAGGGTGTCTATAAACCTATTTGTAGATCAGTAGAGTTTGTTGACAAATTCTCTGATAAAATAACAGATAAAACTCAACTTTAAAGATTTTTAGGATTTCCAAATTATATTTCTTCTTTTATATCAAAGCTTAGGCAATTGACAGAACCTCTATACCAAAAGCTTAGAAAAAATCCTCCACCATGGATAGAGATTCATAGCAAGATTATGAGAAAAGTCAAGCAAATGGTCAAGATCTTTCCTTGTCTTGGTTTGTCCTATCCTTCATACTTCATGATTGTTGAAATAGATGCCTCTGGCATTGGTTATAGAGGAGTTTTGAAACAAAAACCTTGCCATCACTCTTCTCATGATCAAGAACAACTTGTTCGATATCATTTTGTTAGATGGACATCCTCATTCCAATTCAAAGACTTTTAAACAGGTAGTTAACACTACCACTCCATCTAGTACAACTTCTCAAACTACATATTCTTCCAATTATGTAGTCAAACCAAAGAAATCTCCAAAATGTTTCCTCAAAACATAACGAGAATCTCTTTCTATTCCCAATCTATGCAAAAAAAATATCTTTAATCCTAATGAATAATTTCTTTCCAGTTCTCCTAATAGTCGAGATTATATCATGAATATATTCTTGTTAAATAATGGTTAGTTGACATCTCTGAATTTTTAGGATAAGGCAAAGAAGCTGCCTATTACAAATTAAAAATCAAAAGAGTTATTCACCCTAAAGATCGATTGGGTAAGAATCTTCTGAATCCTATCAAATTCACCTCAATTTCTCAAACACCCTTATATACCTACCAAGACTAAGACACTGCTTAGCACAATTTCTTGTTGTTATGACCTACTGATCATAGTTGGTTTATTCATTTTGATAGAAATCTGAAGGGTATCAATTTAATGCCAAAATGGTGTCTTGCTTGATTTGAATTTATTTGGACCTGACGCAAGAATCCTACCGCCTGAGGCAAAAACCACAATTGACAACTTTCAACTTCCAAAGAATGAATATACTCTATAGGTAGTCAAATTATATCATCTATTTTTCAAACGCATTTTCCTTGGATACTTTAATGGTATCTAGACAAAGCTATTCCCATGCCTTATTGAGAACCTTCAAAGTTAAATGGTGATCCCATTTAAAATTGATCAAAGTGCAAGTTCAAGTTCTTCAAAACAATAATCAGAGTTCTTGGTGAAAAAAATCAAAATATATGGCTATGTTGGACTCTCCAAGTTCTAAGCAATATTTCAAGAAATCCTTGGTAGAAGTTCTAACAACAATTTGATCAGAAGATGACAAAGAAGATGAAGACCATACTAGACATGTAGAAGAAGAAGTGGCTATCCACCTTTACTATGATGATTTCGGTGGTCTATTCTCTCAAAATTTCTTCTAATGGACAATGACAACAAATTCGACGGACTATTATGCCAAACAACTGTACTTTATGAAATTTTGATTCCCTATGTCAGCTTATTTGTTATCTTTTGTAAAGCAGATTCCAACTAGACTGCTACTTTAATAATTATTTCAACTTTTTAAAAGTACATTCGTATTGATTTGCTATCAAGTTTGTATAAATTTGGAATGAAATGAAGAAAGGGCAGAACTTTTTCTAACCTTCAAAACAAAACATCTACACTTCCCTCACTTAGACTCCTTGTTTATCTTTTATCTTGGGCTCGTTCTATCTCTTGGTGTCAAAGCCAATAAAAGATTGATTGCCATAAAAAATTTCAAAAGTTTCTAGTAAGTATGTTTTGGATTTACAATACTTACAATCGATTGTTGAAAACATTGTATAAACAACAGAGTTTACTTATTGAACTTTATGCTTTACAAACACCCACTTTAGAAAAGCAAAACACTTTGAATCAACTCAAAGAAACTGAGATTTCTATTAAACTAGTTAGAAGTTATCTCAAAGAATTTGCATATTAATTGTTTGAAGTATCATCTGTTTATCTGAATGATTATCAATTTTCTAATAGTTTATCTCCTTGCTGTTATTCTCCTTAGTCAATCATTTCTTTGTTGTCATTTATATGTACAAGTCTTGTAAAACTATAGCAGCGAGAGCTGTTTAGACGTTGGTCAGCTTGTAAACCATTGGCCAGCCTAATAAGGTTTATAGGAGAGGGTTGCCCCGTCACAATATAGAGAATCTTGTATTTATAATAAAAACAATAAAAATGAATTGGTTAAGTAGAATAAGATCTAGTAGATCAACTAGTTCATCATCGATATCTTCAGTTAAAACCCTTTTCTAGAGATACTCTACATAGAATTTGTATTTATAATTTGATTAAATAATTAAAGGTTTACACCATTCCATATTTAGAATTTTATAATTTCCACATAATACAAGTACAAATTCCTAAACTACATTATTACTATATTTACTACCATGATATAAATTTAGAAGTTAAATTTTTGTCAACATTAAATTTAAAACTTTTTCAATATTAAACTGGTCATTAATTAAAATTTGAAAATAATATATTTTTTAACTGATTTGAACATTGATAGTTGAGGTAGATATTAATTAACAATAGCTTAAATAGCTATTCACAACTGAGTGATTGTGAATTGCATACTTGTGATTTCAATTTTTACTAATCATCAAATTATGTTTGTATTGCATTTACAAAGTCAATCATAATATATTTTATTAACTTTTTTGTACTTATTTATCTTCAATAAATTGTTAATGTTAATCTTAATTTTTTAAAAATTGAAATTCCTCTAAATTTTGGAAAAGGGAATTTATTTTTTATATTTTTGGTCCAAATTCATCTAATTTCTTTCAACATATAGTTTTTTACCCTAAGGCTACGTTTGATCAACCAGAGACTAAACTTGTATAAGGAATCTAATTATAGGAATGTGAATTCACAAGATTCCTTTAGCTTGTTTAGAGGGTTAAAAAATATTAAGTAGGAAAACAATAGATAATAATATCCTAAATATAAAAAATAAGTTTAAAAAATACATAAGTTTTATATAATATCTATATTAAAATAATTAAAAAAGAGAATAACTATTAGGATGGTTTAACTTCAAGTAAGCATCCTACAGCTTGGCAATTACTGTTACATATTTCTTTTGCATCTTCGTGACCAAAACCACTTCTTTAATCTAGATAATAATATCCTAAAAATAAAACAAGATAAATTTAAAGAATAATTTAAAAAGATGCTTAACTAAAAAAATTATTATTTCATATTTTTTGTTTTGATCTAGATTTCCTATCACTTTCAAACCATTCCTTCTACTTATGGCATCTCAAAGCACTCTCTCGTCTACTGTTGAGCCTTTTTATCCCAATAAAACATACATAAATTGCATATCTTGGGAACATACCCCAAGTACATTAGTAGCAATATCACCCTTCCTATTTTAGTCTCTAGGTTTATTAGCTTTAGGCTCAAATACATCAACATAAGTCCTATCTAATGCTTCTACACAATTCTATAATATCAGAGGTGGCATGCTAGTCAATCCTTACTCTTGTCTTGGAACAAGGTACAACCAAGCAAGTACACAAGATATGCTCGTCTGTGGTTGAATAGTAAATAATGAAAATTGTTTTAACTGTATATAGTCTGAAAAAATATTGTATCCAATCCCTCCCAATTAAAAAGGGTCAAGCAATTGAGTGCCTCATCTTAATCTATGACAATTGAGGGCCAAATTAAGGGCATATATGTAGTTTGTTAAAAAGTGTAAGCCCTAAGGACAAATCTTATAGTTTTGATTATGAGATACATGGCTATGAGCTAACTTGAGTATTTGTTGCGTGATAGGATTACTAGATTGTGGAAGCTAAGAAGTCTCATTGCCTTGAAAATAAGATGCTAAGGACAACTTGAATGTGTTCAAATATTAAAATGTATAGAGCATGTCCTAAGAATTGAAGGCTTTGAAGACTTTACTGTATGTTTACACTTATTTAATAGGTATATCCTAGTAAACCCTGTACTTAATTGTCTTTGAAATCTAAAGAATTTTCAAGAGAGCTCAAAACTTAGTTTTCAATCTTAAAAGGTTTTTCTTACACGTGTTTTACCAAGTTCTTGACAACGACTTTTGGATTAAAAGCTCTTAAAAGGATCTATTTTATAGTTTAAAATTATTTCAAACTTGTTGTGCTTGATCTCTAATCATTTTGGCAAAGTTTGAATAGTTCGAACTCCAATTCGAATGTTCGAATTGAAAACCTTGGCTGTTGAATTTCTAGAGAAATTCGGATGCTTGTGTCCAAATTCATGTGATCAAATTTATCCGACACCTTAAAAACAAAAAAAATCGAATGAACATTTGGATGCAAGAGTCCATGTTTGGTTGATCAAATTTTACTATTACTAACCGTATTTGAATATTGTAACTGATTTTCAAATGCCATAAAAGCCATAAAATTTATTTTTTTGAGTAGTTTTTGAACCTTTAAGAATCTTTACTCTTTCCAATAATTCTTTATCAAAAAGCTCTCTTTTGTCTTGTTCTAAAAAGTTGATTTACAAGATTCTATAGATAAAAAGTTGAAGTGGTGCTAAATTTTTCATCATCCACCAAGTTGTTGGAAATATCCTTCTCTCTTACTTCATCTATTTGTTTTATTCAAGGTTATCTTAAGGACATAAAGGTTGAAACTTGATTGTTGTAAGTGAAAAGAGGTTGTGGAGTAAAACCCTTGTTGGGTAAGCTTCTCTTGTATCTTATATAACTTTTTTTATAGTGGTATTTGAATGAAATCCTTGAGTTAGAGATCAAGGTAGTGTATGTAGATCTTGTGTAATCAAACCACTATAAATTGCTTGTGTGATCTTTTCTCCTCTCTCTTTTTAATTTGGAACTCATTATGTTATCTTTATATCTTACTATGAATTTGATTTCAAATCTCTTCCAAGCTATATTCTCAAAAAGAAAAAATTTTTGAAAATTAGCCAAAGGTCTAATTCACCACCATCTTAGGTCTTTCAATTGATATTAGAGCTTGGGCTTCTTTGTAAAGCTTTTACAACCTATAAGTTAAGATCTTATGGCTAATGTTTCAAACTTGCCTTATTTGGAAGGGTCTTCTACAAATAGACATCTTTTGTTTGATGGAACAAATTATACTTTTTGAAAATCAAGAATTAAAGTTTATATTTGTTCTATTAACTTTGATTTGTGGAATGTTATTGAGAAAGGTCCACACATCCAACTAGGATGAGAGCTGATAGAATCACTAGGGAACCAAAACCATTGGATAAGTATGATGAAAGTGATTCAAGAAAAATAACTTTGAACTACCAAGTAATGAACATCTTGAGTTGTGCATTAGATGTAAATGAATACAACCGAGTGAGTGGATGCAACACCGCTCATGAAAGTGATGCATGGAGAAACTAATCAAGTAAAGGAGTCAAAGTTTGCAATGCAAGTAAGAGATTATGAGCTATTCACCATGAAGCAAGGAGAGAGCATTAGTGACATGTTTACTAGATTTACCAATATCTCCAACAGTTTGAAGTCACATAGGAAAAACTATTCACCTGGAGAACAAAATAGGAAGATTTTGGATGCTCTACCCAAGTCCTGGCAACCAAAGACTCTTGCCATTGAAGAATCAAAAGATTTGAAGATTCTTCTTCTTGAAGAGCTCATTGGATCATTGCTTACAGATGAGATGAAGGTCAAAAGACTAAATGATCTTGAAGATAGGGAGAAAGGAGAAAAGGAGTGGTACTTAAAGCCTTCAACAATCCCAGTAAACAAGAGGAATCATCTACTGATGAAGATGAAGATGGAGATGATGATGAGATGGATACAGTAGTAAAAAAGTTCAAGAAATTTTATACAAAGGGAAAAAGGCCTTCCAAGAAAGGAGGACGATCATGGCTATGAATGATGAGGTACAATATATTGCTTCAACCCTACATATTGTGATGATGATGTTGATGATCCTAGTGAATTGCTTGTGGATATGTATAGTGAATTGAAAAAGGTTTAAAAAAGAAACAAAGAGATGAGATTCAAAATTGATGAATTATTGAATGAAAACTCAAAGTCATTTTGTGAAAACAAAAAACTTATTGAATCCATCAATTGCTTGAACATTGAAAAAGAAGTTCTAAATGTTTCTTTGCAAAACATGTCTCTTGAAAACAAATCTCTTTGTACTAAAATTTCTTCTTTGAGAAAATGATTGTTGATTATGATTCTTTGAAAAAGAACATTGATGATCTCACCTTATGTGTTGAAAAGTTTACAAATGGTAGAGACAATCTTGAAAAACTACTTGGATTTCAAAGATCTTTATTTGTGAAAAATGGTCTTGGAGACAATCACGTGAACAATGTTTCAAAATACAAAAATTACTTTGTCAAAGCCACATCTACCTCTATGCCTCATACATGTTTTACTAATTGTAGTAGGAAGGGTCACAAGGTCACTAGATGTTATGTGAAAAGAAAGGTGGAAAGTGGTGTTAAAACCATTTGGAGAACTTAGGGAACTATCACTAACCATCCTGGATTATTAAAATACGAAGAATGATTAGGAATTTGTAAAATTATTATGGAATTAGAAGTTTCCTAATATGAAAAATTTCTATGTGCTATTTCATATGCATTATTTGAATGATACTAGTATTACTTGGGGTTGAATGTATTATTTTGGAATGAATATGGAGAAATTATTAGTTGATGTATAAACGAAATAGTCTTATGTATATCGCAGATTTTTGCAACCCGAAGTTTTCAATTTATTGATAATGAGCTCATATTTTACATTCTCATAACGACACAATTTGTCCTAATAATACTGATTATATTGAGATGAATGTTGAATATCCTGCTGAATGTTTATGAGTGTGATGTATTAGCATGTACTTCATATTTTGCCTCCTCATAGTAGTTGGTTTGCGGTCAGAAACCAAATATTTTTCATCTAAGATTTAGAAATGTGCTATGTATATTGTTCCACCACAATGTAATGAAATGGGTCCCAAAGAGGTTAAGAAAATATGTTGGGTGTGCTTAAGGGAAACATTCATATTTTATTAATTTTGAATATATTGTCCCAACATAAGGAGGAAAAAACATGAGGCAGATAAATATATTATTTTGTGTCTCATCTTGATCTTTTATTTTGATCCTCATAGAAGATACCTTGGGTCAGAAGTTCAAAGGATAATTTATATAAGCAGGTATATAAATTGACCTACATTGGGTAAAGAATGCTCCTATTATATTTGATATCCCTGAAGGATAATCTACCACTGCCAATAAATTTGAGACACAATGGGATCATGGTAGATAAGTCGATTACAAGGATACAAACTCCACACATTATGAAAGGAGTAGAGACTTAAGATGGTCATACATGTTAAGCTGAAGAGATTTAAATTCCAGAAGAATTTTTTCCAAATATGATTGGTATATTATTTCAAGAAGTAATTCAGGTACCTGAAAACTATAACAATGATGAGATCTCAACATGATTGGGAACTACTGGACGATTCACAATAAATTATGGACGATTCACAATAAATTATGGACGATTCACAAGTACACTTGAGGTATACATGAATTTCCAATAGGAATTATACACCTAAAGTGTAATTCCAAAGAGATAGCAATGAATATTTGCTTATAAAATGCAAACTATAAAAATGAATATTTGCAATGACTTATGGCATAAATTCTTCGTAAGACCTGGCGTTAATAAAGAAGAAATATAATTTTAGTGGTGGATATAATAGTTCATGATAACATTTAATATGTGTTTATCTTTGTTATCATTTGATAGTGATACTTATATTTAATGTCTCTAATAGACTCGATATGCTTGAAGCATATAAGTGGATTATTCTTGTAGAACATAATGAGATTTTTTTAGTAAATTCTTATTGAAATAATGATCTAGTATGTCCATGTATGAGTAAATCGATACGTAGCTATACTTGCTATATGTATTTCTCTGTCAAAAGATATCCTTATTGTGTAATTTGTTGATTGAAATGGTGTTCTCCACATTAGGAAAAAAATATCATCAATCGAAAAATTATATCATTTATGATTTTCATTATCTTGATCTATGCACAATCATTAATGAACTAGAAGTTCAAAATATTATTTATTTGCATAAAAGTACAAATCGATTGTTTTACTGACTTCTATAGAGTTAGTCAACATGATATTCTAGCTATAGATATTTCTACTCGGATAGATGTCCCAGCAGGATAAATATATGAATTTTATAGCCATATGCTTTTGATGCATGCTTGAAGCGTGGTTGACCTCTTGATTTTGAAAATAAAAATCCTCAAAAGAGAAAATGATTTGATGATCAAGATATTTTTCTTGAAGAATTTTAAAAAGTAAGTATTGTGATCAATGTTTTTAAAAAATCAACATTTTATTTTGATTGAATATCCTAAAAATGTTTCATATGGACATAGTACATCAATGATCATTGGGTTATTATACGTGATAAAAATCCTTTATATTTATAAAAGGATATTGAAGAACTCTTTGGTCTTGAAATACCATAACTCCATAATTTAGTGCATGAATACACTTGCCTACGTGCAAGTAAATTTCTATTCTAATTCTTTTCTACCCAATGAATTTTGAAATGGTATTAAGTTTTCCCTTTGATATCTCCTTGAGATAGTTTATCTCGAATATTGAAAAAATTCAACTCTTGTTGAGATGAATATACAAGGTATAAGTTATCTATATGATCCACACAACCCATGTCATTTATTGATGTGTTGATTATAACAGCCATGTCTTCAACTTGTGTTGAAGAAATTGATATTCATGATTGTAAGACCTAAGAGGGGGGGTGAATTAGGTCTTAGGCTAATTGTTAAAATCTTTTCCCTTTTTACAAATCCTTTGCCTTAATAAAAGCTCTTCTTTAATTCCACAAGCTTCAAGTTTATATGTGATGTGATGGTTAAGATAATATCATCAAACTACAACCAATCAATCAACAACAATCAATAAGTAATAATAACATGAGCATGTAAATAAATAAAGCTATAAGAAAATGAACACACGATTTATAGTGGTTCGATCTCTCCAAGATCTACATCCACTACCTTGAGTCCACACTCAAGGATTTCAACCAATCCACTGTAAGCTCAAGTTCAACAATTACATAAGAGGCTAACCACACTATGGTTTTACACTCACAACCTCTTCTAGTAATTATACAAACAAGGTTCACCCTTCCACAAGGGTTTTATATCTAAAGACAACCTCAAGACTAATCTAATCCAAGGCTTACCCTCACACGGGTTTTACACTACAACCTTGATTAATCTAGTCTATGGCTCACCCTAACACAAAAGGATTTTATGTCACAAGATAACCTTGCAAATGAGCTAGTAGAAAATAACACAATTTAATAAGGAGATAAGAATGTGTAGATGTTACCACTTGTAGGTAGATTTTTACACAATGTTGCACCTTTACACTTTGCCTTTGGAATCTTGAATGTACACCTTTGAGCACAAGGCAATTTGAGAGCTTTTCAATTCAATTTGATGTAAAACAAGTTAGAGAATGTGGGATTTGTTTAGTTCAAAGTTCTACTAAAAAATCTGGAGTTTATGGCTTTTATAGAATTCAAAAATCAGTTTAAACAGCCATAAAACGGCTAGTAACGGCTATTTTCATACACTGTTCATGTGAATAGTGGTACTGTTTATGAACTGTTCATGCACTATTCATGCACCGGTCACAAAAATTTGGACGACCGAATTTTCCAGCTTCGTCCGAATCTTCGTCCGAATTTCTCTGGAAAAACAGTCGGTACTGTTCACATGAACAGTAGTCACTGTTCATGCACTATTCACAAAATTACTGAATTTTTCTACCTGCGTCCGAATTTTCTTCCGAATTTCTCTAGAAAAATAGTAAGTACTGTTCATACGAACAGTGTTACTGTTCATGTTAACAGTGTTACTGTTCACAGTGCAGAAAAATTTAGGATGGCCGAATTTGCATCCGAATTTTTCAAACTTTGTCAAAATATGTTTAAATCAATTCAAACAAGTTGAAAAACATTCTAGCCTCAAAGATAAGTCATTAAAGATCTTTTATGTGCAAAAACCATTTATGAAAACTTGATAATTTAGGTAAGTTCAAAACCATTGAAACCATTTAAATCAAGTTTTGTGCTCTCAATTGCAACTCATAGATTCCAAGACTTAAGAGTGTAGGGTTTACAATATTTACCTATTAACCACATGTCACCTACACTTCATGTCTTCAAAGCCTTCATTAATCTTGAACAAACTCTTCAACCTTCAATCACTTTGGCATCTTAGAGTTGTTCTTGCACTGCTAGCTCCAAGGCAATGAGACTTCATACTTCTTAATCCAACAATCCTATCACACAACATAGAAGTATTTTAGTCCTCATCAATATTTGTCATTAATCAAAACTAATCATAACTACATGATTTGCACTTAGAGCTAACAATGATGTTGGTTTGAGAATATGTGTGATCATATTAATGTTTTATTATATTCGAGATAAACATATATCCTCTAATAAAGAATTCCAAATTTTTGTTGGATAATAATAAAGCTTGGAATATATCAAAAAAGATGCGATAATGTATATTTTCGTGATATTCTTTTTACTCAAACTCTAGAAGAAATCTGATATTGATGTGCAACAAATTCAATCATTTGACGATTTGACAAATTTATTCTCTAAGACCTTATTGATAGTAATATTTGATTGGAAAGCATCAGTTAAGAAATCTCAAAAGATTATCTCATGAGGGAAAGTAATAATGACAAAAACAATAGTGTACTCTTTTTCCTTCATTAGAGTTTTTTCTACTGAATTTTTATCTAGTAATATTTTAATGAGGCATATTCTTTATATACTGGATATCCAAGTGGGAGTGTTATGAATATATCAATTATGTGAATATTCTTTACCTCAAGTATTAATCCATGTTTGGAGTTATGGAATATGAAAAATTAGGAGTTACAACTAAAATTGTAACGTCCATCCTTTATAAACCACTATCCCCATTACTTACATTTTCTTAAAGAACATGGAGACCATGGAAAGTATGTTATGTAAGTTATAGAGGAGCCTACTAATGACCTATGATGAGAAATGCTACTTCCAACTCTATAAATAGAACCATATAGAGTAGCTTGTATGAAGATGTATGGTAAAAAATTCTCAATAAAGTTCTAATTTCTACATTTTTTGTGTTTTCTCTTTCTTTCTTTTGTTATAGTACAAAGTATTCGTTGTTGTAATTTTATAGTTAGTTATCTCTATTGCAACCAATATTTACAACATTTTTTCCTATTGCTTTTCCATTTTACCTTCTTCTCTAAGGGTCACATGAATCGGAGACTTGGAGAAGAGACATTCACCCAATAGCAAAAATAAAATAAATAGATAAAATGAAGAAAGAGAGAAAAAAGTTTGAGGAGTCTCCCAAGGACACTTTTGGAAGAACAAAAAAATACTTTTAATAAATTGTACATTTCCCCTCCCTCCCTCCTAATTATAGTGAAGGAGAAATTCTCACGTGAACCTGGTCTACAACCCTATCTGTGAACCAATTTCACCATAGTTCTATCTATCTACTTTTAATATTATTTTTAGAGAAATTAACGAGAAACTTGCTTAGCCCTTTCCATCTTCCTTCTCAATATTGATGCAGAAAACTCAAGTTTGGAGATGCAAAACTAAAGTTCCTCTACTCAATTGCAGAAAGGGGTTTGCTATCTATAGCATATTAATTTGCTAGCTGCAGTGCGATTATATTTCAGATTAACATTTCTTTCTCTCTCTAGAATCTAAAATTTTCTCTACTATTTATCTAAAATTTAAGCAAATTTTTTATGAATTGAAGTTTTTGAAGACAAGTTGAAGTAATGTTTGAAGAAATTCCATAAAAAACTACAAATTTAGAGAAAAAATTATATTTTTTGGCACTAAAATGAATTTTTTGTATTTCTAGTGCCTCCCCAAGGAGATCTTGGAGAGTCATACAAATGCTTCCTGCCCCAGCAGGGCAGGAAGCATTACATATGACACTGCCACTCCCAATTCGGAATTAAGGATGAGACTCCCACCGGTGATAGTGGGGGCCCTTGCAATCGCTAGCGCAGGCCTGTGTCACTGTTGTGTTGTTTTGCATGCTCTTATACTAAATTTTATCACGATCTCTAACAATTTGCACACAAAATACTAGGCAAGTGCACATATCGTTTTGATTAGTATAATGACAAGTAATTTAAATGTCGTATCCACGGGAATGATCAATTATCATTACTCACTTTCTACTCTATTGTTTAGTCTATCAAATTTGCTTGTGAAAATGATTGAAATAACAACTAGGAATAAAAATATAACTTAAACAGAAAAATTCAGTTTATGTAAATTTCAGTTTACAAGAGAAAATTTCAATTGAGAGAATAATACTTGAATGGAAAATCCTCCTAGAATTACCTATGTGATAGAAAAGTCCCTTGGTTAATGAATTCCCCTTCTTATGTTTGATGAAATTCCTAAATTAGAACTCACTATATCTCTAGATGAAAGTCCTCTACTTTTAGATTAATTGGTTGAAATCTCTTCCTAACCAATTCAACCTAAAAATGCATTTACATTAGTGAATTTCCAATTAGATTTCTCTAATTACCAAGAAGATGTTGAGGTTCCTATCTCTAGTCACCTAAATTATCCCTATTGTTTGTGTATGGTCTATTTCACCCTTCCTTTCTCAATTCCAAGTGAAAAATCCAGATTATGAGTCAATCAACAATTGAATTAATTCAAGCAATCAAACCTCCAAATTAGATTTCTCTAATTACCAAGAAGATGTTGAGGTTTCTATCTCTAGTCACCTAATCATCCCCATTGTTTGTATATGGTCTATTTCACCCTTCCTTTCTCAATTCCAAGTGAATAAATCCAGATTATGAATCAATTAATAGCTGAGTCAATTCAAAAAATCAAACCCACAAACAATCCACAAGAATTCGGAATTCAATCAACCAAGAAAACTAATCATCCACATAGATAATAACTAGGGTTCATAACCATTCAAGTATTCAACAATTTAGCTCATCAACATATTACAATTCAAAGAACATAAAGCACTAAAGAAAGAGTAAGAATTTCTCATTTTCATGGCTCCAATCTTCTCTTCTTCAAGGCTTGGATTTCTCCAACTTGGTTGTGAAAAGTTGTGTTCTTTAGCTTGAATCTTCAAGATTGATGTTCTCCTTCTTCAAATATTTGATCTTCTCTCTTGTTTTCTCTTGCAAAGATTGACGATTTTGGGAGGGGTTTTGGGATGTTTTCTCTCTGTTTTCCTCCTCTCTGTAACCCTAGATGGACGCCTCCTTCAAATGCCCTAAAAGGGTATATATACCTCCCAAAAAGAAAGCAACAATTGCAGAAAATTCTGTTTCTGCCAAAACGGTACCGTTTGGAGTATTGGTGAATTCAGAGCATTAAATCGGAAGATCTAGATTTTCTTGTCTTCATAAAAGTTGTAGATAATTCTCTTATTTTTCTACGGAGCTTTGAATCACCTCCATTGGACATCTATCACTCCAGATATGGTAATTACACCACAATGTGTCAAAACTGGAACCAAATCCAGAAATACTGACTTTGCACTATATGTAGGGTGGCCAAACGAATTCGGATTGATGTAAATGTTACCATTCTGGAAACTGCAGAATCCCCTATATAATTGTCCAGAAGATCATGTTAGCATTTGGAATCTCTAAGGAAGTCAAAATGCCACCTGAAGTTTTCTGTCCCGCTGCCCTGTTTTGATGCTCTATTTCGCATTCTTTTTTTTTTCTTCATTATAAATTTGTAAATCTCCTTCATTGCTTCATTGTACTCAAAATCTTCAATAAACTCATCTAAATAAAATAAGAGATAAAGGGAGTGTAAATGGTGTTTGAAACACTAACATTCAACAGAAATTTGAGCTCAAAATGATCATTATATTAAGCACAAATATGAAATATCAAACTCCCCCACACTTAGACATTGCTTGTCCCCAAGCAATACTACAAAATAACTAAGAAATTTGAACAATAAACCACAAGAAATAAAGAGTGTTCTGAAGCATTTCAAAGGAAGGCAGAATAGAGACAACATTACTTCTTAAGAAAATTTTGAGCATGTCTACACAAACAATCTAAACGTCGTCCAAAATACCCATCACAAAGATTAAACAATCACCCTTATCTTATAAAGCAAGTAAGATTCATATGTGTGTGTGTCCAACCAATGCAAATGCTCAATAATTATAAAAGGGGAATGTCATATTATTGGCCAAGGAATTCTCATCAACAAAGCATAATGCCCCATAAGCCTGGAATTCACAAAACCTCTCCACTAATACGGTAACCAAAATTTAACCTTGATTAGGTAGGACTTTTCATGCTTGTAACTTTAGGCTCAGGGAAAGTTTAAGGTGTCAAACAAAAGGTAAGGAGTTCAAAGTCAAATAAATGAGAGCTAAAGAGAAATGAATGGGACATAAAACAAAAGTAATAACCCTTTTTAGCCCAAGGAATATCACCATTCCCATACATCTAACCACAAACTCCCATCCTCAACAAGCTCTCCTCACCCTACATTCAACAAACTTGCACCAAATCGTAATTCAAACGACAAATTTTTCCTTCACCATCTATCTTTGACAACCACAAGTTTATACCTCAATGATAACAAAATTCACAATAAAATTGAAAACATATAATTCTTGAAGGCATCAATAAATGTACTAAGCCTTCAAAGTAGTAAACATATATAACTTTTTTTTTCTTCTTCTTTTTTTTTTGATTTTTTTGATTGAGGTATATTTCAATTCCCTATCAAATAAATAAATTCATCTCCCTTTTTCTTTGAATAACTCAATCCATAAAGCCATTTTTTTCTATCATCTCCCCTCCACCTTTTTTTTCCAATTTTCACAATACTCTTTGCCGACTTAAGGGTAAAAATGCATTTATCTCTCACAAAGAAGGGTTAAATATAAAGAGTGGAGTTTAAAACTTGAAAGAAGGAAAAATTAAGAATATAGATCAGAAAATTTATGCACAAAGGCTTCAAGAAGGGTACTAGGGATAAAATAAAAAGGGATGGCTAGAAAAGCACAATCGGGACAAAGAAGGCCTATTACCATCATTTCAAGAGCAAACTAAGGTTACTTACTCATTTCGCCTCAAGGCAAGTGAATGCGGGTTCTAGGATAAAAGTTATGATGAATTCCAAGGCCAATAACACAAGATTCAACTCCATAATCATCACAACAAAAGCAAAGAGGGAATGTGCTTAAAAGATAAATTCTATACAAGCAAAGAATACAAGGGGTGGTTACTTAATCTAAGTTTAAGGTACTAGTTATGACCTTTATAATGCTTGTATAACCACTCTTTGAGAAAAGATTAAACATGCAAGTCTTGTTTATATTTTGAAGATTCCAAAAATAAAAACAAGAAAATTCATAAAATTCATGAAAATAAACTATACTAAAGCCAACTCCCCCACACTTAAGGCAACATTGTCCCCAATGTTGGGAGAAAGATACACAAAAGACTAGAAATAGAAATTTAAAGTTTGCACTCCAAACAACCAAACACAAAAAAGGTTAACAAAATGATTGTTTCGTACGTGAAGGTTGGGCGAACCCATATGAGCAGCAAGCTACACCTTCTATATACTACACAATAAGAATAAATGAGAGAAAGTTGGAAACCAGGACAAAATTAAAATTCAAGCATAAAAACATAGGAAGAAAATAAAGAAAGAGAATGAGAAAAAGAGAAAAGAGAACTCCCCTGATGTAGTGTTCATACACCACTTGCTCCACCACTAGGTTCGGGGCAGCTTATCTCTCCTCTTTTTTTTTACACCTGCGAATAGTGCTGCAAACGACGTTGTTTCACCTTTTTTTTTAACCAAGACTACAAATATGCAACCACAAATTCAACAACTAATTTTAACAAAATAATAACTCAAAAACATAAAAATTACACCAAACAACACACAACAGAAAATTTCCACAACTCAAAACAATTAAAACTTGAAACTCAAAACCAAACTTGAAACTCAAAATTATGTACAGATGAATAGAAAGCATTGCAAATCACTTAACTTCCAGATCATGGAGGATTAAAGAAACTTTTCATGTCCCTTAGGATCCCCTCCATGATAGAGTTTGAGGCGATGACCGTTAACTTTAAATGTTTCTTTATCTGGATATGCAACCTCCACTACACCATAAGGGTAGACCTTGTTTACTACAAACGGTCCTGACCATCGAGATTTGAGCTTTCTGGGAAAGAGCCTCAACCGAGAATTGAACAATAATACTTGATCTCCTTCCTTAAATTCTCGGTTTGGCAACACATGTTTATCGTGCCATTGCTTCATCTTCTCCTTGTAGATTCGTGAATTATCATAGGCTTCTCTCCTCCATTCATCAAGCTCGTTGATTTAGAGCATTCTTTGCTTTCCTGTAATGTTAAGATCAAAGTTAACCAACTTGATAGCCCAATATGCTTTATGCTCAACCTCTACCGGCAAATGACAAGATTTCCCATAAACCAATCTATATGGAGTAGACCCGATGGGAGTCTTGTATGCTGTCCTATATGCCCACAAAGCATCATCAAACTTAACACTCCAATCCTTTCTAGTATGCTCAACAATCTTTTCCAAAATTCTTTTGATTTCTTTATTAACAACTTCTACTTGACCACTAGTTTGAGGGTGATACGGGGCCGCCTTCTTGTGAGTAACACCTAATCGAAGCAAGACTTTCTCAAGTTGTTGGTTACAAAAGTGGGTTCCCCTATCACTTATTATAGCTCTAGGAATGCCAAAGAGAGTAAACAATTTCTTCAAGAATTTAACAACCACTCTAGCATCATTTGTGGGCAAAGCTTGGGCTTCGACCCATCTAGAGACATAATCAACTGCGACCAAAATATATGTATTACCAAAAGATTTTGGAAAAGGACCCATGAAATCAATACCCCAACAGTCAAATACTTCACAAACTTGAAATGTAGAGAGAGGCATTTCATGTCTTTTTGAGATATTACCTGTCCGTTGGCAATTATCACACTTTTCAACATACCTTTGGGCATCCTTAAACAAAGTCGGCCAATAGAATCCTAACTCTAGTACCTTTCTGGCTGTCCCATTAGCTTGATAATGACCACCGACCAGACCTTTATGGCAATGCTCCTAGATGTCCATATTCTCGGGGTATGTTACACATCTCCTTATGATTTGATCTGCACAAATTCGAAACAAATATGGATCCTCCCAAAGATAGTACTTTAACTCCGAAAATAATTTCTTCTTTTATTGAGGAGTCAAGTTCTTTGGTAAGATTTGACCTGTAATATAGTTAGCATAATCTGCAAACCAAGGAGTGTGATCACTGTGACCTACAACCGAGTATTACCTCTCTTCAGGGAATGTATCATTGATGTCTTCCTCATTCAATCTCTCCAAATGTGGGTTCTCCAATTGTGACAGATGATCGGCAATAAGATTTTCTGCTCCCTTTTTGTCCCTTATCTTCAAATCAAATTCCTGCAACAAAAGTACCCATCGAATTAGTCTAGGCTTTGCATCATGTTTGTTAAGATGATATTTGAGTGCCGAATGGTCAGTATAAACAATGACTTTAGACAAAATGAGATAAGGATGAAATTTTTCAAAAGCAAAAACTATAGCAAGCAGCTCCTTCTCAGTTGTAGTGTAATTCTCTTGTGCTTCCGTTAAGCTCTTGCTTGCATATTATATTGGTTGAAAATACCTTTCTCTCCTTTGTCCAAGTACTGCTCATACTGCAAAATCACTTGCATCGCACATTAGTTCAAAGGGAAGGGACCAATAGGGGGCAACCAAGATAGGAGACTCTATCAGTTTTTGTTTCAACAAATTGAAAGCAAAGAAGCAATTCTCATCAAACACAAAGGCCACATCTTTTTCAAGTAAATTTGTAAGAGGTTTGGAAATTTTAGAAAAATCCTTTATAAACCTTCTATAGAAACCAGCATGACCAAGAAAACTTCTAATTGCCTTCACCGAAGTTGGTGGTGGTAATTTCTCTATGGTTTCTATCTTGGCTTTATCAACCTCTATGCCCTTGCTAGAAATCTTATGCCCCAAAACAATACCTTCTTTAACCATAAAAACACATTTCTCCCAATTCAAAACTAAATTGGTTTCTTCACATCTTTGCAAAACCTTTTCAAGATTTTTTAAAACAAAGTTCAAAGGAATCACCAAAGACAGAGAAATCATCCATAAAGACTTCCATAATATCCTCCACTAGACCTTCAAAAATAGCTAACATGCATCTTTGAAAAGTAGCAAGAGCATTACAAAGACCAAATGACATGCGACAGTAAGCAAAAGTACCATAAGGACAAGTAAAAGTAGTTTTCTCTTGATTTTCCGGGGCTATTGGAATTTGAAAATACCCCGAAAAACCATCAAGAAAACAATAATACCTATGATCCGCGAGTCTCTCAAGCATTTGATCAATGAAAGGCAGTGGAAAATGATCCTTCCGAGTGGCATCATTGAGCTTCCGGTAATCGATGCATACCCTCCATCCCGTCACGGTCCTCATGGGAATCAACTCGTTTTTCTCATTGGGTACCATGGTCATCCCTCCTTTCTTGGGGACTACTTGGACAGGACTAACCCATGGACTATCTGAGATAGGATAAATAAGACCGGCATCAAGAAGCTTGATTACCTCTGCTTTTACCACTTCCTTCATGTTTGGATTTAACCTTTTTTGGGGTTGTACCACTGGTTTGAAGTCTTCTTCCATCAATATTTTGTGGGTACAAAATGAAGGACTAATACTATCGATGTTAGAGATTTTTCATGCCATTGCCTTTTTATGCTTCTTTAACACTTTGATGAGCTCTTGTTTCTGCTCTTTTTGCAAATTGTTTGTAATGATCACCGGAAGTTTAGAATTATCTGCAAGAAAAACATACTCCAAATGATCCGGTAACTTCTTCAGCTCCAACTCCGGGGGATCTTCAATGGAACATTTCATTCTACTCCCTTTTTCCCTTTCAATCTTCTCAAACATCGTCCCTTTTATTGTGAATGGGGATGATTCCAAATGTGCTATAATTTCGTCAACTTCATGCTGCCCCTCCTTTATTTCTTCACCTTGAAATAGAGATATTTCAAAATGGCCATCAATCAATAATTCCTACACATAATCAGAGACAATGTTACCAATAACATCTATCCTATAACAAGAATCATCATGATCAAAAGAATGTTTCATAGCCTCGGGAACTTTAAAAATAACTTCTTCTTCTCCTACCCTAAGGGTCAATTTTCCTTCACATACATCTATATTAGCCTTAGCGGTAGCTAGAAATGGTCTCCCTAAAATTAATGGCACATCAATATCCTCATTCATATCAAGTATCACAAAATCAACAGGAAATATGAATTATCAACTTTCACAAGCACATCTTCAATAATTCCCCTAGGATACTTAACCGATCTATCTGCCAATTGAATGCTCATCCTAGTAGGTTTAGGTTCACCCAACACCAACTTTTTAAACATGTCATATGGCAACAAATTAATGCTAGCTCCTAAATCTGCTAATGCTCTACCAATTGACAAACTACCAATAGTGCAAGGGATAGTGAAACTCCATGGATCCTTTAGTTTTTGGGGTAATTTGTCTTTGTTCTAAAGAATGGCTGAACATTCCTCGTTCAATGTCACCATTGAGAACTCTTCTAGCTTTCTTTTCTTGGAAAGGATCTCCTTTAAGAATTTAGCTTATCTTGGCATCTTCGAAAGAGCTTCAACAAACGGTAAGTTGATATGCAATTGCTTAAAGAGTTCGAGAAATTTACCAAATTGTTCGTCCTTTTTCTCTTGTTGAAGTCGGGCAGGATATGAAATTTTTGGCTTGTATTCTGGAATTTCCTTTTTCTTTTGTGCTTCTTTCTTCTCAATCCTTTCTTTATCATCAACATGCAATGGTTCTTCCATCTTCTTTTTTTCTCTTTCTTGCTCCTTTTGCTTTGGAACCTCCAATTCCTTTCCACTCCTCAAAGTGATGGATTTAGCATGTTCTCTTGGATTCAACTCGGTATTGCTTGGGAGCATTCCAACTTTCCTTTCCGAAACAAGCTTCGCCAATTGGCCTATTTGATTTTCCAAGTTGTGAATAGAAGCCTCTTGGTTCCTTAGGGATGCTTCTTGAATTTGGAACCGATTTTCGTTTACCTCAATAAACTTTGTCATTAATTCCTCAAGGCTAGACTTCACCGGTGGTTGAGGAGGTAGAGGAGGTTGATGTTCATAAGGAAGAGATGGTTGGGGCTGAGAGCTTGATGTAGCGGTCTTTGTTGCCCTTGATTACTCCATGAAAAGTTTGGATGATTCCGTCACTCCGGATTGTAAGTATTTCTATAAGGATTGTTGGGCTGCCTCCCTCATCCAAGATAGTCTACATGCTCCAATGACGATGTATTAGAAGTTCCCATGATTTGGCATTCATGATTTGGATGACCACCTCCACAAAAGTCACAAGCCATTATCACTTGGGAGATTGGAGGTGACCAACTCAAGCTTTTGATCTTCTTGTTTAGGGCATCAAACTTAGCCTCCAAAGCCATCATCATATCTACATTGTGCACTCCCTAGCCTTGGCTTTCGGTCTAGGATTCCCCCATTGGTAATTGTTCATTGCAATATTTTCAATAAGGTCTTGTAACTCTTCCGGTGTCTTCAAATTTGTAGTTCCTCCCGAAGAAGCATCAATGAGTTGCTTGGAAGGGAAATTTAACCCACTATGGAATGTTTGCATTTGCAGCCCCAAATCTATACCATGATGTGGGCATTTTCTCAATAGCTCCTTCCATCTCTCCCAAGAATCATATAAGCTCTCACTCTCCATTTGTTGAAAAGAGAAGATGTTATTCCTTAGCTTGGCAATCCTTGCCGGAGGGAAGTATTTAGAGAGAAACTTCTCGGCAAGATCATTCAATGTAGTAATAGAGCCCGGTGGAAGTGACTTCAACCATGACGTGGCTCGATCCCTCAATGAAAATGGAAATAGCCGAAGGCGGTTAGCATCTTCGGAAGCCCTGTTAATCTTGAAAGTATCACATATTTCCAAGAAGTTGGCAATGTGAGCATTTGGGTCTTCATCCGGCAAACCATCGAATTGCACCAATTGTTGAACCATTTGGATAATATTTGGCTTGATCTCAAAATTGTTTGCTTTAACTCTTGGCCGAGAAATACTTGACTCCGTTCCTAACAAAGAAGGTCTTGCATAATCTCCCATAGTTCTTTGCCTTG
Source organism: Rauvolfia tetraphylla (assembly GCA_030512225.1). NCBI lineage: Eukaryota > Viridiplantae > Streptophyta > Magnoliopsida > Gentianales > Apocynaceae > Rauvolfia > Rauvolfia tetraphylla. The sequence continues at coordinate 1,131,911 of JAJQKT010000053.1, forward strand.
TATTCCCGTTGTGTGCCATATTGTTCACTTGTTCAATATTTTCACCTTCAATTTCAACTCCCTCAAGTACTACTTCAAGATTGATACCCCTTGGATCCCAATGAAAAATCTGTTCAGCTTGGGAATTAGGTTGAGCCAATTCCTCCAAATCACTTGAGATCATAAACTAAAACAAATTCACACCTTCACCAAAAATCAAAATAAAAGTTTAATGCAAGGAATTTTTGTTTTTCAACACTAAAACAGAAAAAAAAACAGAATAACAACTTAAATAAAAAAAACAGAGAAACACAAACTAAGTGCTTTAATTTGCAAATCACTAACAAAACTACAAACAAGAAAACAAATGCTAACACTAGTTTACATCTTCACACCTTAAGTTGACACCTTCACCACAAGTATAAACAAAATTTCAGCCCAAGGAATTATCGCTAAAACAGAACAAATGAAAAAAAAAAACACAAGCTAAACACTTCAATTCACCAATAACTAACAAAATTACAAACAAGAAAATAAATGCTAATTCTAGTAACAAGTATTACACAAATAACAACTAAAATGACTAAATCAATAGAGTTTGAGCTTTCCTAATATTGACCAATTGTTCCCCGGCAACGGCGCCAAAAACTTGTTGTGTTGTTTTGCATGCCCTTATACTAAATTTTATCACAATCTCTAACAATTTGCACACAAAACACTAGGCAAGTGCACCTATCGTTTTGATTAGTATAATGACAAGTAATTTAAATGTCGTATCCACGGGAATGATCAATTACCATTACTCACTTTCTACTCTATTGTTTAGTCTATCAAATTTGCTTGTGAAAATGATTGAAATAACAACTAGGAATAAAAATCTAACTTAAACAAAAAAATTCAGTTTATGTAAATTTTAGTTTACAAGAGAAAATTTCAATTGAGAGAATAATACTTGAATGGAAAATCCCCCTAGAATTACCTATGTGATAGAAAAGTCCCTTGGTTAATGACTTCCCCTTCTTATGTTTGATGAAATTCCTAAATTAGAACTCACTCTATCTCTAGATGAGAGTCATCTACTTTTAGATTAATTGGTTGAAATCTTTCCTAACCAATTCAACCTAAAAATGCATTTACATTAGTGAATTTCCAATTAGATTTCTCTAATTACCAAGAAAGGTTCCTATCTCTAGTCACCTAAATCATCCCCATTGTTTGTGTATGGTCTATTTTACCATTCCTTTCTCAATTCCAAGTGAAAAATCCAGATTATGAGTCAATCCACAACTGAATTAATTCAAGCAATCAATCCTCCAAATTAGATTTCTCTAATTACCAAGAAGATGTTGAGGTTTCTATCTCTAGTCACCTAATCATCCCCATTGTTTGTATATGGTCTATTTCACCCTTCCTTTCTCAATTCCAAGTGAATAAATCCAGATTATGAATCAATTAATAGCTGAGTCAATTCAAAAAATCAAACCCACAAACAATCCACAAGAATTCGGAATTCAATCAACCAAGAAAACCAATCATCCACATAGATAATAACTAGGGTTCATAACCATTCAAGTATTCAATAATTTAGCTCATCAACATATTACAATTCAAAGAACATAAAGCAATAAAAAAAGAGTAAGAATTTCTCATTTTCATGGCTCAAATATTCTCTTCATCAAGACTTGGAGTTCTCCAACTTGGTTGTGAAAAGTTGTGTTCTTGAGCTTGAATCTTCAAGATTGATGTTCTCCTTCTTCAAAGATTTAATATTCTCTCTTGTTTTCTCTTGCAAATATTGGCGATTTTGGGAGGGGTTTTGGGATTTTTTCTCTCTATTTTCCTCCTCTCTGGAACCCTAGACGGCCGCCTCCTTCAAATGCTCTAAAAGGGTATATATACCTCCCAAAAAGAAAGCAACAATTGCAGAAAATTCTGTTTCTGCCAAAACTGTACCTTTTGGAGTATTGGTGAATTCAGAGCATTAAATCGGACGATCTAGATTTTATTGTCTTCATAAAAGTTGTATATAATTCTCTTATGTTTCTACAGAGCTTTGAATCACCTCCATTGGACATCTATCACTCCAGATATGGTAATTACACCACAATGTGTCAAAACTGGAACCAAATCCAGAAATACTGACTTTGCACTTTATGTAGGGTGGCCAAACGAATTCGAATTGATGTAAATGTTACCATTCTAGAAACTTCAGAATCCCCTATATAATTGTCCAGTAGATCATGTTAGCATTTGAAATCTCTAAGGAAGTCAAAATGCCACCTGAAGTTTTCTGTCCCGCTGTCCTGTTTTGCTGCTCTATTTCGCATTCTTTTGTTTTCTTCATTTTAAATTTGTAAATCTCCTTCATTACTTCATTGTATTAAAAATCTTCAATAAATTCATATAAATCAACTAAGAGATAAAGGGAGTGTAAATGGTGTTTGAAACACTAAAATTCAACAGAAATTTGAGCTCAAAATGATCATTATATTAAGCACAAATATGAAATATTAGTCACGGTCCTGTTGATGATGGTGAGGACTGCAACCTGGTGGGCACCCTTAGCTTTTAATTTTTTTTGTTATTTCAATATCTTTGTGTTTCAGTCTTCTTTTTTTTAAAGAAAGTTATAATAATTAGTGCATCATTTTCAATTAAATTGTAGTATATACGCGCTTCACGCAAAATAAATAGTATTAATTCAATTTGTTTATGTTAATTTTATGTTACTGTTGTATTAATACAATGTTAATGTTAATGCATTTTGGATTGATGTTACGTTAATATTAATATTGATGTTAACATTAATTTTATTTATTAAGGTTGCATTAATAATTTTATTTAAAGTGTTAATAATATATTAATATGAATCATGTTGCCCAACTAAATAGCATTGTTAGTCATACATAAGTTTCAAATAAATTGAATTCGTAGTAGGTTAGTATATAAATTTAGTTTCCATTTGTTAATGTTTAGGAACGGTAACATTTCATTAATTATATGTTTAGTATTGTTTTATATAAATGTAAGTATATCAATGTAGTTTTTTCTATGTAAGTATATTAATGTAGTTTTTTCTTCTAAAGTTATTATTTTGTCGTACTATTTTTATTATTACATAAAGTAATACATTATTGTTATATGTGCAAGAGGTGAACGACATATTTGTTAAAAAAGTTTCCTAAAGTATTAGTGGATTACAGTCATACTTTTGCCACAGACAACCTATAGTCATATCTTTGCCACAGGCACCTGTGACATTATAACTAGAACTGATAGTGCCAATGAACCAAAAGGCATCTCATGATGAAATTATGGAGCATTAGGACTCAAAATACCCCTGCATCTTCATGACTAGGCTCATTTCTGTGACTGGTTCGGGTTATAGACGAGGCTGTAATAGGATGTTGACCATGTAGCCGCGTACTATAGATGGAGCCGTCGGGGGTGGCTTCTTGTAGCCCCCCAACCGGTGACTTGGTGCCATTAGGATCATTTTCTAACTCATTCGTTCAATTTTCAAAATTTGTTGAAGAAATATACTAAAATATATGATTAAGATTATAATACTAACATTTGTTCATTATAATTTGATGTCAATTTGAACAGATTTGAAGAAAATTTTTGAAAACTAGAGTGGGTTTTAGGAAGAGGAGAGAAAGTAAAGTTTAAATGAAATATAACCGTACTGCAGTAAGCAATTTAGTATGAGAAGGTATATTACAGAAAACACTGGAAAAAAAGAAGCAAACATTCTCCTGTGTAAAGCCCCATTGATGCTATCCTTTTCATTGCAAAACCAGTCTATCTATGAAGGCACTTATAGGCAAGCACTTTTTCAACAAAATAAAATAATGCTAAGGCAGTTCTGAAACAACTACTTCAACTGAGATCTTTTATTTTTTTAAGTCATTTTTTTAATGTGACTTTAACCAAGACCAACTCATTTTATCCTCTTGTGGATATCAATAGGACTGTCAATGAGCTCGGGTTAGTCTAAACCCAGCCCGTTAGACCCGCTTAAATATAGGTCTGAGCTTAATTTTGAAGCCCGAATTATGTTCAGGCCAAGATAAGCTCAGTCTATTTTCAACCCGACCCATATACATATATATATATATATATATATATATATATATATATATATATATATTATAAAATAATATTATTAATATATCTCATTAAAAATATATTATTATTATATAAAATAATAACATAATTAATTAATTTTTTACTTTTATTTTTAATTAAAAAATATTTTTAAAAAATCTAAAAGTATAGTATCAAATATTTTTAAAAAATTAAATAAATTTTTATAAAGTGAAAATAAAAATATAAAATAAATTTATGTAAAAAAAACTAAGGCCAACCTAAACCTGAGAAAGCCAAGTTCAAGCTCATTTTTTCAGCTCGAACAAAATTAAACCGAATTTAGGCTTGATAAAATCTGACTCACTAAGCATTGACAGTGCTAGATATCAAGATACCAAGCTTGTCCTATAATCTGCTCCATTATATCGCGCCATCTCTTATTTATAGGAAAAGTTCGCCTAAACTAAAATAGGGCACTGTTATATGCAATTTTTTTTGGACTATATGTAGTGCGAAAAATTTTTATTATTTCTTTTTAATTTGAAGAGTTTCTAGAACTATTTAAAGCATTTGGACAGAAAAACTCAGATTTACGAACAAGGAAGAATTTTCACGAAAAAATATTAATTTATCAAACTACTCAGCGTTTTACATCGTTTTACATAAAAAAAACTTTAAAATTGACCTTAAAATGACTGATTTTAAATTCGGCCAGCCGATATTATGAATTTCGCCAATTGAGTGGCGGAATTCATTGATAAATTCCGCCAACAATTGTCAAAATTCATCCGCAAATTCCGCCAAAGTTTGGTAGCATTTTCGAAATCTTTGTACCCAAATGGGGTACAATTCGATGTTCCGACGAATTCTGCCAAGTTGTGGTAGAATTATGGGAAAAAATTCCGCCGTGGCGGAATTCCTCATCAAATTCTGCCACATAGTGGCAGAATTTCAAATTTTACTACTATGTGGCAGAATTTGAAGAGAATGTCTTCAAATAAATTTTTTTTATTTCTGCAATACTTTTAAATTAATTTCGTGTATATTTGTGCTAATTAAGTTAATGATATTTTAATATTTTTATTATTTATGCAATTAAGTATTTTATTTATTTAGTTTATGCAATTGACGATTATACTACTATCCGCAATCGTAGTCAATTAGATAATAAAGGAATAGGATTCAACGTCCTGAAGGACTACGTTGCCGAAGGATCCTTGGACGCGTCGAGCTATACTCAGGGTTACCTTAAGTATTTGATTGGCGCCACACTATTCATCGACAAGGGTAAGAACCAGATGCCTTATCAATACTGGTCGTTCCTTAGTAGTGTCGAGGAGATCCAGGACTACGCCTGGGGAAGCGACCTGTCTTGCGTACCTCTACCGCCAGCTTGGGACGGCATCCAGGGCAAACTGCATGCAAATTGGTGGGGCCACAACACTGCTTGAGGCGTGGATATATCTATACTTTTTGAAGTTTGCACCGCAACAGTCCCTAGATTGGTGTGAGTCAAAGTCTCACGTTCTAAGCTTCTAGCGCTGGGGGAGCGTCCTAAGAAAATTAGAGGATATGCGAATAGTGCGCTTGCATTTAGATGACATGACATCACGCGAGGTAAGTGTTTGATCGACTACTATGTGATAATAATATGATATTGTTATGCTTATTGTTGCTGCTAATTGGCGATATCTATGTTGGTAAGTTTGCTGGACCCCCTTCGGGCCTAACCCTCTTAAGGAGCATTGGATTTCGGTGTTCCACGGTTGTCTGCATTTTTGCGACATTGTTGAGCCATATATGTCATATCGGGTCTTGCGACAGTTTGGGAGTGCAACAGATTCCTAGGACACCGATATTTTCCAAAAAGGATTACAGGCCAGCGAACAATCGAAGAGTTGTAACTGCAATGCAACACAAAATCGGAGAGAAATATAATATAATGAACCTATTAGTCTTGTACGTCGTATCCATTATCAACACAAATGGATACGCACGATCAAGTAATGTCGAATCTGGATGAGCAAAAAACGTAATCACTAAGAATTTTGGCACCTGGCTCAACTCTATGCCAATGGATATATCCATGTTCGGTGAACAACTTGAAAAGTTATTGAGCCACTGTCCGACCTTCCATACTCGCCACTCTTAATTTGTGTCGAGCATTATACATAGTCTTCGCCCTGTGCGAAGAACCAACACAAACATATGTTATCCATACATTTACAAAATTTAAAAGCAGTATATAAATGTACAAGTAAGAAGTATTATATATTGTTATAAGCACACATACCTAACAACAGTTCTCGGGTTCTCCCGTTTCAAATGATCTAAAATATGCTTGTGCTGAATGTGATATTTGCTCATTTAATCCATGATTTTCATCTCCTGCTCTGTTATGCGCGCATTGAGTGAATGACTGTGTCGGATTCCGAGCTCGTGATTGTGCTTGTCGCATATTACTGCAAGACTCTACATCCTCTCGTAATGCTCTCTACTCATGAGTTTTAGCGGATAATGATATTTTTTTGTTCCCTTCGGCTTTCATTTTCAGTATGCTCTGCCCCTCTCACACCTAAGTTTGACAAAGCTATTACCTATTTTGTCACCTTTTCTCAAACAAATAATGATCAACAAGGTCCTCACTTGAAATGGTGCCGCCTTCGCCCACTTTATTAACTCCTATTTACTCGAAAATATATCTTGCGTGCCCAAAAAGAGACTTAGATCCTCTATTTTTTCAAGATCTAAAAATTCTTCAAATGAATCTGATGATGATGACGGGCCTTGGCCATCCCTGCAAAACGATCGATGAAATCTCGCCTTGCTCCCTTTCGGTGTTCCTGCAATGCATATAGCGCACTTGTCCAATGTTAATTAATGTATTACGTGTGTGTCAATTATTTTTTAAAAACGATAACCGTAACAATAAAACTACTTAAGATGCGTAATGTAACGTACAATATAATTACAAACTATAAAAAATACAACAACACAACTAAATAAGTAATTATTATAAAAAAATTAAAAATTTGTAAAATACTGCACTAGTTTCGCCATGTTCTGGCGAAACTAGTTGCCAGGTTTTGCCAAAATCTCGCGAAACTTGTGGAATAGTTTCGCCAGAATCGGGTGAAACTTGACCAAAAATTTTGCCAGGTTCTTGTGAAATTAAGGACTGTAGTTGGCCAGAATTAACCACAAATGTTTTCCAAACCTGACGAAATTTGTGGGTGATTTTGCCACTTTGTGGCCCAACTGCAGTGCAAGTTGTGCCACTCAGTGGTGAAACTCACACAGGATTTTAAAAAATTATTATAAACGTCAATTTAATTAGAATTTAGTGATTTTTTACCTCAAAATCAAGAGAATCATTCGTAGAATCTTTGTTCATTGTCTCGCTGTGACTAAATTTGCTTGTTTTTTTATGAAAAATGTAATTTTTTTGAAGAAAAGCTTAAGAGAGTTATAAGAGGAAAGAGAAAAAGTTTACAAAAAATAAAAATTTTTCGTACTACATATAATAAAAAAATTACATATAAAAATAGTACTGAAATAAATAGAAAAGGCAGTTGCTGCATAAAGTAAAATATCTAGCTGGAAATGATTAAAGGACGAACACAGAGATATTAAAGCCCTAAGGATTTTCTCTTTAGAGAAAGCAAATGATAAATCATTGCCTATTTTCACTTTAAAGTGATGTCTTCTCCAACAGTCTTAAGTCTCAGGAGATGCTTCCAAAACTAGGAGCAATCTTGAGGCATAGAAATAGCCTATAATTTCCTCCTACTTCATAAGAATTTGGCAAGTCAGAGTCCGACGTGAGATTTGCCCTCTTAGCTGGCGCAACCCATTGCAATTGTCGCTGTCGTCCACAGATGCTCCTATTCATCTTGATACCTTGCAAATCTAGAATGGTGGTGATCAAATTCAACCGCCAAATCATTGCCCATTGGAGAGAGAGCGAATAAAAGAGGAGAAGGTGAAGTTGAAGATGTGTTGAGCAATCATATCGCCTAAGGTTTTCTTTTTCTACCATTCGAAGGGATTTTTACCATTAGAAGGGCAAAGAGAGGACGTTGGACAAGAAGAAAATGAAGGCAATAATAGATCATCTCGGGGGACAGATGGCACTCGCGAAGTCAGTTCACAAGTAGGGCCGTGAACCAGTTTTACCTTAAAATTTCTCATCACGAAGTAAAGATTTTTTTTCATAATTTTTTCAGATTGAATTTTTTAAAAATTAAATTATATTAAAAATTATAAAAATAAATTATATATAAAAAATAAAGTCTGAAATTAAAAAATAATTTTTAAATAAAATTTCAATCCAACCTCACCCTCAATTGTTAGATCCCAACAATTTAGTTTAATAGAAGGACTCGACCGTATCATATGCTTTTGGTTGTCAACATTGAGAAGAATACGGAAGAGGTGGCAGCTGTGAAAGAGAAAAAGTGCAAGGAATTTATTTTTCTTTCTAGAAAAAATGGAAGGAGTTGGCAGTTACTGGTATTGATGAAGAAGCTAGGGTTTCTCATTGAAGGAGAAGAACAAAAAAAGAAACAAAGGAAAAGAAAGGGGAAAATTTTCAATTTTGATATTACAAATTGAGTCATGTTACATGACTTGGGTGAGAGCTACTCTAGTACTCATTACCAGAAACCGCCACGGATTTTCTCAGGAAAAAAAAAAAAAAAGAAGCCACGGAGGTGAAAACAAATTTTACAATAAATAGATTACGACATAAAAGTAAAAAATGAAAAAAATCATTTTAGATTAAAATCGCCATCAGAGGCAACTAAGGCAAGCACATATGACAGTAGCATTTTACCAAACTTCATAAACAAATCTTACCATATTTGGTACTTCCTTCACAAGCAATTATGATTAAGATCAGAGTTATATGACAGAGCATTTTAAGAAAATTACAGCTGCAATCAAATAACTCCAGCCCCCAGCGTGATATCAAAATTTGTCCTCACTAACACTAAACTAGAGAGAATTACAATTCATCCTTGCCTGCAGTGTCATCCCCCATTAATTCTTCCAGAGAGAACTCGTCTTCTTCGATGATTTGCCCATCTTTTCCGTCCCATGGTTCAATTTTTTCAATCACTGGGGTAGATTGAAGAGGCAGGTTTCCCTTTCCACCCTGTCCAGCTTCTTTCACAAACTCACTGGTGAAAATTCGAGCAGGTTACTTATCATAATCTATTTGTACACCCTGTGTGTGTGCAGGCGTGCAAAAGTAAAAACTAAGATACGAAATTTGAAAATGTACTTACATAATCTGGTCACGACCAAATGCGCTCTTGAGAGGAGCATAAGCCCCCTTCTTAACATTTAGGGCAACTAAAGCTGGATATCCATATCCTCCAACACCAACATGCTTTTCTAGATCTGGTTGCTTACCAGCTTCTGCCCAAACAAAGCTGCAGCAATTCCAAATGTTAATTTTAGTATCACAATCCAAATGGGATTAGTATACTGTTTGAGGAAAGTAAACAAACTAAGGCAAGGCCTTCTTTTTCTTGCCTATATGGACTCCTTTTGAATTTTTCAGCTACTGATAACATCATCTCTATGTACTTGTTCCTTCCTTCTGCCTTAGAATCCAATATATCTGGTACAAATGCAACAAAACATATTGCAGCTGAGGCACACTTCTCTTCCATGACATCCTATTAAAAAATTCATACAGGTCATAAATCTCAACTTTCATTAGTAAAATTCACAGCTCAAAAGTATAATTATGGGAGAAAGGGGTTTACCGGGCCAGTCAACTCAATAACTTCAGGAGGCGAAACATTTGTTTCTAGACGCTCCAAAGCAAATGATTCAATTGCTACGGCAGTTCTTGCACCTTCATAAGGGAATGGGCTGTCTTTGTCCACACCAAATACCAATATTGTGGGGAATCCTTGCACGTTAAACCTGCTCATCAAAGACTGGCAACTCAACACCATTAGGACCCCATGCGTTCGTGAATAAGCAATACCAATATAAGAAATCTTGAAATATGATTCTCCTTTATAGATTAGCCACCACAAAATCAAGAACCTAGGCATGTAACTTTCTGAAACTAAATTTTAGATATACAGAATACAATTTAGTTGTGTGACTGAAAACTGGAGTTTGCATGAATGATTCATAAGAAAACCTGGTCTCATAGGCCTACTGTGTTTCTCGTCATGCTGCTAGCCTTGGCAACAAAATCTAAACTAATCACTCTCTACATATTTGACAAGGTCAATTGAATAGCATCATCTGACTTTTGGGAACCAGCTGAAAAAGGATGATTACTAAACAATTTTTAATAAACAACTTTTGAACAGTAACAAATGGTTAAAATTAACCGTTGAACAAATGTGTTATTATTGACGGGGCATGTTTGAGAATTGTAAAATATATTTCTCGGGACAGACTGTTTTTGTTAACAAAATAGACGTTTTAGACAACGTGTAGAATGAGCAATTAGACCAGCCTATATCTGCAAGTTCTGCAATTTGTAACACACTTAGCAAAACGTGACAAGTTTATTATTTAACAACTAGACTAAGGGCCCATTTGGTAAAACTGAATTCTGAAGTCTGAAATATTTAGAATCTGAAAACTGAATCTGAATACTGAAATATGAATATGAATTTAAAGAATGAATTAATATGTGATGATTATTTATCACTGAACTCTAATATTTGAAAATTTCAATTTTGCTTCTTTGCAAAAAAAATGTTGAAAAAGAATTTTTTTGGTTTGATTCTCATCATTTTTACAAATGTAATATTATTACATTTGTAAAAATAAATTTTAAAATTTTTACTGTCGACGAAGAATCAATACTAATCTTATTTAACAATACTTTTTCAATAAAAGTTTAATCTTTGATAACTTTGTAATTGTATGATTTTTTTTAATTAATAATAGTTATTAAAAATAAAATTTTCAAAAAATTGATAAAGTATTAAATTTTTATTCTAATTTTTTTATTTTGAAATATTTATTCATAATGTGTTTTATTGAAATTAGAAATAGTATAAAATACTATTACGATTGGATAAGTAATCAACATATTCAGATTTCAGACTTAAGTCACTTTAATTTCACTAAAAATTCATAACTGTAGTTAACCAGGTCTTAAACAATTAAATGATTAGCAAAATTTATTATCAAATGCATTAAGCACTTAATACATCTGTTATCAAACACGCTTAATCAATAAGTACGTAATCAAATAAATTTAAGTGTTTAACTGGGTTATCAAAAATGCCCTAAGATTGCAATTGTGCCCATAAGTCATTGTACCTATACAACTATATTATAACGAATAGGGAAAAGCAAGAGGCTATCATGGCTGGGTATCTAGTAGAAAAATGTGGAACTAGACAGTTTCAATGCTAACCAACATTTTACATGTGGTTATCAGGTTTTGGAATTTACCTGCTCAGCATCGCAGTCCACATGTCCCAACTTTACCTTCCCCTTGAGATTGTTTGCAGCCTTCTTCCACTCAGGAGCCAGCCTCTTGCAGTGTCCACACCTTAAAGAAAATCCAAAGTTCATTGATTATTCATTTAGAAATGTGTAAAAGCATTTATGAAATACTAAATTGCAGTATTTTCAGAACTAAGTGTATTGTAACAAATGAGGAATTCTATATTTTTGTAAATTCCATCAATCAACTCATGATTGTTCCTATCATTTTTCTTTCTTTCTAAATACAATTAAACAACACATGACTAATGAGTAGAGATTCAGAAAGTCCTTTCCAGTCACATCTGCTCCATATCATCGAAGTTCTATCAAACATGAGAGCTTGCAGCTGCCAAAATGTTGCAAGTTGAAGAATTATGTCAGAAAGTGACTGGACAAATTTTAGAATTGGATCAGATCAAAATATTTGAAGTCCCTACATCCTCGTTTTGCACAGGATCCTTACGCAGTTCATCTGATACTACTAGGAAATCAAACATTCTTGGAAGCGGCCTCTTTAAGAACATCTACATTCTTTTCAAAGCCAATTGAGATTTCAAAGTTCACTCTCTTTTCTCCCCCACCCCTTTTCTTTTCTAGACAATTTTGGATGGATAGATTAATATTTTGGTATATTCGATGTTCAATTACTTGAGATAGCTTTCTTCTTCATAAGATCTTAGACCTCATCAATATACTTCCTTTCTTAGTTATCAATTGAGGAAAAAAACAATATGCCTTTTCTAGACATAAAGGAAGCTCGAGACGAGAAAAAATGTGAACCATACATATCGGAATGATATTTGGAAATGCAAGTCAATCCGTTACCTCCTACAGGAAAATTTAGCAATACTACTAGTGTACCAGGGACTGTGCTTGACCTTTCTTACTATTGAGATGGTGGGACAAGTTGATCCATACACTTTAAACTTTCTTACTGTACCCGATGCCCAATGCATGTTAATAGAAGTAAATGGGCAACCAAAAGAGTAGAAAGAAATTAAGCCATATTGAGTAATGATCAACTAGGTTTATAGATTAAAGGAGAGTAACAACTAGAGTAAGGCTCATTCCAGCATTTTATCCTTGTACACAGTCCGGTTTCTATCACACACTGCAATTCTGAAATGCAATTGCAAAATGTCAAAAGATTTTCTTGAAATTGTTATAAGACAAGAAGTGATGCTCTGACAAAGCAAACAAAAAGTAGTACAGGTTAAGTCCAAATGAACAGTTCTGTGCAATAAGCTAAGGAAATCTATATTAATGATGGATAGTTTCAGCGTCTAAAAAGGAAGTCCTTTGGAGATACTCAAAGAAAACAGAAGACTGACTCAGGCTATGTTTAAAGAATTCCTAATACACGTGGGCATTTGGGAGAGAGTAACAACAACTTGCTTCATTTTATTAAAAAAAGCAGAGGACTAGAGCAATAAAAGTAAACAATTAATTTCTACAGCAGTGTTCTTACCATGGTGCAAAGAATTCGACAATCCATAAGTCTTTGCTTTTCAGCACCAAATCATCAAAGTTGCGAGAGTTCAGTTCTGTAGATGCACTAGGTTCAGACTTCTCGGTTGATCCTCCAGATGCTTTTCCATTTAATCGCTCCTTCAAGAGTCCCTTAATCTACACACAAGATACATCTTAGCTGTCTTTTATTTTTTAATTTATGAATATTTCCAATACAGCAAACAGCTTGAGCAGAAACAAAACAATCTTAAGAATGTGAATACAATGTAGACAAGTCTACAAACTTCATAAACATGAATTTCAACCATAGGAATGCCTTAAAACTCCAGATCTTTTCAGGGCTGAACCTAAAATCACGAATGACCTATGTATTTTAGACGAGTCATCATCTTTAAGAGGAGGAATAGGTAGGAACAAACAAAAAGGATTCTCAGACAATGACATAGCAGCCTTAATAAGCAAAGAAAGACAAAAGAATTAAATTCAAAATTTGCAAACAGATTCCCATAATAAAGGAAGAGAAATCACCTGCTTCAATGCAAATTCAGCAATTGGTTTGACATCCCTAGCTCCTTGATAGTCCACAGGAGGTTTTCCAGGTAGAAAGACCTTAATGGTAGGAAATCCCTTGATGCCATATTCCTGCATATCAAATTCAAGACGGAAAGTTCAATGACATTAATTTAGAAGAGATCTTCACATTAACATGTGAGACTCCATGGCGGTAGAAAAATCACCCTAACCAATTAATATCACAGTTTTTGAGGGAGAAGACAACTACAAATGCTAAAAATACTTTTCAATAGTAACCCAAAGCAACGTCAACAGAAAAGGTGGTTTAATTTTTTTGTTAAGAAAAATGTAACAAAGAAATCCTCAAATAGAATATAAAAAGATTAAAGAACATTAACAAGAGGCAAATAAGGAAAATTCAAAGTCAAACTTGCTTCTGTTTATTCAGTACTAAATTCATTCTTTTGCTTAATTTCATAACAAAGGACTACCAGCCACAGTTCAGAATTTTTCTGTGTTGACAAACTCTCAAAATTAAGTAGGAAACAGAAAGTAGACAAATGCATCAAGTTTATATTATCAGAATCCCCAATAGTGCCATAACATCTGCCAGCATTTCATAATGTCATTCAGAACCCTGTCAAACAAATTACTCATCAGCTCGTCCAGAGACCATTTATATCAACATTACTATCCACCGTAGCCATCTCTACAACCAAAAAAGTGTACATATATCACACTCACCAATAGTGTCGTTACATCTGCTAGTATCTCATAACGTCATTCAGAACCCTACTCCAACACATTAATCATCAGCCAGTCTAGTGACCATTTATATCAATATTACTGCCCACCTTAGCCATCTCTACAATCAAAACATTCCATATAGAGATGCTTTCCATTTGTTGACTATCCTTCCCTCTATTTTTATGCTGTTGTACTCTAGCATTGCATAATGCAAAACCTTTTCTAAAAAACTTACTCAAAGATGTTGTGCGTCTAATAGCTTACAACTATTTTCAAAGACAGCCAGAATTATTACACATCTTGCAATCTCTACAACTAAAGAATGACAAAGCATAAGCCAGACAAATTAATAATTCAAATTCCAATGACTACACATTTAATACATTCCCCAATATTATTTCCAGCTTGGTGTTGCATTTTAGCACCTCTACAAGCAAGCTAAAGTAATGTAAATAAATCATAATACAAATATTTATGTAATCAAAATATAAAAATTTCAAACAATCAAACTCCTCTCACAAAGAACTATAGCATCAGCTAAACCTGGGCAAGAGACTGGTGAGCATCTGCATCAAGTGCTGCCACAGTAGCAACACCTTTCAAGACTGCAGCGGCCTTTTCCCATGTGGGTGTAAGTGCTTTACAATGCCCACACCAAGGTGCAAAAAACTCAACCAATACAACGCCATTTGCATTAAGAACCTGCAGCGGCAGAACCCAGAACAAATTTTCACAAAATCTTTCTCAAAAACCCAGATTCAGATCTCAGGCTCGTAATCAAATTCAAAAACCAAACAATCTAATTGAACTTCAAAAAATTTGACAATATATTTGCATTGTAGAGATTACCTTGGACTTAAAGTTGGACGGATTTAACTGAATAACTGGGGAAGATGGGCCATACAAGGCATTAACACTTGCAATCAACTCTAAGCTAAAGATTATCAATGAAAACAGTGAGAATCGAAGCATTGTTAGGAATTTTTCAATGTCTTTAGTTGGGGGAACGGGAGAATGAATTGGGGATCAATTCAAATGACTAGAAGTTTAGAGTGAAACATCTCGAGACACAGAATCAGAATGGAAGAAGAGCGAGTTCGCAAGATGGTCCGACGTGTTTGGACCAATAGGAATTTTACACGCCAGCAATTCCATGTCACGAGCGTGGTATCCGTGGGGCAAGTGAATTTGGGTCAATCCGACGGCTGATACCTACGTCTCCCACTCATCGAACGAGCAAGATTGAAGATGTCGGACCAAAATCCAAGTTTTCTAAAAGTAACGATATAAATTTTCAACGCAATACAATTATGCTCTATACTACTTTAGTACTTTAAGGAGGAGTATTATTAATTGATTAATATATTTTTCTAAATTATCAATCAAGGGTCAAAATAACTCAGCTGACTAATTTAAATTATCAAAAAATATAAAAAAATCTTTTCTGCTATTTACTTCTTTGGATTAATGCCAATTTAGAGCCCAAAGTTAGGGATCTTTATCAATTAATTACTACATCTTTTAAAATTTTTAATTAAAAGATAAATTTTAACCGATCTTCAAATAATTTAATAAAAATATTTAAATGATCGATTTATCCTGTAATAGAAACTAAAATTCTAATTTTATTCATTTACTTAACTAATTAATAAAAAAATTAAATTAACTTATTTCGTCAAAACTTCATCTTATCTAACCGCCATTTTCTCCATTTTCTCTAATGGCCACCCTTGACCACCAACCAACCTTCATACATTTTGTTGCAACCACCAAAACCCACGGTGATGACTACTGTTTCCTTTAAAAGAAAGAGATGAAGATGAATTTTTGAAGAAATTAGTTAATAAATTATTTTTAAATTTTAAATTTAAATTTTATTTTTTATTAATTAGTTGAGTAAAATAATAAAATTAAAATTTTTTATTTTTATTTATAGGATAAATAGGTTATTTAAGCATTTTCGATCAAATTATTTGGATGTCAGTTGAAATTTGTCCCTTAATTGATAAATTTAAAAGATGTGATATTTAATTGATAAAGATTCCAAACTTTGGATACTAAAATGGCATTAATCTAAAAAGTAAAAGGCAGAAAAGACTTTTTATATTTTTTTGGCTATTTAAATTGGTCGACAAATCTATTTTGACCATTGATTGATAATTTTAAAAAATATAATATTCAATTGATAACATTTTCATACTTTAGGGTACTAAAGTGAAATAAATCATTTTTATCTCCTCTCTCTTTATCTTCTCTCTACCCTCTCCACCTCTCTCTAAAAATTTTATATATTTTTCATCCAAATTTTGCAATTTTGTAATATCAATTCCCCGCTGAACATTGATAATTTAGAGGTGAGAAATTGACAAAAAAAGGTTAAATAGAAAAAACTAATAGAATTACTCAAAAATTATTTTTGCTCTTCTCATATTATCTAAAAACTTTATTTTTGTTATGAATATATTAATTATGTGGATAGGACTGTCAATTGGGCCGGGCTGGGGCTAGGGCTGGGGCTGAAAAATTCAGCCCGAATAATTTTCGGGCCGAGCTTGAGCTGAGGTAAGCTCAGCCCGGCCCGTACAATATATATATTTATATATATTTTTATATGTATATATATATTTTATATAATAATATTATTATTATATTATTAAAAAATATTATTTATTATATAAAAAAATTAAAACCGGGTTAGGGCCGGCCCGAGCTCGGCCCGAGCCCAAAAGGGCCGAGCCCGGGCTCATGTTTTTTCAGCCCGCTGTCGATCGGGCTGAGCTCGGACTTGGCAAAGCCCGGCTCAATGAGCCCGATTGACAGCCTTATATATGGATGTTTATTATCCTAAGTATTAATCCATATTTGATATGAAATATGAAAGATTAGGGGTTACAACCAAAGTTGTAACATTCATTCTTTATAAACCATTATTTCCATTACCTTAATTATTTTAGAGAATATGAAAAATCGTGGAAAGTATATTAGGTAAGTTATAAAAGAGCCTACTAGTGACTTATGATGGAAATTGTCACTTCCAACTTTATAAATAGGATCATATGGAGTAGTTTGATATAAGATGTTTGGTGAAAAACTGTCAATAAAATTCTAATCTCTACATTTCTTGTGTTCTCTCTTTCTTTCTTTTATTATAGTTCAAATTCTTCTTTATTATCTTTTTATAGTTAGTTTTTTTATCTATTGATTCTAAATTTTACAACATGTTATCAACATGATACTTTACTGCTGAATCTTTAAAGTTTATATGAAGGTAAGAAGCACGAAACTCTGCTACTAAATTTTTGAGCCTTATAATCAAGCAAGAAATGTACTTCTCTTACTTAGATTTGAATTTTCATAGTAAACCTCAAAGCTTAGATCTTTGACTTTTGAAAAAGAAATTAATTTTTTATATACATGATGCTAATATCCATCTAGATATAGTTATTCCTGAAGACACCATTTAAGAAATACTAAAGCAGCAAAACCACTTGATCACCAGCAAATTTTTAAGAAAATATACAATCTGAAAGACCTAAGAGGGGGGGTGAATTAGGTCTTTGGCTAATTATCGAAATCTTTTCACCTTTTTGCAAATCCTTTGTCTTAATAAAAGCTCTTCTTTAAATTCACAAACTTCAAGTTATATGTGATTTGATGATTAATACAAGATTATCAAACTATAAGACCATAATCAATCAATCAACAACTAAGCATAAATAATAATCACAAGTACGTAAACAAGTAAAGCAATAAGAAAATGAACATACGATTTATAGTGGTTCGATCTCTCCAAGATCTACATCCACTACCTTGAGTCCACACTCAAGGATTTCAACCAATCCACTATATGCTCAAATTCAATAATTACATAAGAGGCTCACCACACAATGATTTTACACTCACAACCTCTTTTAGTAATTATACAAACAAGGTTCACCCTTCCACAAGGGTTTTATATCCAAAGACAACCTAAAGACTAATCTAATCAAAGGCTCACCCACACAATGGGTTTTACACCACAACCTTGATTAATCTAGTCTATGGCTCACCCTAACACAAAAGGGTTTTATGTCTAAAGATAACCTTGCAATGAGCTAGTAGAAAAACAGAATTAAATGAGGAATAAATGAGTTTGAATATTACCAACGCTTCTTGGTAGATAAATACAATTGCTAGCACCACTTCACCTTTGCCTTTGGAATCTTGAATGTACACCTTTGAGCACAAGGCAATTTGAGAGCTTTTCAATTTGATTTGATGTAAAATAAGTTAGAGCATGTAAGATTTGTTAAGTTCAAAGTTCTACTAAAAAATCTGGAGTTTATAGCTTTTATAGAATTCAAAATCAGTTTAAACAGTCATAAAACGGCTAGTAACGGCTAGTTTCAGAAAATACTGTTCATGTGAATAGTGGTACTGTGCATTCCCTGAAGTAAATTTATGTCATTAGAATTTAGAATATATTTATGAAAATAATTTTGGTGGCCACTAGTAGAAATGCACTTTATTCTTATATTGTAAGAATGATTCATTAAATCTTAATGTATAAATATTCACTAGAGGTGAGAAAATAATAAGAATGAAAAAGAAAAAATAATAATTTCAACATATTATAGATGTGATATGAAAGGATTTTTTATACATACCTATAGTATGTTAAATATGTTGTGAATCTTTATTGAGTATCGATTATTATTTTATTTTCCTAAATTATGCTACTGATAGTAATGATGCTGGTACCGATAATATTGATATATCACATGTAAATATAGCTAATTCTTTTGAATATCTGGAGGGTTTTTTAGCGTTGTAAATGTTGATAAAATTTTTTCGAACTGTTGAATTATTTATTTTCTATTTTCTATCATTTTGTGATTATTATTGAAAATTTTTCATGCTATATATTTATATTCTAGTACTTCAATATTATTTAGTTTGTTCTGATTTGAGAATGGTGAATATACAATTTACCTAAACAATATTAGTAGTTCATTTGGACAATTTTGAAATATATGTCTAAAATATAATGGTAGTATGAAGTTCTTGAAGAACTAGTTAATCAAAAATTCTAGAAGAGTTAATTGATTAAAAGCTCTAGAATAGCTTCCAAATCTTCACTATAATAGTCAATTTTTGTAATGCATCATTTTTCATATAATTTCATGAAAACTTTTGATCATTGATGATATTCTTATTATATCGAGATATTTGATTAATGGACTTTTGAGACCTACGCATTACTAGTATGACCTAGAATAAATGTCAGCTTTAAATACTACCATTACTCTTTTCTAGTTTATATTGCATAGAATTTATGAAATTGAGATGCAATATTAAGTAAATTTGAAGTTTACTAATCTAAATAATTTATTAGTTGGCATGACCGGTTAGACCATCCTGCATCATTAAACTACGAAGAATGATTATAAATTTATAAAAATATTATGGAACTAGAAGTTTTCTAATATGACAAATTTCTATTTGCTATTTGTTTTGTATTATTTGAATGCTACTAGTATTACTTAGGGTTGAATGTGTTAATTTGAGATGAATATGGAGAAATTATTAATTGATGCATCAACAGAATAGTCGTATGTATATCGTTGATTTTTGCAACCTGAAATTTGAAATTCATTGATAATAAGCTCATATTTTACATTCTCCCAGCGACACAATTTGTCCTAATAATACTGGTTGTATTGAGATAAATGTTGATCATCCTACAGAATGTTCATGACTGTGATATATAAGCACTTATTTTGTATTTTACCAATGGATTGTAAGTTCTTCTCATAGTTGTTGGTTTGTGGTCAGAAACAAAATATTTCTCATCTAAGATTTAGAAATGTACTATGTGTATTGTCAACCACAAAGTAATAAGATGGGTCCTCAAAGAGATTATCTAATATTTTAGGATTGAATCTCAAGGGAGAGATTCATATTTTGTTAATTTTGAATATGTTGTCCCAACATAAAGAGGAGAAAACATGAGACCGGATAAAGATATTAGTTTGTTTCTCATCTTGATCTTCTATTTTGATCCTCATGGAAGATTCCTTAAACTAGAAGTTCAAATGATAATTTATATAGTCAAATATATTAACTAACCAACATCCGACAAAGAATGGTCCTATTATATTTGATGTCCGTGAAAGAAAATCTACCACTGTCAATGAATTTGAGACACAATTGAAAGATGGTAGATAAATCAGTTTCAAGGATACAAACTCCTCACATTATGAAAAGAGCAGCGACTTGAGATGATCATATATGTTAAGATGAGGAGATGTAATATATTATTTCCTAAAGAAATTCAGGTACTTAAAAACTGTGACAATGATGAGATCTCAACATGATTGAGAACTACTAGAACTGCATAGGTATATGACATCAACGTTATTAGCATACATAATATATTGATTCAGAATGAGAAATTTTCAAATTGAAGTCTGCTGATTCAAAATGATAAAGTTCACATAAGAAATATAAAAATTTTGAACAATTCACAAGTACACTTTAAGCGTACATGTATTCCCAATAGAAATTTTACACCTGAAGTGTAATCCCAAAAAGATAGCAATGAATATTTGCTTATAAAATACGAACTATAAAAGTGAATATTTGCCATGACTTATGTCATATAATACTTTTTAAGACCTGGCACTAACTACGAAAAAATATATTTCTAGTGGTGGATATAATAGTGCATGATAACACTTAATATATATTTATCTTTGTTATCATTTGATAATGGAGCTTATATTTGAAGTCTCTGATAGATTTGATATGCTTGAAGCATATAAGTGGATTGTTGATGTAGAACATAATGAGATTGTCTTAGTGAGTTTTTATTAAAAGAATGATCAAGTATGTCCATGTATGAGTAAATCTATGTGTAACTATACTTGCTATATGTGTTTCTCTGTCAGAAGATATCCTTATTGCATAATTTGTTGATGGAAATGGTGTTCTCCACATTATGGGGATAATATCATCAATTGAAAAAAGGATATCATTTATGACTTTCATTATCTTGATTTATGTAAAAGCATTAATGAACCGAAATTTCAAAATGTTGTTTATTTGCATAGAATTGCAAATCAATTGTTATATATGAATTCCTATTTGGATAGATGTCCCAATAGAACAAATATATGAATTCTATAGCCATATGATTTTGACGCATGTTTGAAGCGTGATTGACCTCTTGATTTTGAAAATAAAATCCTGAAAAGAGAAAATGATTTGATGATTAAGATATTTTTCTTGAAGAATTTAGAAAAGCAAGTATTGGGATCAAAGTTTCAAAAAATCAATATTCTGTTTTGATTGAATATCTTGAAGATGCTTCATATGGACATAGCACATCAATAGTCATTTGGTTATTATATGTGATAAAAACCCTTTATATCTATGAAAGTATATTGAAGAACCCTTTGATCTTGAAGTACCATAACTCTGTAATTTAATGCATGAATACACTTGTCTGCGTGCAAGTAGATATCTATTCTAATTCTTCTCTACCCAATAAATTTTGAGATGATATTAAGCTTGCTCTTTGATATCTCCTTGAGATAGTTTATGTTGAAAATTGAGAAAATCTAACTCCTGTTGAGATGGATATACAATGTATAATTTACCTATATGATCTATACAAATCATGTCATTTATAGACATGTGTTGATTATAACAGTCGATGTCTTCAACTTATGTTGAAGAAATAGAGATTCATTAATGAATTATCAAGTTTTCATTAATGATTTTTGAACTTAAAAGGTCTTTAATGACTTATCTTTGAGGCTAGAATGTTTTCCAACTTGTTTAAAGTGATTTGGATATGTTTTGACAAAGTTTCAAAAATTCGGAAGAAGATTCGGACGCATGCAGAAGAAATTCGGTCGTCCGAATTTTGTGAAGAATTTTTTTCTGCAATGTGAACAGTGAACAACGCATGAATAGTAACAATGTGAACAGTGCACAACGCATGAATAGTAACACGATGAACAGTGAACAACGCATGAATAGTAATACTATTCACTTGAACAGTCACTATTCATTTGAACCGTTTACTATTCTTCCAGAGAAATTCGGACGAAGCTGAAAAATTCGATCGTCCGAATTTTGTGAATAGTGCATGAACAGTGACTACTGTTTTTCCAGAGAAATTCGGACGAAGATTCGGACGAAGCTGAAAAATTCAGTCGTCCGAATTTTTGTGACCGGTGCATGAATAATGCATGAACAGTACCACTATTCACATGAACATTGCATGAACAGTACCACTATTCACATAAACAGTATTTTCTAAAACTAGCCGTTACTAGCCGTTTTATGGCTGTTTAAAGGTGCAACATTGTGTAAAAATCTACCTACATGTGATAACATCTACACATTCTTATCTCCTTATTAAATTGTGTTATTTTCTACTAGCTCATTTGCAAGGTTATCTTGTGACATAAAACCCTTTTGTGTTAGGGTGAGCCATAGACTAGATTAATCAAGGTTGTAGTGTAAAACCCGTGTGAGGGTAAGCCTTGGATTAGATTAGTCTTGAGGTTGTCTTTAGATATAAAACTCTTGTGGAAGGGTGAACCTTGTTTGTATAATTACTAGAAGAGGTTGTGAGTGTAAAACGATAGTGTGGTTAGCCTCTTATGTAATTGTTGAACTTGAGCATATAGTGGATTGGTTGAAATCCTTGAGTGTGGACTCAAGGTAGTGGATGTAGATCTTGGAGAGATCGAACCATTATAAATCGTGTGTTCATTTTCTTATAGCTTTATTTATTTACATGCTCATGTTATTATTACTTATTGATTGTTGTTGATTGATTGGTTGTAGTTTGATGATATTATCTTAACCATCACATCACATATAAACTTGAAGCTTGTGGAATTAAAGAAGAGCTTTTATTAAGGCAAAAGATTTTCAAAACAACGAAAAGATTTTGATAATTAGCCTAAGACCTAATTCACCCCCCCTCTTAGGTCTTACAGTGATCATATTAATGTTTTATTATATTCAAGATAAACATGCATCCTCTAAGAAAGAATTTTAACTTTATTGTTAGATGATAATAAAGCTTGAAATATATCAAAGGAGATACGATAAAGAATATTTTCATGAGATTCTTCTTACTCATGAACTCTAAAAGATATATGATATTGATGTGCAACAAATTCAATCATTAGATGATTTGATAAATTTATTCACTAAGACCTTACTAATAGCAACATTTGATTGCAAAGCATTTGTTAAGAAATCTCAAAAGATTATCTCATGAGGGGAATAATAATGACATAAAGAATAGTGTACTCTTTTTTCTTTGCTAGAGTTTTTTCCCGTCTAGTAAGGTTTTAATGAGGCATATTCTTTATGTAATGGACATCCAAGGGGAGTGTTATCAATGTATCAATTTTGTGGGTGTCCATTATCCCAAGTATTAATCCATATTTGAGGTTATAGAATATGAAAGGTTATGGGGTTACAACCAAAATTGTAACATCCATCCTTTATAGACCACTATCCCCATTACCTCCATTATTTTAGATAACATGAGAAATTACGAGAAATATATTATGTAAGTTAGAGGAGTCTATTAATGACTTATGATGAAAATAGTCACTTCTAACTCTATAAATAGGATTATATGAAGTAGCTTGATATAATATGTTTAGTGAAAAGCTCTCACTGAAATTCTAGTTTCTACATTTCTTGTGTTCTCTTTTACTTTCTTTTTCTGTAGTTCAAAGTCTTCCTTATTATCATTTTACAGTTAGTTTTGTGTCTATTGCGATCGAATTTTACAATAATTTTCATAGTTTTATAATCAAAAGTTATTTTTAGACTTGCATTTTTTACAAAGTTTTAATTCTAGCAATCTCCCACCCATTTAACACTAGTTTCAGGGGATATTTGTGACTTTCTTTCCTACCTTTTTATTACTTCCAACACACCCTTCAAAAACCCGATCCACGACCCAATCCCCATTCCAGTTTCCACCAATTCTCCAGATTTCTCTTCAAACTTGCTTCCATAATTATCTCCAAACATGTTACAATAGAAACCAAAGAAGGATGAACAAAATTAGGAAGAGGGTGAAAAAAAATCCCCAAACAATAGTGTTCAATGGGTGGGAGATGGCTTTTCTAACAAAATTTCACTATGGTATTGAAAATTTATCAAATTTGAAAGTTTGAAAATAGTTCTTGGTTATGAAAGTATGAAAAATATTTTTTGGGGTATACGAGAAAAGCACGTTTTCCCTAAAATATGAATTTTTAGGTTTTATGTGTCATTGTTGGGAAAAAAAGGGAAAATATAGAATCTCCCATGCATTTTCTTTGAATTACTCAAATGACTATTGTTCTTTGTTTTCTAGTTTTTAATTTGTTATTATATGAATTATTCAAATGAGAATGATGACGACTATTACAAGTAAACGTTTTAAAGCATGCTTTGTTTTGTAAAATTATAATGATTAAGATTCGTGAAATAATATTGTATGTTATGTTAGGTATAGATAACGAATATTGTGGCAATATCTTTAATTATAGTTGTTTATAAACTTCATTCAATAACCCAGCATTTATGTTTAGTCCTACACAGCTTTATTACAAAGATATATTTCTATTGTTCTATAAAACAACCTATATTATATAAACGTTAATCAAATATTATTACTTATATTATTTTAACATTCAGAGTCAGAAGTTTTCTTTGTTATTATTGTAGCAAGTCATTTGTTTGTTGCAAAATATTGTTACAACTTTATTGCAGTTGAGAAAACTTATATCTTTTAAAGGTAAACAACTTTCTTATTACTTGTCACCTGTCCCAATAAGAGCTTTTTTATTACAGTTTTTCTCCACTTTGAATTAGATTATATATTACAAAAATTTTCTTAATATTGTTGTCTAGATGACAGTTTGCTTCATATAGGACATACTTTCGTTTTCTTCTTTGTTGGAACTGATTTGAGAATAATATCCCATTACTTTCATTTTCTTCTTTGTTGAAACTAGTTTGAGAATAATATTGAATTACTTTCATTTTCTTCTTTGTGGAAACTAAATTGAGAATAATATTGCAAGTTGTAATAAAGATAAAAAATCTTACTTTGTTAAAACTTATTCTATGATAGTTGAAAATCTGTGCGATAAATAAAGTTGACATTAAGTTTAGCAATCATATAATTAATTAAGGTAAAATAGCAAGGGCATTGTTGTACCAAATGCATCTTTTGTTGTATTGCAATAAAAAAAGAATGAAGAAAATTTGTGAAATTGATGAGAGGCTTATCATACACTATCAAATAGAAGAAGACAAGAAGTTCTACAAAATTGTTGTTAGTTATATCATCAAAGAAAACAAAAAGAAAGAAAAACTTCAAATGTAGGGTTGATGGTATCTAATGTTGAGGGGTGGTTTAATGCTATCAACAATGATGACAAAATGTGCAAAGCTTAAAGCTAATATTTCCAAGAAGGTGATAATAATTTGTCATTTTTTTAAGAAAATTATTCTTAGTTAATTTTGTTACTAGTTGTTATTTGAATGTTGCAATTTAATTTTAAACCATATAAAAAGCTTAAACTTCAGATTTTTCACAACTTTTGCAATTTAATATCAAAGAGCTCTCATTTTTCTTGTCCTACATGTGATTATTCAAGATTTCAAAAGCAAAAGTGAAGTGGTGCTAGCATTTGTAATCATCTACCAAAATTCTTGGTAAACTCTTTCCTTATCTTATGATCTCTTTGTTTATTCAAGGTTGTCTTGAGGACATAAAACCTCTTTGGAGAGGGAGAACCTTGATTCTTGAATTGTAAAAGAGGTTGTGGTATAAAATCCTCGTAGGGTGAACCTCTTATGTACTTGTGTGGATTGTGATCTTAGTAGATTTGATTGAAATCCTTGAGTGTGGGCTCAAGGTAGTGGATGTAGATCTTGAAAAGATCGAACCACTATAAATTATTGTGCTCTTTGTTCTTCCTAATTTAATTCTTCTTTTATTGACCCCACTTCTTTTCTCTTGAGAGTTGTTGGCATTTACTACTCTCACATTTAATTTAAATCATCCTTTCAAGTACTATCTATTAAAGTTTCATAAATACTTGGAGGTTGAGTTTCTTAAAAGAGTTTTCAAAAAGGAAAAGTTTTCAAAATTACCCAAAGACCTAATTCACCTCCCCTTTTAGGTCTTTCAATTGGTATAGAGCAAGGGCTTCTTTTTGTGGTTTAAAAACTTAGAAGTTAAGAGCTTATGACTAATATTTCAAACCTCCCTTATTTGGAAGGACCTTCCAGAATATACCTCACTTGTTTGATGGATCTAACTACACTTTTTGGAAATCTAGATTTAAGATCTATATTTGTTTTATTAACTTTGATTTGTGGAACATCATGGCGAAAGGTCCCTATTGAAGTTGAAAGCTGAAAGACCTAAGGTGGGAGGAGGGAGGGTGAATTAGGTCTTTCGCTAATTTTTGAAAACTTTATCCTTTTTGACAAAAATTAACTTGGAGGATGATTGGAATCAAATACTTTACAAAATATGCAAGTAAACACAATAAGATTCAAATTTAAAGAAAGTAGAGAGCAAGAGACAACACAAGTGATTTATAGTGGTTCAATCACACAAGATCTACATCCACTACTTTGAGCACCCACTCAAGGATTTCAACCAAACTCAACTATAATAAGAAGTTGATCAATTTCTACAATAGAGGCTCACCCTTCAAGGGTTTTACACCACAACCTATTCTCAAATACAAATAATCAAGGCTCACCCTTACATGAGGGTTTTATATCAACAAGAAAACCTTGAAAGCAACAATTAAATTAAGTATGAGATAGGAAAGTTACCAACAACTTGGTAGATGATGACAAATTAGCACACATTCATCTTTTTTGTCTAAGGAATCTTGAATTTGAACTTTTTAGCACAAGACAAAAGAGAACTTTTTAATAGAGAATGATTGGGAAGAATAAGGAATCTTTAAAGCACAAGAACTACTAAAAAATCTGAAATTTATGTTTTTTATAAGGTTTGAAAATCAGTTACAATGTTCAAATAATGACTAGTAATAGTAAAATTTGGTCTACCGAATTTGGACTCTTGCATCGGAATTGTTGTCCGAATTGGTTGTCTAAATTTCTCTGGAATTTCTACTGTAGCACAAATTTGGTCGACCGAATTTGGACACGCTCGTCTGAATTGGTCATCCAAATTTTTCTAAAAATTCAGCTTTCATGAGGTAAAATTTGAACCTCTAAGTTGAAGTCCGAATTTTTCAAACTTAGTTTAGAATAACTTGAAATCAACCACAATAAGTTTGAAAATGTTTTGGACTATGAGATAGATCATTTAAAAGTCTTTTAGTCCAAAGGCCGTTATTGAGAACTTGGTAGAAACATTTGTAAGATAGATCATTTGAGATTTAAAAACCAGGTTTGAAACTCTCTTGAAAAAACTTTTAGATTCCAAAGACAAAAGAGTGCAAGGTTTACAAAGATATAGCTATAATGCATATTAAAACTACACTAAGGTCTTCAAAGCCTTCAATCATCTTAAACAAACTTTCAATCTTCAATCACTTTGACATATTTAAGTTGTTCTTGCATTGTAGCTTCAAGGCAATGAGACTTGTATACTTCTCAATCAAAAAATCCTGTCACATAATAATCAAATACATTAGTTCGTATCAAAGTAATCAACAACGTTCTCTTAGGACTATGCAATGATTGTCGTTACTCAAAACAACATGATTTGACCTTAGGGCTAACAAGAGCTGATGGAATTACAAGAGATCCAAAGAGGAGTGAAGAATTTAATGAAAGCAATACAAAAAGGATGACATTAAATTATCAAGTAATGAACATCCTTCATTGCAACTTGGACGTCAATGACTACAACCAGTTGAGTGGATGCCACACTACGCATGATATGTCGAGGATTCTCCCAGTAACACGAGAAGAGACCAATCAAGTCAAGGAATCAAAGCTCGCTATGCTTGTTAGTGACTACGAACTATTCACCATGAAGCAAAGAGAGAACATTAGTGATATGTTCAATGAATTTACCAACATCTCAAATGGATTGAAGTCCTATAAGAAAAACTATTCCCTCGGTGAACAATATAGGAAGATATTGAATGCTCTTCCAAAGTCATGGCAACCAAAGACGCTTGCCATTGAAGAATCAAAAGACTTAAAGACTCTTCCTCTTGAAGAGCTCATTGGATCACTCCTCACACATGAAATGAAGATCAAGAGATTAAATGATCTAGAAGATAAGAAAACGGGTAGAAAAGGAGTTGTTCTCAAAGCCAATAATCATCGGAGTGAACAAGAAGAATCATCAAGTGATGAAGAAGAAGATGATGAAGATGATGAAATGGAAACGGTGGTCAAGAAATTCAAAACGTTCTACAAAAAGGGATTCCTCAAGAAGGGCAAGAGACCTTTGAAGAAAGGTGGTCAATCCTCATCCCTATCTAGTAGTCAATTATTCGAAAGCCTTGGAAAAGGAAAGGGAAACCAAGCAAAAGAAGAAGAAATCCTTCAAGGAAGGGAAATGATTTGTTGGCACTTGGGATCAACATGCAAATGAAGAAAATGAAGAAGAGAATGATGAGAAAGCAAATATATGCTTCATGGCAATAGAAGATGAGGTACAACCTACTCCCTCTACCTCTAGTTCTTATGATGATGATATTGATGACCTTAGTGAGCTACTTGTTGATATGTATGGTGAGTTAAAAAACTTTCAAAGAAAAATAAAGAAATGAGATAAAAAAAATTGATGAATTGTTGAATGAAAAATTCAAAATTATTTTGTGAAAGCAAAAGACTTCTTGATTCTATTGAATGTTTGAACATTGAAAAAGAAGTTTTAAATGTTTCCTAGGAAAATAGGTTCGCTGAGAATAAAGCTCTTTGTTCAAAGATTTCCTCTCTTGAGAAACTGATTGTTGATCATGAAATTTTGGAAAAGAAGGTTTATGATCTTACCTTATGTGTTGAAAAGTTTAAGAATGGAAGGGACAATCTTGAAAAACTTCTTGGATCCCAAAGGCCTCTTTAGTTAAAAATGGGCTTGGTTACAATTATTTGAACAATGTTCCTAAATACAATAATTTTTTTGGTTAGAGCTACCTCTACTTCAATACCTCCTCATACATATTGTACTTATTGTGGAAAACATCACCATTAATCTACTGGATGCCATGTTAAGAGGAAAGTAGAGAATGGTGTAAAAGCTATTTGGAGAATTAAAAGAACCATCACTAACCCTTTTGGACCCAAGCAAATATTGGTACCAAAAGTTACTTCTTCTCATTTGGTGTAGGTACATTTTCCTCCAAGATCAAGTGCCACTAAGTGGTTTCTTAATAGTGGATGGTCAAGACATATGACGGAGGATGCTTCACTCATTAGTGAGTTTCAAGCTACAAATGAAGGCTTTCTTACATTTGCTGATAAGAAGAAAGAAAAAATCCTTGGCGTAGGTAATATCAGTAAAAGTTCTTCACCTCTCATAAAACAAGTATTGCTTACTGATGACTTGAAAAATAATTTGCTTACCATTAGCCAATTGTGTGACAATGGGCGCAAAGTTAAATTTAAATGTGATACTTGCACTATTCTTGATAGTGTGAATGACAAAACTATTTTTGTTGCAAATAGAATTGGAAATGTATATGTGCTCTATCTTGATGAACTTGTTGCTAGTGATGTTAAATGCCTTGCAATTTATGATAATAATTGTTATTTATGCAATAGAAGACTAGGTCATTTGAGTATGGATTTGTTAAACAAACTTTCTTCTAAAAAGTTAGTTAGTGGTTTACCAAAAGTGCGTTTTGAGAAAAATCATCTTTGTAATGCTTGTCAATATGAAAAACAATCAAAAACCTCTTTCAAACCCAAGAAAATGGTTTCTACCTCAAAACCTCTTGAACTTGTTCATAGAGATTTATTTGGACCTATAAGGACCACGAACCACTAGTCTTGGTGGTAAGACAATTACTTATATAATTGATGACTTTTCAAGATTCACATAGGTACTTTTCTTGCTCAAAACGATGAAGCCTTTCATGAATTTGTAAGACTTTTCAAAAAAGTCCAAACCTCTCTCGATTGCCAATTGATTTTTGTTAGAAGTGACAATGGAAGAGAATTTTACAATTTAGATTTTACAAAACTTTGTTACAAAAATGGTATTTCACATAACTTTTAGGCTGCCAAAACACCACAACAAAATGGTGTTGTTAAAAGGAAAAATCAAACCTTGCAAGTCATCCCCTTTATGGAAAATATTAATGACTCAAATCCATGATTAATGTAGTATTATTGAAAATTATTTTCTAAAGAGGGCATGGGTAGGGGTGATTCACGCAGCACATTATCTGGGATCAATAGTCTCATGTTTGAGTATCATAAAAATGATGAACTGTCAATGCCCGAAAGTTGGGGAATTAGCGTCAGAGGCATTTGGCATCCTTGGTAGATCTCGGCCTAAAATATGAGTGCCCATATTTACCTTGGCTAGCAACATTGCAAGAGCTAATATCCTCTTGCCGGAGCAATATTTCTTAATTGACTTCGACCAAAAGGATTCTCTCTTCCTTCTCTTTCCTCTTTGCTCTCCCTTTCTTTCCAACTATTATTTCTTCTCTCTCTCTCTCTCCCCTCTTTGTTATCTTTATCTCTTGGCCTGTTCTACATGTTGAATTAGAAACACTTCATCATGCATCATGAATCTTATTGAAAAGAAAGTTGAAAATATTCATTTCAATACAAACAAAAGCAACCAACTATTCCTTTTTAATTTAGCTGAGAGGTGAGTAGAAAATTTGCATTCAAGAATTGAATAGGGATGAGGGCAAGAACCCAAAAGATGATACGTGAAATTTTCCACACAAGAGCATGAATTGCAAAATTTTTCAATAACACTACATTAATCATGGATTTGGGTAATGATTATCCAATCCTTACAATATATGATTTTTTCAAAAATATTAACCATAAGTGTCAAATTTAAGCATTTGATTGTCCATCTATATGATAAAAGCGATTTTTTTCCCATGCTTGTTCATAACTGTTACAGAATATATAGAGATCTGAAGAAGAAAAGGAACATGCTAGTAAGAGATGAGGCATGGGATTAGGAAGTAGAGGGGAGAGAAATGAAATGATTGTTGTTATTAGTGAAGGGAGATTTAACAATAGAGAAGGATAATAGTTCAAACATTACTATTGAGATAGTTGCAAAAATGTGTCTTGATCTTAGCAATTGAACTAATTAGTTTATAGCTATACTAATCAACATATGATGGTTTTCTCACTTTAGGTGTATTTTTATCCATGATGGTTTTCTCACTTTAGGTGTATTTTTATCCATTATTGTCATAAATCTCATGGTATGAACTCATATACGTTAATGATTTACCTGAGCATAACATATTTCTATATTCTTCTCTTATGTTTAGGCCGATTAATAATCTGCATAAGAGGTTACATCCGAGATCCAACCATTTTTGCCAAAACATTTTTTCCTTTTGGAAATTTCCACTTCTCTTATTTTTTGGTAAATTGTTAAGAAGAATTTATTTCAATAAGTCCTTCAAATTAATTGCTTCTAATGTTTCCATTTACACAAGCGAATGCAACTCCTATCTCCTTCTCGTCCATGCCTACTTAGGTTGAAGCACTGTACATATACCATTACAATTGATTGCGCATTCTAGTTGCCAATGGAATCATGGCCTACTAAAGTTGCCAAGTGCGGATTGGACGAAGATTTTTTGCTACAGATTGAACTCCAAGGCCATGCGAATTGAAAGGTATGTGACAACTGAGGCAACCTTTCATGATGATCTCTTTGAATGTAATTTTCTAGCTTCATTGATGGTTTCATTAAAGATTGGTGGTTGGAAGACTACTTGCACATTCAATATGGGAGGACAAGGTAAACCATTTCTAACTATATAACATCTCAATTCTAACAGTCTCATTGCTTTAGCACTATAAAGAAAAAAATTTTGAAAAAAAAAACTTCATCGTCAACGTGTTAAAAGATTATATTCAATATCTTAAAGTTGGAACCTGCATAACCCGAAATCCAAAAGAATTTCATAACAATTAATACATAAGAGATTGTTTGAGATCATTTGTGTCCATATGGATAATGTAGTTCAACATACTAATCCCATATAAATAAACTAAATACAGTTAGGAAATGGACGACAAATTTTTTTATTTTCCTAGTGCAAGGAAGCTCATGCTAGTTGATAAAATGACCATCATTCTGTATTTCAAGGAGCACTATGCCAAGATGACATACACACATGCATATAGAAGAATAATATATCTTCATTGAAATATTAATATACTTCAGTCAAGAGCTACATGCCCTAACATCCCCAATCTATGTTATTAGTCTCCTTGTCTCAACAAGATCTTCACATCAAATATGTTAATATTGATAAGTTTGAAATTTTCTGGTCCAACTCCATTTGCTATTATAGATTTTCTAGAATTTGATAACCATATAGGGGAATTGGAGAAAATAGTTATTGAGTTTGGGCCTTCAAAAGAGTGTCTGACTTTCCATTGGAAAATGGAAACCAAATATTTAAAGAAACACTGCGGAATGAAAAAAAATCAAAAGTAGCCTTCCCGAAGTCTACTTTCAAATGTAGACTAGCCAAATTATACCTCTCGACTTCTCTTGTCGTCTGACTTCAAGCACCAAACCTTATGCCATCCTAGGTTAAGAATTTGATTGTAGATCCTTGGCTTCTTATCATATTTGCCTAGAAGCTCCATTGCAAACTCAATGAGATACTAGATGCTACAACTGTTGATCTATGCTAACATCTTTATCTCAACATTATTTTTTTGAGGTTAATTCACTTGCCTACTCCGTTATCATATATGCTTGCTCATGTAGATGAGCAGTCCTAGTTGATTTGACAATAAATTTCTCAAATTTCTACCTTCCTATTGTTGCTTTCTTTCTCTTTAAGACAGAAGACATCGGTTGTGTGATCGGCCGAGGGCGCTCGAGAGGGATATCGTACTAATCATCATCACTCTCTTCCTCACTCGAGAAAGATAAAATCGTTGGTGCCTCATTGTGGATGGCTTGAAAAGGCTACTCCTTAGCATCTATAAGGGGCTCCTTGTTGGTTGATCGTACAAATGCACCTTTTGCAATGTTTTCCTAGAAAATCTCCGTCAGCAAAGGAGTTCGGGAACTTCTTCACATCCTTATTTACATAAGAATATCGGAGCAAAACATTATGGGAACTTTAGAAATTCTCTACTTAGTGACAGATAAATGGAAATATTATATATTCAAAGAAATATATGCAAACAGTAATGCTGAATTAAAGTTCGGAAAAATGTAATACGCAGGGCAAGCTCATATTGAATCATGGGATGAAAATAAAGAAATATTGATGGTAAGCAAACTTAGAAATTTCATGGCAAAAAGGTTTAAGTGGTACAATAAGGATAAACTAGCCATTCCAAAAGCAAAGAAGGGATTCATAAATAGCTTATGAATACTATTTATAATATCTTGAGCTCTAACTTAACATATTAAATCATCTTCTTATGAGCAAAATGGTGTTAAACCCTACCAAATTAAATTAAAGGGAGATGGTCATCAAATAAATTTAATTAAAGGGAGATGATCATCAAATAAATTTAATATTTAAGAGTGAATATATTATGTTACATTCATCAAGCAATGACAATAGTCTTCTTGCAAAGGCACAACAAGCACCATGCATATAACAAAAAGAGAAAAAAAATTCAAAATTTTCCTTTAAGACCTGTGCCTTTCTTACCCAATGTATCTCAAGATTATTAGCTCAATACCAAGAATGGTAACTGATCAAATTAAAAAGTGACAATCATCTCACGAATAAATTAAAAAGCAACGATAAGTGATACTAATAGCTATCATTCTCCACTAATAGTCTTTCGTCAGAAGCGATGGTTTGGAGTGTAGGATCCAATTGGCTACCGTATTCTTCTCCATTAGCTAGCACATATTCTTAAATTCACATTGTAGGCAGTCCCATTTCCCTAACAATTGGCGCTATTGTTTAAGGCCACCCTCAATGGTTATCACAAGCTCAACATGAACTAGCTCCGCGTCACTTTCCGTCAGCTTCCTATATATCCATATTTCATTCCTAGTATTAAATTTGATAATGGTTTGAAGGAATAGGTCCTCCTCATCTCTCTCCCAGTTCTTTGGACTCTTGGAACTTGATGGATTCGTTTTCATCTGCATGTAAAGGCAATAGCAATAAATTTGTTGATGATAAAAAACATGAGCCAAAATATCAATGGATGTGCTCTATTATAATGAATTTTCAAACTCATTGTTAATACCACACTTTGGTACTTCTGCATCTTGTTTGGCAAGGGAAAGTCATTCTTGTTGGTGGAAGATACACCAGCATTTACAACGATGGTCAGAAATAGTGGGGTTGCAGTTTTGAGAACCAAAATTATCAAATAACCATAAGAAGTTTTAGGTGGTGTTGGTGCGAAGCAAAATTATAACAAAATTTGAACAAAGTTACAAGGAATAAGTGCATTTGCATGTAGCAATATATCAATTGGGTAGAGAGAGCACCTTGATACCAAGATGATCCTGAGCAAATGGATTCCTCTATGATTCTTGCTAGTTGAATAGAAAACCAATGTGATTAAAGATATAAAAATAGTGGAAAAAAAGAGAGATTGAATATTGTAGGGGCGCGTGGTCATTCGAGCTTGAATCACACGTACCCACGGGTTAATTTATCCTATTAATCGCTGGTCAGGGAATGGTGTTGTGTATAGAAGATGTAACGAAAATAACTTAGTAATTGTCATTCTATCTACGTCACCATGGCCAGAGAGGAAGTGTCAGTGCCACCTGTTTCGTTGGCTTCTCGAGACGAAGCCGTGAGAGGGAAAGAAGAAAGATCTCTGCTTTGACTAACCGAACAAGATGCAATGTTTTCTCTCCTTTCAACCTCTGTATTTGTTTCCATGTATGGAGTTATAGTTAATTTGCTATTTTCATTATTTTATCCTTTCCATGACCCTTCTCTCAAGGTATTGACTTTTGAAACAGTTCGACTAACAATGAAGGACCTGCAGTTCTGGTTGCCATAGAAGCATGAGCCAAATTGTTACTTTATACTTCGAAAGGCAACTTCGGCTAGTCCAAATGAAATTTTGCCCTGTGC
Organism: Rauvolfia tetraphylla; assembly: GCA_030512225.1. Classification (NCBI taxonomy): domain Eukaryota; kingdom Viridiplantae; phylum Streptophyta; class Magnoliopsida; order Gentianales; family Apocynaceae; genus Rauvolfia; species Rauvolfia tetraphylla. The sequence goes on from JAJQKT010000053.1 coordinate 1,167,451, forward strand.
CATAAAATTATATTGACTTCCAGTCTAAATATAGTCCAAATAAAGCCTTAGACTATAATATCTATTTTTGATCAACTAACCTAAAAATCATATATTTTACTTTTTATGGATCCAATTCAGTATTTAGTTCAGTATGTTTGGTATAACATAAAGTTAATAGTCATTTTTTATTTTTGTTTTAAAAAATTAATTTATTGTGATTTTTAAAATATTTAAATATATGAATGCATAAAATGATACTTTTTAAAAAAATAGTGCTTGTAAATAAGTTATTAAATCTATAAATACATATTATTGCAATTTATGCCAATTCACATAATATGTATCATAAGTTTAACCTAAGTTAATACTCTCTTCGAATGGAATTGAATATTCATATTTTTTTAAGATATTAGAATTTAAACGTTCACTTTTTAAAAATAATTATATATTTTATTTAAACTTTTACTGATAACCTACTTACTTTAAAAGAACAAAACTCTACTAATACAATGAATTCATTTGTTTCATTAGTAAGGATATTATAGTAATTTACTTGTATAGTTAAATTATTTTTAAAAAAAAATTTATACAAGTCAAAATAAAACATTCCATTTCAGACGGAGAAAGCATATGTATATACACATGCATATATTTTCAAAATACTTTTATTTTCTCTCCTTCTCCAAAGCTTTCACGACCTCAATCATATTTAATAAAATTTTGAGTTTTTAAATTAGTTTAAAATTTTTTGATTGGTTCAGTAGGTTTTTTGTTTAATAAATTAATTAAAAATTTATTCCTCACTTCTCCCATTATCTTCTTCCACTCTCTCATTATCTTCTCCCACCCTCCTAATCAACCAGCACCACACTTCTATTCTAATTCTATAAATGCTCTTTCATCTCCTTATTACTCTAATTAATGTACAGAGATAAAAGTCTTCTCACCTTTTACGTTCCCCTCTTCCTACATCTGATTTTCATTTTCTCTTCCCTTACACTCTCCTCTCCTCTTGCTTGTAAGCCTTTGGTCTTCTTGCTCTGAGGTATTTTTTTCACTTTTTATCTGCATATATGTTTCTTTTTGTTTTGATTTTTCATCTAATGATTCTTTGCTCTATTATCTTTATTTTTTTCCGGCCTTTTGTTACTTTCTACAAAAAATCTACTTTATAATTTTAGTCTAAAGCTTACACTTCATGAGTTTTGATGTTTTTTAATTGAATTAAGGTTTACAACAACTGATGACGTTAAGCAGTATCCTCAAGACTCCAACTAATGAAGCAAGATTTGTAAGCTTTAAATTTTTTTGGTGAATAAGTATAGGATTAAAATCTCTTCTCCTACAATATAAGAGACTTCCAGATTGTAGGTAAGTTAATATAATTACAGTAGATATCGAACCTCTTTGTTTTTTAAAGAAATCTCATGTTTTACAAAAGGATAAGAAAAAGAGGCTATTTTGTTTAATTCTAAGTATAGCAGATTAGAACATGTATTTTGTTCCTTTTTTTTATTTTTCTTTTCTCTTTTCTTAGAAGTCTTTTTTCTTTTCTTTTTTTTTTGTCTCTTCCAGACCAAATGAGAGTAATTTGATCAAAAGAACAACATTTGCATTGAAAAAGAAAGGGAAAAAAAGAAAATCTAGTGGAATAGGAAGGGAAAAATCACTCTCACTCGTTCTTCCCCAAGAACCCAAAACTAAACAAAAAGCACTAGAAAACTACTCCAAACTCTCCCATCCCAAATCTGATTGGTTTATAGTTTTGTGGGATCTTTTCTTTTCCCTTTTCTCTTTTTAACTTTCTCTAAAAAAATTGTAATTAGAAATAAAAAGTTTAATACTCATGCATAGCAGAGACTTTTACGCTAGTATATATATATTGAAATACCTTTTTTAATCTCTCCTTCTCCAAAACCTTCGAAGTTTTAATAACAATTGTCTAGAGTTTCAGATTTCTAATTACTTTAAAGTTTTTTTCCATTCGCGTGAAAGATTTTTGTTTCATATGTTATTAAAGATGTCTTTCAAATTTTAAAATGTAAACTTCCCATCACTCCTTTATTTCTTCAACCAGTTACTATTATCACATATTATCCATTATAGGTGATTCTTCTTCATTAGTTTTTCAGTTAAAAGTGAATTATAATTCTCTAACCACAAGCCAGGAATCTCATAACACACTTTTCGTTTTGTGATTGAAAATCTATTTCCTACCCATCAAAAACAAAAGCAAGCACAAAATATGCTATTTGTTATAGTATTAAGCCTTGCAGAAGGTTCACTTATTAGACTTTTCCAATTGCATGCATTTAGGGCCAACTTGGGCTGTGTTTTCTTTTGAGTTGAAATGAAATTTTCCACCTAGTCTAAAAAGGCGTGAACATAAATTCAATTTGGACTGAGTTGAATATGACCCAAACTTCTACTTGACCGGGAGCAGATTCAAACCCTTTTTGTTACCTTTATGTTAATCCGTACACGTGCCCTTACGGGCAACAAAGCTTACCCACAACATGCACTCGAGAGGGAACAGTCCGTACATCCCAATACATGCCCCACATAAAAAAATTGGGTTGTTGCATGTCTTGCGGCAATTGAACATGGTCAAACCACAATGATGTTTGTTGGTTCATATCCCATCTAATAGGCTAGCCCAACTTACGCATCTGACCAACCTGGATTATGTATCAACAAATGGAACTTACCTTATTTTCCCGTAGCGGTAGTCATCTTAGTCGACTACCACTGCCACATTAATTTCTCTGTATTGTTCAACTAACAAAAATTAGCACGGGATCACACAAACAGAAACGAATGCACTCAATTATACTTTGACAAGTGCAGGTTAGAGTTTTCAACTTTAACAGAAGTAAGGGCTCCGATAACTGTCTACCAGCAAACATCACTTACACAAATAGAATTAAAATGGAAACTAAAAAGACCAATGACATTAAACGTTCTTGTTATACGGGCTCTGCATACGATGGTACACTGTCACTCAGCCATAGTAACATCGGTTTCGCTTACTTGGTTTCCTTTGAGCTCACTTTCCTTTGGCCCGCTTGCTGTTATACCCTACCCGGCCATGGCTTCCTCTTCTTTCTCCACCTAGGCCAGCTCATCCTTGATGCACGGAACCTGAAGCACCTTCCTCATATCCTCCTCTACCTTCCTCAGCTTGGCCTTTACTTCTTCCTTTGCTCTTTCTAGGACCTATTCACATTCTCGATCTCCTGACACAAAATCTTCCAGCACTCCCATTGTATTAGTCGATGAACCCCCTCCACTAGAACTTCCTGCCCTACCGAATAAAAGTTCATTCTCCAAGGCCTACTCACGATTTTTGGTTTCTACCTTACTCCTTTGCAATTAAATGGTAGTAAGGTTGGCTTGCCTGAAGAACACTTTCAGTTATTCCTATCTTTACCCCTCAAAACTAACACCCAGCTTCTCAAAAATGGTTGTTAGCAGTGCACAATATGGGAGTCTTCTGCTTCGGTTATTCAATGCCAGTTGAATTGAAGTTGAATCATACGCGTTTAAGATAAAATATTCCCACAACATAACAAATCAATATTTGTACAATCGGTTAAGGAAAAACCCTCAATAGCTTGAAACTAAAAAAAGAAAGGTTAAACAGGACGTTAACATAGAGAATCTGTCCAATGAGGGGGACGTTAAGGAAGGGAATACCTAGCAGCAATGCGAAGTTCCAAACCACTACAGATTGCGGGCCAGGGCCATTATTTAGAACCCGTTGAGCACTAGCAGTTGACACGTCTGAGGTCGTAGTTCTGCCAACAATTCCCATTGCTTAGGTTTAATAAAGTATTCTGTAGCAACCAGCTCGATGTGATCTGGTAAGTCTTTCAGCTCCTCTTGGTAGATCCTCAAGAATTTAGCAATTCTCTATGCATCGATAAAGGTCATCGACGATATAATGCGGAGTATATTCTACTCCTTTGTGCTCACGGTCTGTGTGGCTTGTGCCCAAAAAGTCTCCTGTCTTTGCAATGCTTTGCAATGAAGCTCAGGATCCTGGCGTTGCATTGCTTTGTAGCGAACCTCCGAAAATGATGTAGTACTTTTCTTCTTCGTGGAGGTTGTTCCAAACATAGCATGCTTTGAGCCAATGCTTGTATGGGTACAGGCCGCTGCTTCTGTTTCATTGTCAACCATGTCCGTGTCAGACTTGGTGTCGTCCACACCTAGGAATGGCAGCCTGGAGATGGATCCCTATTGCTTGGATAAGCAAGCCTTGCCTCCTCTTTGGAGGTTAGGGACGGCTAGGCCAACGACCTAAAATAGGTTCCTTGAGCCCCGTTGTCCCAGAAAAGGATAGATAGTGTGTGGTATATCAACATGTCGTGCATGCGTATTTCTTCGCTTTGGGGTGCTCTTGCAATGAGAAGATATTTGAAAAGGAAACAAATGGAAGCACTAAATAGTTAAATTGTAATAAAAGAGAATGTGGTGGCATCTGGTAACCGAAGCATTGTAGTTGCATAACATAAGCATTGGAAAACAGTAAAATCACCTGGTATATCACATCCTAGTACCTCTCAAGACAGCGAATATTGCTCATAACGTCATCCCACGAGCACCCAGTCAACATAGGGTCCTCGCGAATGCCCTTCATAATGGTCCACCTCTCATGTAGCGGACCAAACTTTTGTTGCAGCTGGTCGAGTGTTAGTGTTTGCTGAACTTGCTCGCTGAATTCTGTTGTGATTTCCTTCCAAACCCTTTTGTCAAACTTCCCGTTGATCCGCTTGTTGGGTAATGATTTCCAATCAACTAGTAGGTCGATGAATTGACGAGTCATGTCGTGTGGCCAGTCCTCCCTACCTCTCAAGTTGGGGGATGCTCCCAGTTGTTGCTTTGCTCACCCATCCCAACACGAGAATAACAACAACATAGCAAAAAGGATTTGGAAATAACATTACAATAGTAGATGTAGGTATTGTGCATAGACGAAACAATGCATAAACACAAAGGGAGGTTGCAAGCAAATGACGTAGTAACAAGCAAACGATGTAGGTATAGAAGTGGAGTTTTTCAATTGTATTATGGCAACAACATGTAATGCTTACCGTACGGAGTCATTTTCTGATGGCCGAGACCGAGAAGGGCAAGTTGTTAGACCTAGCAGATGATGTCACCGGCTGCAACTTGTGTTTGTAGCTGCACGAGGGCTGTTCCTACACCAATAATGAGGGCATTGTAAGCACACCGACTACGAAAAGCAAGGGCTCCGAGAAGTGGGTTAAAAGATGGACACATTAAGAACCTATTCTGCGCTGGGAAGGGGGTAGGGGAGAGGAGCCAGGGTTGTGGAGTAAGAGCGGGAGGGTCTCGTTGTAACAGACACCAGTAAAACTAAGCAGTCTTAAGTACAATTTTACGAGGTGATGCCTAGTGGGTTCTAGTGTAGCATTTGCATAATTGTATTGTCGTCAACTATGACGACTGTAAATAGAGTACAACAAGTTGGGGCTCAATTAGGAAAGAATTGAAGAACAATGTGCTAAATACAATATATAGTAAATGTTTGGCAGGGGAATAGATGCACATGCAATAGTAACATGAACCAAACTAGCTACCCTAGAACAAAAAAACTCGGGGGAGGGCACAATTGTGTTGAACAGCTCAAGGGCGTAGAATGTTACCTAGGTACATGTAGCTATGTGCAACGTCAACTAAGAACTTGGTAGAGTCGGCGTGCTTGTTCGGAACGGCTACCATTGGATACTGGGTAGAGGAGACCGGAGAAAGAAGGCAAGAAGAAGCTTTTGGATCTTCAAAGAAACACCGTAAGAGACGTTGTGGTGCAGTTTGGAGTTGATTATTAGCAATCAGAGGAGCGAGGGCCACTTTTGAAGATAATCCCCCGAGATTCAGCAAAGTAATCAAATCAGAGCTTTTTTCAGCCGGATGTTTAATTTGGGAGGTGTTCCGTTAGGTGGCAGACTTTATTCAATGTTCAACCACCAGTTATCTGCTAAACAAAAACGACGAGTACTGACGAATATTTTTTTGGATTGAGTCTAAGTTTGGGATAATGCAAACACGATTTTTGATTTTTGTTTAGCAGATAACAGCCCAAAAGCCAATCCAAGATGAGCCTTATCTTCTTCCTGGTTGTATATGTTCTATTTTTATTATTAATAAATATTATACTCCAAATTTATTTTTGAATACAGGAGTTTTTTTAATGTTATTTTTCTATTGCCAGAAGTAGGTAACAAGTAGAGGTAAGTTTTTTCCCCATTTGCATGCGAATTTGTTCCTTGAAGAAAGCCTTAAAGGTAAAGCTTCCATTTCTTCTGTATTCTATTACATCAGCCTGCTCATCTTTGTTTTGCCTTCTTTTTCTTTTGAAGAAAATTTATTATTTTGGTACTTTTAACTTATTCATTTTCCTTTGTTGTGGCTTTGGTATAGACTGATGCTATTATTATTGCACCGGCACCAATGAAACATAAATGAGGAAAGGTAGCTTCTTCTATTTCCGAAATCATATTTTTGGATTCTATTTTAGTAATTTCATAATAAATTTTATTCTTTAATTCATTGTTGTGTTTTGATTCTTTGGTAAATATAAAACTTTCCCCTTACTTTAAAAGAATTGTATTCTGACTTGAGCCTAGAAAGCTTACGGATGTTAATGGGAATGGATAGCTTCAGATTTGATCTTCTTTTGAATATCTTCAGTAGTGATTTTTTATGGGATCTGAGGCATTGCAAATTTATTCAGTCTTAACTCTGTAAAAAGTTGGTTTGAATTAAATTTGAGCGGAGCAGTGAGAGTTGCTCGACAAGCATTGGGCCAAAATTTTGCTATATTCGGACAGAAATTTTGCATAAAAATTAGAATTATTAAAAATAGAGATGGGAAGTAGAGGCAGCAAAAACTCATGTACCCGGTTTCTTTGGCCCCACCTCACAAATTTTTGTTTTGCGTATAAATAAAAAGATCTATTTCCTCTTAAATAATCAAGAAAAAATTATTCAAAAAATGTAAAAATAAGAAAAAAGAATGGTTTGTTATGAATTTGTTGGCGCGCAGTCATCGTCGGCACAACGAAATCATAGTACTAATATAGAGAATTTAATAAAGAGACTATAATGTAGAGAATATGAGAAAACTATAGAGAGAAAATAGAGAGAAAGAACTTCTCTGAGAGTAAATCAATCAATGAATGAGTGTCAACAATACATCAGTCTAAAGCCCTATTTATAGGGTTCAGGGGTACATATCAATAAGAGGTAGGGAGTAATCAGAAGACAAATCCTATCACTAATAGAAGATGTGATAGAATTATACCATCTATCTTCTGGATAGTTGGAGTATCTCTATAACTCTGATATTAGATTACCTCTTTGATATCAGATAATGGACATCTACAGTATTAATTTCATAACACTCCCCCTTGGATGTCCATTGCATAAGAGTATGCCTCGTTAAAACCTTACTAGATAAAAAACCCAGTGAGAAAAACTCTAGTGAAGGAAAAAGAGTACACTACTCTTTATGTCATATTTACTCCCCCTGATAAGATAATCTTTTGAGATTTCTTAACCAATATTTTTCAATCAAATGTTGCAATTGGTAAGGTCTTAGTGAATAGATTTTTCAAATAATCAAATGATCAAATTCAATGCATATCAATATCACATCTCTTCTGTAGCTCGTGAGTAAAAATATACTTTATCATATCTCCTTAGATATATTCCAAACTCTATTATCATCCAACAATATAGTTGGAATTCCTTCTTAGAGGATATAGATTTATCTCGAATACATTAATTATGATCACACATATTCTCAACCAAAATCATAAATTTTTATTTCTTCAACATAAGTTGTAGATGTGGCTGTTATAATCAACACATGCCTATAAATGTATGATTTATGTGAATCATATAGGTAACTTATACCTTGCATATTCATCTCAACAGGAGTTGAATTTATCAATATTCGAGATAAACTATCTCAAGAAGATATCAAAAACTAGCTTAATGTCGTCTCAAAATTCATTGGGTAGAGAAAAACTAGAATAGATATCTGCTTGCATGCAAACAAGTGTATTTATGCTCTAAATTGCAGAGTTATGATACTTTAGGAGCAAAGAGTTCTTCAATATCCTTTAATAGATATAAAGGATCTCACAATAATAACCAAATGACCAGTGATGTGCTATGTCCATCTGAAACATCTTCAAGATGATCAATCAAACTAAAATATTGATCATAATACTTGCTCCTATAAATTCTTCAAGAAAAATATCTTGATCATCAAATTCTTTTCTCTTTTGAGGATTTTATTTTCAAAATCAAGAGATCAATCACGCTTCAGGCGTGTATCAAAAACATATGACTATAGAATTCATATATTTGTCCTACTGGGACATTTACCTAAATTAGAATATCTATAGCTAAAATATCATATTGACTAACTCTACAAAAGTCAGTCAAATAATCAATTTGTAATTTTATAAACAACATTTTGAACTTTCAGTTCATTAATGTTCGTGCATAGATCAAGATAATGAAAGTTATAAATGATATCCTCTTTTAATTGATGATTTTCTCCCCCTAATATGGAGAACACTATATCAATCAATAGATTATACAATGAGGATATCTTTTGATAAAGAAATACATTTAGCAAGTACAGCTATGTATGAAATTTCAACATATATGGACATATTCGATCATTCTTTTAATAAAAATTCACTAAGACAATCTCATTATATTCTATATGAACAATTATATGCTTCAAGCATATCGAGTCTATCAGGGACTTTAAATATAAGTATTATTATCAAATGATAATAAAGATAAACACATATTAAGGTTATCATGCACTATTTTATCCACCACTAGAAATATATATTTCTTCGTTATCAGTGTCAGGTCTTACGAAGAATCATACGCCATAACTCATGGCAAATATTCACTTTTGTAGTTCACATTTTATAAGTAAATATTAACTACTATCTCTTTGGGATTACACTTCAGGTGTATAATTCCTGCTGGGAATACATGTACACTTCAAGTGTACTTGTGAATAGTTTAAACTTTTCATATTTCTCATGCGAACTTTATCATTTTGAGTCTGCAGACCTCGATTTGAAAATCCTCATTCTAAATCAATATATTATGCGCATTAATATTGTTGATGTCATATACTTGTGTAGTTCCAATATTTCCCAATCATGTTGAGATTTCATCATTGTCAAAATTTTCAGGTACTTGAATTTCTTCTGAAAATAATATATCAATGATGTTTGGAGAACAATTCTGCTGGAATTTAAATCTCCTCAACTTAACATATATGAAAATTTTAAGTCTTTGCTCCGGTGAGGAGTTTGTATCCTTGGAACTAACTTATCTACCACGTTTCAATTGTGTTTCAAATTTATTTATAGTAGTAGATTGTCCTTGAGGGACATCAAATATAATATGAGCATTCTTTGCTGGATGTTGGTCAATTAATATACCTGACTATATAAATTATCCTTTGAACTTCTGGTTCAAGGTATCTTCTATGAGGATCAAAATAGAAGATCAAGATGTGACACATACCAATATATTTATCTATCCTCATGTTTTCTCCTCTTTATGTTGGGGCAACATATTCAAAATTATCAAAATATGAATCTCTCATTTGAGATTCGCTCCCAACAATTTGATAATCTCTTTGAGAACACATCTTATTACCTTTGTGGTGGAGTAAAATACATAGTGCATCTTTAAATTTAGGATGGAAAATATTTGATTTTTGACCACAAATCAACTACTATGAGGAGAATCAAAATGTGTTGGCAAAATACGAAATAAGTGCAATATGTCACAGTCATGAACATTCTACAGGATGTTCAATATTTATCTCAATACAACCAGTATTATTAGGACAAATTATGTCTTTGGGAGAACGTTAAAACATGATCTTATTATCAATAAATTGTGCAAATTGTAGGTTGCAAAAACAACAATAAACGTATGACTATTTGTTGATGCATCAACTAATAATTTCTCCAATTCATCCCAAAATAACACATTCAACCCCAAGTGATACTGGTAACTTTTAAATAAAACAATCAGCACTTATAAATTCGTTATATTAAGAAACTTCCTGTTCCATAATAAATTGATAATCATTCTTCGTATTTTAATGATCGGGATGGTCCAACCGGTCATGCCAACTAATAAATTATTTATCAGTAAACTTTAAGTTTACTTAATATTGCATCTCAATTTCATAATTCTATACAATATAAAGAAGGAGAGATGAATAGTGGTATCTATAATTGACATATGTCATAATGGTAATGCATATGCCTCAAAAGTTCATTCATCTAATATCTCGATATACTGATAATATAATCAATGTTCAAAAGTTTTACGAGACTATATGGAGAATGATGCATTATAACAATTGACCATTCGATGAAGATCATGTAGCTCTTCTAGAGCTTTTAATTAATTAACTCTTCTAGAGTTATTAATCAACTAGTTCTTAAGGAACTTTGTACTACCATTTATACTTTGTACATATATTTTAAATTTTATCCAAATAAAAAATAAATATTGTTTAGATAAATTGTATCTTCACCATTCTTGATCCAAAATAAACTAAAATAATATATAAATACTATAACGTAAATTTATAGTATTAAAAGATTTCAATAATAATCAAAAAATGATAACATAGAAAAGTAGCAATTTGATAATTCAAAATTTTGGTTAACATTCAAAATGCTAAAAATTCTTTTTAGAATTCAAAAGAACTGACTATATTCACATGTGTCATATCAATATTATCGACACAAGCATCGTTACTATCAGTAGTATAATTTAAGTAAATAAAGCAATATCAATAATTAATAACATGTTTGACGTACTACAGGTACGTGACAAATTTTTATATTGCATCAATAACATATTAGAATTATTACTTTTCCTTTTTCCTTCTCATTATTTTCTCACTTCTTGTGAGTATCTATTTACTGAGAATTTAATGAGCCATTCTTATAGTATAAGAATAAAGTGTATTTCTACTAGTTGCGACCAAAATCTCGTACATAAATATATTATAATTTCTAATATCATTCACTTCGGAGAATGGCATAAAAACATTTGGTCGACCGTCAAAATATTTTATCCAAGACTCATTTAGTTTCAGAAGATATAAATTTAAAATACTTCTGAAAAACTTCTTTTTGATATTGCTACTACAAGAGCATGTTAGAGATATGAGAAAGGAAAAATCTTTTATACTGTTAGACATAAAATATTTTAGGCACACTTATAAAAAATCATCACTAGCATTTATATAACAATTATCTTGTGGTGATTGTATGTATCATTTACAATTTGCTAATAATTAAGTGGCTTTGATGCTTTGTATTTTTTTAAATGGTATCTTCAGGACCCACAATATCTAGATGCATATATTTTAATTGTCATGATTATATAGATTATTTTTACCATATCTGAGTCTATGTCCACGGCTTCGAGCATGATTACGACCTCTTCTAAGGCCATAACCATTAGTTCTAATGTATTTTCTTACATATTTAAAGTAAATTGTGCTTTTGATAAAATGATCATCTTCTGGTGGTCAAATCTTTCTGTTAGATCCTTTCACAAAATAAGTGAATCTTTCATGGTAAGATACTTCGCCTTTAGATCTTCATAGAAATTATGGCGGAGAAAAATCATAGCTTTTATACGATTTTGAGATGATGATGCATTATTTTCAGCAATGGTGTCTGCCAAACCCATTACATCTCAATAAATTTGAGCATCTAGTGTCTATGACATATAGTTCTTTCTATAAATATCAAGAGAAAAAAACGAGTTTTGAAAAATTTTGCCATAGGAATTCAAAGGTAGAAAAGAATGCCTCTTTTTTTCTTGATTAAGCTCTCAACTTCGGTGGCAGAGACTCGTGATGATAACATGTTATGAATTTGTTGGCGCGCAGTCGTCGTTGGCACAACGAAATCCTAATACTAATATAGAGAATTTAATAAAGAGACTATAATGTAGAGAATATGAGAAAACTATAGAGAGAAAATAGAGAGAAAAAACACAAGAGTTTTATTGATTCTCTGAGAGTAAATCAATGAATGAATGAGTGTTAACAATACATCAGTCTAAAGTTGTACATTCCTTGTTTCGAGACAACATTGGGTGACAACGGGTGGCCACGGTGTGGGGACGGAGGGGTGGGAACGATTTAACTCAAACTAAACTCATTAATTTCATATTTAAGGTATATTGATTCTCAATACTAAAAACTCATTAATTTCATATTTAAGGTATCTCTGCCACCGAGTCTCAACTTCGGTGGCAGAGACTCGTGATGATAACATGTTATGAATTTGTTGGCGCGCAGTCGTCGTTGGCACAACGAAATCCTAATACTAATATAGAGAATTTAATAAAGAGACTATAATGTAGAGAATATGAGAAAACTATAGAGAGAAAATAGAGAGAAAGAACACAAGAGTTTTATTGATTCTCTGAGAGTAAATCAATGAATGAATGAGTGTTAACAATACATCGACCTAAAGTTTAGTACATTCCTTGTTTCGAGACAACATTGGGTGACAACGGGTGGCCACGGTGTGGGGACGGAGGGGTGGGAACGATTTAACTCAAACTAAACTCATTAATTTCATATTTAAGGTATATTGATTCTCAATACTAAAAACTCATTAATTTCATATTTAAGGTATCCCATTTTATTTAATATTCTTATAGTATTGAAAAGTTTTAAAATAATTGAAACTTTTCATAAAAATAAATATTTTAATATATTTTATATTATTAATAAACTAATAACTCCACTATATATTATTTTTATGTATTTATTTAGATTTGACATTGAGAACTCGCTAGCCCATATGTTTTTTACTTTTTATTATATTATATTATTTTTATAATACAATTCAAACTTTTACATAAAAATTTCGTGCCCCATTAAACATTGTCAAATAAAATGGGATAGAAAAAAATACTTTCTTTCTTTTTCCAATCATGTGTCCCACTTCTCTCACAAAACGAAAAAAGACTTCCGCTTTCCTTCCTGCCTCACCCATAACTAAAAAAATAAAACTTTTTAATATAAGTTAGAGAAAATAACTATAATTGATCACCAATAATTTTTTAGCGGGTTATTTTTTATAAAAAGATATACACATATTGCATATGCGTAAATTTTGAGGGACAAAATAGGAAGCATACTTAGCTCTTTTAAAATTGTTTACTGGTAATTATAGCCAATTTTTCTATAAGTCATTCAAAATTTAGTTCGTACTTTTTTTATAGGCCCATTTTCACAAAAGAAGAAGGATGTCTCGCTTAAAATTAATAAATGTACTATTTTTTTTTCCTTAAGAAAAGACTTTCTTTGATGTATTATTTTATCGTGACTCTACCCTTAAATCTTGAAATTAAGTTAGAAAGTTGAAGGATGGTTAAAAAAGAAAAAATATTCATTATATTAAGAATCAAAGAATGAACTATAAAAATTGGTATAAGATCTATAATTACTTCCTTTTCTTTGATGGAATTTACTATTTACCATTGTTACTTATGATTATCCAAAAGTGGGCAATTTTCTATTTTACTACATAAATTTTCTTCATAATTTTTTGACAATGTAATTGAAAATTCAATTTTTATTAAATTTTTAATTATAATTAACTTCATAATCGTAAATGTATTTTCAAAAATTGTAATTAGAAAAAAAATTAATAACCATACAAAACACAATCTTTTAGACTAATAATAATAATATGTGTCAGTTTCACTTACCACACATATACTTTGGACTACGTTAATGAAATAAATGAACTTTTAAATATTTTAAAATTATCCCCTTTAACATAACATAGTTAATACCCAGTCAAGTTAAAAGGATTTATTTGATTCTTTTAGAAGTACAAATACTAAATTGATGCACACCAAAACCACATCTGCGTGTAAGTTGCATTAAGCCAAATTCCTTTTGATCCGTCCTTATAACTAATATCATTTTAGCACTTGATTTAGATTCCTCAAATCCCAGGAATTCTGAACTAATCAACAAATCTGCCATCTGATATTTCTGGGAATATCACTTTACATGAGCCTTGTAAATATGCAAACTATTTCTGCTAATTCCTCCAAATGTAGAGACCAGTTGGAAAATTACAAAAACACAAACATCTCAGGCGTAGGGATGAAGGGGAATATACTTTCTCCAAACAATTCAAACGACGACACCAGAAGCCGTCCAGAATCCAAGTCATCTTTCCAAGTCTGATTAAGGAGAGTCGACGACTTTCCAGTAGGTTTTCTGAGTTTGACCCTTCTTTGTCTAGCCTCTGTTGCCCTGTCCTGAGAAGTCACCTTGGAAGACGATGAACCAGCAACAGAATCACCTAAAGCATCAGTACTCTTGTCAATTTCCATTTCATCAGCATTGTCCGTCACGATATTCTTGGCCCGCGCCTGTTCAACCGACTCATCTCCATTGGCCTGGCGTTCACCTTTATGTTTCATCAAAGATCAAAAGCCGCAAGAAACAGATCAGGTGGTGCTGTATTTACAGTTAAGAAGATTACGTTTCATTGGGATTCTATAAAGCTCCACCTTCAGAGACTGTCTAAAAAAAAAAAAAAAGAATTGCGAGTGATTAAACAACCACCAACACCCCCCTCCCAACATTACCATTATTAATTAAAGAGATTATTATGGAACCATATGTTATTGTAACTCATATCCCTTAAACTAGAAAAGTTAGTAATGAAAGTTTAGATGGAAATATATATATATATATATATATATATATATATATATATATATATATATATATACATATTAAAAAAGTGAATATTCAATTTTAGATATCTCGAAATAGAAATGTGGTAATTCAGTTATAGACACTAGAAGGAATAATAATAATAATAACAAGACACCAATAATGAAGCTATAAGCTGATGAAATTTGGCAAGATTGGCACTCTGCACAGGCAAATTAGCATGATAAATAATTTTTTTACTAGAAAGAAGATTAATTTAAAGCACCAGATAAAGAAAGAGGTAATGGATTTAAATGAAATGTTATGGATCAAATGACTAATTAATCAGCCAGAATCAATGCAGATTATGACACACTGAATTTTATGCTGCATCATTAAATGCTTTCAAGAATAAAATCTTAATTGAGACATTTAGAGAAATTTGCACATGAGAGGCAAGACAATCTTGCAAATAAAATGCACATAAGAGACTTACGAGCTGGACAGGAGTACATAATCCTGGCATTCTGCTTCCATATAGCATGTGGAGGAGGTGATGGATAGGATGGAAACATCTTCAGTTGATCATAGATGGATAGACCAGTAGCATGCTGGAAAGTCGAAGTGTGAGCAAAAGCTATGCGATTGAAAAAACTTACTGGATAATGAAAGCATAATTGCCACAAAGGAGATACACACCAACAAGGCCCCAAAAACACGCCAAGCTTCATGCCGTTTCATCTCATTCTTTTGCTTTTCAAGCAGCATCTCTGGCTCAAGAAGTCTGAGATATGTTTCCATATTTGGTATTATAAGAAGGCGAACCTACAAGTAGTGAAGCATCAGCAATAGCTCAAAATATAACAGCGCAAAAATGTTTAAGCAGAAAACAAAATAAATCAGCAAAGTGTTTTACACTATCTCTTATGTATACTTCCAGTCATTACATTTCGTAAGGTAAAATGTTAATATGACCCATGTGAAGAAATTAAATGAAAAAAATCAATAAAGTATTTACATAAAACCCATAAAAAAAGCGCATTCTATTCTGAACACTTAAGCCATTCTTCAATGCCTTGTCAGGCTGCCCAATGTCTTGTTTCCAGAATCATGTAACCAAAAATAAAAATTACTGACCAATAAAAGAGATACAAATTAATCTTGAAAGGATCAAATAGACAGGACATTTCATTTTTTAAGAGCTAAGCAGCTCCAATCTCAAAGTGTAGATATTTGACAGACCCCAGAACCTCCTAAGCAGATAAATCAGAAAAACTCATGCACCAGAAAACCAATTTACATTAATGTCCATAGACCGAAATATATACATGTCCATAGACCGAAATATATACATGTCCATAGACCGAAATATATACATATGAAATAATACATGAGATAGACACACACATGCACACAGGGGAACCGTAAATTTTAAAGCACTGAGACTTCTGAAGAAAGAAGACAAAATTCTTATAGAGGAAGAAAGAATTCCAAGAGGAAGAAAATATTCCCATTATTACTGTGTACATGATGAAGGTTCCTTGTGTATTTTCCCCAGAAGAATATTGATAGTTCACAAATAATATTGATATCTATACCTAACAATCCACAGTCCAAATTCAATAATTAAGTTAGAGAAAATTCAGTTCTTAGTCATTGATTCTAAGAAAGCAACAGCCAATTCAGAATCTGTTAATTGAATTGGCCTGTTTCTCTTAAATCGGTTCTGAAGGTTAATTTGTAAAATTTGCTATCCTGGCACAATATATATCCATCGATGAATTAATCAGTATGGGTAAAGAAAATACCACATTAGGTCCTAAAGCAGCCAATCCTTGAATGGCACCATAATGTTGAGTCAGTGCTCGCTTTGGATCCAAAAATGCATGGAGCAAAGTTTTGGTCAATCGCACCTGAAGATTGTTGTAAACATGGGCAAACCTACAAGACAAAGTTCAATATGAATGCACAAAAAATTACCAAAACGGATATCCTGATCCAGAGACATGTAAGACATCCACTGAAGCATAGATTAGGGGGGAAAAGTTGGGGCAAAAACTGAATATCAACTCAGTTTCAACAATTAGACATGTATACCAAAAATTAACTCATCTTTTTAACTTCAAAACTCCAGACATAGGAGCAGCCAAAACACATTTGGATTTTTTCTATCTGCATGTTCATGTTCAATTTAACTTAATATACTTCAAAAATATGTGAAATTCGCATGTTCTGCATGGCATGAATGGAACCAATCTACATCAAGCACCCACCAATGGCTACCTAGAGTTTCCTCTTACATGCAAAGACTGGACGAGGTTATAAAGTTATCAACAGATATTCTGCATAAATACTTTAAAACCCAGATTAAAAACATGAAAAAAAAAAGAAAAAGAAAATAAGAAACATCAGGTTCCACCAGCGCAAAAATGCTTTCCGTCAAAGGCAATCTTCAAACATCCATAGAGATCTGGAAGGTCTCAAGTTAATCCATGAAAGCTATACCATGATTTAAATTGGAGTGTGCATGAAAACAAAGTCATGTGCACATCTGTAGCAAAAAAAGTAATTCTGTTCATAAAGAGAAGATTTCTGATCTTTAACTCATAGATGACCCTCTTTTACCTTATAACAGAATTAATATCAAGTACAATTAAAAAAAGGAACAAAAACCACATTGGATACAAAGATATGACATAACTGAGTTCAAAATGCATCTCTACCTTGTATTTAAGCTCACAACTTGGCCTCCTCAAGCTACAATTGCAAAAGTAGCCTCCCAATTTCAATTGTATCTAGTGGCTCATTGTATTTAGCAGAAAGGACAAATTTTCAATCTTTCCCTTTGTTTTTCTAATTTATATTCTTTGCATCTTTGTATTTGTTTCCTCTCTTCCTTTCCATCTCCCCAGTAGCAGAAACCACAATGCAACCCTCTAGTAACCACCATCTCCATTAATCTTGTTCTTGCTCTTGTAAAGCAGAACTACGATGAATGGGTTTAAGGATTTAATCAACACTGTGCAAAAGGATCAGCTTTATAAATGAAGGTGAAGTTTGGAGATTTCGAAGAATATTGAATGATATAGCAGAAAGGATCATTATGGGAAATGTATTAATGGGTTTGATTTGTAAAACAAATTTGGCCAGAAATGTAGTGCACTTATTTGGGTCTCTTAGCAGGGTTTTGAACAATTACCTGGTGGTTTGATAATCCTGAGATGGATAGGTAAATTTTTCTACTTCATCTAAAGAAGTTGAGGCTGCAGTTCAAGAGCAGTTGGAAGGAGCATCAATGATTAGAAATGGAAAAGGCTGCCATTGGACAGGGGAAGGAAGAGGACAATGAGGAAGAAGGAGAGAAATTAAGATGGGAAAGAGTTCATACAAAAACGGTGACTAGCTATTTTTCTTTCTTTCATTATGGTCCAAGTAATTTAAACAATTAACATGCTATCCACCATGACCAATGTTCAATGAGGCATTTGGTGCAATTGATAAGGGCAATCCGATAAACAAGAACAATTCTTTTTGCACTTAAATTAGGCTTTAAGTTTATGAAGTTGAATACTGCAGGAAAATTCTAAATTCAATACTGTCATCTCATTTCCCACCTTTTGCATATGGAGGCTACTAATTTTGCAGTAAAATCTCTAAGTTCCCAGTGGTTATCAGCAACTCGATTCCCCAGCTTTTTTGCAACAAGACAGGTCACAACAGATGGCATCAATTGGTGAAGCTGATGGAGAAAACAATTAATTAGATAAAAATAAAGGGCACCAAACATCTATAAGAAGGTGAGTCTCAATGAGGATTGATTAAAATAGGGAACAAAAATACTACTGTTTTTGTGTCCAAGGAAATATACAGTGGCATATTGCAACAACAGATAGAGGAGTTAAAACAGTCAACTTTCCACCAGAGGTATCTGAAGACCTAGCAAATCTATGCCCTAGTAATATTTAAGAGAGAGAAATCCAATTTATGGAGAAAATGATTTCCTGTATACCCACACAAAATGTTTAGAATCATTCATTAAATTAAAAAGTTTGTTAAATCACTTCAGCAGTAACTTTTTCCAGAAACCACACTCCTTACGTTCCAAAATGAGTGCCCTAAATTCAGTTTCTAGATGTTCCAAAATATCTATTTTTCTTAACTTAAATCTTTCTAATTATATGACCAATGTCCTTAATCCTTATCTGTAGTTAGTGAAACATGAATATCTATACAAGTTAATTAAAGATTTTGCCACTTACCCAATCAGTCTTCAAAATTCAAAATATTATCAGGTCAAAATCTCTACTAACATTTTGTGGGAGGATAAAATGGAGATATCCGTCAGGAACAGAGGATATCATATTGAAGGAAAATAAAAGAAAAGTTCATATTCCGACATAGCAGGATCCCATGACAAAAGCAACAAATGTAGTTTTCAGCCCCTAAAATCCAGAAAAGTATATTTGAAATCTAATGGGCCAGATGATGTACAAGAACTACATAGCAAAAGCTGTAAGCAAAAACTATATCAGCAGGAAACTTACATAAGGTTCAATGTGTATATGTGGATTCTGGAGGAGACTCCAAACGAGACGCATCAAAGCAAAAAGTAGAGGGAAATTGCTCAAACCACAAGAAACCTGAGAATAATGTTAGCACTATGAGCTGCATTGCTTAACTTAACAACATGGTCCTGAAGAGAATGTATGCCAGAAATACCTCATCTGCAATAAACCATGTGAAATAAGGAACCAGAGGGTGAAGCCCAGAGTCAGTTGCCAAACTCACCAATGCTTCCTTGAACAGGACTGAGTCAGACCTAGTCACCGTTAGTTCGGTAATCTTGTCAAAATATAGCTGCATTCATCAGAAGCAAGGATTACCGTTAATTTTCAAAACATAAGTATACCAGCAATCTTAAGGCATAATTTTAATATGTACCTGCAGCTCCCTAGACAAGACATGTTTAACTGGTAATCTGATATCAACAGGTAGTCCATCTTCTTTCTGCTGTGGTGCTTTCACTTCAGGGGCCCTGATAACTGCAATTGTCCAGACAATTAAAATTCTGCCTGAAAATTATCTGTACAAATTACTAGTTGCAGAAAAAATGACTTGTTTAATCAAAATCATGTGCTGGAGGAATTACAGTAAACCTAGTTTAATCTGAGTAGAGGAAAGGTTATCTTCTACGTATCTGGTAGAACTTGAATTGACTTCAAGGCGTGGAAGAGAGCACAATTGAGCAGCTTATGAGAATTATTGGCAAAGGGATATAAACACTCTTTGAATGTAAAAACAATTATATGCAACATACATCAGCTATAGATTCTTTTTGGGTGGATTATAAACAAGCAGGGTACCATTTTCAGCTTTCGAGATCCCTTTCTGTCCTTTTTAACATTTTGTCTTTCGGTAAATTTAACAGATGTGTTGCATCTCCATGGTCCTCGGTTTCTCATCAATTAAAAATTCTTCATGCTTCCTTGTCAATCAAAAACTGTTCATGCCTATTGCTCCATCTGACTTCACAAATAAGTATCACACCCCAAGCAATTTCATCTGTTCTCAAATTTGTTATGGGAACAACATAATCGAGTAGAGATGCAGTCCTTGCTGAAGTTTGAAAAGCAAGTAGTACCACAGAATGAAAAGATATCCAGTCCCGAAGCAACAAAGACTTTTGCCCAATATTTACCACTCATAAGCAAGTAAAACTAGAGTATGTAAAAGTAAAAAAAAAATCTTCTAAGTTTTTCATGCAAGGTGGAGGGTGGTGCTAAATACGGAATTTGACTTAAACAGAGGTTTAGAAGATATTGAGTCTACGTGTTATGAAGCAGATAATGCACCATGTATAGCTTCAGTAATAGAAAATTAGCAGATATTTTCTCAAGCAAACCTTCAACAGGAGCATTTTCTGGAATAGCTGGCTGTACACCTTCAATAGCCAACCAGTGACAAACAACAGAAGGATCAAGAGGAGCCTTTGGTAGAGGAGCTTCAATCACCTTCATGAAAATGATACCACTAATTATTAGCCTCAAGGAATAGTTGTGCACAAGAAGCAGCTTTAAAGTATATGAATTATAAGACTGGTGCAGAAGATGGTGGCTTACATCCTTAAAATCCACATCTTTGTCATCAACATAAAATAAATCCTTGTGACCAAGAGCTCTTCTGAATCGCAAAGGATCACCAGAAGCAAAGCCATAAACTGGCTGTGGCAAAAGTAATATGTAAAATCCAATTGAACAAAATTTCTAACAAAAATTGTTATAACAACAAAAAGTCAAACATTCAATTTCTAGATGAAGTTCTCCCATCATGAGATGTCACATAACAACGATGAATATTATAAATAATGAGTTCTTTTGGACCATTGGGGAACAGAGGAACTAAGTAATGAGTCAGAAGTAGAAACCAAAATCTAGAAATATGCATAGAGTACCTAAAAAGAGTATTGTATTAGTAAACACAAATAGACTGTCGATAGCCAGATTGAATGTAAAAGCTCCCCAACTGTGGTTCTCATACAAAAAGGATATCAGCAACTGAGATCAATTAAGAAGAAATTCAGGAAACTACAGAGATTCAAGAACTCTTTTGTAACATATTCAGAATAGAGAAAAAGAAGAGTAAAAAATTGGGAAAGCAAAAGCTAAATAGCTCTTCGTCTGCAAGGATGACCCATCCTATCAAAGAAACAATCATGCATTAAACTCAGTGAATATTCTTAAACTGTGAGAAGGAAAAACATGAAGGATATTATTCAAACAACACACTCCTTTTTCAACTTTGTAGAATTATCCATGAGTAGTTATTTAGATAGGCTGGTAACAGCACATCCAGAGATCGCATCCAAGCTCAAACAAGCCATGACATCCGTTTCTAGAAGGTAGGCAGAAGGGGGACATCCTCTTAGATTAAATTAGGAAATAGAAATTACGGTAATCTTGTCCAGGCTTCATTTGGATAGCATTTCAAAAGACTGTTTCCATTTTGAAAAAGAGAATTCACTTGACCCATTTTCCAGACAGAATTCCAGGCTCCCTTCCCCTATTTTCTTGTGCCCCGTACAAGACGCGGGGGGGAACAAAAAGCAATCTGGCTTGGAAATGGATTCAAAGCCAATGACTCAGAGGGCGTAAAAAGTGGGGTTCAATGGGTGCTTTCGTCTAGGAACGGGGAGGTGCAGTGTGGAGCCATGGCAAACACTCCTTTTGGCAAACTACAAAAGCTCTTGATTTGATGAGCTAAACCTTCTTTTCTTATTAGGAAATGAAAATCCAAATGAATTCTCTTGTAGAGAAATCCAGCCAGATTTCCCCCTTTCCCTGCACCAAAACGATGGGCCACATTCTGTTTTTCAAAATAGCAGCAGCCTTTTGAAATGCAATCCAAATGAAGCCTTAATTATTACTTGATATATTCTGACCAAAGCTGGAGCATGGAATGAGCATAATTTTGTGAACTATGAGAATGCTAGTTCAACACGAAGCAGTTTGAACTTGACTCACCAACAACTTCGTTGAATTAGAAGGCTACAATGAGCCAAGCGACATGAAAGAAAACCTTATTGATGAAACCATCTTCTCCATAATTCAATGATTGAAGGCTGTCTGCCAAGTCACTTAGGACCCAAAGGGAAAGAACGAAAAGGGGACATTAATTAGAATTGCTTTGCAACTATTTGCTTGATCTAGACTTTAGAGTCCCTAGCTTTCCTGTGCTAGTATCTAAGGGTTTCTACCTATATTGCTAGAAAAAGGAACAGAGGCCTGCAAAGCTTACCTTGCAGGCTAAGGTCCAGGTTTATTTTTTATCACTTCTCTCTTGGCAGGGAAAAATATTGTAAGACTGATTAGTTGCCAGCTGTTTTAGGTGCTTCGTCCATGTATACCACCAAAAGTTGACTTAAGCGAGTTTCTATCTTGATGGATAGGGTTGTATGAGCTGAGCACTTTACCAAAAATGCAATTTCAATTGTAATTTAACTCTTTTATGAGTTCATTTATAAAATAAACCCAACTTCAACAAATGAATTAAGCTTGTTTCGTAACAATCTCAACATGTACAGAAGTTGTGCATACCCATACAAACAAGTTGTGCACGTAAACAAACAAGTTGTGCATCTAGAATTTCAGTTGCTTTACTGAGACATGTAAAAAAAACACATATACCCAATAAATGCAAGTAACCTCAACAAGACTAACTTAAATTTTACATACTTTGGAAAATTACTCTTCTCAATTATAGTGTTTCAATTTTGAATAGCTTGTCTATCTTCAATAACCGAAACAATCAATTGATTTATTACATCTTTGTCTCAATCAAACAAGCTGCTTATGAAGCTGCACAAAGACCTAAAGTCAGTAGCCAATGATTATGGCATCAAACATCCAAACTTTGTTATAGAACACAAAAAAGTTACTGAGGCTAAGAAAGACAACCTCCCCGTACCTACACCACACAAAGAAAGAATAAGATAAAAGACACCAGAAGTTTTGAAGAATATTGGTGATCAAATACTAATATGGACCATTTGTTTTATGAAATAAACAAAATGATTACAACAGAAACTCAACAATCATTTATTTAACACGAGATTGCTAACAAAAAGTAACCAAAAGTTTAAAAGTATAGAAATTTTCTTTGTTTTTCCATTCATGTTACGTATTGCAACCTCAAGTGACCAAAAGTTACAATATCAGCATATGGGGACACAGCACCAAAGTATTATAAAATATTTTCCTAAGGTTCTGTAGATAAAGATAGATGTACTGGACTATGGAAAGTACCTCGACGTTTCTTAAACCAAGTGCACTATCAACATCATCTGTCATCAACAAAGTTCGTTTGGAGTGGCGCATGCATTTAATTGCTTCCTGCAATTCATCGACAAGTCCATTTAGATATCAGTGAAGGTAACAGAAGCAAATTAATAG
Source organism: Rauvolfia tetraphylla (assembly GCA_030512225.1). Lineage (NCBI taxonomy): Eukaryota > Viridiplantae > Streptophyta > Magnoliopsida > Gentianales > Apocynaceae > Rauvolfia > Rauvolfia tetraphylla. The sequence continues at coordinate 1,191,184 of JAJQKT010000053.1, forward strand.
GCCAAAAGAACACCAGAGACCATACATTTTCAACCAATACAACTAGAAGTTTGGATCTACAGGATCAATACCTTTCAATGTGGTGAGAGGGCAGCTTGGCAGTTGCATCAAGACTAGATACAATTCCCCAAAAGCTAGAACCCCTTACCACCTTCCTATTATTTGCCAAACAAAATGAGAGACCCAAAAAAAAATCCTACAGTCAGTAACTTATCACTTAGGATGGTCTCCTCAAAATCTTCCCCCCCACCCCCACCCCCAATCTTCTCCCCCACTGTTCTGAAGCTACCACATGTTCTCATGTAACTCCATTTCCCTTAGGACTCTTCCATTTAAGGTAGCAGTTTATATTTTTAAAACTTTTCTATAGAACATGTGGCAACATTGTAGCAGTGGGGAGACGATCAGAGAGTGATTTGTGGGACAGTATATGGACCAATAATCTACCGTACTCTCCCTGAAACCCCAAATTCTTTCTTCTCTTATTTCACATCAATACAAAACTTCTGTTTTACTATCTAAATTTTCTTAATTAGATTATGCGCATGCTTATCTGACACCTTTTTTATTAGTTAGCCATCAAACCAGTCAACACATGAATTTTAGAAATTGAGTGGAAAACCTGGCCATCCCCCTAACACAACTCCATGTCCCCTGGGGTCTCATAGAAACAAAGAAGAAACAGAGTTCAAAGCTAAAAATTCTGATAACTGAAGTGTTGAAAGTTTTCTGTGTCCAAAAAAATTAGGAATTCACAAAAGCAAATCAAAGCTCTTATACAGAAAAATTGTAACCTTCCATTTAGTCACTTATGAACCAAGCATATACTTGAGGTCTTTTAGCAACCAAATAGCCCCCAATTCATTTAGTAATTTCTTCAATCACTCAAATTAACGCATTCTTTCACCTTGCACCTTCTATTATCATAAATTTGTTCATCATTCTAAGCCTGTCAACTACCCATTTGGTTCGCAAACTGAAATTGCGTCGAACAACTTCTAGACGTTAAAACCCACCTTCATTTCATCGTTAGCAAGTCATTGTCGCTAGTACAATAAATAGGAAACCTAATGTATCATAAAATCGTATGTAGTTCGGGAAAGAAATAGGAAATAAGCAAATGGAAAAATAACCTGCATGATTTCACGCAGTCGATATTCAACATCAGGGCCAAGAGCAAGGGCAGCATCTGGAGACAAGTTTATTCCGATGCTTTGCGCAGCGATTTCAATGGTCTCCTTCGGCACGATACTCATCTTTCTCTATCCTTTCTCTGCACAACATTTATTCACCGCCTCTATGTCTGTTGTAGTATTGCTCTGAAGCAAAAGAAAGCCGAAAAGGTCTACAGGTGGAGAATGTATACTATGTTTTGAATCCCCCTTCTATAAGTATTTGGATTGGTTCTCAAAGCGCAAAATGAGACACTTTTTCTTACTTTTTTTTCATTTCCAATCTCACATTTTTATTTGTAAATTATTCATTATTTTCATTTTTAAAGAAAAAATTCTCAAAAAAAAAGTAGTCCAAATAAGAAATGCCGAGAAGGAGGAGGGGGATTTGCTTATGGTGAAATTGGATAGAAATTTATTTTTAAATTTTATATCTTAATTTTTAAAAGTAAATTTTTTTTAAAGAAAAAGTGAAGCTCAAAGTAAAAAATTTTGATTGAGTTTCGAACCAAAACTCAATCCAAATATACTTAGTAATTCTTTTTCTATTTTTTTGTTAACATATTTTACTAAAAGGAAAAAGAAGTGTGAAAATTACCTAAATTTAGGAGTCATTTTCTATTATGTGACAGTTTTGTCGGATTTGAAGAAATTTATTTTAGTTAAATTTTATTTTTTATCAATTTTTTAGAAATTAAAATATCTTTAAGTTAGTATATAAACTATATTTCTCCAATTGAAAATCGTCTCAATTTAAAGGAAAAAAACTAGATTATGAAATCAACAAATGTAACAAGCATTCCTTGACAAAATGCAATCACCCATCCCCATCTAGAATTCATGAATTAATTTAAATAAAATTTTGATTTTTCGATTAAGTTCGATTTAAAAAAGTGCAAACTAGAAATTCAATCGTATTTTGTTTCTTTTTTTTAAGGAAAAGATTCAACAATATTAATTAAGTAGATAAATTCGTAGAAGAAGCAAAGACTATATTTGAACATCATTGATCAAAAAATAAGGAGCTGAAATTGTGAGTAATAATTGAGCTAGAAGATAAGTTGGCAAACTCACGAAAATGCAACACTTCAAAAAGTTGAAAGGTAAATTAACTCAGATTTCAAAATGAAATGAAAAAATAACTCGTTTAATACCGAAAGTTATAAGTCAGTCACAATTAGGTCCCCTAAGTTTTTTTCCTTTTTTAACCAATCTAGTCCTAAAATATTTTATATGCCTCGAATATAGTTCTACAATCACTCTCCATTAAAGACTCCGGCCAAAAACTCCTTGCAAATAGAGCATGCAATCAAATGGTTTCCCAACTAAAAAAAAATAGCATGTAAGCCACATTTCTTTGTTATATCAATATTGTTAGTTTTTAACTCATCTGATTCTTTCTTATGTACTTTTTTGTTGTTTTTTGGAGAGAACTATTTGATAGGATAGATACCTTTAGAGATGTGCATATGCTTTGTACATGGAGTTTTTTGGTCAAAGTGTGCAGCGAAGAGTGGTGATAGGACTACATTAAAAGCATATAAAATGTTTAAGTTTCATATTGATTTAAATAAACTTCAAGGATCTAAGTATGACTAACAATTAAATTTAGAGACTACATAGGCTATTTTTTTTAATAAAATTTTGGATCTTTTCAAAACAATAATTTTTACTATGAGTCTCATTTTTCTCCGCAAAAAGAATTTACTTGTACAACCTCCAAGATAAAAATTATCAAACTAAAACCTAATCTAAATAACCTGAAGCAAATTCATGCCATAGAAACCTAAGAAATTTAATAGTAGAACTTGCACCTTTTAGAAAAGTTAGGAAGAAAAATACTAAATGAGGCCTCAACTACTATGAACAATTGTTCCTCTATATAGAATATAAGCAACAACGCAAGCTATGCAATAGTAGATGTGTTGTCCCATGAGCGAAATTGTAATTTTTATTGGTCCAGGTGAGCCTTCTTTGCCGTTTGTTGTCCTTCTACTATTTTCTGTAAGCCAACTAGTTTTGGTGTTTAGTTGTGTTTCATAGGTCACAAATTTGAACCTAATTGCTCTGCTACTTTGCTGCTCTATGCCTTTTATGGTTATTGTCATTTTCTTTTATTTATTGCCCAACTCAATTTCAATGTACATGTACGCATCGTGCCTGTCCTATTATGTTATTCGACCTCCTTTATCTTTTCTTTGGACTATATTCGCTCACTGCACTAGCTATTGCAATGTGTTGACTGCTATCTGGATCATCAATCCACAAGTTTTCTTTACCTACTCTTTTTTGCCCCCTTCTTCATTCTTTAGTTCTACTATGGGGATTCTCCTTATTTTGCACTTTTCATTCTTGCGATTGGTTTCTATTACTATAGGAGTTGGCAAGTTGTTTCTAGCCTCCCTTGGCCATTTGATTCTCCGTTCTGCTTTAGGTTGTTGTCTATATCTTATTTTGCTCGAAGACTACAATTGAGGTTTGTATTGGAGATATTTATTGTTAATTACATTACAGAGGTAGTTGAGACTCTTTTCATGGATAAATTATTTTAGGTGTATTTTTACCTAAAAATCTAGGTAGTATAGGCCAAAAACTCACTAGTAAGTAGCAACCTTTGACCTCCCAAGTACCCAAGTGGTTGCCAAACGATATGCTTTGGTTACCGGTTAACGCTTCCAAAGGTGACAAACTTAATTGGCCAATATTAATACGCCCCGATTATCTCTTTCTTTCTTTCCCTTCCTCTAGTCTATCTTTGCATTCTTTAGATGTACTTAGTAGTAGCACATTTTCATTGTTGTATTCTTTGTTAGCTGCAATGGTGCATTTGTCTATTCCTGACTTATACTCCAACATGAAGTTGAATTCAGCGAGCTGGTCCTACCAACGAGCTTTGCGACCCTTCAACTTAGGTTGTGTCAATGACTCACAACTATGTTGTCAGTTTTCACAAAAAATGGAGCTCCAAGCAAGTAATGTCTCCAAACTCTCAAACCATCTAATGCATACAACCTGGCTTTCATTTGTGGTATATTGGTCTTTTGCTCCACAACTCTTGGACGCCCTAACCTTTTTGTACATCAACAAGTATTGGTTTTACCTCTGGGCACTACCTGACTCAATGTCCTGATTTGTCACTTTGAAAATATAAACCCAATATTTCATAGCACACATCAAAAGTATGTCCAACATAACTATAGTAGCTACAAGTCTCACGGGAGTTTCCCCTACAATGGTTGGACTACTAGTACCTTCTGACTTGAAACCACCCCAGCCTTTTTTGTGGCCTTTGAATTTTCAAAACTATTTTTCGGGTTGCTTGAAAGGTTGTGAATCTAAAATGGGAATAGATTTTTTTTGTGCCAGCTCTTGATCTGTCATCTCAGTTCTAGTGGCTGCCTCTACTACAGCAGAAAATTCCATAGGAGGTAAAAGTGCTAGAGCTCTTTGTAGCTCTACTCGTAGTCCCTTCACAAATTGTCGAGTTTTGTTCTCCTCAGTATCAATCAACCTAAGATAGTACTTCGCCAATCAGTTGAATCTAGCTGTGTACTTGACTATTGTCATGTCTTCTTGCTGTAGTTGTTGGAACTCATCTTCCCATTGTTCCCAAATCCATCACAGAATATATTCTTTCTTGAATTCTTCCTAGAAGTCAATCCAAATCCATGGCTTACCTTTCACAGTATGAGTTTCGGACATTCTTAACCACTAATTGCTCCTCTCAAACGAAAAGCTGCAAATGTCATTTTGATAGCATCATTATAGCGCATAGTATAATAAATGTTCGTCAGTTATTCCAGGAACATTTCAGCTTTCATTTCCTGCTCAACCTCTCCAAAGAATTCTCAAAATTTTAAAAATCACTCCAAAGCTTCATCGATGCCAAGTGTTGATGCCGCTCAGTCCTTTGAGCTCCAACTGTTGCCTCTAAAAATTTAGTCATCTTAACCATAAATTGCTCAATTGCATCCATACATGTCTGCTCTGGATGCGGTGGTTGCCCCTCAGATTGTTCTGACAGTGGGCACTGGGGATATCACCTTGTGCTTCAGCACTATGTGCAATAGAACATGATTGTGGTGCCATTCTATTCATACAAAAATCCTAAAACTAAGAAAACATGCACACAAATATATAAATAAAGCAACTCGAAATAAACTTATCTAATATCAAATACCCAATTATCATATCAAAGAATGAGGCATCATCTCCAAAAATAGTGGTGTTATATATACATATATATTCAAAGTTAAAATAGCATTTGATACAAAATATGAGTTGCCTACTAAGTCACATTACCCTATATATACTAAATACACAAGTAATGGGCCGTTACACTACAAAATTCGAGATCATATACGACCCCAAGCCTTAATAGACTATAGTCATAAGTTAGGCAATCCTACACATATATACTTATCACAAAAGAGAATATGTACGAGTAGTTAAAAAAGTCTCCATCTAAGGATTACGTCTCCTTGAGGATCCTGATCAAACCCTCAACTGTGCTCAATATCATTTTATTATTTTAAAATTATAATTCAATAATAACGATTCAAAATTAATTTAAAATTTGATTACAATCAATTTAATTTTAAAGATAAAATTTTTCTCTTTTAATTTTTAAAAAATTTAAAGAGGTGAAGGAATTCAATTTGAATTCAGTATCCTTATTCTTTTTCAATTAGTTACAATCATTCAAAACTAATTGAATATTTGATTACAATTAACAATAATCTTCTAAATTCTCTCCATTATCTCTTGCTTTGAAAACTTAAAATAGGTGATCATATACTAATACAATAATCTTCTGAATTCTTTCCAATCACAGTTTGTATTAGTATACTCTTACGCCTATATAAGAGAGTTTTTCAGTCAAAAGGTATAATAGACAAAGAAGCAAAGAGCTCTACAACTAGAAGACAAAGAAAAAAGAGGCAATTGCAAATTTGGAATAAGGCTTCAACTTCAACTTTGGTCTAGGTTTGTTCTCTTGTCTTTGTTTTTTATTTGGTAATTTCTTCATAGTTAATATGACTTTCATGTCATCTTTTAAAATATACAATGTTTATTAAGATTAAAATTATGTCTTTTAATTAGTTTCAAAATGAAATTTTAGTACCACTAAAGAGATAACCAAGCTCTTTTGTATCATCCTTTTCCTTTCTATTATGTCATCCTTAATTCTATCATTTAAATTTAATCTCCTCTAATTATTGATTTGATTAATCCAGATAAAGCCAAACCAGTGATATTAGTTTTATAATCAAGTTTAAGTGTGTTCATTATTCGGTGCAATCCAAAAAATCAAACTGAAATTCTCATTTCAGCTCGATGTTTTGTTATTTTGGTTCAATTTATAAAAAAAAAGTATATAACTTGGTTTAGTTTCGATTTATATGTTCAAACTGAAAACATAACCAAAATTGAATTTTTTAAAAAATAATTTTATTAATTCACGCATTATTGAAGTACGTTTATATGAAAAAATAATTTTTTAAAATTTTTTATTAGTAAACGTACTACAGAACTGCGTTCATATACTAAGAATGCATTTCTTTAATTTTTTCATTTACTGAGAATGCATTTTCTATAATACATTCTTATTCTTGTTATTCTTACTTTTTCTCTACTTTTCTTCTTTTTCTTTCCTAGAAATTCTGTTTGGCACCAAACTGAATTAATTTGTTTCGGTTTGGTTCGGTTCAGTTTTGTAAAAAATTTGATTCGGTTCTATTTTGTAATTTTCTTAAAATATTGAACTGAAAACCAAATGAACACCCCTAATCAAGTTGCAAACTCCAAAGATTGAAGGAAACAGAATATAAAATTACAAATATCTTCTAGTTTTAAGCATATATATAATCGTATGTTATATATTAATGCATACATATGACATGTAATTTTGTTAAATATTTATTTATACATTCCATTTTTTTGTTGTTTTAGTAATTTTTATAAGTATCACCACAATCTTGTTATAAATTTCATATAAATAAATAAACTCAGTTTATAATTTTTATAACCGTAGAAGGCTAATAAGGGTAAAAAAGTTGTAGTTTCATGGCAAGTTGTCTGTGAGAGCATATCCACTCCACTTCCAATAGCTGCAACACAATACTCTCCTATTGCCGCACCACCAAATAGTATAGACAGTACAAATCCTATGCAATTTGTTACACACTCCTGTAATGCTTCTCTAGTAGAAAATCGAGAATTTATGTTAAAAAACTTTTCAATTTTTTTTTCCACAGTGTCTATTTCTCAAATACTTTGTCATTCTAAAATGCAAAATCAACAAAAAAAAATATTAATATTGATTAATAATAAATTTATTTTTAAGAGAATGATAACACTAATATCAAATAAAGATTTTTATTTTCATAAAATGATTAACATAATAATAAAATAATTAAATAAAAACATTTTAAAATAAATGACTATTAAATAAATAAAAACAATAAAAATAAAATACAAATAAAAAACAAATAAAATAAATTGATGAAATAAATTAAGTAAAACAATTAATGGCTACATAAATAATAACAAATTAAATTTAATTACATTAATTATGACAAATATATAAGTAAATACAAAAGTAAAAAATATTTAATAAAATAAATAAAATTTAATAATATAATATAATTTAAAACAAACAAATAAAGAATTATAAAAGTTCTAAAAAAATAAGTACCTAATGTAAATTAAAGTAAGAAGAAAAACCCATTAAATAAAACTAATAATATAGTTAATAAATTTAAAATAATAAAATAAAATTAAAAAATAAGACGACACCCAACATTTACATTGTTGGTGCCCACGTGAGGCAGGCACTGCCCTCAGATTGTCACCCTTCTTGGTGGCATGCTTTTTTTATATATATAATTGAAAGATTATCCATTAATAGTGAAATGGTAAATCATTACAACTAAATACAGTCTACAAATTCAGCTCTAATATTACAAAGGAGAAGAATTTTAAGATCGGGGATAACCCATTGCAACAAACCACATAAAATTACACATTGGTTCAAAACCATGGTAACAAAGACTATTAACAACCCAAAGTGAGTAGAGTACAATAATACTAATACAAGTAAAAAACAAAAGCAAATACACTTCAATATTCTTCGATTCAACCGCATCTCCATCTTCGAAACACATAGACAAGTAAACTTCAGTCTCTATCTCTTCCTTAAGAATCAGCAATTTAAAAAACCATGGACAAGTCAACAATTTTTAAAATTGCCTAGGAAATAAACAGAGAACCGAAAGAGGGCCCGAATAAATTTTGGGTTGAAAATTTTCTTTAAAACAGAATGTTAGCCCTAAGGGCAAATCATGTAGTTTTGATTAATGACAAATATTGATGAGGACTAATATGCTTGTATGTTGTGTGATAGGTTATATGAACTAAGAAGTATGAAGTCTCATTGTCTTGAAGTCAAAGTGCAAGAACAACTTCATAAAGCAAAGTGATTGAAGAAAGTTGCTCTTAGATGATCAAAAGGCATTGAAGACTTGAAGTGTATAGTGTATGTACTTAGTAGGTAAATTTCTATGTAAACTCTACACTTACATGTCTTGGTTATCATTGAATGCATAAGAGAGCATAAAATGAGTTTTATAATCTTAAAAGGCTTTGAATGAATTTTTTTTTTAATGAATGTGATGTTTTGTCTTAAAAGATTTTTAAGTAAACATTATGTGATCAAAGGATTTTGATTTTTAGACATATATATGTCTAAATAAGTTTTCTATACATATCAAATGTTTTTCAAACTTATTGAAGTTAAATCTCAAATGATTTTACAAAGTTTGAATAAGCTTTCAAAAATTTGGTCGTTCGAATTTTGTAGCAAAAGTTTGCTACTGTTCTTCTAGAGAAATTCGCAAGAAGATTAGGACGCAGCTAAAAAATTCGGTCGTCCGAATTTTGACCTTCAGCATGGTTTTTTTTTCTAGAAAAATTCGCAAGAAGATTCGGACGCAGCAGAAAAATTCGGTCATCCGAATTTCCTGAAAATAGTCGTTAACTAGCCGTTTTAACTGATTTTCAAATTTTATAAAAGATATAAACGTGTAATCTTTTATAGCTCTGAACTCTTGAAAACTCTAAGCATTCAAAAGCATTTGGAAAATATTTCTTAAGCTCTCTTATGTCTTGTGCATTCAATTGATCAATCCAAAGACATCAAAGTGCGAAGGTGCAACTTTGTGTAAAATCTACCAATAAGTGGTAACATCTACACACTCATTTATTTATCAAATTATATTGTTCTACTAGCTTTAGCAAGATTATCTTGATAACATAAAACTCTTTAGATAAGTGTGATCCTTGAAGTTGTGATTCAAGGTTGTTTGAGATATAAAACCATTGAGTTTGGTGAGCATTGTATTGTAAAAGTTACTAGAAGAGGTTGAGAGTGTAAAACCATAGTGTGGTGAGCCTCTCTTGTAATCTGTAAACCTGAGCAAATTAGTAGTTTGTTTGAAATCCTTAAGTGTTAGCTTAAGGTAGTGGACGTAGATCTTGATGATCGAACCACTATAAATTGATTGAGTTCTTTGCTATTGCTTTCTTTCATTGCTTTGATATAAATTGTTTCTATTTTGCTCATTATAATCTGTTCTTGGTCTAAACGCATAGAATGTTTGTTTTTACGATAATTAACCAAATACTTAATTCACCTCCCTTCTTAGGTATTTCACAGAAGAAATAATCTGCAGAATAAATCTGCAAAGGTGCTCGTCTGTGTAACTTTGATCTAGATGAAAATTGTATTGAAAAAAATTTAAGATGATTTGCGGTCAAAATAAGAAGTAGGGATAACAAGAAAAGATGAACAAAGCAAATAAAGACAAAAACAAAGACACCAGCCAAACTAGCCATCGAAACCTCCATGTCGGCATCCGTGAGCTGACCAAAAAGGAAGGAAGAACAGTAACTTTGAACCTTCCATGTCGGCATCCAGAAGCTAACTAAAAGGGAAGGAGGAACAGTGGCATGTTCACTGGCTAAAGCATACGGAATGAAGAGGAGCCATGTCTTGTCAGTGAGGATGGAGGGGGAGGGGGAGGGGAAGGGGAATGGGGGGCCTGCCAGGATCTGGTCTTTGCCCAAAGCCAGAGACCAGATCTGGCCGGAGAAGAAGCCAAAGTATTGCACAGGCAGGGAGCGATTAGAGAGAAGGGAGAGAAAAAAAAAGAGAGGTTCTTCGTGGCATGCTAGAATCTGGAATACTTTTAACTTGAGATACGATTATAAATTTATTTATTTTTAAAAAAATTAAATTAATATATTTTAACTTAATAAATATAATTTAGATATAACAATAAATTTTAACTGTCCGTTACACTTCATTATGAATTAGTTTTGTAAAATGAAAAAAATAAGTATAACGAAATAAATTTATAAATTTTAAATAATATTTTAAAAATAAAAAATTAAAATTATTTAAAAATCATTATACATTAATAAAAACTTACTACATATATAATAATATATAATAAAAAGGACTCTACACAGCGCAGTTTAGGATGATGCACGAAACATAAAGCCGGCAAAAGCCCTCTTTCCATTTTTCTCATTTCAAAAACCCCTCATTCCCCAGTCCCCGCCACATTCATCATTGCATTCTCTCTAAAGTGACAAGGACAAAAAGAGCGAAGAATCTCACTATCTTTTTTCTTTCCTTTCCATCCCAATTCCCTCCTAGATCCATCCAAAACCCTAGAATTTCCAATTCCTTTTCCTTTCTTTCCTGAATTGCAGAAAAAAAAGGTGAAAAATGCCGAGGGAAATCATCACTCTCCAAGTAGGTCAATGCGGGAACCAGATTGGTATGGAGTTCTGGAAACAGCTTTGTCTTGAGCATGGCATTAGTAAAGATGGAATTCTGGAAGACTTCGCTACTCAGGTGCACACTCACCCTCTCTCCTCCTGTATATATGTTCCTATTTTAATTGTACTTTTTTATTTTTTTTGGAAGGTTTGAAGTACGTTCCTGACACTGTGTGTCGGCAGTTTATAGAATTTATGAGGAGGGAAGAAATAGTATAAGTGATGAGTGTTTGATTGAAGATAATATTGTTGAATGCGACCAGCACTGGATGGTTTTCTGAGGTTTAGTACATTTGTGCACTTGCGCACCGGATGTTGTTACTTGTCTAGGGATACTTGCATGATGTTAATTTTTGTGGTTAAGATTATGTTAGCGTGATGTGAACTGGAAAGTGGCCGAATGGATTATTATGATTGGTTATGACTTTTCTTTGATTTTACTATGTAGAGTGTGGATTGGTTTTTTGAGTTCATAGATAAATGAAATATGGGGAAAGGATTGAAAAAGAACTGACATGAGAAGAAATTTGTAATCAGAACTGCAGAACGAATTATACGTTTATTGTTGTGTGGGATTACTGGGAAAAACAACAGATGATGGAGAACTTCCGTTGCTGAGATTGAGTTTGATTGAATTAATTTGGTTACAGAAGAATTTAGGCTAATGTTGTATGCTGTTATGAGCCAGTTTTGTTTTTCTTTTTGAGATGTGCTAGAATATTTTGATATTTAATAATGTTTTTACTGGAATTCAGGTATATAAAATTGCAAAAGGTGCAATATTTCAATGATTTTTTGGGAAGGACAATCTCTCAATGATTGGTTTGTTAGAAAATGAAGCAAGGAACATAAATAAGGTTGAAAATAATTTTTTTTCTATAGGTTCTAGTATTGACTTTGGGGTTTTAATGGGAAGGAGATATTTCTAAATAAAATCATTAGCAAGTTTTGTAAACTTAACAATTAACAGATGTTATGATAAAGTGAGTTTGAAATTTGACATGAAAAGTCAGAGAGACTGAAAGTATCATTGAATGCTGGTGGAGTATCTGTTCTGTTGTCTCTTCCGATCATCTTTTGCTGTTAACTTGTGCATCACAGATTCTAAACAAGAGCTTTTATTTTAATTCTCTCTAGATGTTCAGGGAAGAACATAAGCTCACTCGGGGACATGTAGCTATGTTGTTAAATGATGCTAGATTTGTTGCCTAAGTTCTGGAAGTTTATTCCCGGATCTTTTTTCCCTACAAATAAGATTCATAGGTGGGATTGTTTCGGGGGAGGGGGTGATGAAATTATTTAAACAAAACTTTCGTTATTTCCAATTTTGAAATCTTGTCTTTGTTGGTGGAATAGGATATTGTTGTTCTTTAAAATAGGATGTCTTATGATTCATTGACAGAAATATACATGTTTCACATACATATCTGGGAGACTCTTTATCTCTGAAAGTGTACGGTTCATGCCTTTTATTTCCTGTTCTCTTCGGTTGAAATGTCTCAAATTGGTATTCGCGCTACATGTCGATGTCATCTATAATTGGTCTCATGCTGTGACTATCAATTTGTTCTACAATCAGAAGTTTGTTTGTGATTCTTAACTCCTTTATGTTATTCAGCTAAAATGTTGCTTTGATTTAGAGCTCATTGAAATTTGCAGGGTGGTGATAGAAAGGACGTCTTCTTCTATCAAGCTGATGATCAGCACTACATCCCAAGAGCATTGCTGATGGACTTGGAGCCCAGGGTGATTAATGGCATTCAAAATGGGGAATACAGGAATCTCTATAATCACGAGAATATCTTCATAGCAGAACATGGTGGAGGTGCTGGGAATAATTGGGCAAGTGGTTATCATCAGGTAATTAGCTGTATTTATTAATCCTATTTGACTGAAATTTCTTACTATGATAACTGACTAGTCTTTTGTTGTTGTACCTGAAGTACTATGCAATTAAACTCTGTTCAGGCGAGCAGCTACCTTCTCAAGCTTGCATTTGGCTCATGTTTTCAGAGCTTGAACTTAACTTGTGCTCATTCCAATCTCCAAATTTGTTGCAGACTTTGTTCCATTTGTAGAGAAATTAGCTTCAGTTCATCCAGGCTTAACTGTATTATCAACCAAGTTTGCTTGAGCTCAAGTTTGAGCTTAGTCTCGTTTGCTTTTATATGTGTTGTTACTTAGTAAACCTACTTAGTTTCTAATTACGTACATACCTACGTTCATGCATACATAGTTTGATTCAGTTAACCATTTAAGTTCTTTGATCTCATCTTTGGCTGATTGATAGAAACTTGGTCTTTGGAAGTCCCGGGATTTATTTCATGCATACATGCACAAAATAAAGCTACATACAGGCATACATGCATGAAATAAACCTACATACTGGCATACATGCATATATCGTTTGATTCAATCAACCATTTGAGCTCTACGATCTTGACTTTGGCTGATTGAAGCACTGGTTGTGAGCAAACTTGAGTCTTTGGAGTCCAGGGTTATTTCATTCAGGCCTTTGCTCCTCTCATGTATGGCAAATGCCAGTGAGAATGCCATATATAGCTTATCTGAGAATGCCTATTGTTTCTTTTCCAGACACATATAATCTCTTAACACAATTAACTTATTTATAATGAGTGAAAATATTATGCAATCGGCAGTTCCAATTCGTTGCATGTTGTGAGAAGACATTGACTTTTCCTAAAATGTTAATTGCAAATCGTTCTCTTAGATTTGTATGGACCCATTTTTGGTCTGACCCATTTGTCTTCAGATTTTGCATCTGCTGCATCTCATTTTCTATGATTCTCCTGCTCAAATGTTTCAAAAAGGACACGGATCAGTCACATAAACTCATTCAATTCAAACCTTATCAGGCAGCTATATGAATTTTTTTCTCCATTATGCTGTTTTTAAGAGCCATTTTTTGCTTTTGAGTTAGGATGAATTTATCTTTCAGACAGACTAGGATCCGGTATCTTTAAACTTAAATAGGAGAAAAAATATCTTCTTAAAACTTAAACACATAATCTATGTTGCGCTGAGCATGTGATTATGGTATGGTGATATTTGGTCAGGGTAAGCAATATGAGGAGGACCTAATGGACATGATTGATAGAGAGGCAGATGGAAGTGATAGCCTTGAGGGCTTTGTTCTCTGCCATTCAATTGCTGGTGGAACAGGCTCAGGTTTTTATTCCTTTGACCATCTGTGAGCTAGTTAAAGTTAATCTGATATTGGAAATCGCTGGACTTTGCAATTGACCAAATGTTTTGATTTCAATTCCAAGAAATGCTATTAGTATAGTTTTTGCTTTTTCTCACAATTGAAACATAATGCAAGAACGGGATTGGACTTCTGTGTAATTCCATTCTGTAACCTGTCTTCCAAGTATCTTGACTGATCTGAGCCCTTCCTTGGTATATATAGTGACTACATGTAAGTAACTGTACTATATGCAGCAAAATAGCTGTCTTGCAGCACTAAATTTGATTGTTCAGGCCCTGTCCCATTTTTAATCAAATGTTTGAAACTATTGTAATTTTATGTAAATATGTGATAAGAGAGAATGAGTTTGTTGCCTACAAGCTAAATACTTTAACATTTGGTCCACTAATTGCCCGGTCTAATGTAGGCATGGGTTCATATCTACTGGAAACTTTGAATGACCGCTACAGCAAAAAACTTGTTCAGACATATAGTGTTTTTCCTAACCAGAATGAGACGAGTGATGTGGTGGTACAACCTTACAACTCCCTTTTGACGCTCAAGCGATTGACACTCAATGCTGATTGTGTTGTTGTTCTTGATAATACTGCACTTAATAGAATTGCAGTGGAGAGACTCCATATCACGACTCCCACTTTTACCCAAACAAACTCTTTAGTTTCTACTGTGATGTCAGCAAGTACAACTACATTGCGTTATCCGGGTTATATGAACAATGACTTGGTTGGCCTCCTTGCTTCTTTGATTCCGACTCCCAGATGCCATTTCCTAATGACGGGATACACACCACTGACAGTGGAACGTCAGGTTAGAATTCTCTCCTCAATTTGGTTGCTTTTTCAAATATAACTTTCCAGGGATTCCAATTTTCATTTTCATTCTTTTTCAAAGGAACAAAACTGGAAAAGTGTGTATATAGAGAAACTGGATTGGTGTGACGAAGCATGGAGTTCAACTGTGTACACTGCTAATGTTTTCTCCTTGCATGGCAATCTAGAAAAAATAACTTTTGATAATGTGCATAATAATTTGTTGCCCGGATATTTCAGTCATTTTTTGGCATGGCCATTATAAAGGGTTTGAGGGCTGTTGTTTCTATAAGAATAGAGACATATAGCACTGAATTGGAAACTCATTGTTAGCTTTTCCTTGCAAACTACCACTATTGGTGAACCATTTTTATGGAAGATCATGCCTCCAACTTTTTGAGAAGAAATTTTATTAATGAAAGAAGCAAGAAGGAACCTAAAGAATGCAAACTAAGAACTGAGGATGTTGCAGTAGGCAGTGCAGGGAGGAGAGAAGAGACCGCAGCACTGTGGGAGGTTGTGGAGGAAGACAGAAGCTGAATAAGAGGAGCAGAGGATGTAAGAGGAGCTTCTGTGGGTGGCAGTTGCAAAGTGCAGGCAGCTTGGATCTACAAAGGTCTGCAGCCAGGAAAGCTGCCTGCCGGGGGTGGGGGGAAGCAAAAGCAAGGAAGAGAGGAAGTAAAAGATCCAGTGTGGTTGCAGTTGTATGCTGGAGTGGGAGGTTGGGAGGGGGAGCTGGGTTGAGCAAGGGTCTCAAGCCAGGAGAAGAATAGGAGGGGAGTTGAGAGCACAGCCAATTATGAGGTGGCAGCTCGAGCAACAGTGGCCAGTCATTCTGGCTGTGGTACCCTGTGTTCCAGGCAAGGCATCAGTAGGGATGCAGATTGCTGAGACTGAGGGAGAGGGCTTTGGTTGTAACAGTGAATGGGGACAGCGGCAGTACCCTTGCCTTTCTTGTTGGTGAAGACTGACTACGCCCATGAGCTTAGTATCCTTGGTCACTACAAGTTGATAGGATGCTGTATTTTATCCTCACATGCCAACATAGGGGCAAAGAAGGAAAAAGAGGGATGGAGATTCTCTTGATTTTGGCATAGAAGACCTGGTGGGAGGCCTGAGTGGGCTTTCATGGTGTAAAGTAGGATTTACTAATTATCAAGAGTTCATGTTTTTTGTATTTAAATCCTGAATTTCTCTTTCTTGTTTCATTTTGTCCAAGTGTGAAGTCTTCGACTTCTGAACTGTTGAGCATGTTCAAAAGGTCTATGTCGTGCCGAGGATTTTGCAGAATCTCTCATGGCTCCCCTAAAAGAAAAAGTGCATGAATGGGATAACAATTAATATTCTGATGCCTGTGCTTCTTTCAGGCCAATGTGATACGCAAAACAACTGTGTTAGATGTGATGAGAAGACTACTTCAGGCAAGAGTAAAAGCCTCAATTAGTAGTTTCTGTTGGAGAAGATTAGGATATACTTATTTTTTTCTGGTTTTGCAGACTAAGAACATTATGGTTTCTTCTTGTGCACGGACAAAAGAGGCTAGTCAGGCAAAATACATCTCGATACTAAACATTATTCAAGGAGAAGTTGATCCTACTCAGGTATTATAAGAGATTGTTCAACTTCAAATTTTCAATGAATCAATGCTGTAAGAAGCCTCTTGAGTACTTTTATGTATTTTTTTTTTCGAAGTCAATTTCATCAGAGCCTCAAACTGCCTCAGGGTTTATCAAGTTTTACACAATATATAATGCTCAAATGTTGTGCCAAAGTTCCTTTATGAATTATCGTGTATATTCTTTACTTGTTCATTACCCTTTTTTAATGCATGCTATTGCATTTTAATTTACTCGGGAGATTCTAAGTTGCTTCATCTTCATATGTATCATTTTTTGGCTTTCCATTCTCTCTTTTATTATCTGAATTCCCCTAATGGAGTTGTAAGTTGCTTTGGCTAAATTTAATTAATTTGGCTGTAATAACCTTTGGACAAGGCTAAAACTTGGTTGACTTTGCTCAAATTCTCATTATTTCCTGAAAGGAAGGAAGGGTCAAGTGCAATGAGCTTATCTCCTGTATTATGGTCTCATGTAGCAAAGGCCATTTTTAATGTTATTGGTTGCTTCTTGCTCTATACTTGAGCTTACATGCCACAGTCATAAGGCCCTTTCCCTTTGTATGGATTTGCTGCCCATCTTGCAAAAATAGACCCTTGAAGTGGTTTCCGTGGTTTTTTTTTTTCCATTTTTTAACCCTTCTCCCCCCTTCCCCCCCTCTCGGCTGAATTTTGGCTTTCTGGCGAACTTGAATAAATTCTAGGAGCAAGGTGCAGAGATCATATATTTCCCAAGCTCTAGTTTATATTGGTTATACAGTTCGTGCTGTAAGGGTTGACTTTTGTCACTTCTTAATACTGGTGATTTTTCAAAATTTAGGTTCATGAAAGCTTGCAGAGGATACGTGAAAGAAAGCTTGTTAATTTTATTGAATGGGGCCCAGCAAGCATCCAGGTATGTCTCCTGACCTTTTTTAGATTTAAGTTATTTGTTCTCATTTGTTACTATAAAGTTATTAATGCCTTTGTGTCCTTTTTAGAAAATGTTTATTTAAATAAAATATTGAAATTTTATTTATTTATTTATTTTGTAGGTTGCTCTGTCTAGAAAGTCTCCTTATGTTCAGACGGCTCACAGGGTGAGATTTTATTCCTACATTTTCTATTTCTGCATTTGTGCTGGTTATGGATGTTTATATGAACAATCTGTTT
Organism: Rauvolfia tetraphylla; assembly: GCA_030512225.1. NCBI lineage: Eukaryota > Viridiplantae > Streptophyta > Magnoliopsida > Gentianales > Apocynaceae > Rauvolfia > Rauvolfia tetraphylla. The sequence goes on from JAJQKT010000053.1 coordinate 1,209,007, forward strand.
ATCAAATGCTCATATTTGTGAAGAGCAGGCGAAGTCGTTCTAGCTTGCTTTGTCATGGCTTTGGGTGTCAAGTTAAATGAGTCCATGTCTGTGTGAGGTTGATCTAAAGCTTGACTAGCTTCTGCAGTGGTTTGCATCCAGAGTTTCTATCGATATTATACTCTTTTGTGACATTTTGTTGTATTAAACATTAGCCTCATCTGGTCTTTCCATGGCTGGACACCATTAGTCATTTCTTTTCCAGCACTAAAATGGAAGTCCAACAATTTCCACATTAGAAGCCATCATAGTGGCCTTATGCCTTAATTCATGATCTGTTTTGTGTTAAGTCCATGTTTATCTTGATGTTTCTGGTATGACCTTTTTGTAGAAGAGTATGCATATGCTCCTTGAAGTAAAACTTGATTTTTAGCCTTCATCGAGCAGTATGTTAGAACACGAGTCTGATTTGTCATTTACTCAGAATTATTACTTTCACTGTGGGACTTTTCATAATTATACTCTCAACCTACTTAAGATGAAGTTGCTGAACATAATGCTCTATATATTAAGTGAAAAGTTTATGGATGATGACTTTGCTTTTCTACGTTTCTTAGGTGAGTGGTTTGATGCTAGCTAGTCATACTGGAATCCGGCACTTATTTTCTAAGTGTTTGAGCCAGTATGAGAAGCTGAGGAAGAGACAAGCCTTTCTTGACAACTACAGGAATCATCCAATGTTTGCTGTAAGTTGCTAGTCCTGGTTATAGCATGATTCTCTTTCATGCTAGTTTTAAATTAAAGATTGACTGGTAGTTGATCATATAGCAATTTCTATTAGGCTTTTTAACGGTGTGAATGCTTGGTATTTAATATCCTGACCTACGACACTAATTTTTCAGTGAGTTCAGTTTTGTCACTTAAGGGAAATCTCACTTGAAAATTTTCTTCTACGAAAATAACCGAGTGCAGAGCTTTGAATTTCAGCATGGGATCAAAAATAGCCTAATAATGCAATCCCTTAAGAAGCTTAATGTCTCCTTTTCTCCTTTTTGTTTCAAATAATTTTTAGGTAGTCGCTCCACATTTTGATCTCTGATTGGTCCCAACCAAAATTCAATTTGGGTTATACCAACTGCATACAATTATAACTTTCACTCATCTTATGATATTAGTTTGCTGATCTGTATGGATATAATATATTGGTTTCAAACCCATTTTGATTTTGCGATTCATGATTCAACTAGTGTCTGCTTAACCCATTGCAATAGCCAGCTAATGTGACTTTAACTACAGTATATTGTTTATGCCACTAGAGTTGGCATCCTTGTACGAATGTACCGAAGATTGATGCATCTCTATCCAGTGTGATGCAGATTCTATTTGCTGTGCTACTATTATATTGCGTGAATTTTCTAATTGTTTGTTTGCATTGGAAAAGTTCCTTATGATTTGTTTAAGTTTGTTTGGGGACTGTGGAGTGAAGGACATAAACTGATTTTCAAAGCTGTTTGGATGTATTTGATATATGACTTAATTTGATTTACTCTCCTTTTCGTTTTGCAAAGGAGACTGATGACGAAGGAAGTAGACTGATGTAGGTATGAGGCATTGTTCTCATTTAGGAAAATGATATTCACATTTCAAGCTTTGGTAAAACTTGCAGCTTGCTTTATGATGTTCTTCCTTCGGGAGTTTTAGATTGAAGTCTCGTGAAGGATTTCAGTTTGCACACAGATACTGCAGTTGCATAGTGAGATAACTTAGAGGAAAAACTCTAAACATGTGTCGCTAGTTCTCAGCTTCACTCTTTTTTCCTTTGATTACCATAGACGAATTTTGGAGTATTTAGCTGCTGAAGTAAAAAGCTATATATCCAATTTATTTAATAGGCTAGGAATAATCAATGGTTCAACTTGAAAACTGATATGGTAATCGCTTTGAAGAAACTGAATGTCTTCTCCTTTTCACTGTCTTTTGCAGTATAAAATGCAAATCACATATCTCTGTAAAACCCTCAGATTTTAACTCCATTTTACAATATCTGGTTCATATTGCTGAAATTTTATAGAGGCTTTCTAACAGGTTTAGACACAAAAAGGGGAGTACACATTCAGCGATCTGAATGGCTTTAGAGAATTGCCTGCAAGTAGTCAACTGTATGCCTCATTCTCTGCATATTAGGAAATTAAAGGTGCCTTGCTTGTATCATTTTGCATCTCAAAGATTGTCCTCATAAGGAAGGAATATACAACATGTTGAATATAGTTGAAGCCAAAAACTGATCCTAATACACTAGTCCCTCCGTCCCATTTTATATGAGCACGTTTGCTAGCATTTACATCAAATATGAAGATTCAATTGACCAGATCTGGGAGGTGGATTCGAGTAAATGTGGTCTATAGAGTCAGGTTAATTTGTTTGTTGTTGAAGTGCTTTTTACAACTGCAAAACATATGGAACCTCCTTTACTAACACTTAATGCTACTATTATAGGAGAAGAAATTTATTATTAATTGAAAGAAGCAGCAGAAGATTGCGGACTAGGAATCCTGAAAAGTTATTTAACTTCAAAATCTTCTATGGTGACATGGCTTGAGGAGTAAAGTCTAATATAGAGTTTTATTAAAGAAGGGAACTTGAAGGACCAGGGATTTCCTGAGAACTTTTGTGTTTGTGAAATAATTGAAAACAGAAAATCTTTCTCTCTTGCAAAACTGTGTATAAAAGCTCATGAATCTTGAGATTTATGGGAAAGCGTAACACGCTGAGAACAAACTGTATTTATGCAATCTAAAACAAATATAATACTTCCTATGATGAAACTATAGCTTGTTTGTAATGCAGAATGCATTTTTCTTCTTTAAAGGAAGAGGAGCTTTCTAACTCATTGTATATTATCATTCTGTTGCAAGTGTATGACATTTTCTTAGCTGCACAAAGTAGCTTCCCTCTCTCCTGTTCGTCTAGAACTGATATTCTGCATTTATGTTTTATGCATTTCTGTTTTAAACTTGCTTAGCTAAGATCTTCTTCATGAAGTTTGCAATCCTGCTGTTCTGCTGCTCTCAATGGTTAATTGATTCCTATCAGTGTGCTGCTCTGAAAAAGTGAATTCATTCTTCCTGTAACCGTCTTACCTATATTCCAAAACATGGGCAGGACAATGATCTTTCAGAATTTGATGAATCTAGAGATATAATTGAGAGTCTTGTTGATGAATACAAGGCCTGCGAATCCCCTGATTATATTAAGTGGGGAATGGAGGTAGGTTCTGTCCTACTTTTCTGATCTGTTGTTTCTATAGTTCCTAGTCCTATAACCAATGAGATCTTCTGCTTGTCCAGGACCCAGACCACATCCTAACAGGGGAAGGAAATGCTGCTGGAACAATTGCAACGTGAAAGAAAACATGTTACAGGCTACTTAGTACAACAAGGTGTATGCTTTTACTAATTATGGAAACTATTTCATGGAGGTTAACGTAATTTAATTTTACATCTTATGCTATTATATTTTTTATTAGATAACATTAGCATTTGAGATTTTCAATTGACATAATAATTTCTTGTGATCATTTTAATTGTTTTTGTAAAATAATAATATTCTTTTTAAAATTTTTTTGCAATAATAAAGATTGAAGTATATTTTTACTATTTACTTAATTATTCTCAGGATATTCAAAAAAGATACATATTTAGTTTCTTCATTAACGACTGAATAGCCTTTTTCTCTATCTTATGCGTTTTGAACTTTTTCATAAATTATATTAAATTCACATAATTATTTGTTGTGGTTCTTTTAGTTTTTCCGAGAAGTCAATGTTCGTTTACTTTTTATCCTTTGTTTAATTAATTTATTCCAATAAAATAAATATTTTTTACTAATTGTAGAAATATTTTCATGGAAATTATTTCTTCTATTTTTATAATCTCGTGATATTATATTTCAGACTTTTTATAAATTATAATTGTATTTAATATATTTAGTTTGCAAAATTATTTGTCAAGTTATTTTAGTTTTTCTAAAGTAGAAATGTCTTTTATTTTTATGGAGGTTAGCTTTTTTTTTTTTTTTTTTTGTAATATTCCATTGCATTATATATACTTTGATGTTATAGAAACTTTTAACCTAACTAGGAGAGTTAGTATAGTTGTTATTAAGTAATTACAAACTTTTCTATTAATTTCAAAATAAATTAGTAGTTAATGGGGCATTTAGAGTATTGTCCAAATTTTAAAGTGTTACTATTGAACATTTAGAGCACTAAAATAAATTATCTAAATTTCATATGTAACTTTTGGACATTTGACCACTAAAATCAAAATTATTCATCCAATCAAAGGGTATTTTTTACCATTCAAAAAAAGAAGAAACAAAGTGTGTGTAAATCTACATGACCTCTTTCCGTACTTTTAGTATAGTATAAATATAGAAATAGATTTGCAAAGAACATATACTCTTATTTTTTTGTCAATTTCAAAAGTTATGTAATGTAATGTTTGGTATGAATTTCAAATTAGTCAGTTGTATATTTCAAATTACTGACATTCTGTGTAACCATATAAACGTCTTATTGTTAAGTATTCTCTTAGCTGCTTTAGAGTATCATTACAGTTTGCTCTTTCTTCCTCTGCTGCTAAGGAAGAAACACCACATTTTCTGATGTTAATTCAATGGTCAGGTTTCTTTCAACGAATTGGACCTCCTGCGATCATTATTACATACTCGTGGTGTTAGTGGCTGATTGTTTAGTGTGATAACACCTGATTCTTACTTTTGTTTTTGTTCCTTTCTATTTTATTCTCAACAAACATGTAATGGAGACTCTAGAGAGTGACATGGTATATACTGTTGCTATATATGTTGTATATTTGTTTAGTTTTCGAGTTCGAGAGGCATATTTTTAAGGAAAAGATGCATAATTTGTAATCAAATTGTTCAAGGGAGATATCAAGTGCTGTTTGTGGCTAGCAAACCCCACATACCTTTCTTAGAGGTGTTTTAAACCTGTTTGCCTTTTTCCTTTTCTTCAACAGTGTAAAAGGGTTGCTTGACGGGTTTCCCCAAAAGGAATCCGTGAAACATTTTGTTGTTGCATTTTGGTAAGATAGGAATGCATTATTGGCTGAATAGTTTTGTTAGTTCACTCATTTTCTCTTGTCGTTTTCTTGAATTAATTGTTTCTCCCTCAGATATTAATAGGATCTTTTAGCCTTATTTCTCCTTAGAGTTAACTCTCTCATACTAAACATAGTCGCCTCCCATTTCTTAGGCCAGTTCTTTTCAATTCTCAATTTCATCTAAAAAATGAAAATGGTAGTGAGAGACAGAGGAACATTGGGTATTGGCAAACGGAAGGAAGAGAATATGTAAGATTTATTTAGGGAATCATAGGCATATTTTGCTTTGCAATTTAGGATTCTTATTTCTGTTGCAATAGGCCACAAGACCCTATATAAAAGGGAAGGAATGAAAAAATTAGGCTTAATACCATTATAGTACTCTAAAGTAGGGGGAGTTTGTTAGTTGAGTATTACATCTTTTGTAATTGTCAATTAAGGGATCAATTTGTCCGGAGGGAAAATAATTTGACCGAAAAATAATTAAATGTCTAATATACCTTTTAGATAAATTTGATAGTCTAATTTTACCTTTTTGCTTAACTAATATATTTTTTTTTCAAAAAAAAAATCAATTAAAAGTTAGAAAAATTATTTTATTTAACTTTTCACTCTATCCTCCTTTCTCTAGGGTTTAGCTGCCACCCTTCATTATCGATGCCACTATTTGCTGCCCTTAACCGTTGTCGCCAGCCTTTGCCACTTAACTAGGGCTATTAATGGGCTAGGTAGGGACTCAGATTCTACTCGATTTTGACTCGATAAGGTCGAGTATGGATATAGAGGTATACTCGTTTATTTGAATCCAGAGCCGACAAGACCTTGTGTAATGAGTATTGGTTTAGTACATAATATTCTGGACTCAACAGACCCAGGATCTGATTAATATATATTATAAAAATTTTGTATGATTTATTTATTATATTAGTATATGTTAGAATTCTTTTTGCAATATTAATTCTTGATGAGAGCATATCTATGTTTAAAGTTGCAAAAATAAATTTTTCTGCAATTATATATTAGTTATATGTCTAATATATATACATATATATATATATATATATATATATATATATATATATATATATATATATATATATATAGATTAATAATTTTTCTCATAGGCTTTTTTTGAAAGTTGATCTTTTGTGCATGAAATTAAGAAGTGATTTTTGAGTTAGCATATTGAATAACATTGTTATTTTGGTAAAATAGTAAATATTTTAGTCTCATCTATTTTACTTAAACTTTGTATAATAGTTAATCTAGGAAGCTGTGGATATTATAGTTTTAATTTTTTAAAGAGATAATATATTACATTAAAATTTTATTTGTGATGATGAGTTTTAACAAGTTATGGTGTAATTTGTTTTTAATTCTTATTGTAAACAGGTATACCCAGACCCGGCCTGATATCTTATAAGTCGGGTACATGTCCACACTTTATGGACTCGTCGAGTAATCGAGTCAGGTCTGGTATTGCCTATTTGTTACTGGGTCCGGTCCGAGACCATGAGTTCTGGACCCGTTTACAGCCTTACACTTAACCCAATTACCCCTTCTCACAACAAAACTTGTTATGCGGCCTCTTCTCTATCTTTTTCTTCTTTGTCACTCCTCCACCCACCACTAGCACTACTATCACTTCAAGACCCATCACTACTGCCGCCTCCACTAGATGTACCAACACCACACACACAACGCACAAATCACCCCCCCCAAATATGGGTATTTTCTCTCCGCCATCCACTTTCCTTGTCTCAACTGCATTTTCTTTTCCATTCCTTCTTCTCCCTCCACCTCTCTATTCTAGCCGCTATTCTCGCGAGCAAGAACAGAGAGGTGGAAGGGGGAAAAGGGTATGGCGAAGAAGGAGGTGCAATAGAGTGCAAGAGGAATAAGGTAGAAAAGAGGAAAACGGAACAGAGGGGATGAAGTTGAGAATGGGAGAAGTCGAATGGGAGTCCGGAAGGAGGAAGAACGTGACGCTGCCCGGGAGAGAAGAGAGGAAGAGAAGGGAGAGGAAAAGAAAACAAGGAAACCAATAAAAGAACGTATTATGACAATGTATTTTCATTGATCAATGCATTGACATAATGCGTTTAAAGGTCTATCTAATCTCTAAAAAAAATAATACTAAAAGACTAAATTACCCTTCTGAATGCATTATCTAAATGTGTTCATTTTTACTCCTGGTCAAATTAGTTCCTTGATTGACAATTACAAAAGATGTGGTATTTAATTGACATAACTCCCCTACTTTAGAGTACTAAAATGGAATTAATCTAAACAATTACGAAGCTCTGGTACATACATTCATACATTCCGAGGATTCAATTGTTGTACCATCGACTTGCTTACTAGTTCCAAGAATAATGTTGCCTTGCTCCTGTTAAAGGACATTGAGTTCTGTAGCTTTTTACTTTGCCCTATATTTCTTGCTAATGAATGTGAATAAAAAAGGCCGTAAAAGGCTATTATCGTTTTGTATCTTTTTCACTTGCTTCTTTAAATTAAGAAGAAAAGAAACTTTTGGGTAGGGCTCTCGTAGGACTCTGAATAGTGGAGTATGAGTCAAACTCAAAGCTAATTGAAAGAAAAAGATCAACTGTACTGAATTCAATAATTGAGTGGTGGCAATCTTACGTTTCTAAGATTGTGAAATTAAAAAGAAAAAGAAATCAACTAAATTTTACCCTCGGTTCGGATTGAGGGAAACAAGAGGAAAGGAGAGGAGATGAGACTACTAGTTACTTTTAGCATTTCCTCAACTATCAAGAAAAAGGAAAGGAAGGATTGAATAACGTGTTTCGAGTAGGAAGGAGAGGAAAGGAGAAGAAAATGATAAGATCAGACTTTACCTTTTTGTCTATTAGTTCAAAATATTAGTTTAATAATTAAAACTTTTTTATAATGATGAAATACTTTAAAATGCCACGAATAATGAGTTCTTCCTTTTTGATGCATCTTGCTTCTTCAAGTTCCTACAGTGTGAGGCTAATAGCTTACCATTAAGAATTGAAAATTCTATAATTTTTTTGAAAAAAAAAAGAAACACTATTGTAAAGAAATTCATTAACACCTAAAACAAAGACACATAATTCATAACAAGAAAATATAAAATATTCCAAATGGAGGGTTTAGAAACTATTATTATTGTACATTTTGGTTGTTTAATTGGTATCCATGTCCATTTTACAAATCTAGTTCATTGTACCGTGATTGTTTAATTGGTATCCATGTCCATTTTACAAATCTAGTTCATTGTACGGTTGGACCACTTAAGTTGGGGAGAGCGCTCTCAATTGAGTTTTCTCCAAACACAAGGCTTGAACCCTAAATCTTGTTTAAGGGACACCAAGCTCTTTCCATCTGAGCCAACTCATGTTGGTTTTCCAAACAATTTACGTCTAATATTTCAATAAGTGGCAAGCAAAACAAAGTACTTAGAATGTGAAGTAAAATATTATAACAAAATTATTTCTAGCATTCAAAAACAACTTAAGATGACGCTTGTCAAAAAAATAATAATTTCAACTTATCAATGACTATTATTAGTCTTGGTAGTTCTCATTAAATACAATACCGCGCTTTTGCAGGACTGCCAATAAATGCAATTCTCTTTTGAGAATTTTCAACTGGATGAAAATAAATATTAGGAAGTAAGGATGATTCAATCCCAATAGCTTTCAAGTCATTCCATAAATTATGTTTGATGTAATTCTCTGATTATGCTTCTTTGTGAATGGCATTTTCTTCACTTATAGCAGAAGCAACAGACTTTATAGCTTTAATCATTTCGCTTTTTTCCTCATTATCTTCTAAAGTCTTTTTCTTCTCACTTTCTTAAAGTTCTCTTTGTGAAGATTTGACGTGGTTGAGCTCTAGAAATACTATCTGAATATCAACAACATCATTTATGTCATTAAAAGGTTCAAGTTTGATTTTATCTTGAGCCAACATCACATCAGTAGCTTGAATACTTTCCATGTGATTGCCTCTGTACTATAACTAGTCACTCAATCTTTGCCAAACAAGTCTAATAACTTCTCATAGTTATGAATTGGTGTATGCTTTCATTTTTCAGCATCAGGTTTTGCCTTTTTCATAATAATAAATATAACAAATATGTTAAAAAACACATAAAATCATAAAAATAATGTAGATGTTGCAAGTACAAATTGAAAAATTTAATAAGCAAACTTTAATTAAGCTTTTCCAAACTTCTTCTTCTACAGTCCATAATTCGGTAATATAGCTCCAAACAAATCCACTCATGTCACCCTTGAACAAATTATAGCATTTACTAAAATTTTCTTTTTGTTGTAAAATTTGAATGCAATAGACATAAAACTAACTATAAAATAATAATGATGGAAACTTTGAAATATAGCAGAAGAAAGAAAGAGAAACTCAAGAAATATAGAAAATAAAATTTTATTGAGAGTTTTTCACTATACATCCTCTACAAGACACTCCATATGGTCCTATTTATAGAGTTGGAAGTGACCATTTCCATCATAGGTCATTAGTAGGCTCCTTTATTTCTTCTTATTCTATAACTCATATAACTTACATAACTTGCCTCCCATGATCTCCCATGTTCACTAAGATAATAGAGGTAATAGGGATAATGGTCTAGAAAGGATGTGTATTCCAATTTTGATTGTAACCTGCAACTTTTCATATTCCATAACTTAGATGAATTATTTCTTGGAATAATATACATTCATAATATTCCATAATAATTCCCCTTGGATGTCCATCACATAAATAATATGCCCCATTAAAACTTTACTAGATAAAAAGACCTAGTGAAAAAAAACTCTAGTGAAGGAAAAAGAGTACATTATTCTTTTATGATATTACTTCCCCTGATAAGATAATCCCTTGAGATTTCTTAATCGATGCATTCCAAGTTTATTTACTGCTTTCTCAAATGTTGCCCTCAGTAAAGTCTTAGTGAATAAATTTGTCAAATTGTCACATGATTGAATTTGTTACATATTAATATCACATTTCTTCTGAAGATCATGAGTAAAGAAAAATTTCGGTGAGATATGCTTTGTCATATCTCTTTAATATATCCTCTCTTTAATTAAGTTATACAAGCTGCATTGTTTTTATACTGAGGAGTTGGAATTCCTCTTCTAGAGATTAAACCATAATTTTCTTGGATATAATGGATAATAGATCTTAACCACATACATTCACGACTTGCCTCATGAATGGCAATAATTTCAGCATGATTAGATGAAGTTGCCACAATAGTTTGTTTTGAAGATCGCCATGATATGATAGTATCACCACAAGTAAATAAATAGCCAGTTTGAGAACATGCTTTAAGAGGATAAGATAAATAACCAGCATCTTCATAACTGATTAATTTTGGGCTGATTTTATTTGAGTAAAAGAATCCGAGACCTATGGTCCCTTGGAGATATCTAAGGACAATACCATTCCAATGTCGTTGTGTAGGAGAAGAATTAAATCTGGATAATAAGTTCACATAAAATGTTATATCAAGACAAGTATTATTAGCAAGATACATTTGTGCACCAATTACACTAAGATATAGTATTTCAAGACTAAGTAGTTCTTCATTATCCTCTCTAGGTCTGAATGGATCTTTATCCACATCTAACAACTGAACGATCATTGGAATACTCAATGGATGTGCCTTGTTCATATAAATATTTTTAAAACCTTTATTGTATATGTTGATTGATGAATAAAAAATCCATATTCCAGATGCTCAATTTGTAAATCAAGACAAAACTTAATTCTTCTGAAATCTTTAATCTCAAATTCATGTTTCAAATATTCCGTTACTTCTTGAATCTCTTTCGAAGTTCCAATAAGGTTAGTATCATCAACATAAATAGTAAGTATTACAAAGTCCGATCCTGATTTCTAGATAAGTACACATGAACATATTGGATCATTCTTATATCTTGTTTTGAGTAAGCATTCATTAAGACGATTGTTCCACATGCGTCTAGATTGCTTTAAACAATATTATGATTTTTGCACTTTAATAGAATAATCTCCACGAGAACCTAAGTTACATGTTGCAGTCATATTAAATCCTTCTAGGATTTTTATATAAATATCATTATCAAGGGTCCCATATAAATAAGTAGTAACGAAATCCATTAGACGTATGCCTATCTTTTCATGTACTACAAACTCATAAGTTATCGGATTATAATAGCATCAACTATAGGTGAATATATTTTATAATAATCAAAACATAGTTTTTGTAAAACCATTGTGCCAAAAGTCACACCTTATATCTTATAACTTTAATTTTTTATTTCATTTTTGCACAAATATCCATTTGTAACCAATTAGCTTTACACCTTCTGGTGTTCAGACTATAGGTCAGAAAAACCTCATGTTTGCCATGTGAATTCAATTCTAATTGAATCACATCTTTCTATTTTGGCCAATTATTTCTATGTATGCATTCTTCAACTGATATCAGTTCAAGATCCTCATTATCTCCTAAAACATCAAGAGTTATATTATAGGAAAAAGAATCATCTACAATTATTTCCATCTAATTCCACCTTCTACTAGAAGTGGTATAATTGCTATAGATTTCCATATTATTTTTAGTATTTATAGAAGTTGGATCTTGTCACTAGTTTTCTCTTGGTCTTTTTGTTCAATTTCTTCTACATGATTTTCTTGATCAATTAATCCTCTTTTCTTTTGAGGATTTTTATCTTTAGAACCAATAGGTCGACCACGCTTTTGACGTGTTTTAGATTCAACAGCTATAGGTGTTGGATATAACTCTTTTAGTACTTTAACCCAAATAGGAGCATCTATAGTTGGGATATGCAATTTAGTTACCCTTGTAGAGTCAACAAATGCATCAGGTATTTGATTTGCTATTCTCTGCAAATGAATTTTCTTCTAAACTTCCAGTTCCCTTATTCTTATGTGTGGATCAATATGATTTAATGATGTTGTCCAAACAAACTCTTCTTTTTATGGTTTATTTTCTCCCCCTAATTTAGGAAAGAGAGTCTCGTCAAAATGACAATAAAAAATCTAGTTGTAAATACATCTCCAGTCAAAGTTTCGAGATACCTTATGATTGAGGGAGACTTATATCCAACATATATCCCTAATCTTCTTTGAGGACCCATTTTAGTTCACAGATTTGGTGCTATTGGAACATATTCAAAATATTAAAAGATTCTCTAATGAGCTAGACTTGGCTTACAACCAAAAGCTTAGTGCAAAGGGAGAATTTTTTATAACTAGTTGTTTTGATATGCACCAGTGCTAGAGTATGCAAAAGACATGTCCCCATGCTAATATAAGGAGATTTGTTCTCATTAAAAGTGGTCTAGCAATCAACTGTAACCTTTTAAATAAATGATTGAACTAAACTGTTATGAGTATGCACACGAGTTACAGGATGTTCAACAGTAATGCAAATTGACATGCAATAAGCATCAAAGGCATGAGAAGAAAATTCAACAATATTATGTAAACAGATTCTTTTAACAAGATAATCTGAAAATTATGCTTTTAAGTGAATAATTTGGGCAATCAATCTTGCAAACACTAGGTTAAGTTGACAGTAAACAAACATGAGATTGTTGAGTTGATGCATCAATTTAAATCACGAAATATCTAAATTGCATGCATGGTGGATGAACAGGTCCACAAATATCATCAGAATATTTTTAAAATGTGGGAGACTCAATTCCAACTTTTTCTAGGGAGGATTTAATAACCAATTTCCCTCAAGAACATGCAGCACATGCAAATTTATTTGATGTCAAAACCTTCTAATTTTTCAAAGGTGACCATATGTATTTTCGATTATTCTGTGCATCATGTTAGCTCTTGGATGACCTAAATGAGCATACCAAATCACAAATAGAGTAGAATTAGTAAACTTTTGGTTTACTAAATGATGCACTTCAACAAAATTAAATTTTGTGTAATACAAACCAAAAGAAAGATGAAATACCTAAGAGGGGGGGGGGGGTGAATTAGGTATTTGGCTAATTTTCGCAAACTTAAACCTTTTATGCGTTTAGACCAAGAACAAGTTATGTAAGCTAATTATAGATAATTGATAGCAAGGCAGTAATGAAAGCAATAGCAAAGAACTCAAACAATTTATAGTGGTTAGATCCTCAAGATCTACGTCCACTACCTTAAGCTCACACTTAAGGATTTCAACGAATCTACTAATTGCTCAGGTTTACAAATTACAAGAGAGGTTCACCAAACTATGGTTTTACACTCACAACCTCTTCTAGTAATGTTTACAATACAAGGCTCACCACAAACAATGGTTTTATATCTTAAACAACCTTGAATCACACTTTCAAGGATCACCCTTACCTAAAGGGTTTTATGTTATCAAGATAACCTTGCTAGAGCTAGTAGATCAACACAATTGAATAAGTAAAGAAGAATGTGTAGAAGTTACCACTTGATGGTAGATATTACACAAATTTGCACCTTCACACTTTGATGTCTTTGGATTGATCAATTGAATGCACAAGACATAAGAGAGCTTAAGAAATGTTTGCTAAATGCTTTTGAATGCTTGGAGTTTTCAAGATTTCAAGAGTTACAAAAATTTGCATGTTTATGGCTTTTATAGAATTTGAAAATCTGTTAAAACGTTCATAAAAGCGGCTAGTAACGGCTAGTTTCGAAAAATTCGGACGACCGAATTTCTTTGGTCACGTCCCGAATCTTCGTCCGAATTTCTCTCGGATGAATAGTAACCATGTTTGAGAACAAAAATTCGGACGACCGAATTTTTTTTGCTGCGTCCCTAATCTTCTTCCGAATTTCTCCGGAAGAACAGATGACCATGCTTGAAGGCCAAAAATTCGGACGACCGAATTTTTTTGGTTGCGTCCGAATCTTCTTCCGAATTTCTCTCGGAAGAATAGTAGCAAACTTTTGCTACAAAAATTCGGGACGACCGAATTTTTTGAAAGCATTTTCAAACTTTGTAAAATCATTTGAGATATAACTTCAATGAGTTTGAAAAACATTTGATATATATAGAAAACTTATTTAACTATATTTAAGCTTGAAAAACATGAACATATGAAGTTTACAAACATATCTTATAAAAAGATTCATTCAAAGACTTTTAAGATCATAAGATTATTTTTATGCTCTCTTATGCATTCAATGATAACCAAGACATGCAAGTGTAGAGTTTACATAGAAATTTACCTAAAAGTTAAATGCACTCTACACTTCAAGTCTTCAATGCCTTTTGATCATCTTTAGAACAACATTCTTCAAACTTCAAATACTTGCTTAAATGAAGTTGTTCTTGAACTTTTGCTTCAAAGCAATGAGACTTCATACTTCTCAATTTACAGAACCTATCACACAATAATCAAACATTTTAGTCCTCATCAATATTTGTCATTAATCAAAACTACATAATTTGCCCTTAGGGCTAACAAAAGAGATGGAAGTTTTTCGAATATAGATTTCTTACCCGAGATAATATGAGTAATATACAAATCCTCATAATTATTTTCCTCCATTGCCTCAACATTCTGGTGGATATCTTTAAAACTTAGAAAATTTCTTCAAGATATTTTGAAGAAAATAGTGTTTTATGTATAATAATAATTGTTCCTCTAGGTAATAATATACTAGCTCTACTAGAGTATCAAATTAACTTTGCACTACAATTTATAGTGTTGACATTTGTTTCTCCCATTTCAAGTGAAAACAATGACCTTTTATACCACATCGGTAACAAGAAGTTTTGCCATATGACAAATACGAGAACAATGACCTTTTATACCACATCGGTAACATTTATCTTCATAATTTGTACAAATCACATACTTTCCTTTTTCTTTCTCGCTATTTTTCATCCACTTCTAGTGGTTATTATCTTTTTTCATGCGTGGTGAATTATTTTTTGCCATCATGATTATAGGGATGATTTCTATTTTGATCACATGCACAATTGCGATCGCGACCTCTTCTAGGACAAAAACCTTGAGTTCTAATAAAACTCACTTTAGAAAATGAAGTAGAACCCATTGGTTGAGATTCATGATTTGTCATCAATAATTCATTATTTTGTTTAGTAACAAGAAGACAAGAAATTATTTCAAAATATTTCTTATAATATTTTTCTCGATATTGTTGGTGTAAGACAATATTCAAGGTATGAAAAATAGAAAATGTTTTTTCTAACATATCAGCATCAATGATATTTTCTCCATTAGATGAGAAGTAATTTTGAACATAGAGGAATTATATTCATTGATGGCTTAAAAATCTTTCACTTATGGTGGTTATTATTGTTTTCCATGCGTGGTGAATTATTTTGGTCATCATGATTATATGGATAATTTCTATCTCGACCACATGCATGATTACGACCACGACCTCTTCTAGGACAAAAACCTTGAGTTCTAATAACATTCACTTCAGAAAATGACTGTTGGTTGAGATTCATGATTTGTCTTCAATGATTCATTATTTTGTTCAGCAACATGAAGACAAGAAATTATTTTAAAATATTTCTTAAAATATTTTTCTCGATATTATTGTTCTAGGACAATATCCAAGGTATGAAAAGTAGAAATTTTTTCTAACATATTAGCATTAGTGATATTCTCTTCGCAAAATTTTAGTTGAGAAGTAATTTTGAACATAGAGGAATTATATTCATTGACAAATTAAAAATCTTGCAGCTACAAATGCATCCAGTCATATCGTGCTTTAGGCAGTACGACCATTTTTTGGTGTTTGAATCACTCTTTCAAATTGTTTCACAAAATAAATGGATTTTTCACGGTAAGATATTCTACCTTTAAATTCTCACGGAGATGATGGCGAAGAAAAATCATAGCTAAAAGACCTGAGAGGAGGGGGTGAATTAGGTCTTTGGATAATTTTTGAAAACTTTTTCCTTTTTGCAAATTTAGTTTGGAAGAGATTGGAATTCAAGTTTGCAAGGGGATTTTTAGATCAACACAATGAATAACCAAGTAATAGAAGAAGAGTAAAGAACAGACAAGCAATTTATAGTGGTTCGATTTTCTTAAGATCTACATCAACTACCTTGAGTCTTCACTCAAGGATTTCAAACAATTCAACTATAGAAATAGTTGAGCAAGATACAAGAGAGGCTTACCCAACAAGGGTTTTACTCCACAAATTCTTTTCAATATAATAATCAAGGTTCACCCTCTCAAAAGAGTTTTATATCCTAAAAAGAACCTTGAATAAAGCAAGTAGATGAAGTAAGAGAATAAGATAATACCAACAATTTAGTAAATGAAGACAAAGCTAGCACCACGTCACTTTTTTGTCTATAGAATCTTGAAAAGTTACTTTGAAGCACATGATAAAAGAAAGCTTTTTGATGTTCAAATGATTTCGAAGTATATAGATTCTTAAAGTGTCCAAAACTTCTCAAAAATTTGAAGTTTATGACTTTTATAGGGTTTGAAATTTAATTCCAATATTTAAATAATGGTTAGTAACAGTTAGTAACAGTAAAGTTTGGCCGACTAAACATGGACTAATGTGTCCAAATGATCGTTCAAATTTCTCTGTTTACCAGGCTGAAAGAAAATTTTGGTGAACCAAACTTGGACATGTGCATCTGAATGGTCGTTCAAATTTCTTGAGAAATTCAGCAGCCAAGATTCAATTCGGAGGTCCTAAATATTCAAAATTTGTCAAAATATTTAGAAATCAACTACAACAAGTGTGAAATCATTTTGGATTAACAGATAGATCATTAAAAATCTTTTGAACTACAAGTTGTTATCAAATACTTGGTAAATCAAGAATAATCAAAACCTTTTAGGATTTACAAACTAAGTTGTGTGCTCCCTTATGAATTCTTTAGATTCCATGACAAGAAGTGTAGGGCTTACAAGAAGATACTTATTAAGCAAAGGTAAACCTACACTAATGACTTCAAAGTCTTCAATCTCCTAGGACAAGCTCCATATTCTTCAACTACTTGATTACATTTGAGATGTCCTTTCATATTAGCTTCAATGCAATGAGATCACTTTGCTTCTTCAATCCAAGAATCCTATCACACAACACTTACTCAAGTTAGCCACCTATATCAATGTTTGTCATTAATGAAAACTATAAGATTTGCCCTTAGGACTTACAACCTCTCATTTTTTTATGATGACAAACTTCGATGCAAAATATGATGGATTAAAATAGTGTAGTAAAGCATTAATGTCACTAATGAATGATAAACAATTTAGCACAATGACATTTAAATGGCTCATGATGAGCCTATGGCCCAACCAACCTCCATATTCCTCCTTCCTTCCATCAAGATAGAAAATATAGCTTTAAAGCATTAAGAATACTTTCTAGGAGAGGTTTTAGAGGATAGAAAATATTTTCATAGCTCCCCTCTAGATTGTACACTTTTTTCAACAAGTTTGGACTTGAAGTGTTATAAGTCTGATTTTGAAAACTCAAGTCCAAATTGCAAAATATTCAACATAGTGATTTGATTTTTAGAGAACAAGCCTTCCTAAAGTTGTTCAACCATTTTAGGAAATATCAAGACAGTTTTGAGCAAAAATAGCAAATCATCCTTTTTGAAAGGAAAGTTCGAGCATTCGAACTTTTGGCCTGCATCTAAACTTATGATAAAAGTTTCAAACAATGAATTTTGTAATATAAGTTCTTAAACCCAATCACTCAATCATCAATGAAAGATAATAAACTATAGCAAACAACCATAATCATCATGATCATTCATATCAACATATTGACCAAATCAAAGCAAGTCAATCAATCACATTTCATTTCAATCAATCACATTCACATTTCATTTATTTTGCAATCAATTACATCACTTCTCCCAGTTTTGTCATCAGTCAAACGTGGGGTGATCTGACTAAAGTAAGATCAACCAAAGAAATAGCTCTCAACACAAGTGTATCATCATTGAGTTTCAAAACATTACATAAGCTAGAAAGGCACATGGAAATATGAAACATGAAGATACATAGACTATACTAGATACATAGACTAGGCATGACTTATAATAGTTATGAAGTACATAAGTTATACTGAGTACATAAATTAGAAAAGCAATGAAATAAGAGAGGGTTAAAGAGTGCTTAGTCTTGAATTCTTTTCATCGTCTTCACTCCATGTTTGTTAGTGGTGATGCCCATATTCCCTTTGAGTTCAATATGAAGGGGACTTTCACTTTCTTGCTTCTTCCAAGTGTAATTTGGCCTCGGAGTTGTAGCCAATCAAGAAGATCTCCTAATTCCCTTCTTCTTTGCCATGTGCTTCACTCTTGCTTGGTTGAAGGAGATGGTAGAAGGTGAGGTAGTTTCGGCTTTCTCAATTAAGTTTCCTTTTTCACGGACATCCTCTTGCCTTTCCTCTTGATCTCCACTTCTTGATCTTGTTTTTCACTTTCTTCTTCTTTTCTCCTCTTCATTTTTCTCACTTTCTCTAGCCACTAATTCAAAATCATCATCATCATCCTCACCACTTCCTCCTTTCTCTGATTATCACTATCACTATCATCATCTTTTTCCTCATCTTGCTCTTCTTTCTTTTCCTCCTCATCTTCATCATCATCTTTCTTTTCTTCTTCTCCTTGAGGTTTGGAGGTTCCTCCACCGCTTTGGGTATTCTTCATTAATAATTCCTCTATGTTCCTTACTCTAGTTTCCAATCCATCAAGCTTTCCAAGAACCATAGTTATCATGCTAAAGAAATCTTTTGGCAAAACCATCTAAGAAAATCATCACAAGAAGCCAACTCAAAAAGATGGTTAGAAATGTTACTTTTGTATAACAAATTGAGCCTAAAAAGTATGAGAAAGCACAAGAGGATGAAAGCTAGATGTTGGATGTGCAGGAAGAGCTAAATTAGTTTGAAAGGAACAATCTTTGGAAACTAGTTCTAAGGCCCAAGAATCAATCAGCCATAGGTACTAAATAGGTGTTCAGAAGCAAGCTTGATGAAAATGAGATGTGGTCAGAAATAAGACAAGGTTTGTTCAAGGATACAACCAAGAGGAAGGTATAGATAAGGATGAAAAAGTTAAAAGTGTGAATAGTAAGATGTACAAGGGAATGATTGACTCACTACTCTATCTCATGGTTAGTAGGCCTGATATTCATTTTAGTGTGTCTATGTGCTTGTTTTCAAGCTAATACTAAGGAACCACACTTGGTTGCTGTTAAGAGAATTTTGAGTAAGCTTGTGGGAACTCAGGAATTTAGCTTGTGCTATCCTAAAAACATATCATTTGACTTAGTGGGATATAGTTATGGTAATTTTACAAGAAGTAGATTTGATAAGAAGAGTACCTCAGGAACTTGTCAGTTCCAAGGTCATGTATTTGTTTCATGGCATAGCAAGAAGTAAACTTCAATTAGATTGTCAACTATGGAAGCAGAATGCATTTCAGTTGGGATTTGTGTAGTCAAATATTGTGAATCAGGCATCAACTTGAGGAATTTGGTTTAAGGTACAAAATTATTCTAATTTTCTATAATAACACGAGTGCCATTAACCTTTTCAAAAATCCTACACAACATTCTAGAACTCAACATATAGAGATTAGACATCACTTTATCATAGAACATGTTGAGTCTGGAACTATCGAGCTAATTTTTGTGCCCACTGACAAATAGCTTGCAAAAATTTTCACAAAACCTCTAAGTGAGGAACCTTTTTGCAAGATTCGTATTGAACTTGGTTTACTAAAACTCAAAGGATAGTTTATTGTTCATACACACACACACACATATATATACACACACACACACACACACACACAAATTTTGACATTACTGAATTTTGACACTTTCCAAAATTTTATCTGAATTCTTAGATACTCACGAAGCATGTGAACAACTATGAAGTTTATT
Source organism: Rauvolfia tetraphylla (assembly GCA_030512225.1). NCBI lineage: Eukaryota > Viridiplantae > Streptophyta > Magnoliopsida > Gentianales > Apocynaceae > Rauvolfia > Rauvolfia tetraphylla. The sequence continues at coordinate 1,229,027 of JAJQKT010000053.1, forward strand.
TTATGGTCAAAATATTGTGTGCTTAAGTCTTCTTAGAATATTCATAAAGATTATCAGCTCTAATCAACCTTTACTTGATGTGAAAAGTCATAATCCCTTTTTACCTTAAGAAAACTTATTTCATCTTGTGTCAAAAAAATGACAATTTATACTGTCGTGAAAATTGATCACAGGTAAATAAAGAGCTCAAAAATCTATTATAATAGATTATATTGCTGCTACCATTTTTTATTCATTGATTTAACCCTCCAAAATTAATCGTTGCTCTCTCTCTCTCTCTCTCCCCATTACTCTTGAATCACGTTCTCCAATAACTCACCTCACTCCATACAATTTGAACCCTATCATTTACTTACTCTTCTTATCCAATTAATCCATTTACAATTTCACCCAAACTGCTTAAATCTCTAACTTTTCGATGTCTCCATAAAATTTTTAAATAGCTTGAAGATCTTCATTTTCTCCAAAACCATCACTTCGTTTCCCCTATACTCTCTAATTTTTCATAATGGCTCCCATGAGAAAAGAAATCAAACATTCTTCTAGGTCAGGCACCTCAAATTGAAGGAAGATAGAGAAAGGAAAAGAAGTAGTCTCTGAGAAGGCTATCAAGAGTGAAAAGGTTGAGAAGAGCTCGAAATAAAAAGGTCATCTTGATATCAAACCTTATTATTCCATGACAAACAATTGATTGAGATCACTTCGGTAAACCAAGGTTGCCCTATAAGATTTGGTTTGAAGCTCAAGGTTGGCTGGGGTTCATGAGAATCCGTACAGTGGTACATCCAAATCTGGTGAAGCAGTTTTATAGCACCATCAAGAAAGCCAGAACTGATGCCATTGAGGTAGCTTTGAAGAAGAAAAAGCACAAAGTGACTTTGGAGATTCTTTCAAAAGCATATGGGATTCCCAATACCAGAGTCAGAGTGTTTAAGAAGGGAGATGTGAAGAAAGTGAAGTCTTACACTGAATTTGACTTCTAGAAAGAGGTAACTAGAAATATTGAACTTTTTGAAAAAGGGAATGTTATATCAGCTAAATTACACATGCACAATAGAGTATTACACAAATTTGTTGTTATATCAGCTAAATTACACATGCACAGTAGAGTATTACATAAATTTGTTACAAATTTGTGTTCCCCTGAAACTGGTAGCTTTGATTATGTTACTGCAAATGAGTTATGCTTAACATAACATATTTAGAAGAGACAAGAGTCTAAGGAAACTTAGCCCATTTAGTCCCTGAACTTTTTATACTTGTGATAGAGTCCTTTTTTTCAGCCTTAAGAATCCTTAAACAATTTACGATTAGCTAAAAGAGTCTTTTTGGCACGCGAATCACATATGCCATTTTCAGTAGGGGTAAACTCATCCACACAAGCCATTTCCTTCCATTTTAGTGGCATTCAAAATAATAACATACTAAGATAAGTTCATATCCAAAATATAGGTTTAATTAAAAAAATCCAAGTTCACCCTTATCACAAAGAGTTTTATGTCACTAGACAACCTAGACCAATCTAATCCAATGCTTACCCTCACCAATGGGTTTTACTCAACAACCTTGATTAATCTAGTCAATGGCTCACCCTCCACAAGGGTTTTAAGTCTCTTGACAACCTTGTATCAATCACAACAATAATGTAAAGATAGAGTTTGGATGTTACCAATACTTCTTGGTGGATGAATACAATAGCTAGCATCACTTCACTTCTTGCCTTTGGAATCTTGAATTTTAACCTTTGAACACAAGGCAGTTTGAGCTTTTCAAATAATTTTTATGTAAAACAAGTTAGAGCTTGAAGAATTTCTAAAGTTCAAAAATTCTTTCAAAAATCTGGAGTTTATGGCTTTTATAGATTTTGAAAGTTAGTTCAAAAGGTCATAAAACGGCTAGTAACAGCTAGTTTCTGAAGAGTTCGGACGTCCAAACTTGATCATCTACGTCCGAACTTTCATCCGAACATCACTGTGACATGTTGTCTCGGAAAGTTTGGACGTCATATAAAATCTTTTGTATCAAAAGATAAGTCATATAAAATCTTTTAAACTCGAAAACCGTTACCAAAGCACTAGATCATTAAAAGTTTACTCAAAGCCATTTAAGATTCAAAAACAAGTTTTTTGCTCTCTTATGCATTCAATAGATTCCAAGAAACAAGAAGTCTAGGGTTTACAAGAATATTTCTATTTAGCAAGTATAAACATACACTAAAGTCTTCAAAGCCTTCTATCCATAGGACATGCTCTATATTCTTGATCTTTGAGCATATTAGAGTTGTCCTTAGCACTTTTAGCTCCAAGGCAATGATAACTCTTTGCTTCTTAATCCAAAAATGCTATCACACAAATAGCAAATGAATTAGTCCATATAAATGTTTGTCATTAATCAAAACTAATCAAAACTACATGATTTGCTCCTAGGGCTAACAATCTCCACCTATTTGATGATGACAAACTTTGATGCAAAATGTGATGGATTTAAACAATGTAGTACAAAGAAGCATTTATGTCATAGATAAATAACAACCAATTTAGCACTTTGACATTCAAATGGCTCAATATGAGCCTATGGCCCAACCAACCTCCATTTACCTCTTTCCTTCCAACAAACTAGAAGTTATAGCATTTAAGCAATCATAAACATAGTTCTAAGAAAGTTTTTAAAGGTTAGAAAACATTTTCAAAGCTCCCCCTTAGATTATGCTCATTTTTCAGAAAATATTTGAACTGACGACTATTCACTGCAATAAATCCAACATAATGAATGTTTAAAGTGAAATAAGGTTTTCCTAAGGTTTTTCAAACATACTAGAAGAGATTAAAACATATTTGAATCAATTTGAACAACAAAAGAGCACTTTTTGGAAACAAACTATGGATGCATCCGAATTTTGAAATTCCAAGTCTGAACTGTAAAACATGTAAAATGAAGGCTGCAATTTTGAAAATAAGTTTTCCTAGGGTTGTTCAAATATGATAGAAAATATTGAGCCAAGTTTCAATTAATTTGAACAACAGAAAAAGCCTTTTTGGCAAGAAAGTTTGGATGCATCCGAATTTTTGGTTTGCATCCAAACTTCAAGTCCAAACTTTTGGTCTGCATCCGAACTTCAAGTCTGAACTTTTGGTAGCAAGTTTGAAAATGTGATTTTGCATTTTCAAATAAACTATAGAGGTACTTAAATATGTATAGTAACAATGGCACTCAATTTAGCTTTGCAAAACCACAAAACTCATACTTTCAATTTAAATTCCAAATTTTGCACACAACACATTTTACACATAACACATATAACACATAGCACATTTTAGCACATTTTGTCCCATCATTCTTTCTCCCCCTTTTGTCATCACTCAAAGATGGGGTTAATTAAAATGAGAAAACATTATCACAATCAGCATGATTAAGTGTTATATCACATATAAGCAGTTTATCGACCAATTCTCATTTGGCAATTTTCAACTAGGG